>CM065590.1:547975641-549175641 GCA_033119425.1 Bufotes viridis | reverse complement strand
ACGACCGTATGGCTTTTTCAGTATTTTGCGGTCCGCAAAAAACTGATCCACAAAAAATACGCATTCCGTCTTTTTTGCGGATTTATTGAGCTGAATGGTTCCGTATACGGAACGCAAAAAACGGAAACAAACATTCATATGCAAGAGGCCTAACTGAAAGACCCCTTGCACACGACCGTATGCCCTCCGAGACATATGGTCCGTGACTGGCATACATTGTGCGCACAGGAGCACACAGCATCATAGGTTACTATGATGCTGTGCGCATTGGGCCGCCCCCGGGACATGAGTCCAGGACAATAGTCCCGCAGGCTGCCCGATGCGCACAGCATCATAGTACCCTATGATGCTGTGTGTTCCTGTGCGCACGATGTATGCCGCTCCGGGACAAATGGCACGCGCACGGACCATATGTCTCGGAGGGCATACGGTCGTGTGCAAGGGGCCAAAGATTTATACATATCCTTAATACTAAAATTAAAAAAATAAAAATAAATCACACTATAACAAAGCAATGGACAACAGTGCTCTGCTGCCCTCTACTGTCTAAACTGTGTATTGAAAATGTAAAAGGTTTATATTAGCAATATGTTTTTCAGTGCTTTAAAATTCTTGGCCTATCCTGACTCGAGTTAGTCACCCACATCAGCCCTGTGAGCCCCGCGCCCCCCTTCCCTGTGTAACAGACACACTTTTGTACATTCGGTAGCGGCCGTGCCCTATTTTACAGCTTCAGCTTTTTCAAATGAATAAGCATAATCTATAATGTCAGGCACAGCTACTACTAAAAGTACAGAATGCACAAAACAAATGAAAAATACTGACCAAATACCTGACTGTGTGAAAGCGGACTATAGGAGGGCTGAAGACTAGCTATTATGGGAGCTGTATTGGTAGCCCCTCTCCAGAAGTAGATTTAAAGAGGACCTGTCGCCTCTCCTGCCATGGCTGTTTTTATTAAATATGAGCTTTCCCTATAAACTTACAATTCTGGAACATCTTTTATTTATAACTCTGGGTTATGCAGATCCTTTCTTATTCCTCCTAGAAAAGTATACATTTTCCTTACCAAAGGGGTGAATCTGCACAGTCTGGCTCTGGCAACATGGACTGGACGGTCTGAGAGTGCGCAGTGACACGCCTTCCCTGGCAATTTATTCAGAAATCTATAGTAGGCATAATAGAGGAACAGAGCTCCATAACTGTTTCAATATGGGGGAAACACCTAAAACAGGCATGTAAGTGGCGGGCGGTGAGAGTCTATGGATTTTCAAGTAATGTTTTGACTGGTTTTCTATTTTTGACAGTATTTTTTTTTTTTTTTTTGGGGGGGGGGGGGGCACTGAGGCATCCCCCAGAGCACTGTGCCGAGACCTCTAGCTATGGGAATCTCGGAATGGTATCTGAGGTTATAAAAAGAATGAGGAAGTAAGCCGAGGAATAAGTAACCTGTGACGGTGAAACCCGTCTGACTAATAGCTAAATCCAGGTGAGTTTTAGTGTCACGTGTTTTTTGGCAGATTTTACCAGGGCTCAGCGCAGGTCTGGATTGTCCCTGGGAAGTTATGGCCTTTTTTTTTGTGTTCGTAACTACATTTCCCGTGGTGTAAGGACCCGCGGGGTCACCCTCAGCAGCATGCAATCAAGAAAGCTTATGACGTGAGTGACCCTGCAGTGACCGCTTGGGGACAAGCCACCGCTGAAGCCAGTAAATAGCTGCATAGGCGCACATGAGCCCGTCAGGAAGATTACATGCCGGGGACCGGAAGCATTGCGAAACGGAGCCGTAGCGAACCAGAAAAATGCATTTTTTTATTTTCGCTACAACACAGTCCTAAACCCCTTTAAGGACTACACTGATATACATGCATAGCTGCAATATATAGCCAAAAGTATACGAACCCCCCACTTATTATTGAGTCCAATTGAATGGGAGCAGCACTGCAATAACCAACTTCGTCCACTACATAGAGGATGGCGCTGTGTAGTTCTAGCTTTGGAGCTACTGCAGAGGATTCGGACCCCCGCCAATCTGATATTGACGACCCATTGTAAGGAGTGGCCACCAATATTAAAGTCCAGGAGAACCCCTTTAGGGGTTGTTTCGCACTACGATCGAAGCGCCAGTCATGATGAGGCATACACTGCCGGAAGAGACGTCATTAACGACAAGGCGCAAGCTTTGTCATAAATTACATGCCACCTTTGGCAGTCGTCGCGCCAAACTGAAATCTACGGCAGCTGCAGTAGCTTTCAGCTATTATCATCAAGGCCGTTGGCCACAGCGACATAGGGGGGAGAGAATGACAAGAGGGGGAAGGAGAATGACAAGAGGGGGAAAGAGAATGACAAGAGGGGGAAAGAGAATGACAAGAGGGGGAAAGAGAATGACAAGAGGGGGAAAGAGAATGACAAGAGGGGGAAAGAGAATGACAAGAGGGGGAAAGAGAATGACAAGAGGGGAAAGAGAATGACAAGAGGGGAAAAGAGAATGACAAGAGGGGGAAAGAGAATGACAAGAGGGGGAAAGAGAATGACAAGAGGGGAAAGAGAATGACAAGAGGGGGAAAGAGAATGACAAGAGGGGAAAGAGAATGACAAGAGGGGAAAGAGAATGACAAGAGGGGGAAAGAGAATGACAAGAGGGGGAAAGAGAATGACAAGAGAGGGAAAGAGAATGACAAGAGGGGGAAAGAGCTGGGGGTTGTAGTGATTCGGGGACTGCAGAGGCTGAGCGCCAGTTGGGGGTTGTAGTGATGTGGGGACTGCAGAGGCTGAGCGCCAGCTGGGGGTTGTAGTGCTCAGTAAAGTGTCATGGTGCCCGCTGTGTTTATGCCCTCCGGACCCTCTGACCTCTCCTCCGGACCCCGTAGTCCTTGTAAGGGTTTCCACATGTCATGACGGCCGTAAGGGGCTATCACTTGGATGCTGGCAGTGTCTGACGTGTCATATAACCAATTAAAGAGGGGAAGCACTATGGGGGGCCCTATATACTCGCACATTATGGGGGGCACTATGGAGAAGAGGGGAAGGACCACTATGGGGGCCCTATGTACTGGCATGCATTATTGGTTGGCTATATGGAGAAGTGGGGGGGGGGAAGCACTATAGGAGCATCTACTGGGGGCTTTATGACGCGGCTCCGTCTGGCTCCTAACTTTTTTAGCTGGCTCCTAGGAATTGCGTTATTTTTCCAATTCCAGCCCACTTGGAATTTTTTCCCACTTCCTACTACGTTGTATGACATATTAAATGGTGCCATTAAAAAAGTACGACAGCAGCTAGACGGGCAGAGAGTGACTCAATAAGGTCCTGGTAGGTGGTCACAGGTATGTGGAGCTATGCTGACTGCAGTGCATCCCACAGCTCCTGGAGGGTGCATTGGGGAGCGAACACGATCAAGGTGGTCCCACAGATGCTCAATTGGATTCAAGTCTGGGAAATTGGGGCTCCAGGGTAGGACTTGGAAGTCTTGGTCATGCTCTTCCAACCAATGTTGGACATTTCTAGCCGTGTGACATGTCACATTGTCTTACTGGAAGATCCCATCAGCCCCAGCGAAGACAATCAGCATGTATGGGTGTAAGTGATCTGCAAGGATGGAGTCATACCCAAATCTGTTGGAGAGTGCCTTCCACATGGATGAGTGGGCCTAGAGAATGTCACATCTGGAAAAAAAAACATCCCCCAGGCCATAAAACTGCCACCACCAGCCTGTGTTCCTAAAACAATGGTTGCAGGGTGTTTGTTCTCTGATGTTTCTCGCCTGACACGCCAACATCCATCCATTCGAAGCCGAAAACGTTACTCTGCCAATCAGTGGAGGTCCGATTCGGATAGTAGCGCAAAAATAGTCTTTTCTGCTGATACAACTTCGTCAGCATAGTTGCAGTGACCATGTGTCTGCTTCGCAGCCTAATACGCAGTAGAGTTCGCTGAACTGTTGTTTTAGACAGCCTGGTTCATTTTGGCGGTAAGTTGCTCTACTGTAGAGTGTCTGTCGGGCGGTCGGCCGTTGCGCACCTTTGTAGCCAACATTCACCTTTCACATCAACGGCACGTGGTGCTCCGCAGTTTCCGCATCACTTATTCGCTGTGGTACCATTTGTCCTCTCACCATACACTTTCACTACAGCAGCACGAGAACAGTTCACACTGTGCAGTTTCAGAAATACCGCCGCCCTTGGCCCGAAAGCCAAAATTCATCCTTTTTGCAACTCTGATAAATTGCCCCTTTTACCCATAACAGTAACGAGGGATATGGGTGCAGACCCTATCACACACCTTATATACCCACCAAGCCAGCTCACTACATGACTTCATTTGTGAGCTACAGGCTGATGACATTGAAAGTAGGACTATAAATTTGTTTTAAAGTGTCCCTGTACTTAGAAAAAACTTTTGATATGTCATACTTTTGATCAGTGAAGGTCTGAGTGCTGCGATTCCCATAGCAGGCAGGAGACAGACTCAACAGAAAGTTTATGGGGGTCATTTATTAAGACCATTTTTTTTTTTTTTTTTTACAGTCTTTTTAGTTTCTTTTATACCGGCGTTGCTGCTGGAAGATTCGCCCAATTGATGACGGGGTGTGCTCATCAGAAATCAGGAGCATCCCTGGTAGTCCTTTCACCTGTCGGGGCTGCCATAGCTTTCCAGTAACGTTTACAGCTTTTTCCTGGGGTAAAATTAGTAAATTTGATGACATCAGAGTCCTGGCCCCGACCCCCGCCAATCCTATGTGTTAAATGCGGCGTAAAAAATATTGCAAAAAAAGTTTTGTTTAGGTACAGGTACTCTTTTTGATAAGGTCCAAATCTGACAAACCTGCTGACTTCTCCAGGACTTTGGCTAGTAGTTGCTCTTTGGTTTGGATTACAGAGCACTGAGGGTATGTCTGATATCTTCTGCCTGGTTTAGTCCTTACAATGGAACGCTTTGACAGAGGCCGCTCCTCCTGTCAGCATCCAGGCTCGGTGGATCCCGAAAGCTCAGGGAGGAAGTAGACTGCACAGTTTCGATTGAAAGAAAGCAAACAACTTCACCTGAAAATATTCACAAACCAACAGCGACATTCCTGACATGTCAGTTCTGAAGCGCACACAGCAGTGCCATGGCATGCCGTGTCCAGGAGGCTCTATGGAGCGCATGAGGTTCTGTACTATGGAGCTGTAGGCACTTCATGTAGACTCCGCCAAGAGGCACCATATTACAATGTTATGTATCCGAATCAACCAACGCAGTACTTAATCATAGAAACATAGAATGTGTCGGCAGATGAGAACCATTTGGCCCATCTAGTCTGCCCAATATACTGAATACTATGGATGGCCCCAGGCCCTATCTTATATGAAGGATGGCCTTATGCCTATCCCATGCATGCTTAAACTCCTTCACTGTATTTGCAGCTACCACTTCTGCAGGAAGGCTATTCCATGCGTCCACTACTCTCTCAGTAAAGTAATTCTTCCTGATGTTACTTTTAGACCTTTGCCCCTCTAATATAAAACTATGTCGTCTTGTAGCAGTTTTTCTTCTTTTAAATATTCTCTCCTCTTTTACCGTGATGATTCCCTTTATGTATTTAAAAGTTTCTATCATATCCCCTCTGTCTCTTCTTGCTTCCAAGCTATACATGTTAAGGTCCTTTAACCTTTCCTGGTAAGTTTTGTCCTGCAATCCATGTACTAGTTTAGTAGCTCTTCTCTGAATATCCTTCTGCAGATATGGTCTCCAGTACTGCACACAATACTCCAAATGAGGTCTCCCTAGTGCTCTGTAGAGCGGCACGAGCACCTCCCTCTTTCTACTGTTAATGCCTCTCCCTATACACCCAAGCATTCTGCTGGCATTACCTGCTGCTCTATGACATTGTCTGCCCACCTTTAGGTCGTCTGATATAATGACCCCTAAATCCCTTTCCTCAGATACTGAGGTTAGTACTGTATCACTGATGTATCACTAATCGTCCTCACAAACAGTACGGAGCCTTAGACCTAGCAGCTGAGCCAAGAGTGTCCCTGGAAATAGTCGCCATTTACTTGGATGGTCCTGGTTGGGTCATCAGGACTGGGATGTTCATGTGTGGCATCTATGGTTAATATGCCATTGTTCCCTCACTGTCTGGCTGGAGACAGTGCTTTCCAAGTTGTAAGCGTCTAGTAAACCACAAACCAACGGCATATACAGAAATAACATCGCACATGGAAAGCTACAGAGCAGACAGGTATATAACTATACCATAGCCCAAGGTAAAACTTTTCCAGCTAAGAACTAAGGTCCATATCATGCAACTACAACTGCTTGGGGAGGAGGGGGATGTGCTGATAGACTGCCAGGAGAGAAGGAGAACTACAGGTCTACAGATCCTCCTCTCCCTGTGTAACTGTTCATGACAGCCGGGAGGCGGAGAACGAGGAGGTATAATATGAACTTCTGTGCATGTTATCAATCCCCCCTTGAAGAAAAAAAAAGTAAAAACTGTGGTTTCATACGTCTAGCTGCTATACATCCTGAGATGGAGCGGGTAGTAGCATATCTCATTAGATCCTAAAGGTAACTGTACAGAAGGAATGTTTTTATCAAGATTTGGCATATGGCCTTTGACGTAGATCTGTGTCTTTATAATTTCAGAACACAATAGGTGTGTGTGTGTGTGTGTGTGTGTGTGTGTGTGAGAACAGGTTTTGTAAAATTCCATTCACAGGCATTGTACTTTGCTGTAAGAAGGGCTTGAGTATAATTGACACTTCCTATGTGCATAGCATTTTAATTCGGTGACAGAATGCATTTTTGATCATGGTGTTTAATTCACGGGGATTAGGTTGGGTTCTACTTTAGAATTCACGTCAAGCAATACATAAGAGCAGTACAGGGAAGAAAAATAAAAAACCCAGTAACCGAAGACAAATGCTGGCCTGATTCTTCACCATGGGCAGCAGTTCTAGACACTCAGCTATGTTGGCGCTCATTGCAACTTGAACTTGTCACCCAGATGCAAGGAGAATAGCATGACCGCAACTCTGCAGCTCCTGCCAATTTACACAGTCCGGCTTCCAAATGGTATTTGTAGACTAGGCAACCAGCCTGGCAGCTAAATAATGAAGGCTCACTTCCAAATAAGGGGGGTAATACCAGAATTGGGGGTCGAAGTAGAATGTCTGCGGGAAAATAATTTTCAATAAGAAGTTTGTGGTTTGGGAAGTTTGGATTTTCAGTAGGGGCGAACTGGTCACCATGACAGCATGTTAGGCCTCATGCACGTAGTTCTGATCTGTGTCTGATCTGCATTTTTTGCGGATCGCACACAGACCCACTCATTTCTATGGGTCCGGAAAAACAAGGGACAGCACACGGATGTTACCCATCGTAAATTATAGAACCTGTCCTATTCCTGCACTTTTTGTGGACAGGAATAGACCTTTTTTTTTCCAGTGTATCCTGCGAAAATTGCGTGATGCACACGTACTGGATCCACAGTTTGCGGACCTGAAGACGGATGCGGTCATGAGCAGGAAGAGATGAGCAGATTGATATATAGTGTTGTGGGAGAACACCTGGTATAACCTGAACTTCATTCATTTAAATCCGTGCCCATTTTGAGTCTAGGAGTCCAGTGGGCGGTGTCCTATTAGTGATTGACAGCTGTCTCTATATGTACAGTCATGCAGGGTAGGCAGCCAATCACTGACCCAGGATACCCAGACTTAGTCAAAAACCGGCTGTGACACGGATGTGGACAGCACATGGATGACATCTGTGTACTGTCTGCATTTTTCACGGCCCCATAAAAATCAACGGGTCCGCGAGCGATCTGCCCAAAAATGCAAATCGGATGTGGACAGAAAATACGGGCGTGTACATGAGGCCTTATACACATCTCCAATAATCCATCTTGCATTGAGTAACCTATAAGATGCACCTGCTGTAGGATTTCCCGGATATGAGGGAACGCCTTTTATATATTCTTCACTAATTTGAAATAGAATAAAGATCCCTTTATGAAAGGAGGTTAGACCAGAGACAGGTAGCTTCTCTATGGCTTCCGTACCTCTCACATATTTCTATGGAGGGTCAACATTGTGAAGTTGTCTCGTCATTAGAACAGATGCGTCCGGTTCTACGACCTTGTCAGTGCTCTGACAAGGAGGAAGATGACAGATGAATACAATATTTATACAAAACGCCGTTTGTGTAAAAATCTGATAGAAAAACTGCTTTTGAACATCTCAGGAGCATCCTGCCTTTCTTTAAGGGCTCATGCACACGAACTTATTTTCTTTCCGTGTCCGATCAGGTTTTTTTCCGCGAACCGTATGCGGAACCATTCATTTCAATGGGTCCGCAAAAAAAAAAAAAAAACTGAGGTTACTCAGTGTGCATTCCATTTGCGCATTTCCGTTTTGCAAAAAAATAGAACAATGACCTATTATTGTCCGCATTACGGACAAGGATAGTACTGTTCTATTAGGGGCCAGCTGTTCCGTTCTGCAAAATACAGAATGCACACGGATGTCATCCGTATTTTTTGTGGATGGCAAAATACATACGGTCGCGTGCATGAGCCCCAAGTGTGTTACTCCCTCCTTATCAGCTTTCTCAGCCCCCTAGAAGAAAAAAAACTGTGGGAAGTAAGATCACTGCATACAGTACTGGGGGAAGGGAGACATCATGTTTTTGAGAGAAATGCATCTACCTGTGCAGCTAAAACAGGGAATAATGTGGCTGAAAGACTTTAGCAAAGAAATTATGCAAACTTTTTTTTTTTTAAACTCAGGTACGCTTTAAGTACAGTATTTTCCCCTTTACAGGGATTGTGCACTGTTTTAATATTGATGGCCTATTATCTGAATAAGCCATCGATATCACAAAACTCCATAACAACCTGCTCTATAACATGCTGCCCCCAGATCAGATAACACGTACAATGTGACAGATTCTCTTTAAAGCATACCCGAGTTTTTAAAACAAAGTTTGCATAATATGTAAAGACTCTTAATATTAATGGGAACAGGACCGGTTTAACCAGGTGTGAATGCGACGTGATCGCCCCCTCTATATGAAGGTTATAGTTTTGGCGTATACATTAATTTACAGTAATAATACAAGTAATAAACCAGGTAGATGTATGACATTCAGCAGACAGGTCACTTTCGTATAAAGGGATCAGGGACTACTCCTCCTGCACGGCAATGAACGACTGAGGCTTGTGTGCTCATCAGATCTCATCTACAGCAGGACAAGAACGCGCATTCAGGGTTAAAATCTTGGAAACTTACAGTTTGCAGAGCAAGGAGCCGAGACAAACAGGACACGCTCCTCCATTGGGTTCTCACTTCTTAACCCAGGAGGCAATTAGTGTCACTTGTCACCGTTTTTATATTAAACACTACTTAGGGTACTTTCACACTTACGTTGCTGGATTCGGCAGGCAGTTCCGTCGCCGGAACTGCCTGCCGGATCCGGCAATCTGTATGAAAACGGACACCACTTGTAGACGGATCCAGATGCGGATCTGTCTCAACAAATGCATTGCAATAATGGATCCGTCTCTCCAATTGTCATCTGGAAAAACGGATCCGATATTTATGTGTCTCCATGGTAACAGACAACAAACTGTGTAGTCCGATCCTGTATGGGGGCACATTTATTAGGACTAGCGTTTTAGACGCCGGCCTTAATAAGCCCTATACCTGGCGGTGGATCTGCCAGAGTTATGAAGAGGCGCCTCTCCGTAACTTCAGCGGATCCTCCGCCAGTTCTAAATGTAGGATAGCTTCCGAGCCGTCTTAAATTTAGACCATTTTCTACGCCTAAAACAGCCGGAGAAAACAGTAAATGAATCGGGTCTGCCAGCCGCCCATGCCACGCCTACTTTTTTAATATCTGGCTTGAGCGGGGAGAAGTCGCAGATTGCGGCGCAAAGCTTTTTTGTGACGCAATCTGTGCCAGAAATACACAGATTAATAAATGACCCCCATGGTCACTCTGTCCTCTACTAGAGGCTACACTACCGTACGTATGCTAGCACAAAGTAGGGGGAAGAGTGTGTTAGATTCTAAGAAAAGGATTACATTACCCAGAATTTGCGCAGAATTGGTTTGCCGTTTTCCACCTAGAAGGCCTATAGGCCCTGATTCATCAAACCTTCCCCAAAATTCTGGTGTCAAAAAGTTTCAAAAACAGGGCTTTTGTGACTTTTCTGCTCTCGTTTAGGCAAAGTTTTGTAATGTTGGTGGAAAAGTGGGTGTGGTTAGCTATGTTAATGAGTTTCACTCCAGATTTATCATTGAGACTTAAAAAAAAAAAAAAAAAAAAAAAGTTGCAAAAAAGTCACAATCTCACTCCAGTAGGAGGTGGAGCAGGAAAACCGGAGGAGCTTCTCTAGACAAAAGTGTCAGGTCTAAGGAAAAACCAAATTTATCAAGTAACATGAGACACTTCATAAATGTGACAAAGTACAAGAACACAGACTGAAGCAAAACTGACTTCAAATATTCCCCTCAGAATAAATTCCCCGCTATACTCTGTAGAGACAAAATAAGAATCAAAATCTACTGCAAAGTTGCTTTAGTTTTAGATTTGGTTGGTGTTGAAAGGTGTCAGGGTACTTTCACATTAGCGCTATTCTTTTCCGGTATTGAGTTCCGCCCTAGGGGCTTAATACCGGAAAAAAACTGATCTGTTTAATCCCAATGCATTCTGAAAGGAGAGCAATCCGTCCAGGATGCATCAGTTCACTCCCTCCTACATTTTTTGGCCGGAGAAAATACTGCGGTATTTTCTCTGTCCAAAATTCCAGAACACTTGACGGATCCGACATTAATTTCCATTGAAATGTATTAGTGCCGAATCCGGCATTAAAATTACCTCATTGACTGAACCGGTCTTCTGGTCTGCGCATGCGCAGACCTTTAAAAATGTGAAAAAGATAAATATCGGATCCCTTTTTCCAGATGACAATTGGAGAGACGGATCCATTATTGCAATGCATTTGTGAGACGGATCCGCATCTGGACCCGTCTACAAATGGTGTCCGTTTTCATACAGATTGCCGGATCCGGCAGGCAGTTCCGGCGACGGAACTGCCTGCCGGAATCCAGCAACGCAAGTGTGAAAATAGCCTAAGTAGCGTTTAATATAAAAACGGTGACAAGTTTTGTCAACGTCCAAAAAACGTTCACATACTGAACTGAAGACATCCTGATGCATCCTGAACGGATTTCTCTCCATTCAGGATGCATGGGGATAATCCTGATCAGTATCTTTCCGTCCTAGAGACCCGAGGACGGAACTCTAGGACTGAAAGCAAAAGCGCAAGTGTGAAAGGGGCCTATCACAGATGTTGTTTCCACAGCTCCTAGGCAGAAGTTTTTAATTAACATTTGTTACAAAGCTGCTTCATATGATGGTGAAACTAGACAGGACAGGTTGGAATCAATGAGATTTTCCAGACTTAGTTATGCATTTCAAAACTTTCACAGCAAATATTTTCTTTGGTTTCTGAGGGAAATCCTATGCTAGCGTCACCTTCCAGTGCATAGTCCAGGCAAACGGACAGCTGACATCGCGACAGATCCTCTTTCAAAAACAGAAATAAATGCATGTTCCAAAGGCAACAAAAAAAACATAATATCAATAAAATAATAATAAAAAAAGCCACCAAAATGATTTTTGAAATAAAATTATGAAAAAACATTTGAAGTTCTTGGCATTTTTTTTTTTTATAACAACTACAGGAGACGCCTCTTGCTCCTATGTTAATGTTACACTTGAATTGTTAGGCTGGTTTCACACGAGCGAGTGTCACGCTCCAGACTCGCAGCAAGTATCATCAGACAGCACCCATCCTGACCTCCCAGCACTTACGGCGTCACATAGCATTACATTGATTTATGATGCTATGTAACCCTTGCAGTTCTGGAATGTATTAGATGACACTGACATAATGCTGCCGGTGTTAACTAATACATTCCAGAACTGTAAGGATTACATAGCATCATAGATCAATATATTGCTATGCAACCCCGTCAGTGCTGGAAGGTCAGGATGGGTGCTGTGTTTCGAGTCCGCAGCATGACACCTGCTCATCTGAAAGGGCCCCAAGGCCCCTTTCACACAAGCGAGGTGTGAAGCGTGACGTGAACGCATCGCACCCGCACTGAATCCTGACCCATTCATTTCAACGGGTCTGTGCACATGAGCGGGTTTTTTTTTTCACGCATCAGTTCTGCGTAGCGTGAAAAACGCAGCATGTTCTATATTCTGCGTTTTTCACGCAGCCCTGGCCCCATAAAAGTGAACAGGGCTTCAGTAAAAAACGCATTGCATCCGGGTGTAATGCGTTTTTCACTGACGGTTGCCAGAAGATGTTGTTTGTAAACCTTCAGGGTTTTTTCCACACCCGTGAAAAATGCATCAAAACTGATTGCACCCGCGTGGAAAATACTGAACGTAATCGCAGACAAAACCGACTGAACTTGCTTGCAAAAAGGTGCGAGTTTCACTGAATGCACCCTGAACGTATCCAGACACAATTCGAGTTGTTCGAGTGAAAGAGGCCCAAGTCTGACACCAGGAGTCGGCGCTGTAGGGGGCTGGTTACCGCTGAAGTGGAGGGGAGCAGCGCTGCAGTAACCAGCTGTATCCACCACACACAGGGGGGCACATTTACTATAGTATTCTGCAACTGTTTTAAACTGCAAAAATGTCATTTGCGACCGTTTGCGTATTTAGATTTTTTTTTTACTAAGTCCGAAGTTTTCTAACTTTTGTGCCTATTTTCTGACCTATTTACTGTATTTTTCACCCTATAAGACGCACCGGCCCATAAGACGCACCTGGGGTTTTTGGGCAGGAAAATTAAGAAAAAAATTTTTTTTAACCAAAAGGTGTGCTTTTGGAACTAATGGTGGTCTGTGGATGGCGCTATTATGGGGGATCTGGGGATGACGTACTGTTATGGGGGATCTGGGGAGGACGTACTGTTATGGGGGATCTGGGGAGGACACACTGTTATGGGGGATCTGGGGAGGACACACTGTTATGGGGGATCTGGGGAGGACACACTGTTATGGGGGATCTGGGAGGACACGCTGTTATGGGGACCTAATCATATTGTATGCAGAATGCATGCACACTGTCTATGGGAGATCTGGCTGAGGACACACTGTTATAGGCGGATCTGGGAGGACACACTGTTATGGGATCTGGGGAGGCACACAGTGTTATGAGGATCTGGGAGGACACACTGTTATGCGGGATACTGAGTACGAAGACACACTGTATATGGGAGATCTAGGGAGCACACAACTGTGGTGCGTATCTATGGAGGAGCACACTGATTATCGAGACATGCTGGAGAAGAGGCCCATTCATACTATAATGGCCCATGGATCAATAGTGTCAGAGGACACACTGTCTATCTGAGGATCTGGGGAGGACAACACTGTTATGGGGGATCTGGGGAGGACACACTGTTATGGGGGATCTGGGGAGGACACACTGTTATGGGGGATCTGGGGAGGACACACTGTTATGGGGGATCTGGGGAGGACACACTGTTATGGGGGATCTGGGGAGGACACACTGTTATGGGGGATCTGGGGAGGACACACTGTTATGGGGGATCTGGGGAGGACACACTGTTATGGGGGATCTGGGGAGGACACACTGTTATGGGGGATCTGGGGAGGACACACTGTTATGGGGGATCTGGGGAGGACACACTGTTATGGGGGATCTGGGGAGGACACACTGTTATGGGGGATCTGGGGAGGACACACTGTTATGGGGGATCTGGGGAGGACACACTGTTATGGGGGATCTGGGGAGGACACACTGTTATGGGGGATCTGGGGAGGACACACTGTTATGGGGGATCTGGGGAGGACACACTGTTATGGGGGATCTGGGGATGACGTACTGTTATGGGGGATCTGGGGATGACGTACTGTTATGGGGGATCTGGGGATGACACACTTATGGAGGGGTCTGGGGATGACACACCTATGGAGGGGTCTGGGGATGATGCACTGTTTTGGGGGGATCTGTGGATGACACACTGGTATGGGGGGGGGGGGGATCTGTGACTGACACTTATGGGGGGGTAACTGTGAAGGATACTGTTATGGGGGGGGGGGAATCTGTGAAGGATACTGTTATGGGGGGGGGGATCTGTGAAGGATACTGTTACAGCCCCCGGTGGATGGCACTGTTATATATGTGTCATCCACAGACCCTCCCCACCCCATAACAGTGCAATCCACAGATCCCCCATCCCATAACAGCGCCATCCACAGACCCCCTCCCCCATAAAACTGAGCGAGCGGGGAGGGACTAGGAGGAGTCCAAGCCTGTGCCGCCTGCTTCATTCATAAAGTAGGCGGCCCAGGCATGTGACGTCAGTGAGTGACGCGCCGGCCACCCGGAATGCCTGCTATCAACTGAACAAGCCGTGTGTCCTTCTCCCAGTCCCTCCCCGCTCACGCATACATTGCAGCTGGCGATGTAAAAATGTCAGCATTCGCCCCATAAGACGCAGGGGCACTTTTCCCCCATTTTTGGGGGGGAAAAAGTGCGTCTTATGGGGCGAAAAATACGGTATGTAGGTGCACCTTATTTTGCACCTTAAGTCATAAAAACAGTCTAATTTCTGCTCCACTCCAGGGCTGGCGTACATTTCTGTGTCTGTTTTGAGAGATGAGTTGCGGAACATTTTGCCTACGGAGTCGCACTTTCATGGAGACGTGCCTAATTTCAGCTCACTTGTGCCACAATTTTATGTGTATACTAGTAAGGGCTCATCCACACGACCATTGGCTGTTTTGTCGTCTGCAAATTGCGGATCTGCAAAACTCGAAAACAGGCCGTGTGCGTTCTGCATTTTGCGGAACTGAACGTCTGGCCCACAATAGAACAGTCCTATCCTTGTCCGTAATGAGGAAAAGAATAGGGCATGTTCTATAATTGTGCGGACAGCACACGGGATGATATCCACAAAGTTAATCGGTCCGCATCCGACCCGCATAAGATGCGGACCCAAACCACGTTCGTGTATGTGAGCCCTTAGACCAGTCTTAGAGAATATGAACCTGTCGTGCTGATAAAGAACCACTAGAGGTCAGACTAATGCCAATACGCCTAGTCTACTTCATGAAGTGCTTGATAAATAGTGGACAAAAGAAAGACAGGTGAAGAAAATACGCCTGTCTAATTGAAAGCGTTTGACAAACGTGCCCCAATTGGAGCTGTAATTCTGATGCAGACTTCTGGTGCCAGAGCTAACACTAGACAGCTGAATGGAAGGGGTGTGGGGTGTCGGACCCCTTCTACACCAATCAGATATTGACGACTGACCCCTTTAGTTTTATTAGAATGGCCAGCATGCAGGTACCCTTACAAACCTGTGAAAACATTTCACTATTCTACTCAAGAAAAAAAAAAAAAAAACACTCCGCTAAAAGAAACAGACAGATATGAAATCTACAGACATGAATCACTGTAGATAACTGAGCTGCAAGCAAAAGTATTCACACCCTCATGAGGAAACCTCACCAAGAAACACTCAAAGCAAGGTTTGTTTTTAAGGTGTTACCTGAACCTGCCGAAACCACAGAAGTGTCCTATAACCAATCCTCCTTTCTTTAACCCTTTCAACTCCGGGCCAGTTTTCTCCCTCCTGCCCAGGCCATTTTTTGCTAATCCGACATGTGTCACTTTATGTGGTAATAACTTTGGAACGCTTTTACTTATCCAAACCATTCAGAGAATGTTTTCTCGTGACACATTGTACTTCATGATAGTCATACATTTGAGTCAATATATTTCACCTTTATTTATGAAAAATCATAAATTTACCAAAAATTTTGAAAAAATTAGCAATTTTCAAAATTTCTATTTCTCTGCTTTTAAAACAGAAAGTGATACCTCACAAAATATTTATTACTTAACATTTCCCATAAGTCTACTTTATGCTGGCATCATTTTGTAAATGTCATTTTAGTTTTTAGGACGTTAGAAGGCTTAGAAGTTTAGAAGCAATTCTTAAAATTTCCAAAATCCACTTTTTAAGGACCAGTTCAGGTCTGAAGTCACTTTGTGAGGCTTACATAGTGGAAACCCCTCATAAATGACCCCATTGTAGAAACTACAGCCCTCAAGTTACACAAAACTGATTTTACAAACGTTGTTAAACCTTTAGGTGTTCCACAAGAATTAAATGAAAATGGCAGATTTTTCCATTTTTTTATTTAACACATCGAGGGTTAACAGCCAAACAAAACTCAATATTTATTACCCTGATTCTGCGGTTTACAGAAACACCCCACATGTGGTCGCAAACTGCTGTATGGCCACACGGCAGGGCGCAGAAGGAAAAGAACGCCATATGGTTTTTGGAAGGCAGATTTTGCTGGACTAGTTTTTAGATGCCATGTCACATTTTAAGCCCCCCTGATGCATCCTGACAGTAAAAGCTCCCAAAAAGTGACCCCATTTTGGAAACTAGGGGATAAGGTGCCAGTTTTATTGGTACTATTTTGGGGTACATATGATTTTTAATTGTTCTATATTATGTTTTTTTTGTGAGGCAAGGTAACAAAAAATGGGCTGTTTTGGCACCGTTTTTATTTTTTATTTATCTGTCTCCATTTTCTGAACACCTTATTTTTTTTCTTTTTCTGCCGATCGTCTTGTGCAGGGGGTCGTTTTTTGCAGGAAGAGTTGACGTTTTTATTGGTACCATTTTTGGGTACATATGATTTTTTGGATCATTTATTATTACGGGGCAAGGGAGACAAAAAAAAATGGGTAGTTTTTATTTATTTATTTTTCCAGCGTTCACCTGAGGGGTTAGGTGATGTGATATTTTTATAGAGCAGATCGTTACGGACGTTGAAATACCCAATACGTATAATTTTTCTTATTTGTTTAGGTTTTATACAATATAGCATTTTTGAAACAAAATAATTATGTTTTAGTGTCTCCATAGTCTGAGAGCCATACTTTTTTTTTTTGACCGATTGTCTTAGATAGGGTCTCATTTTTTGCAGGATGAAGTGACGGTTTGATTGGCACTATTTTGGGGGGCATACGCCTTTTTGATCGTTAGGAGTTCCAATTTTTGGGATATAAGGTGACAAAATGGCATTTTTTAATACAGTTTTTATTTTTTTACGGTGTTCACCTGAGGGGTTAGATTATGTGATATTTTTATACAGCTGGTTGTTACGGACGCGGTGATACCTATTATGTATACTTGTTTTTATTTATTTTACACAATAGCATATTTGAAACAAAAATAAAGTATGTTTTAGGCCCCTTTCACACGAGCGAGTTTTCCGCGCGGGTGCAATGCGTGATGTGAACGCATTGCACCCGCACTGAATCCTGACCCATTCATTTCAATGGGGCTGTGTACATGAGCGTTTTTTTTCACGCATCACTTGTGCGTTGCATGAAAATCGCAGCATGTTCTATATTCTGCGTTTTTCACGCATCCCTAGCCCCATAGAAGTGAATGGGGCTGCGTGAAAAACGCATTGCATCCGCAAGCAAGTGCGGGTGCGTTGCGTTTTTCACTGATGGTTGCTAGGAGATGTTGTTTGTAAACCTTCAGTTTTTTTATCACGCGCGTGAAAAACGCGTCAAAACGCATTGCACCCGCGCGGAAAAAACTGAACGCAATCGCAGGCAAAACTGAATGGCTTTGCCTGTGAAATCGCACAGTTTTCACTGAACGCATCCGCAACGCATCCGGACCTAATCCGGACACGCTCGTGTGAAAGGGGCCTTCGGCCTCTTTCACACGGGCGTTGCGGGTGCACTCCATCAAACAGTGCGGGTGCGTTGCGGGAATCGCCGCGATTTTTCCCTGCGAGTGCATAGCGCTGTCATGCGTTTTGCACGCGCGGGAGAAAAATCGGCACTTTTGGTACCCAGACCCGAACCTGCACTTCTTCACAGAAGTGCATGTTCGAGTCAGAAATTATCCCGCTGGTATTATTTCACATTATAACATAGTTATAATGTAAAATAATACCCTTGGCCATCTTCCTAATGTTTAAACCGGTGCAGAATGGGTTAAAAATAATAAACTAATAATAACTACCTGGTCCATTTGATCGCGAAGCCCGGCATCCTCTCCGTTAGCTTGCTACTAGGAAAAGGACCTGTGATGATATCACAGCATCACATGGCCCAATCACATGCTCCATCACCATAGCGATGGAGCATGTGATTGGGCTATGTGACCATGTGACATCATCACAGGTCCTTTTCCTACAAGCAAGCTAACGGAGAGGATGCCGGGCTTCGCGATCAAATGGACCAGGTAAGTTATTATTAGTTTATTATTTTTAACCCATTCTGCACCGGTTTAAACATTAGGAAGATGGCCAAGGGTATTATTTTACATTATAACTATGTTATAATGTGAAATAATACAGAACCGGTTACACATCCCGATGGTTGCATAGCAACCATGCGGGAACATCGCAAAGCATCCGCACTTGCTTGCGGATGCTTGCGATTTTCCCGCAGCCCCATTCACTTCTATGGTGCCTGCGTTCCGTTAAAAACGCAGAAGATAGAGCATGCTGCGATTTTCACGCATCGCAAAAGTGATGCGTGAAAATCAACTGTCATGTGCACAGCCCCATAGAAGTGAATGGGTCCGGATTCAGTGCGGTGCAATGCGTTCACATCACGCATTGCACCCGCGCGGAAAACTCGCCCGTGTGAAAGGGGCCTTAGTGTCTCCATGTTCTGAGAGCTATAGTTGTTTATATTTTTTGAGCGGTTTTCTTATGTAGGGGCTCATTTATTGCGGGATGAGGTGGCGGACGTTTTATTGGTATCATTTTGTGGGACATCGTTTGGTGTTGCACTTTTTCTGATGTAAGGTGACAAAAATGTCTTTTTGACACAGTTTTAATTTTTATTTTTATATGGTGTTTATCGGACGGGGTGGATCATGTGATATATTTATAGAGCCGGTCGTTACGGACGCAGCGATACATAATATGTGTGTTTTTTCTTCTTTTTTTTAATATAAAATCAGGGGATTTTCTTTTTTTACTTTAAACTTTATTTTATTAAAAATACTTTTTTTTTAACTTTATTTCTGACTAACTTTTGTGCGTCTGATCCCCTCTGCAATGCATTACAATAAATCTGTATTGTAATACATTGCCTCTTAGTGTATTACACTGAGTCATACACTAACAGGTTGCCTAGGAGACACGCCTGGGGCTGGATCTCCTGGGCACCCGTAGAAGGCAGGTCCCAATGCCGTGCAAGGCATTGGGCAGCCTCTGCACGGCATCCTGCTGCCTTCTACCCCTTTGGGTCCCTGCCACAGCAGTGTGGGGACCCGATGGGCTCCCTTACCCGCAGCAAACCCGTTCCATGTCGCGGTCAGCACTGACCGCGGCACAGAACAGGTTAATGTGCCGGCATCTGTGTTTTCACCGATGCCGGCGCATACAGCAGGGGTCCGGCTAACGCGAACAGCTGGTCCCCTGCAGCTGGTCGGGCGGGTGCAGCTTCTGCACTTGCCTGATCAGCGCGCCGTAATACTACGGCGCTGGGCGGCAAGTCACGTCCCACTGTGCCGTACTATTACGGTGCTGGTCGGGAAGGGGTTAAAGGGATTTTCCCCAGGCAATCAAAGTGGTTGCTTCGGATGGCCCAAGGGTCATTGAAAGGGGTTTAGACAGAAATCCTTCTGTCCTGTGTGGGGGGCCTGGTTTGATCCTTGCTATGGGGCCCTTACTTTTCTATGTACGCCACTGATCAAGACAACATATAAACATCATAGAAGGTGGTCCCCTACTTGAAACCCCCCTCTATGACCCAGAACGGACAGCAGCTTGTACAAGTAGCTCCAGACGTGGTGGACTTGAGTCGTTCTGAATGGCCGCCATGTCATGCTCCCACATGATGGGGGATAACTAGCCGATCGTTGGGATTAGGGATGAGTGAATCAACTTCGGATGTAAATTAATTTCTACTGTATAAAACCTTGCTACCGAACCAGAGTTTTTTACAGTAGAAATTCATTTCCGAAGTTATTACAGAAAGTCTCGCGAGGCTTTGTGAAGTAATAACGTCGGCTCATCGGAGCCAATACATTCTGATACTGTACTGAGCACTCGCGGCGTACGGTATTCAAAAAAGGTTTTATGCAAATCGACTTCGGATAAAGCATCAGAAGTCAATTCGCTCATCCCTAGTTGGGATCCACACCGATGCTGAGAACGGGGGCTTCATGTACCCATTCTGACGGAGCGACAGGCCGAGCATGCACCCTGCCGCTTTATTCATTCTCAATGGGAATGCCGGAAATAGCCGAGCGCTGATCTCAGCCATCTCCAGAAGTTCCACAGAGTACGAAAGGAGCAGCAGAGCACATGAGGTGATTTGCCTGGTCACATGACCCTCCATCAGCAGCCATCTTATGGACAGGAGCTCTGTGTGGTCGCCACAAAAGACTTTGTAAACCAGGGGACATGCCTTATACTGCTGAATTTAAATAAAAGGCTATATTATTAAGTGCACATCAGTCAAAAATAGCCAGAAAGTGGCCATCCCCTTTAAAGGGGTCCTCTGGGACTGATTTAAAATGGCCACCAGCAACATGTCCTAGAACGTGAGCAGGACTGGTTGCCTCCACTTGCAGAGCTGCCTAGTGAGGGTGAGGGGACGAGGCCTCACTATACAATAGAGGGTAATGATGTGATCCTGCCTACAATATGCCATCATGGCTGAGCAGCCTGACAGGAACACTTACCAATATGTAGTATATGCAAGTGTCAGGGCATAGTGTGTAGTGAGGCCCCCCCCCCCCAAGCAGCTCTGCAAGTGGTGGCAACCAGTCCTGCTCATATTCTGGGACACATGGATGGCAGCAATTTTAAGTAATTCCTGGAAAACCCCTTTAAATTTCCTTAATGGTACCTTTTGTAATTAACCCTTTTTTTGGGTCTTTAAAGATGGCTCCCGTTCTTGAGTACAGTGGCTGCCATAGCCGCCATGTTTCTACTGGTTCACATAGCCGACACCTGGGGATAATGGGGTAGATTTATGAAATCTGATGTAAAGGAAATCTGGTTTAGTTGCCCATAGCAACCAGAGTCCACCTTTCATTTTTTAGTTTCTTTTGAAACCAAAAGGTGGAATCTGATTGGTTGCTAGGGGTAACTAAACCAGTTTTCCTTTACACCAGTTTGATAAATCTCCTCAAATGTCACAGACATTAAACCCTTCAGATATGGTAATGAATTGAGATAACGGCATCTGAGACAGACCCCAAAAAGTAAAAACAGAAAATCGGCCATTCGGATTTTTTTCTTCATTATGGCGTTCACCGTACGGGATAAATACATTTATATTTTAATAGTACGGGCATTTTGAGATGTGGCGATACCTATGATCTTTATTTTTTTATTATTTATTTTTACTTTTAATATGGGGAAAGGGGGCAATTGGAATTTTTATTTATTTTCTTTAACTTTTTATGTTTTTACACTTTTTCCTCTTAGGGAATTTTTTAAAGTCCTCTTAGTAACTGAACATGTAATCATCAGATCCATAGGAACTTCACTATGGCAGGCCTTTGATCCTTCAGAGAGCCCGAGACTGCCATAGTTACTGAACAGCAACCCTGATCTCCACACAGGGAAGCTGTTTGGTGCCTGGGGGTGCTACGCTCCCAGAAAAAGACCTCTGAGGTGCCATGGCATCTAACGGGTTTGTCTGCGATTGGTGTTATAGCTGAACATGGACTTTGCCTGACATCTGGGACCCCTGCCGATCAGCTGGCCAACGTGTTGGTCACGTGGCCTAGGAGCAGCTCAGTCCAATATGCCAAGCACAGCCGCTATACAATACACAGCACTGCGCTTGCTGTAAGTAGGCAGTGGCACTCTCCTCAAACATCTCATTGGCAGGGGTCCCAGGTGTCGGGCCCCCACCGATCTAATATTAATGACTTGTCCACAGGATGTGTGATCAGTATAAAAAAAAAAAAAGTCTGAAAACTCCTTTAAAAGGAACCTGTCATCAACTTTATGCTGATCTCACTGAGGGCAGCATAAAATAGTGACAGAAATGCTGATTTCAGCCGTGTGTCACTCATGAGCTAAAAGTAAGTGGCTGCTGAGAACCAACATCATAATCATTACAGCTCAGGCCTAGAAAAGAGTCAAATCTACCTGAGAAGAGTCATGGTTATCCATAATCTCCTGCTCTCTCATTCATCTGCTGAAGATTGTTAGTTCTCTCCTAGAGAGAAAGGGAGAAAACTAGGTAGAAGCCTGTCACTCATCAGCAGGTGGGGGGGGGGAGCAGGAATTCATGAATAACCAGGACTCTTCTCAGGTGGCCGGGACTCTTCTCCAGGTCCAGTCTGCAATGATTGTGATGTTGGTTCTCAGCAACCACTTACTTTTAACTCTTTAATGACAGATCGCTGAAATCAACTTCACCTGTCTCTACTTTATACTGCCGTGCGTATGGGCCTAGTTAGGGGTAGGCAACCTTTGGCTCCCAGCTGTTATGAAACTACAACTCCCAGCATGCATAGTTGCTCTGCTCTTCTAAGAACTTACATAGAAATGAATGGAGCATGCTGGGAATTGTAGTTTCACAACAGCTGGGAGCCGAAGGTTGCTAATGCCTGGCCCTAGTAGGACATATCGAATTAACCTCTCAATCTAACATCAGTGTGAGGGTTTAGTATTGCCGCAGAGTGCACCTGCCGTTGCAATGGTTACGTTTTTGATTGTTCTCCACATCCACATAATCGTTACCTTATGTAGGATGGTTATTGTGGTACTTGTAGTGCGTTGCTGGCATCTTCCATTGTATGCATTCTTTTGCTGTTGATTGCTCCTAGCAACGGACTACAAGTGCAGGATGTGCTCCCCTATATACATGCACAACTGCATATGGGTATGAGCCTATCCTGCCTGTTTAACACCACGCTTTCTAATGGTTTGTGTGTTAGTATGGGCAGCATAAAGGTGATGACAGGTTCCCTTTAAAGATCCAACATCCACCCGGATGGACGGAAGGGGTTAATTATACTAATCCACATGCAGGCACCCCGCCACGGATTCTGTGGAAAGAAGGCGCACATTACTTTTTTTTTTTTGTTTTCCCCTCCACCTGAAATTGCGCAGGAACTCCCCTAGAAGTGAATGGAGAGACGCCCTGCATGAGCGCCCGCCTCGCCATACATACAGCAGGACCCGCAGCTGTCGGACATATCTTGCAGAACAACATACCCGTATACACAGCACCACGTCATAAACAAGGTCCTTACACTGCATATACATATCTCAAACTTTACAAGAAGTTCATAAAAGTAAATCAGTGAAGTGATCTGTACCCCATAATAGCGCCACTGAAAAAAAAAACACAACCGCCATACACCTATGTCAATGGAAAAATCTTTGCATGCAGCAAAAAACTTAAATTCCTGCAATCCTTAAAAATAAGCTGAGTCCTGAAGGGACCCATAGAAATGTGTATAATCCTATATACGTGCTGTAGTCTCCAGCCGCCGCAGTGGGAGAAGTTCTCAGTTCTGCTCTCAGACTTTCCCATTATAACAAATGCTCGTTCCGGGAAGGACAACAGGTGCAGAAGTAAGAAGCCCGGAGCTGCAGCTGCGCGCCCACACCATGTATACCCTCATACTCCATGCACAATACCCCCCGCAGGCTGCGGCTGCTGTGCGTTACTTACGACGGGGGCCAGAAGTGTTTACTGCCGCTGCTGTTCCCCATCTCGTCCCGGCCACCTCCATGGAGCGCCAGCGGCTTCCTGGTCTGTGCGGCGCTTGGCACGGGAGGCGGGGTGGGTGTGGCCTGCCAGGTGGTGGGGGGCAGTGATTGCGAAGGGGCGGGCCTGCCAGGTGGCTGAGGGCGGGGATACGCAAATACACCACTAGCTGCCGCTGTGTGAATGTGAGGGGCGGGGTGTCAGGTGGTTATAGGCGGGGATATGCAAATATGAAAGAAGAAACGTTGAAAAATACAAGGATGTGAAAGAAGTACTGATAACGGGGAAAAGCCTGTGTGTACTGTCACCTAGATACACAGAGCTGGCTACAGTAACTGGCTACATGCCTGTAAATGGCAGAGTATAGGGTGCAATAATCATGTAATAACAGGATGTACAGAGCTTGCTGCAAACACAGATTTCATAGGGGCTTCATACAGGGGCGTAGCTAACGTCTCATGGGCCCTGGTGCAAGAGTTCAGCTTGGGCCCCCCTTCCCTCAGTGCTTTGTGTGTCTTCTTATGCGGCACAAGGTTCTTTGGGCCCCCTCAGGCTCCTGGGCCCGGTAGCGACTGCTACCTCTGCACCCCCTATAGCTACGCCCATGGTTTCATAGCATACCTTAGTATGGGCCACCTGCCCCACCCAGTTTCTCAGTACTGCTTTGCATCAATTACTCCAAGCAATGCAGAATGTAAAGCACAATGCACCCGAGTTCTGATAAATTTACATAATAAAAATTGTAATTAAAGGGAACCTGAAACAACGGTCCTAAACCGCGGGCAGGACCTTCAAGAGTACAGCAGTGGGATTCTGAGCACATATATCTTACTAAATTCCGGTGCGGCAGTAGTAAGAAAATATTTAATCCCCGGTTGGCACGACTCTCTGCCCAGGCTTAAAGTCAGGGGGGCAGCGGCCTTCTTGCTTCAAGTCGTGGTGACCACGCCCCCTTCCCAGCCCCTTCGCTTTGATTGACAGTGCTTATGCGGCTGGTTTCTCAGAACACCGCGACTTGAAGCAAGAAGGCCGCTGCCCCCTTGACGTCAAGCCTGGGCAGAAAGTCACGCCAACCGGGGATTAAATATCGATTTTCTTACTACTGCCGCACCGGAATTTAGTAAGATATATGTGCTCAGAATCCCACTGCTGTACTCTTGAAGGTCCTGCCCGCGGTTTAGGACCGCTGTTTCAGGTGACAGGTTCCCTTTAAAAAAGTCACCCTCTGCTTCACCTGCTTTAATAGACGTCTAACATGGAGCAGGGACTTTATAAATACAGCACCCCTATGTTTCTGCATGTATTTACACCAAACAACTGCCATAAATACATGGACAAATCTCCTGCTTATCATCTATTACGAATCTGGCTGCCTGCAGCCACCACTAGGGGGAGCTCAGTACATAGAAATTTACGCAGTTACTATTGACTGAAATGGATGCTTTAATTATCTCTTTGCACAGAGCTCCCCCTAGTGGTGGCTGCATAAAATGTATTTTTGCATGGTCTGCTTTCATTAAGGGTACGCCTTCGCCACTGATCACAATAGGCTGGAAGTTATGTATGGGGTATTGTACTCTGTAAATTAGGACACTGGGCAATGCTCCCGTTTCCTAAGGACTCACTGAGGGCCACATAAAGTAGCGACAGATTCACAGAAATCAGCTGTCACTTATCTGCAGGCCTCTTCGTGTGCACTGCTGAGGCCAGTGATGGGCTGCAGTGGTCATATGTTGCTGGCCTGACGTCTTCACCGCAGACAGGTAAATATTGCCTGGCCAGAACAAGCTGAGCAACAACCTGCCTCTGAGGGGGCGACAGTTTACAGAGGGGAACGGGAGCCTATAGGCCTCAAGCCTATGAGGTAGTAGAACGGCACAGAAGGTCACAGTGATGTAATCGCAACCGCCTGTACTGGGAAGTGGCAACTCAGGCCATGTTGAAACTGCTGGGGGCGCTACAAGTGGGGGGGGGGAGCACATTATACTATGGGGGGACTACAGGGGGGAGAGCATTATATATTTTATCACTATAATGGGACATTATACATATGCGGTGTTGGTCTTGACCACCATGTAAACCACCCAATTGCTTGGGCCCCCTGCCTGCGATGGGGCCTCTCCAAGCTCCTGTACAGACGAGTCAGATAGTGCCTCATCTTTCCGCAGGACATGGGAGCCTACAGGTCCCGTCCCCACTGTTCACTCTTGTAGTTCTGAGGCCTGAAGCCTATGAGGTAGTACAGAGGCTCAGGCGGTCGTAGTCAAGTCTTAGATGGTGCAATGACGTAGTGGGCCTGCATCCCAGCTCAAGCTGATGTCCTGCCCTGGGACACATGTGAAGCGTCGCAGATGACTATAGGTAGCCGGAGTGAGATGGGTACTTTTTTCACTCAGCACTTCGGAACACAGTAAAGACTCTTTACTTTACTAAAGAGGGGAGGACAATAAAGGGGGCACTCCTGAGGATATTATAGCCATACTGGGGGCAGAAGTGAGGAGAGGACTTTATAAGTAAAAAGGTAGCACAACCGGGGGGCATTATAAATAAAGAAGGAACTACTGGGTACAAATGGGGGGTATTATAAAAAAAGGGGGCCCTGCTGGGGGACATTATATAAATATAGGGGCACTACTGGGGTGGCATTATAAATACAGGGGTACTGCTTGGTGAAGTTAAACACACTGTAAGCGCTACAGGGGGTATTAAATATTGGTGGCACTACTGGGGTATTATAGATACTGGGGTCAGTACAGGGGGGCATTATAACTATATCAATACTACTAGGGTACTAGGGTACTGTGGGGGCATTATTATTGGGCATAATATGGAGGGTAATGCTACTAAGGGGGGCACTCTTGGAGATCATTATCACTTTCGAGGGCACTGTAGTGGGCACTAATAAGACAATCTGGGATAGAATTATTACTATTGGTGGGACTTTTAGGAGCACTTTAGGGACTATTTGTATGGCACTGTTATGTCTGCAGTATAGTATTTGGGGGCATTGGTGTGCACAACAGGCACAGTATTGGGGGTAGCAGCAGGATAACAATGTTGGGACATCAGGTGGGAGGGTGATGAAAAATGGAGGAACCTAAGATATCTGTGTTCCAAACTTCATCCGAATCGAGAAGAGTCAGGTCTCTTTCACACTTACTTTGTTAGGATCCGGCGTGCACTTCCGTCGCCGGAAGTACCCGCCGGATCCGTAACAACGCAAGTGAACTGAAAGCATTTGAAGACTGATCAGTCTTCAAAATGCTTTCAGTGTTACTATGGCAGCCAGGATGCTATTAAAGTCCTGGTTGCCATAGTAGTAGTGGGGAGCGGGGGAGCGGTATACTTACCGCCCGTGCGGCTCCCGGGCGCTCCAGAATGACGTCAGAGCGCCCCATGCGCATGGATCACGTGATTTCTCTCCATTCAGAATGCATTGGGATAATCCTGATCAGGATTTTTCCGGCATAGAGCCCTGACGACGGAACTCTATGCCGGAAAAGAAATACGCAAGTGTGAAAGAGCCCTTATTAGAAAGAAAACATCTACATCAGAGGAGACATCACTCGATGTAAGAGGTAAGTGGTACTGTATTACCCTGTATGTTTCATAGTGCTGTATGTAATGTCCATCTCCATATGTCTTAAAAGTAGGGCTGGGTGGGGGGGAAGGGGCTTAGGTTGGATTGAGAATTTGTCATGGGGAGCCATTTTAACTTTTGCCTCAGGCAGCAAAAGGCTAGGTGCACCTCTGAATATTGAAGAAGCTACACTAGACTAGTCATTCTCCAGTAGTCAAGGCCGGGGTACATATCCAAGGATGAACACTGCAAGTTCTTTGAAGGGTCCTTCTAGCCTGACAGCAATTTACTCCTCAACAGATAAGAGCATGACAACCTTGGATATAGGCCTGTTGAAAGATTTGGAGTCACCTTGTTTCACAGTGGTAACTCCCACTTTGTATACCTTGCCGTCTTCACGAAAAAAAGATTATTGAGATAAGTCCCATGGGCCATGCGACTTTCTGGCCCTTCATGAGAACAAGATCTTCCACCTGTATGTTCGGCTTGGCGTAACATTTTCTTCATTCTTGAAGAAGAGTAAGGTATTCCTTTTTCCATCTACTCCAGAAACAGCCAGATGATCAACATATTTCCACTGTCTCTGATGTAAGGTAACAGTTGTAGATTTTTTGGATGGACTATGAATGGTCCCAAATTTCTGAGTGAGAAGATATAATGGCTCTTCTCTGAACCTCATAAGCACTCCTACCAGATTGTTGGTCAAGTTTGGGCCAGTGAGAAGAATGTGAGAAGTGCCACAATGCTTAGCACTTAAATACTACCCGTATCTGGTTAGGCAGTCACAGGTGATACACTCCAAAGGAGGGAAGATACCAGCGCTCTTCATGGCCTTGCATCAGTGGCTTTGGATCTACATGGTCATTGCGGAATATCCAATCCACAAGGCCACAAAGTGTTCTTTTATTTTAGGCTTGTTTCTTAGCGTTCCTTGCAATGAGATGAACCTGGATAAAGCCTGTTCCCAGTTGTCTAAAAGCCTGGCTCTTTTCAGCCAGAAAGGGGAAGGATGCAATCCAGGGATTAGATTCATCTTTGGAGAATCTACTGTCCATTATTTTAAAGAACTCTTAGTCTTCGATGGACAAGGCTATTTTGTTGTCATCTTGTGTTGTGCAAAACACTGTCATCTGGCGCCTGCATGAGGTTAGAGAGCCATAATGTTGGGAGCAAGGCATAAAATGAGTCGTTCAGACATTTTGGAGCATGTAAGTTTCAAAAGGGATAACTTTTGATGGTTTGTGACTTTTATTTAAGCGTGTATCTCCCACAATTAGGGTAGCTAGCCTAAATCAAGTCTCTGTGCTACAAGGCGTCTAGACCCTTACATTAATGGTGCACTTGACATACTCTCAGAATATCTCTCCCGAGTAAGATTAGAATATCTGCATTCATGTCCATAGGAATTTGTTCTCTTTTATTGGGCATCTGGTCACTTTCGATTAACATTGGTTAGGATATGTAAGTATTTTCCGTGAAAGAAGAGATAATGTACCCAATAGCCCTTGTGAAATATCTAGGTAACTCGGTCCTAGCAGATGGGGATCTGATTTAGCCAATTCCAGTTCCTTTAGTACAGGGGTGCATTGTCACATTGCTCTATTTCAAGGGGCCGCAAAAAAAAGAAAAAATGAATCAGCACTTGTTTGCATCAGCCTATTATACAGGCTGACGCAAAGTTAAAGGGGAGGAATGATCGCTACCACAGTCACCGCTCCTTCATTCAGTTCTGTTGACTATTGGCAGCACACTGATTACACGGTGAGATGTGCTGACAATAATTGTAATCTTTTATCCTGATAAAACATGCAAATCAGCCGACAAACGAGTGTTTATCAGCTGACCAGCGGCAGTGGTGTGCCTAGGTTGTTTGGCACCCAGGGCGTGTCCTTTCTCTGGCTCCCCCCCCAAAATAAAAATACGTTAAAAAAATCGTACCCCCTCACAGTAGTATTGCCTTATTGTACAACCTTCACAGTAGTTTTGTACAGATGTGTGCCCCCTAACAGTCGTTATGCCCACATTGTGCCCCCTTAAAGTACTTATCCCTTCTTTGTGCCCCTTCATAGTAGTTATGCCCTCTTTGTGCCCCCCTCACAGTAATAATCTCCATTGTGCCTCCTTCACAGTAATAATGCCCCTTAATAGTAGTAATGCCCATTGTCCCCTTCACAGTAATAATGCCCATCGTGCCTCTTCACAGTAATAATGCCCATTGTACCCCCTTAATAGTAATAATGCCCATCGTGCCTCTTCACAGTAATAATGCCCATTGTACCCCCTTAATAGTAATAATGCCCATTGTGCCTCTTCACAGTAATAATGCCCTCTGTGTCCCCTCCATAGTAGAATTTCCCATTGTTCCCCATTAATAGTAGTAATGCTCACTGTGCCCCCTTTACAGTAATGCCCTCTGTGCCCCCTTCATAGTAGAAATGATCATTGTGTCCCCTTCACATTCACAATGCCCATTGTGCCCCTCCATAGTAAAAATGCCCATTGTGCCCCCTTCACATTAGCAATGCCCATTGTGCCCCCTCCAGAGTAGAAATCCTCATTGTGCCCCCTCCATAGCAGAAATGACGACTGTGCCCCCTCTGTGTTAAAAAACAAACAAAAATAAACTCACCTTGTCCCATTCCTGAAGCTCACAGTCCTCTCTCCCCTGCAGGCACAGATGGCTTTGCAGCACTATGTGGGTGGAGATTATGCAGATTCCCATATGCAAGCTCCGCCCACACATGCCTGAAGGAGGGGAGGAGCGCGGGGAGCTGAGCGGTGAGTGACAGGACCCAGCTCCCTGCGCTCCAGCAATGAGCACTTCCATCTGTATTGATGGAAGCGCTCATTGTTCTGGCACCCCCGAGAGCCGACACCTGGGGTGGACCGCCCCCCACTTAGTGTGCACCCCTGATTTACGCACCTCTGCTGAACGCATAGCACCCACACTGAATTCTGACCCATTCATTTCAATGGGTCTGTGTACATGAGCGGTGATTTTCACACATCAGTTCTGCGTTGCATGAAAATCGCAGCATGTTCTATATTCTGCATTTTTCACGTAGGCCTGGTCCCCTAGAAGTGAATGGGGCTGCGTGAAAAACGCATTGCATCCTCAAGCAAGTGTGGATGCAGTGCGTTCTTCACTGATGGTTGTTAAGAGATGTTGTCTGTAAACCATCAGTTTTTTATCAAGCGCGTGAAAAATGCATCAAAACGCATTGCACCCGCAAGAAAAAACTGAACTGAGCACAATCGCAGGCAAAACTGACTGAACCTGCTTGCAAAAAGGTAAGCATGTCCACCTCTGCTGAATTGCAGGGTGGTCGTAACCATGGAAACGAGCAGTGTATAATGTGATGGAAAAATGGATCCAGCCAGCAAAGGAGGCAATATGGACAATCACAATACATTAGTAAGAGCCTGGTATTAACGTTATCTACATGATAAACGCCATGTGCTGAAGTGAGAGACAATTTTTCAAGAAAATTGCAGGCCCCCCAAAAAAATGGTGCAATAAATTCTGAGATGACATTGACTAAACCCTAGGTATGTGTGTAACATAATTCTGCCGGAAAAAGGGATACTGCAGGGGTGCAGGGTTGTCGCCCCTTTAGGCAGCTTAGTACTTCTTCGAGGCATCCCATAAAATGACCACCATAACCTTCTAATGCGCTTTTCTGGAGAAGATTAGTTCTATTACATGAGATCTTCATCTACTTGATTTCAACTATTGATTTTCAGAAAAAGTATCTTCTTTTTACAAGAAACCTCTTTTTATGCAACCCTGAAGGTTATGAGAACTGACGGCTGGACAGACGCAGGAGGATTTTACTGAAAAGTGAAGTTAATCCAATCTCGCTGTTTTCGTACATTAATTGCAGCCAAAGGAATTCCAGCAATGCTCCATGGGTAACATATTAAAAGAAACATTAACCCGTTCTTTCTTGAACGGTTGAGGTATTGAAATTATCCTGATACTCTGTTTTGTACGAATAGAATAGGTCATAAAAGTAAATTTGCAGAATGAGACAGATTTATTTCATGCCATCCAAAACCAGGGATGTGACTATGGCAGGAGCAGAGGGTGCGACCTCGACCAGGCCCAGAGAGGAAGCAGGACGAGTTCTGAATTCAACTGCATCTACAATTTATTAAAATTTGCCCAGGGTCCAAGGTGGACAATCAGACAATGGTGGGCTGAGGCTTCCACATCAGAGTGGCTGCTGCCCCCTGGTGTTCAAAACTGCATCTTACCAGGAGATGCTGTGCTGTGTACTGTGTGCAATAGGACCATGGAGCAGTGCCAAAATCAAGGATCACGCTGGGTAGAGCCTCAGTCCAACAGCACTAGACTTGTTTTCTGTATAACTGCCCAGCTCATCAATGGAGAGAAGGAAAACCATTCTCTGTTCTGGCTGTAGAAATGAAGCCTAGCCCTGGTTAAATGAGCCTCGTCGATGCTAGGCTTGGTATAGGGGACAGCTGCAGAAAAGGAGACCCATCATCCAGTCCTTGCTTGGTGCGATTCTGGTGGGTGAAGCACCAGAGGATTATTTCTTCAACCAAGCTGCCTGGGTCAGATGGATGGTCTTATGTACATAGCAGAGACTGGAAGGTTAGAGAGTTGACCAACAGAAAGAGGTTTAAAGGGGTTGTCCGGAACTCCCTTCTATTATAAATCCCCCCTCTCCGCTGGACCTGTGAAGGGAGTCATACTTACCTGCCTCCCGCCGCTTGGTTCTGGTCCACTCCTGTCCTCAGTGCACTTTGGTCGGGCAGCAGGGTTGCCAACCGTCCAGAAATGTAATGTCCATGAAAAAAAAAAATAGATGTGTCTATGATATTTTGGAAGGAGCTGGTACTTGACTGGACTATTTTAGTGTTAATTATCATCATTTTACAGCTCACAGTAAATGCTGGTAATTAAGTCTTATCTGTATATCGAGCCGTAGACATGTATTACGTATCATTTTTTATAATTCATTATAGATTTCCAATTTGTCCGTAAAAAATATTAGTTGTCCGTGATTTTGGGATAAGTTATCCTCGAAAATTCTGGTTGGCAACCCTGTCGGGCAGTGCAAAAGCAAGAATATTGGATTTAAAGGGGTATTCCCATCTTGCTATTTCGTCCTTACCTGCTGCCTGCTCTGCTGTTCACTTCCTGGTTTCCTGCTGCTTAGGCTGGGCGCAGGGGCGTAACTATAGGGGAAGCAGGGGAAGCGGCTGCTTTGGGGCCCTGACCCAGAAGGGGCCCATCCAAGAGAAGGAGAAGTACTAAAAGATTTTGTCAGGGCCCCTCCACATTATTACACAATGAAATGATATACAGTGGCAGTATAGACAGTGTAGAAAACGGATGGAGCAGCTGCCGGGCCTGGTCTGAGAGAGCGATCTTTACCAGCCACAGGAAAGGGGGCGGCATGAAAGGAAGGGGTTGTGAAAAAATTACTGGGGGAGGGGGCCCCATTCAAAAATTTGCTGTGGGGCCCAGTCATTTCTAGTTACGCCACTGCTGGGCGGGCTTAGGCAGTTTGAGTGAAGACCGGCCATGCCTCCTTATGACATCTCATGTGGCAAGAATTGATGGTGTCCTCCCCTTTGTGTCCCTCCATTACATAAATGTGTCCCCTTTCTTCAATAAACTACATATTGGCCCAAGTTGTCCCTGCATTGTCCCTCTAATACCGTTGGTGGATTTGGTGGTGCATGTAAAAATTATAATCACCTTTTGAGAAGTTATGTCCCGGTCCTCCAATCCTACTGCAGCAAGTTCTCGCCGTCCAATTCCTAAAACGAACTGTCTGGGCGGCCGCGCATGCGCAGATATATATTCTTTTGTGTAGCGTCTATTTGAGACGCGAATATAAGGAATACAGATCTGTGCATGCGCGGCCGTATTCCTTATATTCGCGTCTCAAATAGACGCTGCACAAAAGAATATAGATCTGCGCATGCGCGGCGGCGCAGATCTGTATTCCTTATATTCGCGTCTCAAACAGACACTTCACAAAACAATATAGATCTGTATGCGCAGATGTATATTCTTTTGTTCAGCGTCTGTTTGAGAAGAGGATCTAAGGAATACTGATCTGCGCATGCGCGGCCGCCCGGCGCCGTGCGCGCTCACATTTACAAGGAGAGACCGGACACTGCATCGCACAAGTTCTTGTGCGCAAGCGCGGCCCATGGATGCGGCAGGTGATAGGTGGCCGTATCCATGGGATACCAAAACAAACAAAGCGGGAGGAAAAATCTAATTTGGGAGAAAATAGTAAGTATTTTTTAATGAGTTATATTTAGGGAAATGTTTAATTGGATAAGTATATTTAAATAAAATAGGATCAATGAGATGGGAAAAGTTACCAGAACTAGCGTAGGGTTAAAGACCCGCTAGAAAATGAATGCAGGTATCCGATGATTGTTCGTTTTTCACTCATACCGGTTTTTATTAATTTCCTAAATGTTTTTTTGTACCTAAAAAGTGGGTCCCATGTACTCCATCCGACACTGGTGGCCACATATAAAGATGGAGCTGTGTGCTTAAAAATGTCAGGGCTGATTTTAGGTCCCCTTCCAGCCTTGCCTGAGCTCATGAGATTTTAGTTACGCCCAGGGGCGTAGCTAACCGCTCATGGGCCCCTGTGCAAGAGTTCAGCTTGGGCCCCCCTCCCTCAGTGCTTTGTGTGTCTCTCTTATGGGGCACAAGTGTCTTTGGGCCCCTCAGGCTCCTGGGCCCGGTAGCGACTGCTACCTCTGCACCCCTTATAGCTACGCCCCTGGTTACGCCCCTATCCAGAGAAGGCCATACGTTACTTCATCACAGGAACTGGAATTGACTCCCATTTGATGCACAGTATGATCTATGTATATTCAGGTATAAGAACAAAAGAAAATCACATGACGCTTACATGAAAAGGGGATTCTGGGATTTTCAGTATACTTACTCTTTCAGGTTCCTTCCACTCCAGCCGCGAGGCTCTGCAGGCCCCCTGTGTCCGGTTTTACCCGGGAGCATGAACCTCAGTGATATGTTCCTCTTAGTGATGTCACCGTAGCTGGTTGATGATTGATCTCCAGGATCCAGGGATGAGTCTTCAGCATCGACAACATGTGAGACAATACTGTGTAGTCGTGGTCAGGCGGCTGAAGGGCCGGTCCTGTCCCCATGCAATGTAAGTGCTATTGAGTCCCGAATTTATGGCACAGAGGCAATCGGTGCTGTAACAATGGTCAGCTTTACCACAGAGCGGCTGATCAACGAGAGGCCAAATCATAAGCAGCACTCCAGTCACTTAAAGGGGTTGTCCGGACATACCTTCATTTTCACCCAGGCAGCCCCCCTGACAGGAGCATCGGAGCAGTTCATCTGAACCCGGACAACCCCTTTAAACCTGGAGAACATATGTCTTTCTTAAACTATACTTACTTTATAACCTTTCTATTTAATTAATGTGAAAGCGATGTGCTGTTCTAAGACATGCAACTGTCGAGGCTATCGATTGGCTGCAGCGGTCTTGTGACCAAGAGAAGGTCCTGTCCCCTCTGGTCCAGCAGGGAACACCTGGGATCACTGTATTGGAGATCTGTGGCAAAATCGCATCAAATCCGCAACAAAAACGCAAGTAACACATGCGGTTTTGGGTGCAGTTTTGGTGTAAGAAGGAAAAAAAAAACACATGGAAATTTGGGCGGATTTTCTGTTATTACACTTACAGCCGTGTACAGGTTATCCAAAGTGTAAAACATGCCCCCCAATGCCCGGGCTCCTCATATAGATTATACTTATGTTACACCCCACTTCTGCACCTTGCTACTGTCTAACCTCATGTCATCCTATGCATTTATTCCAGGTCCTCCACACTGTGCATTACTATTTTGTTTGCAACTGTTATGTTCACATGTAATGTGCCTGGTTCACCAGCAGGTGGCAGCAAACACGACAGAGCTGTACTTAGATAGAATGGAACCTTCCATTCCATTCTAACCCCCCTCTTAAGAGAAGTGAGCAAGTCCTACTTCCTGCAGGAAGGGTGGTGCAGAAGTTCTAGTCAGTCTAGCTTACCCCCAGCTTGTAAGAAACAACCCAATGAAGTTTCATTAGTCTGTTTAAACTGTGTTAAAGTTGAATGTATGTGTGTCCCTGTGTTTCTGTAATTCTGGTCCTTTAAGACACTAGCCATTGTTATATGATGCTGGAGTGACACGCCCCCAATGATGTCAGGTCGCCTGTTTGCAGACAGAAGGTGAGAAGAGAAGCAGGAAGAGACGAGACAGGGAGCAGCAGCCATCTTGGCAAGAGAAAAGACATGTGTCCGTGCTGTATTGAGAGTGTGTGGAGATATTAGAGGACTGCAGTCCAGAGGTGGACGGAGTATAAAGAGACAGTACGCTTAGTGGAGCCACACTAAAAGGACTGTTCCCTGTGGTAAATCAGTGAAACGGACATTCTGGCTGTGTATTTTGCCCCCGAAGTTAGAGACTCGCAGTGCTGTTGAGGACTGGACAGTAACTGCAAAACCCCGGCTTACATCACACCTCAGTGTGTGGATTCTGCAGGACTGTCAGTGTGCTGAGTGATATCTGCTGTTGGACTCCATTGCATCCATTTGGTTCCCTGCCTGCTGAGGAGGATTTCATTGCTTCGGATATCGTGATAACCGTGAGGAGAAGACGCTTCGCTATAAAAGAAAGGAACAACATTGGGCCCCACGATGTGCATCTACGGACTGAAAGCGGTCCACTTGGACCACTGGGAAAAAAGGGGTGCGTGCCCAAATGTGAAGTTAGGGTCAGTTAGGGCTAGTTTTGGGAATATTGTTCAGTGTCCGTACTGCAGAAGCGGGCGAAGTAAAAGTGGAAACTATTGCAGAATCTGCCTTGAATTGTTCAGGCTATACTGTGTATTTTGCTTGTCCTTGTCCCTGCTCTTTTACCTTTAACTTGCCTTTATTAACCTGTAGTAAATGCATTTTTATTGAACTTGACCACTGTGTGTGTTCTTTTCTGGTTGCGGAGCCCAAGCCATCTGCCTTGCCCTCGGTTCATTAGGTAGGGGAAGTTATGCAGGGGGCATGTCTCTGATGGACGTGCCCAAGCCAGCCAGAGCACCCTCAGCTCTGCTGGCCATGGAGGCCAAAGCTTAGATCCTCAGGGGCCAAGAGGAAAGTTCCCTGGCATAACCTAGAGACAGACCATACAAAGAGAAGTGCAGCATACAGAAGAAGCAAAGTCATACAGTCAGCCTATCAGTACAGCAGTATCAGAGAGAAACAGATGTAGCAGAGTTGAGTTTGCCTGCAAGTTTTAATGCTAAAGTCTGCTGGAACCAAGACAAAGCCTGAAACTGTTTGCAAAAACGTTTATTCAAAGTAAGGCTACATGCACACGACCGTAGTGTGTTTTGTGGTCCGCAAATTGCGGATCCGCAAAACACGGATGGCGTCCGTGTGTGTTCTACAATTTGCGGAACAGACCAGGCGGCCCATTATAGAGATGCCTATTCTTGTCTGCAAAATGGACAAGAATAGGACATGTTATATTTTTTTTACGGGGTTACGAAACGGAGCAACGGATGCGGACAGCCCACGGAGTGCTGTCCGCATCTTTTGCGGCCCCATTGAGGTGAATGGGTCCGCACCTGAGCAGCAAAATACTGCGGCTGGGATGCGGACCAGAACAACGGTCGTGTGCATGAGGTCTAAAGCTGTTATTCAACTGCATACAAGATCTGGACTCAATCTTTCTTTCATATCCCTCAATTATTCCCCCTATTTATTGCTTCGAAGCCAAACCTTGGGGTCCAGTCGTATCCAGGTAGGAGCACCATGACACACATAAAGAGATATTTTAGGCTGCACTATATCACTTGGCATTCCTACACCTGGGTCGCTCGTTATATAGAGAACCCTAGGGGGAGGCTCCCGTTGCACTTACCCCGCTCCCTGGCACCCGCGTTGCTCCTGATCCCTGCACAGCCGCCGCTGCATCTCCCTGTCGCGCAGATCAAAATATCCGGCGATGGGGGAGCAGCCAATAGCAGGCTACGATGGGGACAAGCCATCACCCATGATGCTACGGGGGCTTGTCCCCGTCGATGTCTTCTTTTGGCTGCCCCATTACACCCCAGACCTCCGCACGACGGAGAGATCCAGCAGCGGCCGTGCGGGGGTCAGGAGCGACGTGGGTAAGTATAATCTGTATGAGGGGCCAGAGCATTGGGGGGGCACGTTTTACACTTTAGATAACCCCTCTAAGGGTACCTATACACGGCAGATTTCTGTGTGGTTTTCTGTGCCTTTCTACACCAAAACTGCATTCAAAACCACATGTGTTACTAGCGGTTTTTGTTCCGGATTTGATGTGGTTTTGCCGCAGATTTCACCCTTCCATTGAAAAGGATGAAAGCTGCACAAAAGATTGACTTTCAAAATCCACACAGCAGAGCAATTTCCACGTGGAAGAAAAAGCAAAGTGTGTATTTGGTTTGTGGATTCCCATACATGTTGCTGGTACTGTGTTACGTTGTGGTCTTCCTGCACGAGAATCTGCATCGTGTGCAGGTGCCCTAGTGGGAGCCACCATTAGATAGTGCCCCTGCACGGTAATAAAATGGATAATATATATGCACCTGTGCTTGGGACTGGCATCTCCTGGCTTCCCACAGCCTGTGTGTGTTTTGGAGTCTGGCGATACAAATGAGAAACTGGGCGATCCGTGGGTCCCACCATCAGAGCCAGAAAATGCACAACAAAGGCAGATCAAGGCGTTTGCTTTAGCAGCACCAGAGACAAAAAAGAGTATAAACTCTGGCAGAGGACCCGGACATTTTGGCCCGACACCTGCATTCCTACATTTTACAGAAGAAAAGAGGGGCTCAGGTCTGGATCGTTAACGTGCTCAGTCAATTATATTTTCTGCTTAGAAAGCATGGCACGGGGGCACAGAGGCCGGCCTCATGGGCGCACATCATTTTGGACCTGACACTTTGATGGAAGGCTGTAATATTGAATAACCCAATTCATTAGCTGCATAATTGCTGCAATATTCGGAGGTAAAGCAGTAATTGGGAGAATAGGCAGCCCCCTAGTAAGAGCTTACATCCGTGTTCCCAGCGCGTCCGCCGACTCTCCCCATTAGCCTTTCTTTCATATTTCTGGCAATATCCAGTGTATAGCAGGACTATTTTTCATCTGTCAAGCAGTTTTGGAAAGGCTACAGATTATATGGTATAGGGAACCTATGCAGGAGGAGCTGAGCAGACTGATATATAGTTTTGTGGGAAAATATTAATTAAAAAAAAACTTTTATTTCATACATTTAAGGCCCCTTTCACACCTGCGTTCTTCTTTTCCGGCATAGAGATCCGTCGTCGGGTCTCTATGCCGGAAAAATCCTGATCAGGATCATCCCCATGCATTCTGAATGGAGAGAAATCCGTTCAGGATGCATCAGGATGACTTCAGTTCAGGACCGGAACGTTTTTTGGACGCAGCAAATACCGCAGCATGCTGCGCTTTTGTTCCGTCAAAAATCCGGAACACTTGCCGCAAGGCGGATCGGAATTAATGCCCATTGAAAGGCATTAATCCGGATCCGACCTTAAGCTAAGCGTCGTTTCGGCGCATTGCCGGATCCGACATTTAGCTTTTCCGACTGGTTACCATGGCAGCCAGGGCGCTAAAGTCCTGGTTGCCATGGTAAAATGTAGCAGGGAGCGGGGAGCGGCATACTTACATTCCGTGCGGCTCCGGGGCGCTCCAGGATGACGTCAGGGCGCCCCAGTGCATGAATCACGTGATCGCATGGATCACGTGATCCATGCGCATGAGGCGCTCTGGCGTCATTCAAGGCGCCCGGGAGCCGCACGAATGCATATCGCTCCGCTCCCGCTCCTACTATGGCAACCAGGGCGCTAGTAGCGTCCTGGCTGCCATAGTAACCTGAAAGCAATTCGAAGACTGATCAGGATCCTGATCAGTCTTCTAATGCTTCAGGTGACTTAGCGTTCTGACGGATCCGGCGGGAGGGAAGTGCCTGCCGGATCCTCAGAACGCAAGTGTGAAAGGACCCTAAATCTACGGTCATTCAGGTCTAGGAGTCCAGTGGGCGGTCCTACTTAATGATTAACAGCTATTTCATACAGGGTAACCTGAGAGTCGCTGATAAGACCGTCTACTGGACTCCTAAGCCCAAAAGGAGAAGAGATTTAAAGGGGTTGTCCCACAAAAAATATTCTACAGTTTTCAAACCAGCACCTGGATCTGAACACTTTTGTAAATGCATGTAATTAAACATTTATTATAGCTATAGAGTAATTCAATGTAATCTATCTGTATAGCGCCACCTGCTGTTTGCTTTTTTCCTCATTTCTCTGCCCTGCTCACCGAGAAGGTCGCACATGCTCATTTCCGTCTTTCAACTGCCACTAGCTGCAGTAGAAAGGAAACACCTTTGAGAAAGGACACACCCCATAAGCTGACAGCTTGAAATAAATCTAGCAGAACTATCGAGCAATGAATGGGGAGATCTCTGGACACATGTGAGGTGCAGGGCTGGTTCTAGCTGTGTTAGAAAGAGATTGTCATGTACTAGATTGTGTATGATTTTACACATTACTCATGGGATAACCCCTTTAAATGGATAACATACAAGTTATACAGATTGTTTTCCCTATACAACTATAGGTCAATTTGCTCAGCTCCTCCTGCTCTATGACATGCTGCCATTTTCATGGAGACAGGTTCCCTTTAAAGGGATTATCCGATGATTTATATATAAAATGAAAATACGACATCATATATTACATGACAGTCTATTTCTAACAAAGTTAGAACCAGCCCTGTACCTCACATGGATCCAGAGATCTCTACATTCATTGCTCCAATTGACCTGCTAGATTTATTACAGCCTGGCAGCTCATGGGGTGTGTCCTTTCTCATGGTGCATGTGCTTTCTGCTGTAGCTCTTTCTCTGTAACTGTAGCCAGTGACAGTTAAAGATTTAGGCCTCATTCACACGTCTGCAAAATGGATCCGCATCCCATCCGCAATTTTGCGGAAGGGTTGCAGACTCATTCATTTCAAAGGGGCAGGAATGGATGTGGACAGCACACTATGTGATGTCCGCATCTGTGTTTCCGCATCCGCGTTTCTGCAAAAAAATAGAACATGTCCTATTCTTGTCCACAATTGCGGACAAGAAAAGGCATTCTCTATATAGTGCCAGCAATGTGCGGTCCGCAAAATGCGGAATGCACATTGCAGCCGTCCGTGTTTTGCGGATCCGTGTTTCCGCAAAACACACTACGGACGTGTGAATTAGGCCTTAAACTGAGCGCATGCACCGCCTCAGTGAGGGGGACAAGAAAAAAGGAGAACAACAAACAGCAGGTGGCGCTATACAGACACATTTTATTCAATGACTCACCAGCTAGACAACATTTTTAATTATATCCAATTCCAAAATATTCAGACCTAAGTGCTGGTTTGAAAAATGTAGAATATTTTTTGTGGCACAACCCCTTTAATGTAATTTAACCAAATTAACCATTTTACCAAATGAAAAATACAAGGTCTTCCTAAAGGGCTTTTCCATTTATTCCACAGTAACTACTAAACAGTCCAAAATCTATTGCACCATATAAAACCCAGTAAACCACTTTAAGCAATGATATTTGCTTACTGTAGCTCACTTCTGCCATGCATTCAAAAGATGAGCCAGTTATTCATCATGTAATGATAGTGGGAAGGCACGCCCAAATAATACTATGCTTTCACCATCTACAGATGTCCAGGATCTTCTTCGAGGTCACCCCTCTGCTCCAGCGCTATGGTGCTGCTCTGCCCAAGGGTTGCACACATGTGCCAACTGTGTTGGTCAACCTCGACTCCAGCCAATACCCATGTGCCTAAGACTTCTTAGCAGTGGCGTGCCTAGGTTGTTTGGCACTCTGGGTGGGTCCTTTACACTAGTAATGACTTATCTGTGCCCCTTCACAGTTGTAATGCACTCACTGTGCTCCCATAACAGTAATAATGCCCTCTGTGCCCCTTCACAGTAGTTATGGCCATTGTGCCCTCTTCACAGTAATAATGCCCACTCAGTGCCCCATAACAGTTATGCCCACCCCCAGAAGTAATGCTGTCTGTGCCCCTTTCACAGTAGTAATGCCCTCTGTGCCCCCTTCATAGTAGTAATGCCCATTGTGCCCCCTTCATAGTAATAATGCCCATTGTGCCCCCTTCATAATAGTAATGCCCATTGTGCTCTCTTCATAGTAGTAATGCCCATTGTGCCCCTTTCACAGTAGTAATGCCCATTGTGCCCCCTTTACAGTAGTAAAGCCCTCTGTGCCCCCTTTGTAGTAGTATTGCCCTCTGTGCCCCTTTGTAGTAGTATTGCCCTCTGTGCCCTCTTTGTAGTAGTATTGCCCTCTGTGCCCTCTTTGTAGTAGTATTGCCCTCTGTGCCCCCTTTGTAGTAGTATTGCCCTATGTGCTCCCTTTGTAGTAGTAATGCCCTTTGTGCCCCCTCCATAGTAGAAATGCCCTCTGTGCCCCCTCCATAGTAGAAATGCCCTCTGTGCCCCAATGTTAAAAAACAAACAAACAAAAAAACACAGTACCTACTCACCTTGTCCCGTTCCTGATGATCACATCCAGCTCTTCCCTGCAGACACAGAACGCTCTGCAGCACTGTATGGGAGGAGCACAGACAGATTCCCGGGCTGCAGGCTCCTCCCACACAGGCCGGCAGCGCGATCTGTGCCTACAGTATAAATGGAGCAGAAGGCTTCCTGCTTCACCATTCAGTGCGGGAGAGACGGAGTGCAGGAAGATGAGTGACAGGACCAAAGCTCCCGTCTCTCCAGCAATGAGCGCTTCCATCTGTATTGATGGAAACGCTCATTGCTTCTGGGCTTTGGCACCCCCTGAGAGTGGGCACCCAGTGCGGACCGCCACCCCCCCCCCCTTAGCACGCCACGGCTTCTTAGTCACCCTTTCCTCATTGCTCTGTGCAAGAGCATTTAGGTCCTGTATTTGCTTGTGTGTTTGTTCCTTGACCCCACTTGTGTTTTTGACCATGCCTTCTTGTCTGCTGTTTGTCCTGACCTCTGCCTGTCTACTGCTCATGACAGAACTCTACCTGTCTTGACCTGTTCCCCTTCTGACTACAATTCCTGACCCCTGTCTTGGTACTGCAAATTGGTGGCTTCCGTCTATCTTTGTGTAAGGAGAATACTCCTGGGGTACAGATCTTAAGATTTCCTCTGGAAAAGTCCATACCCCCCTCATGTAGCCCTGAGCCAAATCTGTTAGCGATGCAGTGGGTCCACTTCTCCTGCAGGCAAGATGAGGGGGGTAGAAGTTTTCAGCGGGGCGTGAAAGCATCTGACTCCCATCCTATGCTGATAGGCCTGAAGACTATGAGGCAGTAGACCAGCACGATCTCCACGGGTCATGGCCTGCCCAACAACATAGTCACTGCAAACAACTAGGGGGTCTGCTCTCTTCATATACAGTTTCTAACTGAACTAGAACCTTCTATTGGGAGGGGTGAAGTACAAAGAAGCACAGCCTAAACAGTTTCAGCCTGTCATAGACTTGTATAGCGTTTCAGTACAAGTCTATGGGAATGACAGGCAGTTTTTCCATACATAAAGGAACCTTTAGACATAAAAAAATGACTAAACCAGACAGTCAAAAGGCCAGTGTGTCTTTTTTCAGCAGTTCAGCAATATAAAACAGCATAAGTATAAGTACAGAGGGATAAATCACAGTTCAAGTTAACCCTTCCAAGTGCACTAAAGTAGTGTTGATGCCTTTGCATAGTAGCAAATATCCACAGTCCAAAGTACCATTGCTTCTGGGCACTACAATGAATTAATACTTTCCTATAAACAAGGCAGAAAACACAGCTCTGCTATACTCATAACCATTCAGGGATCCATGAAGTGCTGGTCCTGTCTCCATTACATTTTCTGATCAGAATTGTTCCAAAGACGATTACTCCTGACCCCCACAGCGATACCTGTAACCGGCCCCCCATCACACGTCATTTATAGCACACACTGATGTTATGTAGCAGAGAGGTCACTGGGTCTCCATTATACCAGACAAGTTCTGTATATGCTGCAAAATCCACATATCTTACATTCGTATTTTGATGCGGACTTGTGTCTGCTTTTACTCCTTGCAGTGCAATGTTGTGCCAGATTTGTCTATGGAGTAAAATGATGTCACATGCAAATCCACCGCAACTGTAGTCACAAAGACAAAAAATAAACAATGCAACAACCCTCTGCAAACAGAAATAAAGTACAATAATGCCACAATTATAGAAAATATTTTGGTGCTACTGCTATGAGATTCTTGACAAATACATTTTGTACAAAATTATTTGTGCCTGTCCGCCAGCGTCAAGGTCAATCTCTATAAGACAGGAACCTACCTACTGTAGTCACACCCATCAGCTACTGCAATGGAGCACACTTAAAGAGGTTGTCCATTTTGTATGTACATAAATTTCAGTAAGACCATACACTAGTCAGTAACAGCATAAGAACCTTCTAAATTGCCTCTGGGCTTACTTTAGGCTACTTTCACACTTGCGTTTTTGCTGGATCCGGCAGGGCTTAGCAAAAACGCTTCAGTTACTGATAATACAACTATCTGCATCCGGTTGTATTATCTTTAACATACCCAAGACGGATCCGTCATGAACTCCATTGAAAGTCAATGGGGGACGGAACCGTTTTCTATTGTGTCAGTATAAAACGGATGACTTGCATTGTGGGTCATGACGGATCCGTCTTACTCCACATCCCATGACGGAAAGAAAAACGCTGCATGCTGTGGTTTGCCCTCCAGTATGGGAACGCAACCAAACGTAACGGAATGCTTTTTGGAGCACCCCGTTCTGTTCAGTTACGTTTTGTCCCCATTGACAATGAAGGGGGACAAAACAGAAGCGTTTTTCTCCGGTATTGAGGTCCTATGACGGATCTCAATACCGGAAAATAGAAACTGTAGTGCAAAAGTAGCCTTAGTCTGCATGGCGTTATCCTGATCCCCCTGGTTGCCCATTTGGTAATGATGTAAACAGGCCCTGGCTTCCACAACCATCTTCCTGCACATTTGCTCTTGTTTTCCAGTGAACAAGTTTAGACCAGGATCCTACAGAAGATACAGGGGGGGGGGGGGTACAGTTGTACAGTTTGCAGATACAGGACTGCTCTAATGTCACTTGTGTTCTGTGTGGGTCATACTTAAAGAATGCAAAGTCATCTCAATAAAATGTCATTGCCCTGGGCCTGTCCATGCCAGCGGACAATCAGAGCCCAAACAGCTGCCGGACTATTTATACCCTGCACGCAGCAGTCACCAGGTCCGATATGCAATTAGTTGTGTCTAATTTATGTCAAGGGAACAAAGTAAAAAAAAATGCTTTATAGGGAAATAAAAGTGTTTTTCAAAACCCATTTTGAATAAATAATTGCTCCAATAACAGATTGAAATGTATAATATTTTATATCCAACCTAAGGATACATGTGATTGTGTAGCAGGTTAACAAGCCTCGTAGGGGTGACAACATGATAACTAGTGTTCAGCGAATAGAAGTCCACGAAATCGACTTTGATCCGAATTTCAGGAAAACATTTATACGCTGCAAAGCCGAATTACCTCGTGCTTCGTGGTAGCAAATCGTTTTTCCTTGAAATGGTGTAAAAAAACAAAACAAAAAAAATCATACTTACCTTATCCATTTGCTCGAGATGGGCCGGCCGCTGCCATCTTGCCTAAAAATCTCGCACAAAATCCTGTGCACAATGATGTAAGACGTCACTATGCCAGGCCACGCGAGGTTTTGCGCCAGATGGCAGTGGACAGCCCATTGTGCAAGCAGATGGATGGGGTAATTATGATTTTTTTTCCAGTTTTTTATTTTTTTTATTTTACACTGTGTTATTACTATCAGATGCAGCGATCATGTATGAACACAGCATCTGAGGGGTAGAATGATGGGCAATCGCCGCTTCCTGTCATTGCACTCACTACTTACAAAGAAATAAAGTAATTTATCACAAAGCAAATTTGTTTGTAAAATTTGGTGAAACAGCCGAATAGAATTTTGGAATAGTTTGCTCTCTAATTATGATGGGCTTGGGCTACACGGTAACTTATAGCACAACACGGGCCATGCAGGAAATGATCGCAGCAATGCAAAGTGACTGTTCTGTGACAAATTGACTAAAGATTCCAAGTCAATTTTTTTAAATTTGTCACAAGGATTTCCTATGGATTCTTCAGTCTGAAGTCTAATCATATTTATTACTAACGCTGGGTTCACACCTGAGCGTTTTACAGCGCGTTCTCAACAGGCGAAAACCCATGTTTCCCTATGGGCATGGTTCTCACCTGAGCGTTTTACAGCGCGTACAAACGCGCTGTAAAATGCCCTACACCCAAAGAAGTACAGGAGCTTCTTTGGGGAGTTTTGTCGCACGTATTGTGATTGACGCCAGAGTGGTCAATCAAACATATACATACAGTATCTCACAAAAGTGAGTACACCCCTCAGGTTTGTGTAAATATTTTATTTGGGACAACAATGAAGATATGACACTTTGATATAATGTACAGCAGTCAGTGTACTGCTTGCATAATAGTTTAAATTTGATGTGCCCTCAAAATAGCTCAACACACAGCCATTAAAGGGTTTCTGTCACCAGGATTACACATTATAAGCTGTCTGACATTAGCTATGTGCTAATGTCAGATCAGCTTGATAATGTGCTTTATATGTATTTCTGATATATATTTAGGCTAAAAAACGTCTTTTTATAATATGTAAATTAGCCTCTAGGAGCAGGGGGGGTGTTGCCCCTGCTCCTAGAGGCTCCGTGCACCAACCTGCTGCCACGCCCCTTCTTTCTTTGATTGACAGTGCCGGGCAGCGATCCTCTCCTGCCTCCGGCACTGTCTCCCTGCTAAATCCTGCGCCGCCGCTCTGTATTCGGCACAGGCGCGGTGAGCTGAGGACAGCAGGCACCAGAAACCCTTTAATGTCTAAGCCGCTCGCAACAAAAGTGAGTACACCCTAAGTGATAATGGCCAAATTGTACCCAATTAGCTATTTTCCCTCCCCGGTGTTATGTGACTCGTTAGTGTTACAAGGTCTGAAGTGTGAATTGGGAGCAGGTGTGTTAAATTTGGTGTTATCGCTCTCACACTCTCTCATACTGGTTACTGGCTCCTTATGGCAAAGAAAAAAGAATTGTTGCTCTACATAAAGATGGCTTAGGCTATAAGAAGATCGCCAACACCCTGAAACTGAGCTGCAGCACGGTGGCCAAGACCATACAGCTGTTTAACAAGACAGGTTCTGGCCTCGCCATGGTCGACTAAATAAGTTCAGTGCACATGCTCAGCGTCATATCCAGAGGTTATCTTTTCAAAATAGATGTATGAGTGCTGCCAGCATTGCTGCAGAGGTTAAAGGGTGGGGGTCAGCCTGTCAGTGCTAAGACCATACGCCGCACACTGCATCAAATTGGTCTGCATGGCTGTCATCCCAGAAGGAAGATGATCCACAAGAAAGCCAGCAAATAGGTAGTTTGCTGAAGACAAGCAGACTAAGGACATGGATTACCGGAACCATGTTCTGTAGTAATGAGACCAAGATAAACTTATTTGGTTCAGATGGTGTCAAGCGTGTGTGGTGGTAACCAAGTGAGGAGTACAAAGACAAGTGTGTCTTGCCTACAGTCAAGAACGGTGGTGGGAGTGTCATGGTTTGGGGCTGCATAAGTGCTGCCGGCTGTGGAGAGCTACAGTTTGTTGAGGGAACCATGGATGACAACATGTACTCTGACATACTGAAGCAGAGCATGATCCCCTCCCTTCAGAAACTGGGCCACAGGGAAGTATTCCAATATGATAATGTCCCCAAAAAGACTTCCAAAATGACCACTGCCTTGCTAAAGAAACTGAGGGTAAAGGTGCTGGACTGGCCAGGCATGTCTCCAGACCTAAACCCTACTGAGCATCTGGGGTCATCCTCGAATGGAAGATGGAGGAGCACAAGGTCTCTAACATCCACCAGCTCCATGCTGTCATCATGGAGGAGAGGAAGAGGATTCCAGTGGCAACCTGTGAAGCTCTAGTCAACTCCATTCCCAAGAGAGTTAAGGCACTGCTGGAAAATAATGGTGGTCACACAAAATATTGACACTGTGGGCAGAATTTGGCCATTTTCACTTAGGGGTGTACTCACTTTTGTTGCCAGCGGCTTAGACAGTAATGGCTGTGTGTTGAGCTATTTTGAGGGTACACCAAATTTACACTGTTATACAAGCTGTACACTGACTACTTTACATTGTATCAAAGTGTCATATCTTCAGTGTTGTCCCATGAAAAGATATAATGGAATATTTACAAAAATGTAAGGGGTGTACTCACTTTTGTGAGATACTGTACATACACATATGCATACACACACACGCCCACGTCTACACATATATGTGTGGCTGGCAGTCTAGGCCCTTATGTCTATATGGGAATGGCCGAGAAAACAGGGGTATGTATATGACTCTTATATAGTGATAGTATATTAGATTGGTTACTGTATGACTGCCTGTAGTTGGTTGCCAAAAGATCTGATAATACCTTGATGTCTCCTGTCCCTTTAACCTGCTCCTTTGAAGACAGTTTAGGGTTTGTTTGTGTCCAGTTAAGAAGTTAGATACCAATCTAATCACTCAGTATAGTACTTCCAATAAAGAAATCCAGAATATACTACAAAAACATTGGCACATTCTTCTTCAAGACCCCATCTGAAAAAACACCTTTCAACAAAACCAAAAATCACCTACAATCAAGAACTTTGTGGCCCCCAGTAGACCAAAACAACAAAAAATGATAAAACAGGTCAATATGACACAAATCGACCAGGCAGGCAGCTACAAATGCAGAACAACCAGATGTCTAGGCTGCCACACTATAAGACCCCATTCACACGTCCGCAATGTTCGTCCGCACCCATTACGCAAATCTGTAGAACTGGTGCGGACCCATTCATTTTGAATAGGGACGTGATGGATGCGGAGAGCACACACTGTGCTCTCTGCATCCGCATTTGCGGAGCGCTCCGCCGATCTTCTGGCCGGCGGCTCCACAATAATATAGAGCATGTCCCATTCTTGCCCGCAATTGCGGACAAGTACAGGCATCTTTATGGGGCTGGCGGCAAGGTGTGTTGCGGATCCGCAACACACTACGGACGTGTGAATGGGGCCTTACACATAATAAACAGACATTTACATCCAACACCAACCAAACCACTTTTCAAATAAAACATCACCTTACTATTTCTCAGGGCCAGAAAGTTATGGTTATGTTTTGGGACACCTACCCTACATGGCGGTATGCTTACTTTGAAACTGGTTTTAGAGGTGACAGGCTCTTTAAATAGGATTTACAGACATCTTTAGGATTATTGGATACAGTAGCTGAGAGTTCAAATGCAAGAAAAAGGGGGTCAGTCAGCACATCCCGATGTGCCGGTGCACGCCGCCATGGCTAGAAACACGAAGAAAAAAAATACAATGCAACAGCACTCTGCAAACCAAATAAAGTACAAAAATGGTAAAAGGCAGAGTGGGCTCAGCATGCATGTGCAACCTGCATTCCCTGAATTTTTTGGTGGCCGTTATGGCACTTAACAGGTAGTATTTAGGCCCCTTGCAGACGAGCGTTCCTCACGCAGCGAGTCCGCAACGGAGCTCCCGGCCCGAACTTCCTGCACTGAAGGGATTCACATAGCATTATATTGATTTATAATGCTGCCAGTGTTATCCAATACATTCCAGAACTGTAAGGGTTACATAGCATCATAAATCAATATAATGCTATGTGATCCCTGACAGTGCTGGGAGGTCAGGCCGGGAGCTCCGTGACGGACTCGCTGCGTGAGGAACGCTTGTCTGCAAGGGGCCTTAATGTTAGGTTGCCGTCTTACAGAGATCGCCTTGGCGTTTGGCAGACGGGCCCAAATAATTTTGTACAAAATGTATTTGTCAAGAATCTCAAATTTACAATATAAGCGTAGAATTAGCATCAGAATATTTTCTATAATTATGGCACTATTGTACTCTATTTGCTGTTGCATTATATTTTTTTTCTTCGAGTAGTTGAAAGTTATACGCCTCATAGGCGGAGGCGTACTGGCTTCGGTTTTCTGAAAATCTAGCTAGCAGGCTGTGTCAACAAATGATGCTACGGTAGATGTTAAAATTGATACCATTTTATCCCAGTCTATTTTAAGTTAAATTAGAAATCCAGGTGTATGGCTGCTTTCCCACAGCTATATATAAAGTGCAATCATGAGAAAACAACATTCCAGTCTCTTTAAAGTTAGAACTGGCAGAAAGTCCAGTGTCTGGAGCCAGCTCCTGGAACTGTGACCACATTTTTTGTATTTCCTATAAAGTGAACATACTCTTAGAACTATTATATAATCTGAAGGTTACATAATACAATGATGGAGAGTAAATGAACTATAAAACCTATTCATAATACTAAATAAGACAGATTTATTATGACTATACTAAATTTAGACAACATTAAACTATAGGGACCGGCATAAACCTCACCAGATTTATCACAGTGGTGCATGAGGTGTGATATTTGGCGCACCTTGCCGTGTCAGACACTTTTCCTTGCACCTCCTCTTGGCCGGCTTACCTGTCTCCTCCCCTACTATTCCTTGTGTCCTACCCTTGGGAAGGAATAAATTAAGACTGGCATTTCTTATGAAGGCATTGGCAATGTCAGTGTAAGTCTATGGAGAGGGTGGGCAGGAGCTGAGGAGATAGGTACAGACAAGAGCTAAAAGGTTATAGCTTAACATAAGTGCTTCAGTCACATAAATACAGGTAAGTACTTCCCTGCAATGTCCTCCATTATCCTCTGGCTGCTTCTTAGTGACTGTGAGACTGTTAGGAAGGAGATTCTCCTCTACTTTGTGTGTGTGCAGTGGATGACAACTACTCTCCACCCACCATGTCTGAAAGAACTGCAAACCTGGTATTCAGCAAGCGCAGGGGCAAACTATTATAGTTTGTTAATGGCACATGACTCCATGTAAACAGTGGATGTGTTGGGAGCAATAAACAAACAGTATGGGGTGAATGATCATCGCCATGATCATTCGTTCCCCAGGAAGATGGTTTCAACCTTCATAAAGGCTATTTAAACAAACATCGATTGACTTGCTATATTGTCGATCAGCACTCGTTATGGTAGGCAATAGGGCCATGTAATAGATCCCTTAGGCCCCTTTCACACAGGCGAGTTTTCCGCGCGGGTGCAATGCGTGAGGAGGACGCATTGCACCCGCACTGAATTCGAACCCATTTATTTCTATGGGTCTGTGCACGAGTGGTGATTTTCACGCATCACTTCTGCGTTGCGTGAAAATCGCAACATGCTCTATATTGTGTGTTTTTCACGCAACGCAGGCCCCATAGAAGTGAATGGGGCTGCGGGAAAATCGCAAGCATCCGCAAGCAAGTGCGGGTGCAGTGAGATTTTCCCGCATGGTTGCTTAGCAACGGGACCAGATCTTTATTATTTTCCCTTATAACATGGTTATAAGGGGAAATAATAGCATTCTTAATAAAGAATGCATAGTAAAATGAGAGAAGGGGTTGTAAATAATAAAAGTTAACTTACCTTAGCCACTTGATCGCGTAGTTGCGATCTGTCCTCTCTTTCCCAGCATCAGCTAAGAACTAAAGGACCTGTGATGACGTCACATCACATGGTCCAATCACATGGTCCATCTTACCTAAGTTAACTTTTATTATTTTTAACCCCTTCCACTTCATTTTACAATGCATTCTTTATTAAGAATGCTATTATTTCCCCTTATAACCATGTTATAAGGAAAAATAATAAATTCTCCAGTATACCCGAAACCGGACTTCAGTGATGAAGTCCGGCTTCAGGTCTGGAGTACCAAACATGGCGATTTTTCTCACGCGCGTGTAAAACGCATTACAAACGTTTGCACCCGCGTGGAAAAATCGCGCATATTCCCGCAACGCACCGCCTCTTATCCGGGCGTCAAACATGATGCCCGTGTGAAAGAGGCCTTACTCCGTTACAATTTACTTTCTGTTTGTCTTGTTATTCTTGGAGTTCCTATAAAAATATTACTAGCAGTACTGCTAATTACAAATCCTTTTCAGCCAAACATCTAGTTTGTGGAAAAAAGCGCTTTTTCTCAAGAGGCCTATAACTCCCATCTTTGTGTAAATCCATACATCGCTATCTGGGATGAATTGAAATGTGTACAGCTGGAAGATCATGGGCACACCAACTACCATCAGGCAAGAGCCCTAGAACTAGGGTGTGCCCTGGAGGAAGAAAGGGTGCCCCCTTTTTTTTACTATACCGCCCTAGGCAGCAACGGTGTGAGGAAAGCCAGTGTGATTGACTATTACAGCTAAAACCGCTACCACTCTCATCCTCTGCTACAGCTACTCCTGGGCTTGCTGCACTTGACTATGTAGGGAGTTTGAGGTTCCTAGTGGCTAGGCAGAGCTGGCTCCATCCTTTCCTCTCTAGGAGAAAGTGAAGCAGATGTATAGTGTGAGATGCAGATGTGTGCAGCTAGGAAGACAGTGTGGAGCAGAAACCAGGGAATCGTCCTACTCTTTGGATTGCAAAAGAAAAAAGGGACAATTTATGTGCCAATGCTTGGAAACAAAGAGACTTTTTAGAAGGTTTAGTGGCCACACACAGGAGGATTGCAGAACATTTGGTCAGAGAAAGGTAAATGCACTTATATTAAGGCTACAGACATCTCTGCATGTGGTGGGAGAATAGCAAACTTCCAGCTTACCACCATATATTACAGGACAGAAAGGATCCTGGGGCATCTAAGCATAACCAGAGAAAGAAAGATTGCACTTTTTAGGCCAGAAAAGGAAAGATTGCAGACTAGCCCTTTATACACAGCCTTGAGAATTGCATATGCTGACTGTGGAAACTGCATTTGACTTGTAAGGGCCTGTGTGACTAATTCACTGACTGCTGCAGTAAAGTACAGTGAAGTTGTTGCAACTAATCTGGCCTCCTCATTGCTTCCTGCACTACTACACTGCAAAGTGTTGGTGTCACAAAAAACGGGACCCTGCCTTCAGGGGCAGATTGGGAACCTAAAGTGGCCCTGGAAAAAATACCAAAAAGTGGCCCCATATGGTAGGAGGGTCTAAATTGACAGGAGACAGGGCAACAAAAGTAGGAGGGTCAGCAATACCATAGAGCAAAATACCACATAGCAAAGTGCAGCACAATATCTTGCCCTAAAAGCTAGTTGGCAATCAATAGCGGCCATTTTCTCTACTCTTCTTCCCGTTGTTTCTGATTGAGATATGGAGCAGGAGGCTTAGGAGGTGAGATGCGGGACATAGTTGAATTCAGGAGCGCATGTCGCTGGCCGGGTACATCAGTACCTGATTCTCACAGAGTTATTTACCACTGATAGCTTATTCAGTACCTGGCCAGTGGAAGAGATGGGAACTTGGGCGGCCCCCTGTGGATCGACCCACCAGGAAATTTCTCTGTAAGGCCTCCATGGCCAATCTGCCCCTGCCTGCCTTACACTGCGAAACCTTCACCACCAAGGACACCTCAACCGTCATCAGGCAGGACACACCCAAGAACCAGAGAGTGCCTTTACAGGAAAAAAGGTGCATCCTTCCATCACTGCATGCCGGCCCAGGGAGCATCAGAACCGTGAGAACCACAACTACTACATCAATCCAGCCACTCACACACATTCTCATTCACACCCTGCACCCTGTTCATTGCACATGGTGAAAACGGCTCAGGAGAGTCCAAATTGTAAAAGAAAAAGTATGGTAGAGATGTACATGAGGTAAGCAACTACATTAGCCAATTGGTAAAAAACCATAGTAATCCTGCAATATCCTTTTAATACCTTCTGCACCTCTACAGTACAAGTCCGTTCTTTAAGGATGGTGCCAGCGGACAACATAACCACCGTGTTTCTGTTGTTTTTAACAGCAGAGACAGAGGGTAAATGTCTGAGATCAGCATTATCAAATGTGACCACCTCATCTGAGAGAGCAAAAATTAGAAGTCGCACTTCTTGGCCCAGGACGCCTTCCCCTGGCTGAGATTGTGGAAGGCGTGCCATAGTAGTAATAGGCCTGAGCCTGTACAATGCTTCCAGGCAGACTACTAGTATATTCCAATGCCGGCCTGCAGGTGGCGGCACTACATTGGAATATATTGAATCCTGTATTCTGCAATAGATAGAAATTTATGACAGAATCCAAGTGGCAATCTAATGATTTATATTTTCCAAAGTTTTTAGTTGTTTTTTTCAGTACTAAAACTATACAACTGTGGCATAGTTATAATAATGCTGAACAACAGAATGTAGGTAACAGATCAGTTTTACTGCATAGCGAACGCGTAAAGACAAAGCTCATAAAACTGTGGCAGATTTAAGGTTATTTTTCCCAATTCCCATTTTCCCATTTGGATTTTTTTTTCCAGGTTCTCACAACATTGTATGAAATATTAAATGGTGCCAATAGAAAGTACAACTTGTCCTGCATAAAACAAGCCCGCATACAGCCATATGAACAGAAAAATAAAAAGTTCTGGCTCCGGGAAGGCCAGGAGTAAAAAATGAAAACGCAAAAATGGAAAATCGCAAGGTCCTGAAAGAGTTAAAGCTATTGATAAACCTGAAGTACAGCACAAGATCAACTAGATTCGCTTTTTGACAAAACATGATTATGCCAGGAAACAATGTCGCCTCTGTTCACGTGTTTATTTCTGTACACGCGGCACATTCCCGGCGGACAGACATCTCAGTGTCATATGATATCTTTACTTGTCTGTTTGTTAACACGTGCCATTTCCATAAACATCTACAGTCTCCATATAACAAAGCTGGCGGAAACGACAAGGTTACAGGGATACTAAGGACCTCTCACCACCAGAGACGTCCATGGTGGTCCTTATGGTCAAATTGGAATTAATACTTTACCAGCCATAACCCTGAATGGGTAGTTCTTGTCCTTGCAGTCAGCAGGGCAAGTGGGCAGATGGACAAATGGTTTATTTCACTCTTCTGTTTGTAGTTCTGGCAAGCTGTTGCTGTAGAGAACAGCCTGCTGAAGTTCTCTGGATCCGACATTGCCGGACGGCCAACATTTTTTATGGACAAATTGGAAAACCATAATGAAGGATAAGTATTATAAGTAATACACGTCTATATCTGAGTACACTGATCAGAACTCATTATCACCATTTACTGGGAGCTGTGAAATCATGATCATTACCACCAGAAGAATCTAGTCAAGTACCAACAGCCTGAACAGAAGAAAAAAGTTGCGTATTTTTACGGACTGTCCAGAAACTTGTGGGTGGTTGGCGACCCTGCTCTAGTTGTGTTTGATTAGGATATGGAGCAGGGGGCTTAGGAGGTGAGGTGCGGGCCAAAGCAGTTCAATTCAGGAGGACATGTGCAGTATCTGGCTGGGTACATGAGTACCTGATTCTCACAGCATTAATTACTGTTGAGACTTGAGAGCTCATTATGTACCCAGTCAGCGGCAGAGAGGAGGGCTTGGAGGGCTCCCTGGGGCATCAGCCCAGTGGGAAAATGTCCTATAAAGTCTATGGCCAATCTGCCCCTGGAAACAGCTGGATGTCGGATGTCAGACCCACACCAATCTTATATTGAACATCTATCCCTAATATCTGAGTTCCGTAAAACCTCTTTGGTGTTGTCCATTTTGTAAGATTTTTTATTTATTTATTAGTTTATAGATTAGGAAACAATACATTTTTCTAATATACATGTATTTGAAATTCTGCACACATACCTTTCTTATATCAGGCAGTAGGCCCCTGTCTAGAAAAAAACACATGATACAGCCCACATATTATTCCATAGTAATGATTCCGATGGGCTAACCTAATGGACTAAACATGGTGTCAGTCATGTGACCCCTGGTATTCAGTTCTCACTGACTAGCAGAACCTACAGCCGCATCTCCTCATGTCTGCCTATTGAGGAGCAGAGCCTACAGCTGCATCTCCTCATGTCTGCCTATTGAGGAGCAGAGCCTACAGCTGCATCTCCTCATGTCTGCCTATTGAGGAGCAGAGCCTACAGCTGCATCTCCTCATGTCTGCCTATTGAGGAGCAGAGCCTAGAGCCGCATCTCCTCATGTCTGCCTATTGGGGAGCAGAGCCTACAGCCGCATCTCCTCATGTCTGCCTATTGAGGAGCAGAGCCTACAGCTGCATCTCCTAATATCTGCCTATTGAGGAGCAGAGCCTACAGCCGCATCTCCTAATATCTGCCTATTGGGGAGCAGAGGCTACAGACGCATCTCCTCATGTCTGCTTATTGAGGAGCAGAGCCTACAGCCGCATCTCCTCATGTCTGCCTATTGAAGAGCAGAGCCTACAGCTGCATCTCCTCTTGTCTGCCTATTGGGGAGCAGAGCCTACAGCTGCATCTCCTCATGTCTGCCTATTGGGGAGCAGAGCCTACAGCTGCATCTCCTCATGTCTAAATATTGAGGAGCAGAGCCTAGAGCCGCATTGCCTCATGTCTGCCTATTGTTGTGGAAATTTTATTATGATGTGTTTTCTAATATTGTCATCATGTCTCTCAGTGTGTAAACCACTGGAAGTGGATATCTTGCTGTGGATATAGAGACGCAGCAAGCAGTGTTTTCTTGGCGAATGGATAGATGCCGGCTGGGGCCCCCCGCCCAAAGAGCGGATTTATTGGCTTGGCGTGTATGCATTTGTTAAGAGAACGATATACGAAAGGAACGTGCAATCGTTATTTCTAATGTGTCTGATCCACCGCTGGAAGTGATGATTCAATTCCTATAAGTAGGCCCACATGAGAATCCTGGTGAATCTTTCTTGGCATTTGATCTGATCGATGCTGAACAAGATTCCCCCCTAGTGGTGACTAAGAGACATGTTGTGGTATTCTTTCTGTGTGTGTGTGTCATCACTTCCTGTATGACTGTACTGTACCTGAAGGGAGTGGTCAGGTGTTGGGCCCGCCCACTTCCTATTTGGTATCCCTTTGTCTATGTAAATAAAGAAAGGGTCAGAGGAGAGCAGTTCTCACCTGGTCCACCATAGAGCAACGTGTCTGACTGATTACTGGAACAGTGTGTCCTTACACAGGAGAGTGACAAGAAAATTACTATAACACTATTGAGGAGCAGAGCCTACAGCTGCATCTCCTCATGTCTGCCTATTGAAGAGCAGAGCCTACAGCTGCATCTCCTCATGTCTGCCTATTGAGGAGCAGAGCCTACAGCTGCATCTCCTCATCTCTGCCTATTGAGGAGCAGAGCCTACAGCCGCATCTCTTCTTGTCTGCCTATTGAGGAGCAGAGCCTACAGCTGCATCTCCTCATCTCTGCCTATTGAGGAGCAGAGCCTACAGCCGCATCGTCTCATGTCTGCCTATTGAGGAGCAGAGCCTACAGCCGCATCTCCTCATGTCTGCTTATTGAGGAGCAGAGCCTACAGCCGCATCGTCTCATGTCTGCCTATTGAGGAGCAGAGCCTACAGCCGTATCTCCTCATGTCTGCCTATTGAGGAGCAGAGCCTACAGCTGCAGCTAGTCATGACTGCCTATTGAGGAGCAGAGCCTACAGCTGCATCTCTTCATGTCTGCCTATTGGGGAGCAGAGCCCACAGCTGCATCTCCTCATGTCTGCCTAATGAGGAGCAGAGCCTAGAGCCGCATCTCCTCTTGTCTGCCTATTGAAGAGCAGAGCCTACAGCTGCATCTCCTCATGTCTGCCTATTGAAGAGCAGAGCCTAGAGCCGCATCTCCTCTTGTCTGCCTATTGAGGAGCAGAGCCTACAGCTGCATCTCCTCATCTCTGCCTATTGAGGAGCAGAGCCTACAGCCGCATCGTCTCATGTCTGCCTATTGAGGAGCAGAGCCTACAGCCGCATCTCCTCATGTCTGCTTATTGAGGAGCAGAGCCTACAGCCGCATCGTCTCATGTCTGCCTATTGAGGAGCAGAGCCTACAGCCGTATCTCCTCATGTCTGCCTATTGAGGAGCAGAGCCTACAGCTGCAGCTAGTCATGACTGCCTATTGAGGAGCAGAGCCTACAGCTGCATCTCTTCATGTCTGCCTATTGGGGAGCAGAGCCCACAGCTGCATCTCCTCATGTCTGCCTAATGAGGAGCAGAGCCTAGAGCCGCATCTCCTCTTGTCTGCCTATTGAAGAGCAGAGCCTACAGCTGCATCTCCTCATGTCTGCCTATTGAGGAGCAGAGCCTAGAGCCGCATTGCCTCATGTCTGCCTAATGAGGAGCAGAGCCTAGAGCCGCAACTCCTCTTGTCTGCCTATTGAGGAGCAGAGCCTACAGCTGCATCTCCTCATGTCTACCTATTGGGGAGCAGAGCCTACAGCTGTATCTCCTCATGTCTGCCTATTGAGGAGCAGAGCCTACAGCCGCATTGCCTCATGTCTGCCTAATGAGGAGCAGAGCCTACAGCCACATCTCTTCATATCTGCCTATTGAGGAGCAGAGCCTGCAGCTGCATCTCTTCTTGTCTGCCTATTGAGGAGCAGAGCCTACAGCTGCATCTCCTCATGTCTGCCTATTGAGGAGCAGAGCCTAGAGCCGCATCTCCTCATGTCTGCCTATTGAGGAGCAGAGCCTACAGCTGCATCTCCTCATGTCTGCCTATTGAGGAGCAGAGCCTACAGCTGCATCTCTTCATGTCTGCCTATTGGGGAGCAGAGCCCACAGCTGCATCTCCTCATGTCTGCCTAATGAGGAGCAGAGCCTAGAGCCGCATCTCCTCTTGTCTGCCTATTGAAGAGCAGAGCCTACAGCTGCATCTCCTCATGTCTGCCTATTGAGGAGCAGAGCCTAGAGCCGCATTGCCTCATGTCTGCCTAATGAGGAGCAGAGCCTAGAGCCGCATCTCCTCTTGTCTGCCTATTGAGGAGCAGAGCCTAGAGCCGCATCTCATCATGTCTGCCTAAAGAGGAGCAGAGCCTACAGCCACATCTCTTCATATCTGCCTATTGAGGAGCAGAGCCTACAGCTGCATCTCTTCTTGTCTGCCTATTGAGGAGCAGAGCCTACAGCTGCATCTCCTCATGTCTGCCTATTGAGGAGCAGAGCCTACAGCTGCATCTCGTCCTGTCTGCCTATTAAGGAGCAGAGCCTACAGCTGCATCTCCTCATGTCTGCCTATTGAGGAGCAGAGCCTAGAGCCGCATCTCCTAATATCTGCCTATTGAGGAGCAGAGCCTAGAGCCGCATCTCCTCATGTCTGCCTATTGGGGAGCAGAGCCTACAGCTGCATCTCCTCATGTCTGCCTATTGAGGAGCAGAGCCTACAGCTGCATCTCTTCTTGTCTGCCTATTGAGGAGCAGAGCCTACAGCCGCATCGTCTCATGTCTGCCTATTGAGGAGCAGAGCCTACAGCCGCATCTTCTCATGTCTGCTTATTGAAGAGCAGAGCCTACAGCCGCATCGTCTCATGTCTGCCTATTGAGGAGCAGAGCCTACAGCCGTATCTCCTCATGTCTGCCTATTGAGGAGCAGAGCCTACAGCTGCATCTCCTCATGTCTGCCTATTGAGGAGCAGAGCCTACAGCTGCATCTCCTCTTGTCTGCCTATTGAGGAGCAGAGCCTACAGCTGCATCTCCTCATGTCTGCCTATTGAGGAGCAGAGCCTACAGCTGCATCTCCTCTTGTCTGCTGTAAGAGGGTGCAAGGTGTTGTATTTGATAGCAGGTACGTGTCACCGAGGTTGCTGGCCTCGGTGAGGTAAGAGCCGGGGTTTTTGGTCTGCAGCAGCTAGTGCTGCTCTGTTAAATAGCATGGCTGCAAAGCCGATCTGGGCCGGCTCTTACTGGGAACAGCTAAAGAGTAGGGTGGGTGGCTGCTCCCCACGGTCCAGTCCATGTTTTGGGCTGGGTATAAAACGCAGCCAGCAGCTGTGTCTGGGTGTGTGTGATTATCCTGGAGCCTGCTAACAGGGCTGAGGAATTCTCTGTCCTGGAGGAAGGAGCCCAGCAAGGTGGTGTTTCCCTGCGACCTGAAGGTGGAATCGCCTGCGGCTGAGCCGACTGCTAGGTGTGAACCCGCACCTAAACCACCCAAGGTGACTGGACCCTGTGTTGGCCTGTTTTTGTTTTGCCACAGTATTTCCGTTGTGTGTGAACTGTCACCAAGAGACTGCTTTTCATTTATGGTGTGCAAGTGTGAATAAAACACTGTTTGATGCACCATCTGGACTCCTTGTTTTGCCTCTAAACTGCACCCGCACCGCTGTCTACCAGAGCGACTCCCCACATTTGGTGTCGGATGCGGGCATGCGCAGTGAGGCTGGCGTGAACGCCGAACTTTGTTTGCTGAGCAAAAGTGTATGTCCTATATTAGGCCGGCAAAGTTGCAGCCTGTGATTTCTGGCAACATGGAGGCTGCTGTGAAAGCCCTCATAGAGGCTAACGTGCAGCAGCGGGAGACCAACCAGTTATTGCTGCAACATGTGATGGCATTACAGGCGGCAGGAGCGTCCCACCACGTCCATGATGCCCGGAAAGCGGTCCGTGCGGCGATCCCAAAGATGACCCCCGCAGACGACGTGGAGACATACCTAGCCGTCTTTGAGAAGGTCGCCGTGAGGGAAAAGCTACCCCGTGACCAGTGGGCCGAGGTGGTTGCTCCGTTCCTGGCAGCCGGACCCCAGCAAGTTTTTTCGATTTGGCAGATGTCCAGGCAGCTGACTACCCGACCGTGAAAGGTGAGATTCTAGCAAGACTGGGGGTGAATGTTTTGGTCCGGGCCCAGCGGGTGCATCAGTGGGAATTTAACCCGGCTGAACCCGCCAGACCACAATACTATGACCTGCTACATCGGTTGCAAAATGGCTGCAGCCAGACATACTGACTCCCACTGCTATGCTCGACCGTCTGTTAGCAGATGTATTCTGGAGGTCTTTGCCGTACCCTCTCCAGCACTGGATCGGCCAGGTATCCCCCACCAATGCCCTTGAGATGGTCGACCTGGTGGAGCGATATGAGGCCACCAGAAACCTGCAGGGGGTTCTTTTGGGAGGAGGCCAGTCAAACCCCGGAAACCTCCACCCCAGTCCCGGCGGCCGGCCAAACCCGCCCGGGATGTACCCCTGCAGATCCCTCCCCAGTAGTCTGCTGGCGGTGTCACGAGCCTGGCCACGTAAGGGCCGACTGTCCACAGTGGGGGAACCCATGGAGATTAATTATGGGTACCGGGCTTCCATGTATGCCCGGAGACTGTGTGCGACCGGCACCCCGAGACAATAGACAATCGACATCTGTGCCAGGTGCAAATCGGGGATAACCTGGCAGTGGCGCTGTTGGACTCAGGGAGCCTGGTAACCCTGGTAAGTGCTGCCCTGGTACAGCCCACCCAGTATACGGGCCGGAAAGTTGGTGTGGTGTGTATACACGGAGACTTAAAGGACTATCCCACGGCTGTAATGTCTCTGTCCACGGCGGCCGGCACCTGGACTTGTGAAGTGGCGATCTCCACAAAGCTGCCCTATGAACTAATAATTGGGAGAGACTTCCCTGGTTTTCCGTCACTGTGGCCTGAGGTGAAAGTGTCTAATAGCCCTGAGACAGGGGTAACCCTAGCAGAGTGGCCTGATACCCCTGGAAGGCCAGAACCCTGGGAGCCCGAGTCCGAAGGGCCTGCGGTAGGGGTGACCACCACTTCTGTGATAGAGGGGGAGACAACCCCACTGAGTGTAATGGTGGGAGACACGGAGGACTTGCCACCGGGACCTGAGTTGGCAGACCTCAATGTCTCCGGGGAAAATTTTGGGACCGCACAACACCGGGACCAAACCCTAACCAGGGCCTGGGAGAATGTGCTGGAAATTGATGGGAAACCCCAGAAACCAGGGGCTGAATTAATGTTCCCACGATTTATTGTTCTGCAGGATATGTTGTATCGGGTGAACCAAATCCGAGGCGAACCTGTTGAACAGTTGGTGGTGCCCACAGCGTATCGCAAGCTTGTCATGGAGCTTGCCCACCAACATGTTCTTGGGGGACACCTGGGGTGGCAGAAAACCCAGGACCGCATACTGCAGCGGTTTTATTGGCCCAGTGTGTTCAAGGAGGTAGAGAATTATTGTAAGTCCTGTCCGACCTGTCAGATAACTAGCCCCCAGCCACATTTCCGTAGTCCTCTGGTACCTCTGCCAATTATTGAAGTACCGTTCGAGCGAATCGCTATGGATTTAATTGGGCCTGTACCAAAGTCTGCCAGGGGCCACCAACACATTCTGGTAGTTCTCGACTATGCCACTCGGTATCCGGAGGCGGTGCCTCTGCGACATACCTCAGCTAAGCTCATTGCCAAAGAGTTAATGGAGATGTTTTCCCGTGTGGGCCTGCCAAAAGAGGTTCTGACAGACCAAGGGACCCCTTTTATGTCCAAAGTAATGAGGGAACTGTGTAAATTGTTGCGTATAAAGCAGTTACGGACGTCCGTTTACCATCCGCAAACAGACGGTCTTGTTGAGAGGTTTAACCAAACTCTAAAAAATATGTTAAAGAGGGTGGTGTCTAGAGATGGGAAGGACTGGGACCTGCTTCTGCCCTATCTCATGTTCGCAGTGCGAGAGGTACCCCAGGCCTCTACTGGGTTCTCGCCCTTCGAACTGCTTTATGGCAGACACCCTCGGGGCCTGTTGGATATCGCCAAGGAAGCATGGGAACAACAGCCTGTCCCCCACAAAAGTGTCATTGAGTATGTCACCCAGATGCAGGAACGGATAGAAAGGGTGTTGCCGCTGGTCCGGGAGCATATGGAGGCAGCACAACAAGCCCAGAGTAGGGTGTATAATCGTCAGGCTCTGGTGCGGGGCTTCAATCCGGGAGATCGAGTGTTGGTTCTGGTACCCACCCTTGACAGCAAATTCCTAGCTAGGTGGCAGGGCCCCTATGAGGTGATCGAGAAGGTAGGGGAAGTAAATTACAAAGTACACCAGCCAGGGCGGCGCAAGCCGGAGCAGGTGTACCACGTGAATTTACTTAAGCCGTGGAAAGATAGGGACACGGCCGACGACCACAGCCCCGGCCAGGGCTTCTAGGTGAAAAGGGTCCAGCCCCACAGTTCGAGGCCTGTGAAGCAGTAACCACGGTAAAAATTGCAGACAGCCTGTCTTCCAAACAAGTTCAGGAAGTCAGGGAGTTCATCAGTCGGAACACGGATGTGTTCTCGGACCTCCTGGCCGCACGTCTCTCATCCAACATGACATCGTCACTGAGCCTCAGGCCAAGATCCGGTTAAAACCATACCGGGTACCCGAGGCTCGGCGACGGGCCATCGCGGAGGAAGTACAGTTAATGTTGAAGCTCGATGTCATTGAGGAGTCGAAGAGTGAGTGGGCCAGTCCCATAGTCCTAATACCCAAGCCGGATGGGACGTTGCGGTTCTGCAACGATTTTCGTAAGTTAAATGAAGTGTCCAAGTTTGATGCGTATCCCATGCCCGGGTAGACGAGCTTGTTGAGAGTTTAGGGCAAGCCCGTTATTTTTCTGTGCTAGACCTCACCAAAGGGTACTGGCAGGTACCCTTAACGAGTCGGCTAAGGAAAAACCGCATTTGTTACCCGCAGGGCCTGTATCACTACAAGGTGTTACCCTTTGGCCTGCATGGCGCCCCGCCACTTTCCAAGGTTAATGGACATAGTGCTGCGACCACATCGTCGGTGCGCCTCGGCCTACTTAGATGATGTAGTCATCCACAGCACCGACTGGGAAAGCCATTTACCCAAGGTGCAGGCGGTAGTGGATGCCCTGAGGAAAGCCGGACTGACCGCTAACCCAAAGAAGTGCTCCATAGGGTTAGAGGAGACAAAATATCTGGGATATGTAATTGGGCGGGGAGTCATCAAACCTCAGGTAACCAAGGTAGAGGCCATTTGTAACTGGCCCCGACCGGTCACCACCAGGCAGGTAAAGTCGTTCCTGGGGATTGTAGGTTACTACATGAGGTTTGTGCCCCACTTTGCCACAATAGCAGCGCCGTTGACAGACCTGTTGAAGGGGCGAAAGTCTGGGAGGGTTAGCTGGAGTGAGAAGGCGGAGGAGGCTTTCGCCGCGTTGAAGTCGGCCCTGTGTGGGTCCCGGTTTTGGTGACACCCGACTTCAACAAGGAGTTTGTCGTACAGACCGACGCCTCGGAGGTAGGCCTCGGTGCGGTACTGTCTCAGGAGGTCAACGGGGAAGAACATCCCGTTGTCTTCCTGAGCCGTAAGCTCAATCCCGCCGAGTCCAGATATAGTATAGTGGAGAGGGAGTGCCTGGCTATCAAGTGGGCACTCGAATCTCTCCGCTACTACTTGTTAGGGAGGAGGTTCCGTCTGGTGACCGACCATTCCCCCTCAAATGGATGAGTCAGGCCAAGGAGAGGAATGCTCGGGTCACCAGGTGGTTCCTATCTCTTCAGAATTTCAAATTCTTCGTGGAACACAGGGCAGGCCGCTTGCAGGGCAACGCAGATGCCCTGTCCCGCGTCCACTGCCTCACGTGTGTTCACCCCTCAGGGTTGAACAAAGGGGGTGTGTAAGAGGGTGCAAGGTGTTGTATTTGATAGCAGGTACGTGTCACCGAGGTTGCTGGCCTCGGTGAGGTAGAAGCCGGGTTTTTGGTCTGCAGCAGCTAGTGCTGCTCTGTTAAATAGCATGGCTGCAAAGCCGATCTGGGCCGGCTCTTACTGGGAACAGCTAAAGAGTAGGGTGGGTGGCTGCTCCCCACGGTCCAGTCCATGTTTTGGGCTGGGTATAAAACGCAGCCAGCAGCTGTGTCTGGGTGTGTGTGATTATCCTGGAGCCTGCTAACAGGGCTGAGGAATTCTCTGTCCTGGAGGAAGGAGCCCAGCAAGGTGGTGTTTCCCTGCGACCTGAAGGTGGAATCGCCTGCGGCTGAGCCGACTGCTAGGTGTGAACCCGCACCTAAACCACCCAAGGTGACTGGACCCTGTGTTGGCCTGTTTTTGTTTTGCCACAGTATTTCCGTTGTGTGTGAACTGTCACCAAGAGACTGCTTTTCATTTATGGTGTGCAAGTGTGAATAAAACACTGTTTGATGCACCATCTGGACTCCTTGTTTTGCCTCTAAACTGCACCCGCACCGCTGTCTACCAGAGCGACTCCCCACACTGCCTATTGAGGAGCAGAGCCTACAGCCGCATCTCCTCATGTCTGCCTATTGAGGAGCAGAGCCTAGAGCCGCATCTCCTCATGTCTGCCTATTGAGGAGCAGAGCCTAGAGCCGCATCTCCTCATGTCTGCCTATTGGGCAGCAGAGCCTACAGCCGCATCTCCTCATGTCTGCCTATTGGGGAGCAGAGCCTACAGCCGCATCTCCTCATGTCTGCCTATTGAGGAGCAGAGCCTAGAGCCGCATCTCCTCATGTCTGCCTATTGAGGAGCAGAGCCTACAGCTGCATCTCCTCATGTCTGCCTATTGAGGAGCAGAGCCTACAGCCACATCTCTTCATATCTGCCTATTGAGGAGCAGAGCCTACAGCTGCATCTCTTCTTGTCTGCCTATTGAGGAGCAGAGCCTACAGCTGCATCTCATCATGTCTGCCTAATAAGGAGCAGAGCCTACAGCTGCATCTCCTCATGTCTAGCTGTCACCTAGGTTCTAGGAGGAGCAGAGCCTACAGCCGCATCTCCTAATATCTGCCTATTGAGGAGCAGAGCCTAGAGCTGCATCTCCTCTTGTCTGCCTATTGAGGAGCAGAGCCTACAGCTGCATCTCCTCATGTCTGCCTATTGGGGAGCAGAGCCTACAGCCGCATCTCCTCATGTCTTCCTATTGATAAGCAGAGCCTACAGCTGGATCTCCTCATGTCTGCCAGCGTCTGTACAGCTTAATGGCAGCGTTTAAATTCTGTCAAAATGATGGTGCAAAATATCAAGTGTGCTCCGTTATGTTGTCCAGTACAATGGCTACAAAATCCCTAAATGCATACACAGTCACTGCTTTGGTAGCAGCAGCAGAACCTCTGCTGCTCCTCGGAGAAGTGGTGCAGGTGTGATATTGTCAGGTGAGGGAAAGGCGAGCCCTGCCAATCGTGTGGGAGGGGGGAGCCTTTTGGGAAGTGATTTTTGATTAGCAAATTGATTTGTACAAATCGATTTGCTTATCTCTACTCCCAATCAAACGAGAGAAGGAGGAATTTAATGGCATTATGGAAGAAAAATGGTGCAGGAAACAGAGAGACTCCACCCGATGCACCATAACCTTTTTTGTATCTCTCAGGATTAGTGAACTGAATTTGCATAGGAAAAGTATGATTATGTTTTGGGGAACCTACCCTATGTGAAGATATCCTTACTTTGAAACCTAGGTGACAGATTCCCTGTAAAACAGGTTTTCCCACAAAACACATTCTACATTTTTCAAGCTAGGACCTAGATCTGCACACCTTTGTATTTGCATGTAATTAAAAATGCATTATGGTCACTGAGTTATTCCATAAAATGTATCTGTATAGTGCCACCTGCTGTTCTTTTCGTTATTTCTTGTCCTCCTCACTGAGGTGGTCGCACGTGCTCAGTTTAAATCTTCAACTGCCACCAGCCATATCTACTATTAGAAGCTGTGATAGTTACAGGGAAAGAGCTACAGCACAAAGGACACGTCCCCTGAGCTGCCAGTCTGAAGAGAATCTAGCAGAGCAATTGGAGCAAATAATGGGGCGATCTCTGGATTCATGTGAGGTAGAGGGCTGGTTCTAGCTTTGTGAGAAAGAGATAGTCATCACTCATGGCATAACCCCTTTAAGACCTGCTAATCTCACATTTCCAACTCTGATTAGACTTTTTCCATTGCTTAATGTTGCCTCAGTGGTGGATACCTTTTAATGGCTGACTAAAGATATGATAACACAATTGCATGTTTTTGAGACTTCGTCAGGTGTTGTTTGAAGCAATAACTGAAGATTCACATATTTTTACACCAAAATGCATAGAAATAATAAGGTAGGATGAGACAAGAGATGTAAAGCAGATCAATGAGTAGAGGAGCAAACAAAAAGCTGAGGCAGTAAATTGTTATAGAAATTATAAATAAGGATATAGATAAGGAGCGTGAAAGTTTTATTGTCCTCTAATAGAGATGAGTGAACTTTAAAAAAAAGTCCGGTTCGGCGTTCGGGTTGTGGTAAGTCGCGCATCCCGTTATGGATTCCCCTATAGCGGCATATAGAATCCATAAGGGGCGGCTTCCACCAACTCGAACTGTTGAACAGCCTGAGGTGACGTCACGTCATGTGATCAGTGCAGGGCGTGGCTCAGCACGGGATCAAATCCAGTGCTGAGCCACGCCCCCTGCACTGATCACATGACGGTGACGTCACCCCAGGTCCTTCGGCTGTTCAACAGTTCGGGTTGGTGGAAGCCGCCCCTTATGGATTCCATATGCCGCGATAGTGGAATCCATAACGGGATGCGCGAGTTACCACAACCCGAACGCCGAAATTTTTTTTAAAGTTCGCTCATCTCTATCCTCTAATAGATACCCAGTCCATAAATGCGATGAACCTAAGAGATCTGAGGGCCACACTCCTTCAAAGATGTAGAAGGACATACATCCATGAGACACATTCATTCCTGTGTCGAAGGTTGTCATGAGCTTGTATTCCCAGATTGATTCTCTTGTCCTTGACCCTCAGTTCACACTTGCACTTGCTTTCCTACGCGCTGTAAAACGCTCAACAGGAGAAAACTTATGTTTCCCTATGGGCATGGTTCTCACCTGAGCGTTTTACAGCGCATTTGAACGCGCTGTAAAACGCCCTGCGCTCAAAGAAGTTCTTGAGCTTCTTTGGGGCGTTTTGTCGCGCGTTTGCACCCATAGACTTCAATGGGAACACGCGTTAAAGTGTAGATATGCCTTTTTCAATTGGTCTCCAGAGTCACGAACGCGCATATGACGCGCGTTTCCCATTTCCAAAACGCACTGTAATACGCGCGTAAAACGCGCAACAAAAACGCGCAGAGAACGCGCGTCTCAGAAACGCTCAGGTGTGAACCCAGGGTCAGAGATTTGAAATTCCATTTTAATATCAAATCCTTTCATGTCTGTGATGTTGTGGTCATGGCCGCAAAGTGCTTCGGAACAGACAAATCTTTCCTTTCTTCTTTTATTGTGTGGCAATGAGAGTTCAGTCTTGTTCTGAGCTTTTGACCAGTTTCACCAACATAAAGACCCCAGTAGGATATTTGGTACATACAATCAAAAAGACCACATGTGGCGTGGCGCAGGTGAAGTACCTGGGATCTTGTAGTCCTGACGTGTATGAGGGATCTGTACCTTGTCAATGGTCATTATGTATGGACAGGTCTTTCATTTGGTCTGTTTGTTTCCTCCTCACCTCATGTTGATCTGCTTTACATCATTTGTCTTATCTACCTCATTATTCCTTTGGTGGGAAAAAATGTGAATCTTCAGATAATTAAAAGATGCCTGACGAAGAGGCCCAAGTAGAATTGTGTTGTCATCTTTTCAGTTAGCCATTAAAGGGCATCAACCACCGAAGAATCTAAACTTTTAGTTTTTCTTATCTTGAGAAATTGAGGAATCTAAATTTTTTTTTTATTTCAATATATGATAAAAAAATATATTTTTTGCTTTAATTTTGCCCAGTAATGGCCATCTAGTAGTCCAGCCAATGCCACTTGTGTATTCGCCGACCCGGACGGAGTACATACAGCATCTTGGCATTTGAAAGTGTGAACAGTAACAAACATTCGATCACCCGCAGATGAGGAAATGTCACATTATAATGTGTACGTGAAGAACAGTTATGTAATAGCAATGTCACATAAGAAGGTGACACATGCAGACTAAACGGAGATGACGGAGAGGACACAATGCATTTTTCTCCATCCCACGTTATAGACGGTGACCCCGCAGAGGGGGCCAGAGCTGGACTATTCAGAAGGAATAAGCTGATCTTTCTCTGCTAAAGGCTGGGATCACATTATCAGCGGTCAGATCTCAGGATGAACTCATCCCATGTCATGTTGCAGTCCCGTAGCTGAAATGATCCTTCTGTCTGCTAATCCAATGTGCACAGACCAGAGAGAGACAATCAGCACCTCTGCTTGCTGACCCAATGGACTGCCGAGAGAACAGAAGATGTGTCACTGCTCATATCCTCATCTGTCTAGTGAATGGGAGCAGACAAGCGTGTGGAAGAATGAAACCATCTGACAGCACTTTTCCAGAAAGTTCAATGTTGGGGTGCTGGGGAGGAGCACCAGATCCACCGCTCTGTATATAAGGCCGTTAGGTTTGTTGGGTGCCTCAAACACTGAACAGTTCTCCCTGCAGCTACCACTAGAAGCCTGAGGAACATGGATGTGACTATCCAACACCCCTGGTTCCGCCGCCAATTTTACTCCTTCTTCGGACCAAACAGGATCTTTGAACAGAGTTTTGGGGATCACCTCCAGGAGGCTGATCTGTTTCCAACGGTGTTGTCCCCTTTTTACTTCAAATATCCTTTCCTCAGACTTCCATCTTGGATAGAAAGTGGCATGTCGGAGGTAAGTGACGACTCGTTTGCTCCACCTGGTTTAGATGATCAGTTCTATGCAGTCTGATATCAAGAGTGGTGGTCTCCCATCGGTGGCTGCCTAGCTGTAGTAAAACTACAACTCCTAGTGTGCCCCGAAAAACGAGGATTGGTAGTTTTGCAGATCTAGGATATGGTGCTGGTTTTTTGTGTGGTGAAAACCAAGTCAAATTCCATTCGGGAGAATAGTAATTTCAGGTGAAAATCAGTCGATGAGGTTTTTAACTATTTCAGTCCCAGGGTCACAGCCATAGCGTAATGGGTGATATCAGGGCGTATTTTTCTCCCTTGGCTGCGCGGCCAAGAACTGCATGCCGTTTTACCATGAAGTGCGGTGGTTCGCCATCTAGCACGTATGTTGCTCGTTAAAATCATGAAACCATAGCCATTTGGGGTAAAAATACATGTTTTTTTTTTACAGTTTTCGCGCAGTTGTTGGCTGGCAAGAACCGCACCTTAAAGGGGTTGTCCGGGATTAAATAAAAAAAAAAAAAAGTTAACTCACTAATAATAGCTGTTTCAAGAAGTTTTTGTGGATTTTTTCAGTTCAGGGCTCAGACGGTCCCCCACTGATCGTTTACATCTATGTTAACGTGTGCGGTAACTTCCTGCCGCACTGCCTTGTGGGTCCCAGCGCAGCATTGCGTGGTTTCAGGTGTCTGTCTGCTCCTCCGTGCATTAGCCCTCCTAATCCATATGCCGCCTCCTGCAGCTCATATTCCTCCCCCTTAGTTACGCCCCTAAACGCCTCCTGGCTCAGTCCCTCCCTTGTCACATGCGCTCTGTCTCCTTGATATGAAGGCGCCCTGCCCAGTGACATCACCGGACCAGAGGGGCGTGGCTTAGCGCAATGTGTTGCCGCCTAGTTACCGCCCCTCCATGCGCTCTGAATAATTACTGTGGCTGACTGTGATGTCAACGGGCTCCTTGCGAAGTGGAAGAAGAGGCTTCGCTCTGCAGAAAGGGGCCCGGTACGTCACTGAGAAAAGCGTCACTTCCGGAGACTTTGTGAATTGAAAAAGGGGCATCAGAAATGTCTGTTAAAGATAGGACAGGCATAAATGTGATATTTAGGGGGCTGTTGTACACATACACCAATGTCCCCAATCCTGGACAACCCCATTAACTGCACCATGTGAATAGCCCCTAATTACCCTTGCAAAATAGCAATATGTCTTGTAATAAAGGAACATTGGCGGACATACCGAGTGATTACAGCTTATAAATACTTACTTTTCTGCTTTTTGCTATATGACGGTCGGGGAATTATTTGGTCGTCCATATATACATCCCTATGGAAATAGGATACGCCTAAGGACTGTCTGTAAACAAGCAGCGACCACCCCTGCACCACCCATAGCCGAAAATCGCTCTCAGGTCTATGCTGTGGTAGATTAACGTTCCTTATCCACATCCATATTCTAGCTTTTCACCTGCTGCTTTTATTAGGCAGGATTTCGACTTACCATACTTAGGGCTCATGCACACAAATGTATTTTCTATCCGCTTCCGTTCAGTTTTTTTTGCAGACCGTATGCGGAACCATTCACTTCAATGGTCCGCAAAAACAACTGAAGGTACTCCGCGTGCATTCCGTTTCCATATTTGCGTTCCGCAAAAAAAGTAGTGCATGTCCTATTATTGTCCGCAAAACCCGATCCGAGGCCCCATTCAAGTCAATGGGTCCGCAAAAAATAGGGAACACACACGAAACACATCCGTATGTCATCCGTATTTTGCAGATCCATACTCTAGAAATGCTATGCCCAGCCTATACGGCTCTTGTGTTTGCTGATTAATAAGTTACTGTTTCCGCAAAAAACGGATCGTATATAGAAACCATACGGATATGTTTTGTGAAATAACGGAACGGAAGAGGAATTAAATCAGAGGAAAAAAAACTCAGATACGGAACAACGGATCAGTGAAAAACGGACCGCAAAACAACAACGGTCGTGTGCATGAGTCCTAACTGTAAGTGCCCCCTAGATAAAGGAACACTAGGAGCAAAGTGAACCTTCTGAGTATCATTTACCGGTTTGCGGACAAGAATAGGACATATTCTATCTCTTTTGCGGGGCCGCGCAACAGAGTTACGGATACGGACAGCACACGGTGTGCTGTCCTCATCTTTTTGGCCCCATTGAAATGAGTGGGTCTGCAAAATTGCGGAACGGATGCGTACCCAGAACTTCAGACGTGTGAATGGACCCTTATTCACAAGCACATTTTAGGCACGTTCTCTGTTTTCACACAAGGAACTTATGGTGCAGAATCCACAGCAATAACAAACAAACACATCAAGAACACGCCATTCTGCGTGGAATCCGCATCCAGAGTTCCCATTGACATGGACAGGAATGAAAAAAAAAACACATAAAAACTGCTAAAAATCCGTCAAAGACCGCATCAGAATAAAAATTTAATCTGAAAAAACCTAAAGCAGATTCCGCTTCAGGTTTTTTTTGGTTCAGAAGAAACTCTGTGTGAACATTCCCTGAGGCCTCATGCACACGACCGTATGTATTTTGCGGTCCGCAAAAAACGGATCCGCCAAAAATACGGATGACGTCCGTGTGCATTCCGTATTTTGCAGAACAGAACAGCTGGCCCCTAATAGAACAGTCCTATCCTTGTCCGTAATGTGGACAATAATAAAACATGTTCTATTTTTTGAACGGAACAGAATTATGGACAAACGGAAATGGAATGCACGCGGAGTAAGGCCTCATGCACACGACCGTTGTTTTGGTCCGTGTCTGAGCCCGCATATTTTGAGGCTCGGGCGCGGACCTATTCACTTCAATGGGGCCGCAAAAGATGCGGACAGCACTCCGTGTGCTGTCCGCATCTGTTGCTCCGTTCCGTGGCCCTGCAAAAAAAAAAAATAGAGCATGTCCTATTCTTGTCCGTTTTGCGGAGAAGAATAGGCATTTCTACAATCTACAATACATACGATCGTGTGCATGAGGCCTAACGTCCGTTTTTTTGCGGACCCATTGAAAGGAATGGTTCCGTATACGGTCTGCAAACAAAAAAAAATGGAATGGACACGGAAAGAAAATACGTTTGTGTGCTTGAGCCCTAATACTGTAGGTTCTACTTCCATTTAGGCCTTTGAATTAGTTTGGGGTGGCTTCACATTTGCCCTATTCACACATTGGCCCTATATGAGATAATAAATGGAGGCTTGTTCTGGTCCCAGCGTGGGCGCACAAGTACATTCTAATCCTGCGGTAATCAATCAGTTGTCACGTAGAAGACCTTTCTTAATATGCACGTATCCCATTACAGCACATTGGCGAGCACACATAACCTCAGACCAGAAGTCAACCGCACACCCGAAAATATACTGTAAATTAGTTTTCCTGATGAAGCAAAGAAACATAATCTTACGAGATATTGTATTATGCAGTTTGCCTTCAGGTCTGTGTATTTCCTCTTCGTGGCAGGAGGTGTTATTGGGATCATAAGTGTGTACTAAGGGGGCCATTTATCAAACTGGTGTAAAGAAGAACTGGCTTAGTTGCCCATAGCAACCAGATTCCACCTTTCATTTTGGACAGCTTCTTTCAAAATGACACGACGGTCGGGGGTTCCGGGCGGTGCTGGAGGTGCGGGCGGGCGGGAGCGCAATCCCCCGCCCGCCCCCCCTCTCTTATTTTCAAGATGGCCGAGCGGGTAAGCAGAGTGCCAGCACATTGCTGACACTCTGCTTGAAACGGCTGACATCTGTGCTGGTACAGATGTCAGCCGTTTAACTCCTTCCATGCCGCGGTCCGTAGGGACTGCTGTATGGAAGGGGTTAACAGGAGGAGCTCCCTCTCCCATCGGGGGCTGCTGTGCCTTTGCAGCCACCCGACAGGATGAGATCACAGAGGGAGGGGCCCCCCCCCCTCCCTCCCCATCACCCGCTGCTCTGTTGATGGTTACCATGGCAATCGGACGCCTTCACAGGCGTCCTGCTTGCCATGGTAATGGTAAGTCTGATCAGAATTGTGTAAAAGTGAAAATACAGTACAGTACACTATATACAGTAATGTACTGTATTGTATTATACAGACATCAGACCCACTTGATCTTCAAGAACCAAGTGGGTCTGGGTCCAAAATATGTAAAAAAAAGTGTAAAAAAAGTAAAAAAGAAACAAACACATTTATCACTGATTAAAAATAAAAAATAAAAATACACTACATATATTAGGTATCGCCGCGTGTGTAACAACCTGCTCTACAAAAATATAACATGACCTAACCCCTTAGCTGAACACCATAAAAAAACTAAAAAAAATGGTGTAAAAAAAGCTATTTTTTGTCACCCTACATCACAAAAAGTGTAATACCAAGCGATCAAAAAGGCGTATACGCCATCTCTTCCTGCAAAGAATAAGCCCCTACATAGGACAATTGCCCAAAAAATAATAACAATATGGCTCTCAGACTATGGAGACACTAAAACATGTTTTTTTTTTCTAAAATGGTGTTATCGTGTTAAAGTAAAATGATAAAAAAAGTATACATATTAGGTATTGCCGCGTCCGTAAAAACCTGCTCTATAAAAATATCACATGATCTAACCCCTCAGGTAAATACTGTAAAAAAAAGTTAAATAAAAACAATGTAAAAAAAAAAAACATTTTTGTCACCTCACATCACAAAAAGTATAATAGCAAGCGATCAAAAAGGTATATGCCTCCCAAAATAGTGCCAATAAAACCGTCATCTCATCCCGCAAAAACTGATACCCTACATAGGACAATCGCCCCAAAAAATAAAAAAATATGGCTCTCAGACTCTGGAGACACTAAAACATAATTTTTTTTGTTTAAAAAATGATATTGTTGTGTAAAACGTAAATAAATAAATAAAAAGTATACATATTATATATCGCTGCATCCGTAACAACCTGCTCTATAAAAATAACACATGACCTAAACCCTCAGGTGAACACAACAAAAAAATAAGATAAATACGGTGTCAAAAGCCATTTTTGTCACCTTACATCACAAAAAGTGTAATAGCAAGCGACCAAAATGTCATATGCACCCCAAGATAGTGCAAAATAAACCGACATCTCATCCCGCAAAAAATTAGCCCCTACATAAGACAGTCACCCAAAAAATAAAAATATGGCTTTCAGAATGTGAAGACACAAAAAAAAACATTTTTTTTCAAAAATGCTTTATTCTTTAAAACTGAAACAAAACCCCTCAAAAAGTAGTCATATTTGGTATTGTCGCGTAACAACACACAATCTAATAGCCCACGATCTAACCTGTCAGATCAACGATGTAAATAGCAAAAAATATAAACAGTCCCAAACAGCTATTTTTTTGGGCAAATTTTCCATTTTAGTTTCATTTTTCCAGTAACAAAGCAAGGGTTAACAGCCAAACAAAACTCAACGCCATATGGTTTTTGGAAGGTGGATTTTGCTGGACTGGTTTTTTGACACCATGTCCCATTTGAAGCCCCCCGATGTACCCCTAGAGTAGAAACTCCAAAAAAGTGACTCCATCTAAGAAACTACACCCCTCAAGATATTCAAAACTGATTTTACAAACTTTGTTAACCCTTTAGGTGTTCCACAAGAGTTATTGGCAAATGGAGATGAAATTTCAGAATTTCTATTTTTTGTTACCTTGCCTCAAAAAAGTGTAATATAGAGCAACCAAAAATCATATTTACCCTAAAATAGTACCAACAAAACTGACACCTTATCCAGTAGTTTCCAAAATGGGGTCACTTTTTTGGAGTTTCTACTGTAGGGGTGCATCAGGGGGGCTTCAAATGGGACATGGTGTAAATAAACCAGTCCAGCAAAGGATTGAGCATTAATGAGTGTTCATGATGTCAGAAAGCAGAGAAAAGGAGTCCGTCAGCTCCTGGTCTAATGGAAAAGACAGAAAATCCACAGGGTGCTACTAGAGCATGTCAGCTCTGTACTCAAAAAAGGATGCCATATTTCTAATAAAGACCAATTAATAATATGATTTTTAGCTCAAAATAAGTACAATGCAATAATAAAAACAAATTGCCCCCAGAGATGTACGATAGCCTTTAAGATAAACGTACACATCCAGCATCCGTTAGCCAAATGATCTATGTCGCCCGCCTCCCCCATAGTATGTTCTTATGGAAAGACTGTGAACAGTGGGGAAGGGGGGATAAAGGAAGATAAATGCCCCAGAATGTGCGCCCCCAAAAATCGTGTACATGCATTGCCCTCATTCGTCAAGCGGCATGCCTTTGTGTGAAAGGGGTGTGCTTTATGGACTACTGGGTGTGGTTTATGGGTAACTGGGTTGGCAGCCTGCTCTGGTTGTGCTATTTATGTTTTTTACATACATTTCACTATAGGAAAAAAAGGTCTTAAAAATGTGTGACTGAAAAGTGGCAGAATTTCAGGGTGTATTTTAGAAGCCACAAAAGTCCCAAAGGGGCATCACCTAGACCAGGGATGGGCAAACTGCGGCTCTCCAGCTGTTGTAAGACTACAATTCCCACCATGCCCTGCTGTAGGCTGAAAGCTGTAAGCAGTCTTTGCATGTTGAGAATTGTAGTTTTGCAACAGCTGGAGGGCCGCAGTTTGCCATCCCTGGTCTAGATAAATGCACTATAGTGATAAATTTCATGGCGTCTACTTTTATTTAACACGTTCCCTTGTCTTCCACAGCTCAGGCTGGAAAAGGACAAGTTCTCCGTTAACCTTGATGTGAAACATTTCTCCCCAGAAGAACTAAAAGTGAAAGTGATGGGAGATTTCATTGAAATCCAAGGAAAACACGAGGAGCGTCAGGTAATGGCTGGTGACCTGGCACAGAAATCCTTTCTTCTGTTTTCAGGAGCTTAGAATAGTTAAGATCCCTAATTAGAACCTTCTCCATTAGGCCTTATTCACACATCCGCAAGTGTTTTGCGGATCCACGGAGCCGCGGATCCGCAAAACACGGACACACCGGCAATGTGCATTCCGCATTTTTGCGGACCGCACATTGCCCGAACTCCATAGAAAATGCCTCTTCTTGTCCGCAATTGCGGACAAGAATAGGACATGCTCTATTTTTTTGCGGAGCCGCGGACCGGAAGATCGGCGGCGCGCTCCGCAAAATCGGATGCGGAGAGCACAGTGTGTGCTCTCCGCATCGTTCCCGGCCCCATTCACAGTCAATGGGTCCGCATGTATTCCGCAAAATTGCGGAATACATGCGGACTACATTGCGGATGTGTGAATAGGGCCTTAGGCTTTGTTCACACTTGTGTTTCAGGATTCCAGAGGAGGCTCTGTCAAGCTTTCTGGTATCTTAGATGCCAATAATATCGCTATTCCTGCCACCAAACGCAGCAGGACCCTGACAGCTCTGATTAAAGTTAAGAGTCTAGACCGGTTTTCATTTGGACCCATTAAAAATGCATCTTACAGAGCAGTCAGAGCTTTGTTATAAACAGAAGCCATGATGCTGGTGTGGACAGAGCCTAAGGGTCCATTCACACGTCCGCATCCATTGCGCAATTTTGCGGAATGGGTGCGGACCCATTCATTTTCAATAGGGCCACAACACTTCTGTTCCATGGCCCCGCAAAAAAAATAGAACATGTCCTATCCTTGTCCGCAGCCACAGACAAGAAAAGGTATTTCTATCATAGTGCCAGCCATGTGCGTTCCGTAAAATGCGGGTACGCACATGGCCGGTGTCCGTGTTTTGCGGACCGCAAAACAGTTGCAGATGTGTGAATGGACCCTAAAGGGGTCAGACACTTTAGATCAATGTCAATGGAAGGCCTGTTCAGCTGGCCTCAATTGCGCTTAATCCCTCTATAGCCATATATGCTTGATTTGGCTGAGAGTGCATGTGTTCAGAATGGGGGGTGGAGAGTAGGTCAATGTCAGATACCTCTGGTGGAGGCTCCCTGAAGCCTCATTCAAACGTCAGTGTTTGGTCAGTGATTTCCATCAGTGATTTTGAGCCAAAACCAGGTGCAGCTGTAAACACAGAACGGGTGCAGATCTTTCCCTTATACCAGGCATGTCCAAACTCCGGCCCTCCAGCTGTTGCAAAACTACAACTCCCAGCATGCCTGGATAGCCTACAGCTATTAGGGCATGCTGGGAGTTGTAGTTTTGCAACAGCTGGAGGGCCGCAGTTTGGACATGCCTGCCTTATACCTCATGTCTATGGAGACTCCAATCCAGATTTTGCCTCATAATTACTGATGGGAATCACTGACCAAACACTGAAGTGCGAATAAGGGTTGAGAAAGGATTGGGCATGTTGAAGTCCAACAGTTCGAACCGTTTTTTATCTCCACATCTGCCATTGAAGGAAAGTCAAGACACCTACACACACATACACATCCGCATACACATTAGGAAGTTTGACAAAATCATCAGGTTTGGCCGATGTGAATCTTTAAAGTGAAAGTTTATGGCCACCTTAAGGGCACCTTCACAGGCGGCAGATTTTAGGGCAGAAAGTTCCGCAACAGAAAATCAGTTCCATTCATTTAAAAGGGGCGGCAAGCACATGGATTTCTGCAAGCCCCATTAAGGTGAATGGAACAGATTTTCAGTCGCGGAATATTCTGCCACAAAATCTGCCACGTGTGAAGGTGCCCTAAGACAGAGGAGGGAGACTCTTCAAACCAGACCCCCTGCAATCTGCATTTCACCAGGGGAACTGCTGATAGAGCGAGACAACCAGAGCAGACAATCCCTTTAAAAGCTGCAAATTTCACTTGTGCAGAAAATCATATCAGTTAAAAGATGTCTATTCAACTACTGATCCATTGGTGTTCTCGTGGTGACGTTTGCATGGTTCCCCTCTGTTTTCCGGCCTCCAGTGATGACACATTAACCCAAGTGACTGTTGTGATGTGTGACTGGCTTTACTGGAGGCCAAGAGACAAAAAAAACATGGGGACCATAGAAAGGTCAAACAGGAAAGGTCAATCACTATTATCTCCGACTCCCGCTCCAGTGGGTGCTGCAGCCTCTTCCTAGGCCAGTGGTGTCACGTTCATTGGTCACATGGCCTAGATGCAGCTCAGTCCAATTCAAGTGAATGGGCCTAGGCTGCAATACCATGCACAGCCACTATACAATGCAGGGCACTGTGTTTGCTAAGCTATGAGGAGGCGGCAGCACTTACTGGAGCTCCGAAGTGATTGGCGGTGGGTAGCAAGAGTTGGACCACTACCAATCTGATATTGATGATCTATCCTGTGGATAGCGCAAAGAAAAAAAAGGGGGTCAGTCAGCAGTGTGCAGGGACACATTGCTATGGCTGAAAACACACAAAAACAAATACAATGCAACAGCACTCTGCAAACCAAATAAAGTACAAAAAGTATTCAAATGCTAATGCTATGCTCATTAAATAAATTTGAGAAATTATTTGGGCCCATCTGCCACACGTCAAGGCGATCTCTGTAAGACGGGAACCTAACACTAAATTCTATCTGTTATCTGCCATGACGGCCACAATAAAATTCAGGGAGTGCAGGTTGCACATGCATGCAGTGGATAGGCCATCAATATTGTGCTCCCGTAAAACTCCTTTAAAATCGAACCCATTTGCTGCTACTGAAATCCTGCCTGAATAATCAGGTAAAAACTCTGCAGCCATTCCACTACGATGACATATCCTTACGCTAGAAAACGTTATTTCAGCACCATTAACGCTGATTATTCTCTCACTTCCCAGGATGAACATGGCTATGTTTCCAGAGACTTCCAGCGCAGATATAAAATCCCATTGGATGTTGATCCCCTCTCCATCACCTCCACTCTGTCCCCAGATGGAGTTCTGACCGTGACTGGACCAAGGAAGCTGGCTGACGTTCCTGAACGCTCCATCCCCATCACCCGTGAAGAGAAGGCGGCCATCGGTGCTGCCCCCAAGAAGTAGAACCTCTCAGCGTTTTCTGCTCGAGAAGATACCTTTCCACCCTGCCAGAGAGAGTGCGCGCGTACTACACTGCTACATGTATTTATTTGTGCTGTCCTGTGACCAAATCAAATTACTAATGCAAATAAAAGCAAGAAGAAGCATCTGCGAGTGTTTTGACTATGAATTCCATGTATGTGCATGACTTATAATTCATTTGATTGCTATATAGATGGGAATGGAAGCAGAATGCTATAATGCCCCCAGTCAACTGCGGCTCCCAAAAAATAAGACAAGATGCCTAGACATGCAGCCGCTTACATCGCCACTAAGGGCAGAAGGTACGATGATGGGTCCTTTTGAAGTCAGTTTTGCTTTGACCCTGTGTTGGTGAAACATATGCCAGATGTATCAAATAGTGCACGGTGTTTGATTAGATAAGTGCTTCTTTAAACCCAACACTGCTGTCTAGAAATGCTTGTATAGTCACGAAGTATAGGGAACAGTGCAGCCCCGTACTCCACCTGCGCCCACTGGTCCTACCTACTGCACAATCCGCCCTAAATGGCAGACCACAACTTCACAACAGTCCGTGACTTGACAAAATGCAGGGTCCTAAACCTGATGGAGTAAAAAAAGAGGTCAAAACCAGACAGGCAAAACAAGGACTGGATCAGAATCCAAAAACTAATTCAAAATCAGGCTAGAGTCCAAACCAGAGAGATAAGTCAGACCCAACACAAGATACAAACACAGAGTCAAATACCAGACTGGATCAGTGCCAGGAAATCATGTCAAAGGAATAATCGGTGGTCAGGAGCAAGGTCAGGGACAATCTAATCCAGCTAGTGAAGCTAAGAAGACCAATCACAGGCACCTGTTCCCATCAGCTGCATTCGATGCCTGCATTGAGCTTGATTGGCCCGGTGTCCCTGCTCCCTGATAGGCCGACCAGCCTGACTGTCACCGGGGCTGGTTGCCATTGCAATGGAATGACCCTAGATGCAACAGAGAGGCCGGGCTCGCCGCTGGAGCATGGACTGGCAAGGCTAGTTTTACACTAGTGTTAAAGAGAACCAGCAGACTATTCCCTGCGGAGCTCTTTGGATCCAGCATTGCTGGATGCTACCTGAATGTCCGCCAGCCCTATTAACTGTAATGGGGACCGGTGGAGATCTGATCACAACCTAGAAAATATGCAGAGAATCGGCTGCTTTTTGTCTGGCTGATTCTCTTCATATTTGGCGGGCCGCGGCCGGATCTCCACCGGTCCCCATTATAGCTAATAGGGCCGGCAGACATTCAGGTAGCATCCAATCTCTTTAACGCTAGTGTGAAACTAGCCTAAGTACATGACAATAGTTTTGTATGCCACCACCCCACTGGAGTTATTTTGTGACTTTTTTGTAACTTTTTAAAAAGTTGCAGTGATAAATCTAGAAGAAAAAAACAAATTAACACAGCTAACTGTACCTACTTCCATACCCATTTTGGCAAGGGTGGAGAAAACGGAAAAAGTTGCACTTTTTGGAGCAAAATGGACTTGGCAATATTTGCCCCTTTTGTACTTGGTGTACAACAATGATCCGTTCCCTCTGAAGAGTCCGGTCTCTGTAGCTAAGACAAGATCTATTCTGCAGACCGGGGCATGCCCAGAAATTTCTCTTGGCGTGGTCAAGAAACAAACAAGGAAGAGTCTACAATTTAATGTGTAAATGGTTAAATGGCCAGAAAAGTATAAAAAAAAAAAAGACAAAAACCAAAAGAAGTGATATTCTCCTCATCGCTCCCCCACCACTGCCTACCAGGTACTCTATGGTCTCGGTTTCCTGGTCATATGTCGGCACGCAGGAAATGCTCATGGTTGGGGGAATGGCCGTTTCCTGCTTTTTCCTGTCTATCAGAACTGGAAGAGAAAGCTCAGCGGGGACCCGATTAGTGTTGGGACATCAGTGGTGATTGGTAAGGTGAGTAGCACTTCTTTTATTGTTATTTTTTTAACCCATTCCATGTCCCTTTTCTAAATAATCCTGCTCGACAAACCCAAATATAGAGACCTCTAACATCAGTTTAAGAGGATATCTTAGTAGACTAGCTTAGCATCCACCCAGGATGTAAGCTGATCATCACTAAGGTCAGAAGACTCATTCATACACCGAGCAGTATTTTAAAATTCCATTTTCTGCACAGAAATGACAAAGAATTTCCAAGACTGAGGCTGACATTACTTTAAAAGGGTTGTCTCACTTCAGAAAATGGCATTTATCATGTAGAGAAACCTAATACAAAACACTTACTAATGTATTGTGATTGTCCATATTGCCTCCTTTGCTGGCTGGATTCATTTTTCCATCACGTTATACATTGCTCATTTTCGGAGATTACGAACACCCTATAATCCATCCACAGTGGCCGTGCTTGCACACTATAGGAAAACGTGCCGGCCTCTCTGCTGGCTGGGACCTGGCTGGGACCGTGCCTAGGCCGATGCTCTTTACTATAGAGTGCAAGCACGGCCACCACTGATGGATTGCAGGGTGGTGGTAACCATGGAAATGAGCAGTGTATAATGGGATGGAAAAATGAATCCAGTCAGAAAAGGAGGCAATATGGACAATCACAATACATTAGTAGGAGCCTTGTATTCACTTTCTCTACATAATAAATGCAGTTTGTTGAAGTGAGACAACCCCTTTAAATGTGATGTGTCTTCTGGACTGACAAACATCTGGTGATGGAGGCTAAGAGCCACCATAGTCCATCATATAGCAGGATTTCCGTTGAGATTGTGGTGGGTTTAGTTCAGGCTGATGTCCTGGAAAAACATGAGGCTCTCTCTTGAAAACTAAAAAAATAAAATAAATAAAACTAGAATTTACACACATAAATCTGCATATAAAATGACTATATGTACTGTCCTGAATGTATATGTACTTACGCAGCAGGTCAAACTGTAGAAAAAGTTCTACAATTTAAAAAAACAAAGGTCACCCAGCTGTAAAATCTCACTGTACTGCAGCAGTGATGTTCTGGAAGTTGCTGGTCTCTGTTTGCTTGTCCTGATCATGTCCATCCACCTCTGCTGCCCTTCACTGACCTCAGTAGTCTCGTTCCTAACACGTAAGTGTTAGTGCTGAGACCAGTGACTGGCTGCAGCGGTCATTCGATGTATGGCACGTCATCGCTGCACAAAAAGAAACAAAGACCGGTGAGAAGCAGCAGCAGCGCCAAAGGGGTGCGATTTCACAGCTGGGTGGTTTTTGTGTTTTTTTTTTAACCTTTACTGCAGCTTAGTAATTAAAATAATTAGACCACCCCTTTAATGGCTGTCAAGAATTATGACGTATGTGTCAGTGCAATGTTATACATGGGGCACAAGACAGAGGTGGTACAATCTCTGCTGACTCAATTAACTTAGCAGTTTTTCAAGAGACCAAGGCAGCTTCTCATGATAGACTATCAGGGCACCGTCCTGTGGATGCAACACCCCATTACTGTGCCACATGACGTCACTATGGGCATCACACCCCATGTTCTGATCAGAAGCCTAGTGATGGGCTTGGCAGTTAAAACAGACTGTAAATATATAGTAAGTATTTTATTATGTTCTGGACAACCACTTTGAAGGCTATGTAAACCATCGGGGTTCATTTTTTTCTATCATCGCATTTTAATTATTTTGGGCTAAAAGTAATTTTTTTAGTTGGTCTTTATTGAAAATTTTCTGCCATTTTTGAGCTACAGGGATTAAACATCAGTCTGTTTGCAAGCTGTCATTTTCTGTTTTCTATGAATTTCGTCATTTGACGGCTCATGTGTAGCTCTTATCTCTGATCTCCTGACCTCATAAACACTTCTTTATGCCACATTCTTATCAGTTTGATAAGAATTACACTATAATGAGGTCAGGAGATCAAAGATAAGAGCTACACATGAGCTGTCAGAGCTGACCAGACTGAAAGAAAACTGAAATTTGCAAGCAGATTGTAAACAGACTGATTTTTAACCCCTTTAACTCAGAAACGACCAATTGATAAAATGATTTGAGCCCAAAATGAAGAAAATGCAATCATGAAAAAATTGCCCAGAAGGAGCCCATACCCTTTAAGAATAAAGCAGGCATAAAGCTGGCACTGTCACAGGGTAACTCTGCCTGTCTGGCATTATTCTTATGGTGGCCCTGATATTGCATGACAATAATTATCAAATAGTGCAAATGAGCACTTTTAACCCTTTGGTATGGGTATGTGATTATGTAATCCTGAGCAGGGGGTGAGGCCCGGTTCTGAGTTATTACAGTGAAAATGTGATGAGTCTGTTCTGTACCTTGCCTCCCCGCAGAGCCCTTGTTCCTGAGATACTCAGCACCGTATGACGTCTCGTAGTAGTGAGCGTACTGGAAAAAATAAATCAATTTTGCTTAGTAATCTGACTCCTCATTATTCTGGAGCGAAAATATAGCTAAAGTCAATATGACAGATATGACCAGTCACTGTCCTATCCTATTATAACCTGAGCAGGCCTGTCGTATCCCATTGGCAGGCAAGCTACATCTGAATGCCGGGGTCTCGTACGTGTGAGGTCACATCGCCTACACCACGTGATCAGTTAGCCCACGAGGCACTATACAAAACTCAGTCATGGGGACAACGGCGCCTGCATAAGAACGGTGTATGAGCAGCATTTTACTTCTTCAAATAGTTGCCTGGATGCCAGTCTCAAGGCTGGTCACTTTCTGCTTCTTTTTCCTGCCCTGTAGTATGGTGACCATAGAAGTCATAGGAAGCAGTTAAGGTGGTAGAGAGGAGTATAACGTTATTTACTAGCTGCATACACTTTTTTCTATGATTGGGCAGAGCGTTCAGTTTACCTGAGCAATCTGCCTGATCACTGGCAACGGCTTGCCCTCTTAGTGCACCTGTTCAGGTCATGTTTCCATATTAAAAAATTGCTTCTGACTTCAGTACTTAGGTCCAGGCAGGCGTTATTAAAGGGGTTTTCTGAGAGTTCAACATTGATGGTCTTTCCTCAGGATAGGTCATCGATATCTGAGAGGTGCCCAGTACCTTCATCGGTCAGCAGTTTTAAGAGGCCACGGTGCTCCACGAGTGCTGCAGCCTCCTCACTTCAACCAAGCACAGGCCATCTGACCAATGCACGTGACGTCACTGGGCCAGGAAGAAGCCGTGGCATTGACTGGAGGCTCTACAATCAACAGGTCTTCAATATTGGGCTCTCAAAAAAACCTTTAAACCAAGCAGTGCTATGGTGCCTTTGCTAAATGGTGGAACTCATGGGAAGATCTAAGGCCAACTATACTCCCCTCACTAGAGAGGTGCCCCATGCCACTTCACAGGTTAATAACCCCAGAGACCACTTGTAACCATGCCCACAGAATCATTAAAAAAGTGGCATATTGGCTCCATATTGTCCTCAGTACCTGAGAAGCCATTGGTTTCCTTTCCGCCAGTTTACACAGGTCATAACGTTCCTGATTCCAGTTTCCAATAAGAGTCTGGTTGCAGTAGGAGTCCTCCTTGGTTGTGCACCTCCATCCATACTGCTTGAACTTTGTCTCTGGTCTAATATCTAGCCATACTTCACCATGTCCATCTGCCTTCAGATCAGAACCAAAATGTGACATTCTGCAGAAGGAAGTCAATTGAGTTATAAGTTCTGTCATATAAAACACGTCTATAGTCTGAAAGAAACTTTATTAAAAATGGAGGATCCCCTTGTACTGAGCCATTAGAAGCTCCTTCACACTCCCCAATTTGTAGGTTTTTCATTTACCATATATAAACTGCCCCATCATATATTTGTACTAGTTGCGCTCTCTTTGACACAGTTGACCATTTTACGTAAGGGGCTACCGGGCGACTTTGGCCATGACAAACGTTGAGCGACCAAACATTGCACTTTAGAGCAACCTGAATAACAGGAAATGAAAGTTGCTGAGATTGCGACCTGAAAGTGACAAGAAATCCATCTTGTGTTCTTCCACTCCATTTCTAACATATCCCCAAAACCACTTCTGGGGTCCCCACCTATTGGGAGAGATGGCTGCTGTGTCCAGGTAAAGAACGGGGTGGTGGTTGCATCAGAAGAAAGGGCCTGACTGGAGCCTGTTGTCAGAGAAGAGAGCATCTGAATAGAGCCTGTTGTCAGAGGAGAGAGTGCCCGGCTGGATCCTGTTGTCAGAGGAGAGACTGCCCGGCTGGATCCTGTTGTCAGAGGAGAGAGTGTCCGACTGGATCCTGTTGTCAGAGGAGGGAGTGCCCAACTGGATCCTGTTGTCAGAGGAGGGAGTGCCCGACTGGATCCTGTTGTCAGAGGAGGGAGTGCCCAACTGGATCCTGTTGTCAGAGGAGGGAGTGCCCAACTGGATCCTGTTGTCAGAGGAGAGAGTGCCCGACTGGATCCTGTTGTCAGAGGAGGGAGTGCCCGACTGGATCCTGTTGTCAGAGGAGGGAGTGCCCGACTGGATCCTGTTGTCAGAGGAAGGAGTGTCTGACTGGATCCTGTTGTCAGAGAAGAGTGCTTGACTGGAGTTTATGTCAGGGGAGAGAGTGCACAGATAGAGACTGTCTAAGCCTGGGCCCTGTGAGATGAGACTGTTGTAGCCATTACTTTCGTTGCCCCAAATGACTTCAGGAAAGATGGAGGTTCAAGTTACCTCTGTGTCCCCCTGATTCCTTCTCCCATTCTTGAGTGGACAGCCACATATACCATTCACCGACCAAAAAGATCCCGGGTAAGGTCTGGGCTCTTTACATGTGGCCACCTCTCAGTTCATTGTCTACCTGGATATACAAACTGCTTCTCCCCATAGGTTAAGATCCCAGAGGTAGTTGTGTGGAGATGTCACAAATGTCTGATTGGTAAAGGGACCCCCATATATTAGGGAACCAGGGGTCTCCAGGCATGTCATGTGTTGTACCCTACACCTGGGGGTACTGCTATTGTAACTGCAATTGTTTGTAATGTAAATGTAATGACATGCTATATTTGTTCACTATTTGTAGCAGCAATGTCATGCAACATGTTTAGTAATGCCAGTCAATGGTGTCTCACTGCAACTGCGACTGCGGTCACACAAAAATATTTTTGCGACTGTTGCATCACAGCATGTTGCAGTGCAACACCATAGACTGTCATTACAAAAAATGTCACAGACCCTGCTGTGACAAATAGTTGCATGACACTTGTCGTCTTGTAGTCCTAGACATACCATCTCATTTCTCCCCTCCTCAGAGGAGTGGGCTGGTCTGAATTCCTGCCAGGGGTGGTGCTGAGCGAGTTACAGTCAGCTGGGAATGTGAGGAGTATGAGATCCATCTCCTGCTCCTCCCGGCGAGATGGACCACAGAGGCAGCTCATCTAGGAAATCATTGCACCAAAGAGAGTGCAGGGTCCTAGGCCACGGAAGATTTGAAAAGTACGGCGCATATGAGTCTGCAGAGTGATTAAGCCAGGCATGTCCAAACTCTGGCCCTCCAGATGGTGCAAAACTACAACTCCCATCATTCCTGGACAACCTACAGCTATCAACCTACAGAAGGGCATGATGGGAGTTGTAGTTCTGCAACACCTGGAGGGCCAGAGTTTGGACATGCCTGGATTAAGAAATCAAGCTATACAGACTATGCTGCAAGGTGAGGGGAAACACGTCAAGACACCATTACCACAGTTCAGGACAGGCCTAGCTAAAAGCCTGCATCATACAGTGGACACCTAGAGCCACAGGTGCCAGAGTACAGCCGTAGGGAAGGAAATCAGGAGAGAGACATTGCCAGCGACCATACACCATTATCTGGGAGGAGAGATTGCACTTGGTATGAATTGCTGCTGGATGTGCTGCACTTAGTAAAGAAAGATGTATTTTGGTCCATAATGTCTGCCTGATTCCTTTCACCATCACATTTTTCACTGCACTGAACCCCAGGCAGTGATGGCCTGAGGTAGGACACAATGTCACAACAACATCATCAGGGCGACTACCACTCCCATCCTCTGCTCATTGGGGGTTCGCTGCACAGGCACCCCCCAATCATTGCCTACACAGGCACTGCTCTCATCAAGGCTCCTGTGCTGCACGGCTCACCTGTACTGACGCCTGTCAGCGCTGATCAGAAGGCAGAACAGGGAGAAGCTTACGTGTCCAGCAGCAGTGGCCGAGGATGCGCTCCCAGCTGTGTGTGCACTGCATGCGCCAACTTTCTTAGGTGCGCTTTTCACAACTTACCTCACTGGGTTTGGAAGGTTGAGAGGCGGTTTACAGTAAAATGCCCCGAATCTCTAAAAGACTGCAACACTGATTCAGTGCAAATTATTCACGTAAATTCACGTGTAAGGTCTCATGAACACGGCCGCTGTATTTTAATCTGCAAACAATGGTTTTGTGTGCACCTTATAAAAAGAAAGGACTATTCTTTTCGGTAATATGTACAACTATATAACATATTCTATCATTTGTGGCCTATATACATTATATGGTGGGCACCACTTTTAGACATTTGGTGCACTTTGTGTAATTTCCTTTAAAGGGAATCTGTCACCAGGTTTGAGCCCTGTCAGCTAAACATATGCTGACGTTCAGGGTCTCATTAGCATGCCTAATATGGGCTCATCTAAACAAATGGTAGCGTAATTTTGTCAAAAAACAGGTTTAACTAACCTGTCAATCACACATATAAGGAGCCCAAGGGGAGGTCCAGCGATGCAGGGTGCCCGGCCGCAGACATCGCTGTATGTGGCCAGCGCCGCCTCCTAATGCTCCGTGCCGCTCTCCCTCCTCCTCCTGCTGTAGCGCTGGCTCGTACGCACACGGCGCGTGCGCACTTCACTTGAAGAAGCCGATCCAAGAAGTCCGCACGGGTGCATGCCTGTGCGCACGCGCGGACTTCTTGGATCGGCTTCTTCAAGTGAAGTGCGCACGCGCAGTGTGCGTACGAGCCAGCGCTTACAGCAGGAGGAGGGGGAGGGAGAGACGGCACGGAGCATTAGGAGGCGGCGCTGGCCACATACAGCGATGTCTGCGGCCGGGCACCCTGCATCGCTGGACCTCCCCTTGGGCTCCTTATATGTGTGATTGACAGGTTAGTTAAACCTGTTTTTTGACAAAATTACGCTACCATTTGTTTAGATGAGCCCATATTAGGCATGCTAATGAGACCCTGAACGTCAGCATATGTTTAGCTGACAGGGCTCAAACCTGATGACAGATTCCCTTTAAATTATGTGTGTGTATATTTGCGTGCCGTGTTTGTATTTAGATATATATATATGTAAAATGACACGGGGGAGAAGGGTGGGAGTCTCGCCCCTACTGATTTGCACACTATATGCATTGGGACTGTATTTTCAGACACTTTTCTGACTGATTTCGTTACAATCGTGGAAAAAACACTACTTTGGCCTAAATACATAGTAGAATATGAACTTGAGTATAAGTTCAGCTCTTCAGTTTGACACACCAATATTTTAGTAATATATATATATATATAGATATATAAAAGAAGGAACCAGCAGCACTAGGTAAAGCATTTATAATTCTAAATAGCATGTGATCCCTTTATATACCTACATACACACAGACATAAAGATATAGCTTAGACATATAGCAATATTAATACTCATAACTCCCTGGCTGCACAGGGTTAATACATACCCGGTGCTTCCCCGTGGGTCCAGTTTGTTGATGTTCGTTGCTTAGTAACAGCACGTGACGTCACTCATATGCGACCGCAGAACCAGGAATCAGGAGCGGGTCACGTGGTCTTAGATCTGAGCCAGTGCATGGCTCTCCGCTGGCCGGTTGTAACCCTGTGGAGGAGACCTGGTCGGGTGTAACAGGACAGGACTGTCAGCTCCTGGAGAACCTAAATACATGATGGGTGAGAGAGATTACTGTGTGAGCAGGTCTCCCTAAAGCCGGGTGTGTAAGAAAGGTTCCGGGCTCATTACTGGGGGGATGGAAGGTTCCGGGCTCATTACTGGGGGGAGGGAAGGTTCCGGGCTCATTACTGGGGGGAGGGAAGGTTCAGTGATTATTCTTATTTTTTTTGGTGGAGGGAGACGGTTTATTCTGTTCTCATTTTTGGGGAGAAGTAGAAGGCTTCCTGCTCATTATTGGGAGGGGGGTTCAGACAGAAATATCAGTGCTACAGTAATTGCACATAGCAGGCACCGCATATTTGGCATGTGGTGCTTCCTGCAAAAAAAGTGCAATTTCTTTATAAAGCTACATGTTGGCTTGCTGACTCCTTCATACATTCATAACGGCGGTCAGTGCTCACAAAGCCCTGCCCAGTGGAGTGGACTGCTAAAACAGTGGTGACCGTACGTGTCCTTCTAAGGGAGGGTAGTATTACACGACACTCATTCACTTGATCATGTGATATATGGCTGCATTAAGTCCTCCAGAGCAGCCGCTGCCTATGGTGGGAGTATCATGGAGCTCATTGGACCCATATGATTATGTCCTTATCTGTAGTGACCCCACGATAACTCTTCACATAATGCAAATCGCCAGGGAATTACAGCTCTGAAGTCTGCAGAATTGTTAATGCATAGTATAATACAGGCTGTAACTGGGATCAGGAGAAGATAAATGTTGCATTTCTTGTTCAGCTCAAGATCCAGAGAAGAAGACGCTTACTCTTCTGTTGGTTGGAGAAGGAAATCTTTCATTCTCTGCCTCCCTGTGTGACGCCGGCAGTCATCACATTACTGCCACCTGCTATGAGTCAGAAGAGGTTGTGTGCACCCAGCACCTCACATGGAGCAACGTCCAGCACCTTAGAAGTCAAGGTAAAGTAAGTGACCCTGGTTCTTCCCCGGCGGCGGTGCATTGTATCAGTAGTAGCTGTGACTGGCAGGGCTGTATGAGAACCCCATTGTTTGGGGCTGTGAACGTCTCAAACTCACTATGCCTTCTGATCGGAGGAGCCGCCGCAGTGAAATCGCGGAGATCGGTTGCCATGGCAGTTTGGACGCTGCTGAAGCACTCCAGGCCTTCTATGGCAATCTCAATACTGAGCTATGCACGAGGCACAGCTCAGAATGTAGTGTAAAAATCCTATTCACCCTAATAGATCTCTAATAGGGTGACTATGGGAGGGGATCAAAAGATCCCATGTACTAGGCCCCTATGGGGGCTAATAGGGAAAATAATTAAAAAAAACACCAATATATTAAAAGTTCCCAATTTTCTATATAAAAATATATAAACAATAAAAAAAAACATATTAGGTATCACAGCATCCGAAAATGTCTGAACTATTAAAATATTAGAAAAAAATTTCAGTATGGTAAACGCCATAATGGGGAAAAAACTGAAAAAACACGCAATTCGCCATTTTTTTTTTGTGATCTTGTCCCCCCAAAAAAAATTAAATAACGGTGATCAAAAAGATGTACATACCACAAAAATGGTAGTAATAAAAAATACAGTTTGTTACACAAAAAACAAGCCCTCATACAGCTCTGCAGACTGAAGTATAAGAAAGTTATGGCTGTCACAATATGGCAATGCAAAGAAATGTTATTTTTTTGAAAGGTTTTGAGATATATATATATATATATAAAAACTACCGTATTTTTCGCCATATAAGATGCACCCAATTTTAAAGGAGCAAAAAAAAAGATTAGGGAGGGAGGACGCTGTCTTCTCCCTGGCATTTGGGGGGGGGGGGAGGTTGGGGGCACGGTAAGCTCAGCAGAGCGCTGACATGGTGCCCGGGCAGCACGTGGTTAGACTGTCGGGAGGGTGGGGGGAGACAAGGCGCGCTATGGGAGGAAGAGGGAAGCCTGGCGTCCCTGCACACACAGCCTGGCGTGCAGGGAGAGTCACAGAAGTCTCCACAGCCCGCAGTACATGCCGCAAATCCAGCGAGCAAACGCCACACAAAGTTAGGGGCAATTTTAATGCATGTAAAAAATGTGTATTCGTCGTATAAGACGCACCAACTTTCCCCCCCCCCAGTTTTGGGGAAGAAAAAGTGCGTCTTATACGGCGAAAAATACGGTATACAAGTTTGGTATCGCCGCATTTGTATTGAGCCGCAGAATAAGTATGTCAGGTAATTTTTAGCGCACAGTGAACGCTGCGATGTCAAAACCCTAAAAAACCTTGGTGGAATTCTGTTGATTTTTTTATTTTGCCACACACAGAATTCTTTTCCCCGTTTTCCAATACAAGACATGGTAAATTAAATGGTGGCAATAAAAAATGCAGCTTGTCCCGCAAAAAAAAGCCCTCACATAGCTATGTGAACGGAAAAATAAAAAAAATTATGGTTATTGGAACATGAAGAGGAAAAATGCAAAAGTGAAAATAGGCCTCGCCTTTACCCTGGGTTCAGACCTGAGCGTTCTTGTATTTCAGCGCATTTTTGCAAATAGGAAACGCGCGTTCTAGTGATTGACTACTGTGGTGTCAATCACAAAACGCGCGACAAACGCCCCAAAAAAAGCTCAAGTACTTGTTTATGCGTCGGGCATTTTACAGCGGGTTCAAACGCTCAAGTGAGAACCAGGGCCATAGGAAAGCATTGTTTTTCATGTGTTGAGCGTTTTACAGCGCGTTTGAACGCGCTGTAAAATGCTCAGGTGTGAACTTAGGGTTAAGGATTTGATATCATAAATGATATTCCCGTTCTGAATGTGGTATTTTTCCTGCCGTCTACTGTAGGAGCAGCAGTTCACTTTGGCGTGGATGCCACAAAGCTCCATGAATATGTCTTTCTCTCCAATCACCCTTACGACAGAATCGTTTTCAACTTCCCGCACTGCGGCAGAAAGGCGGGGGTAAAGAAGAACCGAGATTTGCTGTGTCGTTTTTTTCGCAGGTAAGCGTTGTCTTGGTGGCTGCTGCAGAGTGAAAGTAGTAGTACATGGCGGCTTTTCCGGAGGATGATCCATGACCGGGCGGAGCGCACACAGCGGGGGTCAGTCTTAGTAGTTCTGTACTCTGGCTTATAAAGGGGGCTGTAGAGCAGGGGCTGCCTTCTATGATGCTGATATACCCCCCCAGTCATGGACGTGTTCTTAAGCAGCGAACGCCGTAGATTGATACCGGTCTGTTTTATTACCAGAATTATCAACTGAATACCAAGAGCTAAAAGTTAACCCGTCATTTATCCCCAGAACATTGTTGTGTATTAACCCCTCAAAAAATAACTCTGGAAAGCTTTTACTTATTTAAGCCATTCTGACACATTGTACTTCTTGATAGTCGTAAATATGAGTTGATATATTTCACCTTTATTTATAAAAAAAAAAAAAATCAAAAATTTACCAAACATTTGGAAACATTCGCAATTTTCAACATTTCAATAGTGATAGTTCGTAAAATAGTTACATTTCCCAGATGTCTGTTTTATGTTGGCATCATTTTGTTTCTTTTTCGGGATGTTAGGCTACTTTCACACTAGCGTTTTGGATTCCGTTTGTGCGATCCATTTCAGGGATCTCACAAACGGTCCAAAACAGATCAGTTAAGCCCCAATGCATTCTGAATGGATAAGGATCCGTTCAGAATGCATCAGTTCGGCTCCGTTCCGCTTCTATTCTGTTTTGGAGGCGGACACCAAAACGCAGCATGCAGCATTTTGATGTCCGTCTGAAGAGATGGAGCCTAATGGATCCATTTTGAATTACAATGTAGATCAATGGGGACGGATCCGTTTTCAATGACACAATATGATGCATTTGAAAATAGATCCGTTCCCCATTGACTTTCAATGTAATTCAAAACTAATCCGTTTTGGACTTTGTCATTTTTCTTTTAACTAATGCAAACGGATCCGTTCTGAACGGATACAAATGTTTGCATTATAGGTGCGGATCCGTCTGTGCAAATAAACAGACGGATCCGCAACAACGCAAGTGTGAAAGTACCCTTAGATGGATTAGAATTTTAGATGAAATTTTTAAGAAAGTTTCCAAAACCCAATTTTTAAGGCCCAATTCAGTTATGAAGTCACTTTGTGGGGCCGACATTATAGAAACCACCCACAAATGACCCCATTGTAGAAACTACACCCGTCAACTTATTCAAATATGAGTTTACCAACTTTTCAAAATTTCACTTCGATTTCAATTTTTTTTCCTGTAAGACAGCAAGGGTTAACAACCAAACAAAACTCCATATTTATTACCCCGATTCTGCAGTTTTACAGAAACGCCTTATATGTGGGCGTAAACTGCTGTATTGATTTTGAAGGGAAAATTTGACTGGGATAATTTTAAGTTGCCATGTCGCATTTTAAGACCTCCTGATGCACCTCTACAGTAGAGACTCCCAAAAAGTGACCCCATTTTGAAAACGACGGGATCAGGTGACGGTTTTGTTGGCACTATTTTCGGGTACATATGATTTCTGATCGCTCGATTTTGCACTTTTTGTGAGGCAAGGTAACAAAAAAAATGGCTGTTCTGGCACCATTTTTATTTTTTATAGCGTTCATCTGACGGGACAGATCATGTGATATTTTTATAGAGCAGGTTGTTACAGACGCAGCGATACCTAATATGTCTTTTAATTTTTTGTTTGTTTTACATAATAAAGCATTATTTAAAAAAAATCATTTTTGTGTGTCTATTTTCTGAAAGCTATAGTGTGTGTGTGTGTATGTATGTGTATGTGTGTGTGTATGTATGTGTATGTGTGTGTGTATGTATATATATATATATATATATAATTTTTTTTTTCCTGCCGATCATCTTGTGTAGGGTCTAATTTTTTGCGGGAACAGTGCATGTTTTTATTGGTACCGTTTTTTGGGTACATCAGCGTTTACAGCCATTGACATCCAGGAGCGCACAGCTCCGGTGCCCGTCAGATCATTGTGACTAGAAAGTCGTATGTCAGCAAGGGGTTAAATCACGTTTTTATGGTAAATATATATTCACTTGAATAGTTAGGAGCTGTCCCATTGAAGTGAATTGGACGGAGCAGCTGTAATTAAACCTGTGCACAGCGAGCAGGTAAACGGAGGAGAACACAGAGATCGACGGAGCGTTGCATTCTCTTCAAACAGCTGATCAGTGGGGGCGTCGGTAGCTCGACCCCCTCCGATCTGATATTGATGTCCTATTCTGACTATCTAACAAAGGCGAACAACCCCTTAGAGCAGGGATCTGCAACCTTCGGCACTCCAGCTGTTGTGAAACTACAACTCCCAGCATGCTCCTTTCACTTCTGTGGGGGTTCAGAGAACAGCCGAGCAAGTGTGCATGATGGGAGATGTAGTTTCACAACAGCTGGAATGCCGGAGGTTGCTGATCCCTGCCTGAGAGTTTTCAACTGGACCTCATAATAGACATGTCGTGTTCTGTATAGATCGCTTTCAACATTCATCTTATTATCATCGCAGGGAGGATTACAGTGAAGGGTAACGTCTATATATACATAACATGGGATCCACTATTCACAGTAGGTGAATGTAGCCAGAACTAAATTGGTGTGTACGTACCCTAATTCTGCCATTTTTATTATTTTAGCTTTGTAAATGTGCCGTTCAGTAAGTTTTGCTACCTTTAGGCTACATGCACACGACCGTTGCCTGCGTCCGCTCCGTCCGCAAATTTTGCGTCCGTCAAAAGAAAAAACGGATGACGGAACGTTTTTTTTGGACGGCTCAGTTTTTTTGGAAGATCCATTGTAATAATGCCTATCCTTGTCCGCAAACGTGAAAAAAATAGGACATGCTCTATTTTTTTGACGGAAGGTAAATGCGGACCACGGATGCGGGACAAAAACGGTTAACCATCCGCATTTTTTGACGGACCCATTGAAATGAATGGGGAAGCATCCTATCCGTGAAAAAAAACGGAACGGACGCGGAAACAAACAACGGTCGTGTGCATGAGGCCTTAATCTGTAGGTGAGGACAATACTAAATATGCACAGATTTATCATTTTTTTTATTTTTAAAAACAATGATTTTTCTGTCTCCATAACGTTTTTCATGGTGGTCCCGTGTGAGGGTTGCCTTTTGCAGGATGGGTTGGTGTTTTCATTGGTACCATATTGGTGCACATATGATTTTTTTGATCGCGCATTATTTTTTTTTGGAGGTGGGGTGAGGAAAAAAAATCTCCAGCAATTCTGGCATTTATTTATTTATTTTTTCCAGCATCCATTGTGGCGGTTAAATAAGGTGATATTTCTATGGTTCTGTCTACATTGGACAGCACGTACTAAATGCATTTTTCTGATGCTTCTTGTATCACAGTTGTGCGGATATTCTTTCTCCAAAAGGGGAAATCCATGTGGCCTTGTGCCAAGGGCAAGGTGGCACTCCTGCAGATCAGCCCAAGAGGGAATGGCATAACAGCTGGCAAGTGGCAGCCATGGCGGCTATGACGGGGTTTATCCTGACATCGGTGGTCCCGTTTGATTCTGATCAGCACTGCGGTTACCAGAGCACGGGGTACAGGTAAGGAGACGATCTGCTGCTGGTTTATTTAACCTGTCCGGTAAATTCTTCTTCTCCATCTGAGAGCAGGGTAAGACGGAGGACGAGAAGCTGAGCGCTGTGATCTATAGGATTATATGACACGGAGCAGAGATGGAAAAAGCAGGACTCCCAGAAAAGAAAGAGTCCTGATTACCCGGCCCATATACACGCTGATACAGAGAGAGCAGTCCGTTATCTTGTCAGTCAGGACTCTTTGTTTCTCCTAGGAGTCCTGTCAGAATAATTTTTTTTGCCTAAAACTTGCTTAGCTTAGTTATATATGCTATCCATCAGATCTACAGTGCTATATATATATTTTATTTTATAACTTGAACAACACGTTTAAGGTGATTTTTATTTTTTTCCCCCTTATGCCATTCACTGTATATTTTAAAGGGGTATTCTGGTAGGTACAAGTTATTCCCTATCCACAGGATAGACAATAACTATCCGATCGCTGGAGGTCCTTATGAAAACGGGGGCGTCGTACCCCCTGCAACCCCCTTGCTGCCCTCTAAAATGACCGGAGTGGCCGGTCACACGTCCATTCATTTGTATGGGAGTTCCAGAAATAGCAGAGTTCTCATGATCCGTGGGGCTCCCAGCGGTAGGACCCCCACGATCTGATAGTTATCTCCTTTAGGCCTCTTTCACACTAGCGTTGTGAGGATCCGGCGTGCACTTTAGTCGCCGGAAATGCCCGCCGGATCCGTCACAACGCAAGACAACTGAAAGCATTTGAAGACTGATCAGTCTTCAATATGCTTTTAGGTTACCATGGCAGCCAGGACGATACTAAAGTCCCGGTTGCCATAGTAAGTAGTGGGGAGCAGATACTTACAGTCCGTGCGGCTCCCAGGGCGCTCCACAATGACGTCAAAGCGCCCCTACGTTGCATGGATCACATGATCCGTGCGATGTAGGGTGCTGTGACATCATTGTGGAGCACCCTGGGAGCCGCATGGAAGATAAGTAGCTTCTCCACTGCTCCCCACTACTTTTCCATGGCAGCCGGGACTTTAGTAGCGTCCTAGCTGCCATGGTTACCATTCAGAAAGCTAAACGTCAGATCCGGCAATGCGCCGAAACGACGTTTAGCTTGAAGTCGGATCCGGATTAATGCTTTTCAATGGGCATTAATTCCAGATCCGTCCTTGCGGCATGCCTTCAGTTTTTTTGGCCGGAGAAAATTCCGCAGCATGCTGTGGATTTTTCAACGGCAAAAAAACATTTCAATACTGAAGTGAAGACATCCTGATGCATCCTGAACGGATTTCTCTCCATTCAGGATGCATTGGGATAATCCTGATCAGTATCTTTCCGTCTTAGAGCCCCGAGGACGGAACTCTAGGACGGAAAGGAACAACGCAAGTGTGAAAGAGGCCTTAATAGTACAGGCATTTTCAAATGCGGCGATGTTCATGATATTATTTTTTTAAATTGTTTATTTTTATTTTGGGGAAAGGGAGTTGATTTGAATTTTTATATATTTTCAAAAATGTTTTTTTTTTTTTCTTATGGTTATGTCCCCAATTGGACCCCAACATGCAATCATCAGATTGGAACTTGTATAGAATAATGGAATTTGCTCAATTATTGTATACAGAAATCACTAATACCCCATTTCCCTGATGAATCTGCACATGCGGTGAAACATGTCGGGAGGGTTAGTGCCTGCTCGCTTTTAGACAGGGACCGAATCGGAAGCATACAATTGTATGAATGAATGAATGTGTGGTTGGTAAGCGCTAAACAGCGTGTATCTGCGTGGCTGAGAAAGTTGGTGTGATATGGCTCATAGTAAAGAGGGGTGAGCAGTGGGCACCCCCTTTACGATAAAATAGGGAAACCATTCCCTGGTAATTTTGTAGGAATCTATTTCCTCTCTTATGAGCCATAGTGTGACAAGGCATGTGTGCACAAACATAGGAACATAAGTGCAGTAGGAGCAAATAGAAATCTGCTCTATTATACAATCACATTGTTGCAACACTGACTTACAATCAGAATCTGACTGCCAAGAAGCTTCAAAGAGTGAGCAATTGGCTACACATTTCAGTGTTGTAACAAAGTTGAAGGTTGCCATCAAGCAAGCAGAATCGAGCTGCGGATCATAGATCCGTCTCCGTCCGGGCTCCAGCGAGTTGAAATTAGCTCGGTGATTAACTTCGACATTGATTTTTTAATCTTGAAAACCATTTTAAAACAGGAATCCGAAGTCGGCTGCACTTTACTGTTGTAGCTTTCTGATCATGTAGGAACTGCCGCCTTACCCTCGTAATCAGAAGCGGGACCACTACTGAACTCCTCCTAATTGTGTCATACAAGGGGAAGGCCAAAGTGGAATCTCGTCTTGGATTATGTCACAGGGTCACCTTTACTCCCACCCTACATGAAGTCACCCCAAGGACCAGTCTGTGTGCCTATTAATGCATAGGCGAATGTACAAAACAATGTGTAGGACTATTAAAGGGGGTTGGCCCCCAAACAATGTTTCTCGCCTAGCCTGCAACAATTGTGTGTGTTTAATGAACAGCGCAAAAAATAAAATAAAAAGTGCAGAGAAGCAATTTTATGCATTTCCATCAAAAATGTTATATAAATTTGCTCTAAATGGAAGCAAATGATGGAGCAACCACTGCAAAAATTGAGGCATCACACATGCATGCTGTCCTACAACAAATATTAAGATTGTTTTGGTGCTTAAAAGGGTTTGTTGGAGATAAAAAAACAAAAAAAAAAACAACTTTGGGCAATGTGATAAGAACAGAAGCAGTACCCGTCTGTTAGATCCCCCGTCTTTTCAGTGCCACCGCAACAGTCGTTTACTTGGCTGCAGTGCTCGTCCACACCCGACCTCTGCAGTCAGTCACTGGCCTCAGTGGTGTACGGCTTGGGAATGCTGAGGCCAGTGATTGGCTGCAGCAGTCACATGTATAGTTGGAAAATGCAGCCAACAGGGAACACTGGTCCTTTTGTTATTTTATCACTTCCAATTTTTTTTTTATTATCTCAGAAAACCCTTTAAAGGGGTTCTCCTTGATGGAAGACTTTTTCTGTATTGTTCAGTCTGCCTCCATAAAGAGAAGATTTATACTTACCTGCCCCCCACCCCCGATCTGTAAGTAATGCATTCATACTTACTTGCTCCCTGCCACTCCAGTCCTCCGTGTTGGCTCCCGCAAATCCATGTTTCAGTCCCCGGACTGCTTACATTCGGTGGCATACCAGTTATTGCCAGTTATTGGCCGCAGCAAAGCATGTGTTAATTTCCCTTCACCACCGGCTGTAAACAGTCCGGGGATCGGAACATGGACGTGCAGGAGCCCAGAACAGAGGACTGGAGTGGCAGGGAGCAAGTAAGTATGAATGCGTTACTTATGGAAGCAGACTCCTTTAAGACCCCTTCAAGGCTAATCATGGCTGGTCTTCGAGGAGTGAACATTTCTTGCTTTTCTTTTGTAGGAGCCAGCAGAAATCCTTCCATGTGGTTGGAGCTTTGACTCATGTGTTCACCAGAAGTCTACCATTGGAGAACCTAGCAGCATTGCAGTTAATTGATGCACTGACTTCTGTCCAGGACCCAAAATGCACTGAAGCTGCAGCAGACAGGTGAGGGGGGAGTTTAGGTTTGTTTAGGCTCTGTGCACACTGCGTCTAAGTACTACATTTGTCATCCCGGCAAATATGTCACAAATATCCATAGGGTTCCATTCACGTGACGGAGGCTACAGAGTGTGAGTGACATAAAAACAAGTGTAGAGATACGATGCTGGCCAGTGATCGGCTGCAGTGGTCATATGTCATCAACAGGCCACAACATCTGAAAAATAACAAAGATGCACTGCTATCCTCCTCCGTCCCCCGCCACTGTCTCGTCACACTGCTCTGTGCTTCCTGTCCCGACTTGGCATGCTGGAAATGCTAGGAAAAGCCTGGTCAGCCAAACACTGGCCTTAAAGGAGTTATCCTATGGTTAACGGGATTGGCCCATCTTGTACATTGGGAGCATATCGCTAGAATTTTTTGTATTTATTTTTATTCTGGGGAAAGGGAAATTATTTGAATTTTTTTTTAAAATTATTTTCATATTTTTTTTATTTGTAAACTTCTTTTTCTTTTTTTCTTCTTTTAGGCTCCCATTGGAATATACCAGTAATAGGCCTGGAAGCCTTGTACAGGCTTAGGTCTATTACTACTAAGGAACGCCTTCCCCGATCTCAGCGATGGGAAGATGTTCTGGGCCGGGTTTTATAGCTCTCAAATACCATGGTCACATTTAATGCCTCAAGTGCCATGGTCGAATGTCTGTGATCAGCGTTGTCAGTGATCGCAGACATTAGCCCTGGGTGTCTGTGGCGTCTGCTCAGCTCCAGATTGGGCTCTAGTTTTAAAGACCCGGCTTCCGCCGTACATGTATGGTAGGGGTTAAATAGATAAAAACTGAGCTCTATTTGGTTGCTGTGGGCAGCAGGATCAGAGTTCATGACATGGGCGTAGCTATAGGGGGTGCAGAGGTAGCAGTCTCTACCGGGCTCAGGAGCCTGAGGGGGCCCAAAGACCCTTGTGCTGCATAAGAAGACACACAAAGCACTGAGGGAAGGGGGCCCAAGCTGAACTATTGCACCAGGGCCCATGAGCTGTTAGCTACGCCCCTGGTTCCTGACATTGTTCATATTTGAGATCCTAAAAATTTATTTTTATGTTTTGTGTCTTTCAGGGGTTTCCTGCGGAACACATCATGTCACCCCATCAGTGTAATATATAAAGAACTGATAAAACGTTGTGAAGAGAAGCTGCCCCTAAACGTCATAGAAGACGCGTTTTCCCTTACTTGTCGGGACGCCGCTTGTTTCGGTCGCCCTTCATATTCAGCAGCCCCCTCCAGCCTTTACTTTGTGATGTCTGGTAAAGACAAGGGAGCGTCGGAAATGATGGATGACTTCCACAAGAAGGATATTCGGCAGGCGCTTTACCTTGGCAGGATCCATACCAATCCTAGCACTGGGCTATGTCATCTAAGACCCTCACTTACATGCTTTATTGATGACATCACTCGCAGAGCCATCCTAAGACCTAATGACCTCACCCTTGTGAGTGGGCTCGTTTTTAGGAAGTGCTTAATATCCCCCAGGACGATGCCAGTTTATCATGAGGTCCTCATGATGTTAGCTTATCGAGGTCCTACCCTGACAGATCGGCTCCAGCTGTTGATGGACACTGTCAAGGACGCCATAGACACCATTGCGGCGTCAGTCATCCTCCATTCCACGGAAACTGAGGATAATGAGAAAATGGGAAATTGTTTAAGATTCGTTGTAACGTTTCATCAGAACAAGGAAGATTACACCATCGCCTTGTCCTCTGCCGATTTTGATCAGATAATAGGGACAATTAGGACGGTTCCTCCCGGAGATCAGTACGAAGGGCTTGGATTTCTTACAGTAGCTCTGAATATAGATTTAGTGGCCATGAGTCTTCTGGGTATTGAAGACTGGCGAATGCTTTGGACGGAAGATGAAAGGTTTATAGAACAATGTCGTCATCAGGACTTGAAGCCTTTTCAGAGCTTTTCTCTGTATCCGCCATACTACATTCACGATGTTAGTTTTTGGGTTGAGGGTAACTCCGTGTTTAATCATGTGGAGTTTCACACCATAGCACTGCGAATGTCCAAGGGAAACATTGTTGATGTTCAGCTTCTGGACCGGTATGAAAATGTTGAAACTGGGAAAACTGGTCTGTGTTACCGGATGAAATATCAGTCTTGTGATCGAGCCCTTGGCTACACATCAGCACTGACAATGCAGCTACTGCTAAGGGAGGAGCTGCAGAGGAGTCTCCGGGTCCTTGTCCGGTAGCGGTGGAGTCTCCGGGTCCTTGTCCGGTAGCGGTGGAGTCTCCGGGTCCTTGTCCGGTAGCGGTGGAGTCTCCGGGTCCTTGTCCGGTAGCGGTGGAGTCTCCGGGTCCTTGTCCGGTAGCGGTGGAGTCTCCGGGTCCTTGTCCGGTAGCGGTGGAGTCTCCGGGTCCTTGTCCGGTAGCGGTGGAGTCTCCGGGTCCTTGTCCGGTATCATTTACTGATTCTGTGTTTTATCAAATTTTATAGATGTATAAGGGGGTAGTCACACGTGGCAAATTAATTGCTGTGACTGGCAAACTCTTTCCATCCAGCTGATTGAGGTTGATTCTGCAGCAGGTGTATGGATTTCTGCTGGACGAATGGGATAGTCACTGTTTTTGTTCTGCAGCAATCTGTGTGAATATATCCTAATGCCCTGGAAAAATCTGCCAAAAATGAACAGTATGGCTTATAATAAAAAACTTCCACTGTTCTTATGAACATTATTTCTTTTACTCATTTACATAGCTCATATTTCTCACATCAGTCCTTGTCCCCACATTCTAAGTTCAAAATTGTACTTTTTTTTTTTTTTTTTTGTACAGTGGGTAGAAACCTGAGTGCGTAGAGGAAACCGACACAAATACATATAGAATGCACAAACCCCATGTAGATGCTGCCCTGATTTAACCCCAGGACCCAAGGCTGTAAGGCCTCATGCACTCGCCTGCGATGACATCTGTGACAAGATGGTCACTGGTTTATCCGTGAAGGATCCGTGTTTGGCCCTGTGTCCATTCTTTGCCCTCCATGGGTCATCTATATCCACGGACACTGCTCGGCTGAAAATTAATTTCCAGAGCATTTCCTACCAGTGGTCAATGAAAAACCGCTGACAGAACAGGGATGTCATCCATGTTAAAAAATGTGAACGAGGCCTAAGTGCTGCCACCGTCACTACACGCTCTAGTGTAAACGCTACCACCGGTCAGTCCACTGTCTAGTGTACATGCCGCCGCCGGTAAGTGCACTGCCTAGTATAAACTCTGCCGCCAGTAAGTGCACTGCCTAGTATAAACTCTGCCGCCGGTCAGTGCACCGTCTAGTGTAAACGCTGCCGCCGGTCAGTGCACCGTCTAGTGTAAACGCTGCCGCCGGTCAGTGCACCGTCTAGTGTAAACGCTGCCGCCGGTCAGTGCACCGTCTAGTGTAAACGCTGCCGCCGGTCAGTGCACCGTCTAGTGTAAACGCTGCCGCCGGTCAGTGCACCGTCTAGTGTAAACGCTGCCGCCGGTCAGTGCACCGTCTAGTGTTGTTACGGTATAACCCGGTATAGTGAGGGTTAATACCGTTCGGGCGATTCCCCTGGCGAAGAGCACAGCAACCCACAACCGCTGGAATCCACCGAACTGGAACCATACGAAGTCCTCCTTTCCTGGAACAGGCAAGAGAACGTTCTGACGTAGCAATTCCCCCCAAGTACGAGACGAGGCTCCGTATTAATGGTTAAACAGGAATTCTAACTTTATTGAGGGCTACCTGCCCGTTATTTATGCAGGTCTCCCACCTGGTGGACACTCCCCTAGGGGACCAGAAGGAAGACTGCGACACAGGGGATACGTAGAAGAGAGAAATGGAGGTTATTTAAGATCAAGCGGAAGGTGATTCCAAGTGATCAAAAAAATACAGGCATAGGCGCCTACAGGGGTAGGAAAGCCCAGAGTGTCTGGAATGGTTTAGGAAAATTATTTTGAAAGTTGGATTATAAAGAGAGGCTGCTAGGTGATTTATAGACCCAATAAGACCCACAAGGGATATATAGAGCTATATATAGAGATAAATAGATATAGTTCGGTTTGTGAGGAGACAAATGCTGGAACTTATCCAACAATATCCCCTCTACCTAGACCATCACCATAAGACAGCGCCACCTCTGGTGCACCATGGGAAAAAATACCACAAGGTGCTAAACAAATCTATATATATATATATATATATATATATATATATATATATATACACATAAAGAGTGCTTGATAAAATTATTTGTGGAACGCAAATAGGAGCGTCAGAGCCGGAGGATGCTTTGTACAACGCATGTCCGGAAGTCTATGCGTTCCACAGTGTGGAACGCACAGTGATTGAATAGGGATGTGGAACCGGAAGTAGATGCGCTCCAACTGTGGAACACACGGCGGGTATGTATAAAACTACTGGGATGCTTGAACCGGAACAAGAGGGCTGAGCCAGTTCTTTCACATCTACTAAGACTGGGAGTTAGGTACATAAATAAACATAAAACTATACTTAAAAATACATATAGACAATGATAACAGTTTTTTTGGGCTTATATATATATAAGAGATGAAAATATGGACAGCACTCCAAAATAGTGGTCAATCGTGAGGTTTATTCACCCAGGTGGTGAGGAGCGACGTTTCGGCTCATGTGAGCCGAAGCGTCGCTCCTCACCACCTGGGTGAATAAACCTCACGATTGACCACTATTTTGGAGTGCTGTCCATATTTTCATCTTTTATATTGGGTAAGCCTATTCCCTGATTGGACTTTGCACCCTACTTTTGCCTTGTTTGGGTTGGTGCTCTCATCTTTTTCACATATATATATATATATATATATATATATATATATATATATATATATATATATATATATAAAAATAGCAATGGTGATGTATTCACAATAGAAAGGGTACATTCTAAGAGGGTTAAATAAATGGATGAAAATGTTTCATGGGCATACAATAAATATTTCCTTAGGTATATGCATAAATATGAATATAATTATCTTATACTAAAAAGATGATAAGTTCATAATAGAATACGTGTATCAACAAATATATATATATATATATACAAATAAAAAAGGATAATGAATTCATAATAAAATAAATGTATCAACAAATATATATATATATATATATATATATATATATATATATATATATATATATATATATAAAAAAGAAGTATAGAGTTAATTAAAATTTGTTGAAAAATAGTGAAATATATAGAAAATAGTGGGATGTATATAAAAAATATATTGATATTGATAATAATCGCCACAAACACAACCTGCGTATAAACATATATAGAGAGAGAAGTAGGATTAGTAGTTTACATGTTCTAAGACTTCATTTAGGCCGTGTGGTATTAGAGTGTTCATTTCAAAAATCCAGTACATTTCTTTTTTACATAGTTGCTGGAACGAGCTCTCTACGGCTTCTAGCGGGATCACTTTAAGACCTTTAGGGTCTCCCTGGTGTGCAATAGCAAAATGACGTGACACACTATGATTTGTTACTTGTCTATTTATATTTGATATATGCTGGTTCATTCTTTCTCTGAGGGCTTGAGTTGTACGGCCTACATAAAAGAAATTACAAGGACATTGTAAAAGATACACAATGTTGGTGCTATTGCACGTCATATGATGCTTAAAATTAATTTTTTCTTTTGGATGGGGAATTGCTATCTCTCTTTCACCCGTTAGTATCATCTCACAGCATTTGCATTTATTTCCCATGCATTTGAAGGCGCCCGGGTGTTTTACAATGTTTTTGTTCTTTTTGAAAAACGCGGCCTTATGGGTCGGTTTATTGGATCCTAATGGGGGACAAGAAGGGGCCAAGATGTTTTTAAGAGTTTTGGCCCTTCGGAATGTTAGAGTAGGGCGCCTAGGTAGTTGTTGTCCTAGTATTGGGTCTTTCAGGAGAAGAGACCAATGCTTCTCTAAGACATTTCTGATAAGATTATGTTTCCTGTTATACCTGGTAATGAGACCAGGTCTGAACTGAATTTTTTCTTTTTGTGGTCCTTTGGGTTTTTCTAGGCTTTCCTTTTGACTAAGAGTTGCTGCCCTTTTGAGGGAATCTTTTAGTACTCGTGAGGGATAGCCTTTTTCTTTAAAGCGAGAGTTCAGAACTTCTAGTTGTTCCCCTAGTATTTTGTTGTCAGTGCAGTTCCGTCTGATATGCTTCTGGCTATAAGGAATGTTAAGTTTCCACTTTTGGTGGTGGCTACTCTTAAAGTCCAGGAAGCTGTTTGCATCAACATTTTTGAAATGTGTGCAAGTTTGTATATGACTATTCTCGCTTTCAATTCTTAAAGGGCTTCTGTCACCCCCACTGACGAATTTTCACTAGCTGACATTAGCTACTTGCTAATGTCAGCTGAGTTCAAACATATGTTTAATATCTTTTTTTCTTTTTTCAATCTTCTAAAAAACTTACTTTTGTTATATGTAAATTAGCTTCGCTACCAGCAAGTTGGGCGGGTACTTGCTGGTAGCCGCCGCATCTTCATGGCCTTGGAACGCCCCCTCTTCTTTTGATAGACAGGGCCAGCGCGCTCTCCTCCTCTCGCTGGCCCTGTCTGCAGCTGCAATCCTGCGCCGTCTCGGTCTTTAGTCGGCGCAGGCGCTCTGAGTGAAGGACGCTCGCTTAGGCGCTCCGTCCTCAGTGCGCCTGCGCCCGATGGCGTCAGCTACACCCGGAAGAAGACGCCGGCATCCCGGGATGCCGGCGTCTTCTCTCGGGTGTGCGCTGACGTCATCGGCGCAGGCGCACTGAGGACGGAGCGCCTAAGCGAGCGTCCTTCACTCAGAGCGCCTGCGCCGACTAAAGACCGAGACGGCGCAGGCGCTGGGATTGCAGCTGCAGACAGGGCCAGCGAGGAGGAGGAGCGCTGGCCCTGTCTATCAAAAGAAGAGGCGCTATGGCCATGAAGGCGGCACCAGCAGCAACTGCCCTAACTTGCTGGTAGCGAAGCTAATTTACATATAACAAAAGTAAGTTTTTTAGAAGATTGAAAAAAGAAAAAAAGATATTAAACATATGTTTGAACTCAGCTGACATTAGCAAGTAGCTAATGTCAGCTAGTGAAAATTCGTCAGTGGGGGTGACAGAAGCCCTTTAAATCTAAAAAAACGGCTGTTTTGGGATTGGACTCATGAGTGAATTTAAGATTCCAGTCATTTGTGTTCAATTCACTAACAAATGTTTCTAGGTCTTGCTGGTCCCCCTTCCATATGAATATGATGTCGTCTATATATCTCCTATAAAAAGGAATTTTTGGGTGGGATAATAAACCTTTTTTATATTCAAAGTGACCCATAAAAATGTTGGCGTAGGAGGGCGCAAATTTCGTGCCCATAGCTGTCCCGTTTGTTTGTAAGTAAAAGTTGCTATTAAAATTGAAATAGTTGTGTTGTAAAATAAACTGGATGGATCTGATTACAAACTCTTTTTGTGTTAAGGGCATTTTTGGATCTTTTTCGAGGGTTTCTTTGACTGCTAGGAGACCTAATTCATGGGGTATGTTACTATATAAAGAAGCAACATCAAGAGTAGTCCAAATATAATCCTCTCTCCAGGTGATTTCATCTATTAGTGTAATAAGATGTGCGGAGTCCCTTAGATATGAGGGTAGTTCAACTACATAATTTTGAAGGATTCAGTCTACATACTCCGATAAATTGGATGTTAAAGAGCCTATGCCTGATATGATCGGGCGTCCTGGCGGGTTGGTTAAAGATTTATGTATCTTTGGGAGGAAATAGAAACGTGCCAGTGACGGATGTGTCACCTTTAAATAATTTTTTTCTTTTTTATCTAGGGTTCCAGTTTTTACTCCGAAGCTAATCAATTCTTCAAGGGATTTTAAATATTCTTTAGTGGGGTCTTCTTGGAGTAGTCGATAATAGCCCTTATCTGATAAAATTCTCATGGCTTCGGTCAAATAGTATTCTCTATTCATAATCACGATTCCCCCCCCTTTATCTGCGTTTTTTATAACAATATCTTTGTTTTCTTTCAGTTCTCTCATGGCTTGCCTCAAGGCCGGGCTAAGGTTTTGGAACGACGGATTCTGTTGGTTAATACTATTTTTATGGTTCCCTCCGAATTTGGTTTGAAGTTTACTGCTATCGGGGGTGAAGGTCTCTTTTAGTTTCTCCATAACAATATTATAGAAACTTTCAATGTGCGGACCCCGGCTACCAATAGGATAGAAAGAGGACTTATTGTTTTTCATTATTGGCTTTATCACACTGGGTTGGTCATTAGCTGTTTCATTGGGTGTATTGTGTGTCAATATAGGACATGGTCTTTCTATCGGGTAGTTCGTGGGACCAGATTTAATTATAAAGTGACGTTGGAGTGTCAGTCTCCTCATGTATGAATTCAGGTCCACGAATAATTCAAATAGGTTAGGGTCATTAGATGGACAAAAAGAAAGGCCCCTACTGAGTAAGTCAATTTCATTTTCTTTGAGAATATAATTAGATAGATTAAAAATACCTCTCTGCCTCAATGTTTCCTCAGTTTGTTGCGAGCTTATGGTATTATGGGTTTGTGTCTTTTGTTGTTTAGACTTCCTTTTTCTGCTTCCCCTTCTTCTGTGTCCCCGTCTTCGGGTTTTTGTCTTTTCTTTGTGTTGGTTATTGGGCTGTAAAAACTTGTAATTTTCAATGGTTGAAGGAGTTTTAATCCAACGGTGTGTGTTGAGCTTGGTAAAGGGGATGTTCCTTTGGGGGGAGTTTTCAATGGTATTATTTCTTTTTGTCGTGTATTCGTGGGGGCCCGGAAGGGTGATTGGTTGACTGGAGACCCCCAAATACCCTCTCTGTTGAACGTGGTAATTTGTTCTACCAGGGGGCTTTCGGTTAGGTTGGGGGGTAAGTCTAAAAAACAGTCTAGACTACTGTTAGACACAGAGTGTATTGTTAACTCAGATGGTGAGGGAACCAGCTCCACTGGGTCAGGTGTGGAGCTGTTGTTTGGTTTGTAAGATCTTGATTCACACGCTTTAACTGGTGACTTTTTTTCTGGTGACTTATTTTCTGTCTGTTTTATTGGTGTATTGTGAGTTCGCGGTGTGGAGTATACTGATACCTCTAGATCTAATGGTGGAAAATGGGTTAGGGTGATGGGTTTTAAGAGGAGGTTCTTCTGTTGGGGTCTTGCTGGGGTTTTTCTTATCTGGTTTTTTTCTCCTACTTTCGGGAGCAATGGTGGTATATTTTTAGTCGGGTTATTTGATTTTAGATAGTTTATCTGATTTCCATTGCGTCTACTATTATATATAATTCTCTCCTTTAGCACCCTTTGGGGAGGAGCCTTCTTTAGGCAGACCTTATTAATTATATTATCGGGACCACTAGTGTGCGGAGTCTTCAATGGGGGGTGTTTGTTAGGAACGTAATGGTTTCTATTAAAGTGAATTTGGGTTATAGGGGGTGGATCTTTCTGTTGTGTTTTCATTCTCCTTTCCCAGACTCTTAACTGGTTATTATATTGGTCTGTCAGATCTCTTTTGAGTTTGGAACATTTCCTACGGGCCTCATTATATTCTAGGCTGCGTAACTGTTTTCTAAGTCTGGATAATGATGGGATATCTGCTGAAGTGGACGTTTTTTTGTATAAGTGACTACTAATCTCTAGTCCTAATGTTATTCCTAACCTTTTTTCTTTTTTCAATCAGGAGATCTAGAAATTGGTTGGAGCACTGATCACTGGATTCTAACCACTTGTTGTAAAACAAGGGGTCATTTGCAAATGTGGGTTTTATAGACAGTCTTAATCCTCTGGGGATGAGGTTAATTGTACGATATACACATAAGAAAAAACTGTCAATTTCATTGTGAATAAAGTTTTTTAGAAGGTTCCATATTTTGTGGTGTTCAAAAGTGACTTCACTGTGCCTCGTCCGAACATCTGGATTGTATTTCCATGAGGTCACTTTAATCGACTGGAGGAGTTCTTTGTCCTCAGGCTTTAAGTATGGAGAGACTTCTCTGTTATCATTGTCTATATGTATTTTTAAGTATAGTTTTATGTTTATTTATGTACCTAACTCCCAGTCTTAGTAGATGTGAAAGAACTGGCTCAGCCCTCTTGTTCCGGTTCAAGCATCCCAGTAGTTTTATACATACCCGCCGTGTGTTCCACAGTTGGAGAGCATCTACTTCCGGTTGTGCGTTCCACAGTTGGAGCGCACACAACTTCCGGTTCCACATCGCTATTCAATCACTGTGCGTTCCACACTGTGGAACGCATAGACTTCCGGACATGCGTTGTACAAAGCATCCTCCGGCTCTGACGCTCCTATTTGCGTTCCACATACCGGAACACGCCTTACTTTGGTTACACCCACCAACAAGTGGCGCCAGTTCTGCCACATTTAAAGAGACCAGTTTTAGTATCACATCACATTATATTGCTCCTGAGGAAGGGGTATCACCCCGAAACGCGTAGAGCCAAACTTCAATAAAGAATTTGAAAAGAAGCCGACCGACTGGGCTGCCTTCAATATTTACTATCTGACGAGCGACTTTGGCGAGGGGGGTCAGTACGGTTTGGTGTCTTGAGCTTATCCAAACCACTCCCCCCTGTGAAGTGAGTACACTCAAGAGTGGAATGCTGTTTTTATGACAAAATGTTTTTATTACAAAATGTTTTATATGACACTCTGAAATATTATATCAAGCACTCTCCGAAATAATTTTATCAAGCACTCTTTATGTGTATATATATATATATATAGATTTGTTTAGCACCTTGTGGTATTTTTTCCCATGGTGCACCAGAGGTGGCGCTGTCTTATGGTGATGGTCTAGGTAGAGGGGATATTGTTGGATAAGTTCCAGCATTTGTCTCCTCACAAACCGAACTATATCTATTTAACACAGGGGATACAGCAGCCAATCACACACAATGGGACAATACAGACACCCCCAGCATATCCCTCCCCTCTGCCTGTGATACAATTACCCTACACGGGTTAATGTAATCATCACAGGCAGGAGAATACACAATGTCTTCTGTCCTGGAGACAATCGAGGACTCATTCAATTATCTCTCAGGACAAAGGGAAATCGCCAATACACACGTGGGGACAATAGGACAGACATCACAATTCAATATACAATGTCCCACCCTTTACAGTACACAGACAGTTAACATATCCCCAGATGGCTTGGATCTGAGCGCTCAATATATCCAAACAGCGCTCAGATGCCACAAACACAGTCAAATCGCCATGGGGTTTAAGTTTAGCGTGGGCTGATGAGAGGGCCCATAATCCTGGGGCAAGAGGCTGGCAATCTGTCCCCTCCAAAACCCAGTGGCGCGGTTGGTTTCGCCACACATCTCCCCTTTTCCAAACAGACTAACAGGGTATCTGACCTTCTGCCGGTCAGTGCCCTTGTTAGTCCAGCAGCCCACCCACAAAACAGAAACCGCAGTACAGCCCACCCACAATAAATGGTTACTACACCTGAGCAAGGGATAAACCTGTCCATGTCCATGTGCCTCACTACGGCTGTGTGGGGGACTGGTAGACTGCCTGAGTAGGTTGCTGAGTGGGCAGAGACCAGCGGTACTCTGCCCTGGTGCCAGCGCTACCACGGAAGTAGCCTGGTTGGAGCCTGGTTGTTGTAGGGGGAGACCGACTGTTTCCCCTTTAGATACACAGCTCTGCTGTTGTAGGGAGAGACTGACTGTCTCCCCTTTAGATAGACCACCATGCTGCTGTGGGGGGAGACCGACTGTCTCCCCTTTGGCTAAATGGCCCTGTTGCTGGGGGACAGGACCGACTGTCCCTACCCCTGTGCTGTGAGTGCAGAGACCACGGTCCCATCTGCACTGTTGTGGGGCTTACTGTCTCCCCTGGTGCGTTAAACTGCCGCTGGGGATGGAGACTGGGCTCCCAATTCCCTGTAAATCACACGGCCGATGGGGAATGGAGACGATGCTCTTCTCTCCCTGCAAAACATACTGCCGCTGGGGAGCAGGACCGACTGTCCCTACTCCCTTAAAATCCGGCTGCCGCTGGGGAGAGGGGGTAACAAGCTCCTCTCCCATACATACTTCCAGCCTCTGGGGAGGGAGACCGTCTGTCTCCGCTCCCAATACAGTGTCCTGCTGCTGGGGAAAGGAGACTGGGCTCTCTATTCCCTGCTGAACACTCTGCCGATGGGAAATGGAGCCTGGGCTCCCAATTCCCTGCACTTGACTCTGCCGCTGGGGGACAGGACCGACTGTCTCTGCCCCCTGTAACTCAGCCTGCCGCTGGGGAATGGAGACTGGGCTCCCAATTCCCTGCAGGACCGGTGGAGAGACCTCGGTCCCATCTCCACCGGCCACCTGGGGTTCTTCCCAGTAGACCTCCACAATATCCTCCCAGCTGAAGGGCTCTGGACCTGGGTCTGACACTCTACTCTCTCGCTGAGCCCTCTCACTGGAGTGGAACAGCTGCTGGTAGTCCTGTTCCAGCTCCATCTCCCGGGTCACCAGGTGGACCAGGTCTTGCTCAATTTTGTGAGTGTCGTCCCAGTCATACCTGCTCTCCCGCCACTCAAAGAGGTCCCTGAACCGGGCTTGTGTAGGGCTCCCAAACTCCAGCTCTGAAAAAGTCTCCCATAACAAGCCAGGACCATCAAACTCCTCTCCCTCTGGCATGTCATGCTCGGCTGTCGGGGTAGGTACCGAGCTTCATACCACCAGAGTGCCTGGTAGGCATCTTCCAGCCACATCTCCCGCCTTACCAGGTGCTTCAGGTCTTCTACCCACTCTTCCAGGGGCTGCTCTCCTAGGAAGGGCATCCGCAGGGCTACTCGCTTCTGCTGTCGCTGCTCGTCCTTGGGGAGCCTCTCGTCCCGCAGATACTCCACAATACCCAGTGCCTGGTACCAGATGCCTTTGCGGACTGCATCTCGGTCATCCATGACACCCTCATCATACTCCACTAGTGGTTCCATACCGGTGCTGTACTGGGACACGCTTTGCCCTCAAATTGTAAAATCCACGGTGCCTTCTGTTGCTGTCCTTCTGGCTGTAGGAACGATCCCGCTGCTTGCCACCAGTTGTTACGGTATAACCCGGTATAGTGAGGGTTAATACCGTTCGGGCGATTCCCCTGGCGAAGAGCACAGCAACCCACAACCGCTGGAATCCACCGAACTGGAACCATACGAAGTCCTCCTTTCCTGGAACAGGCAAGAGAACGTTCTGACGTAGCAATTCCCCCCAAGTACGAGACGAGGCTCCGTATTAATGGTTAAACAGGAATTCTAACTTTATTGAGGGCTACCTGCCCGGTATTTATGCAGGTCTCCCACCTGGTGGACACTCCCCTAGGGGACCAGAAGGAAGACTGCGACACAGGGGATACAGCAGCCAATCACACACAATGGGACAATACAGACACCCCCAGCATATCCCTCCCCTCTGCCTGTGATACAATTACCCTACACGGGTTAATGTAATCATCACAGGCAGGAGAATACACAATGTCTTCTGTCCTGGAGACAATCGAGGACTCATTCAATTATCTCTCAGGACAAAGGGAAATCGCCAATACACACGTGGGGACAATAGGACAGACATCACAATTCAATATACAATGTCCCACCCTTTACAGTACACAGACAGTTAACATATCCCCAGATGGCTTTGATCTGAGCGCTCAATATATCCAAACAGCGCTCAGATGCCACAAACACAGTCAAATCGCCATGGGGTTTAAGTTTAGCGTGGGCTGATGAGAGGGCCCATAATCCTGGGGCAAGAGGCTGGCAATCTGTCCCCTCCAAAACCCAGTGGCGCGGTTGGTTTCGCCACAAGTGTAAACTCTGCCGCCGGTCAGTGCACCGTCTAGTGTAAACGCTGCCGCCGGTCAGTGCACCGTCTAGTGTAAAGGCCGCCGCCGGTCAGTGGAGTCTAGTGTAAACACTTATGGAGACAGGATTCCTTGGGGGTAGTGCAGACACAAAATAGCGGTGCTCTGTAGGGTGATGTTGCGGTGACGAACAAAAAATGGCAGAGAAAGAAGGGCAATGGAGAAGTGACATTATTTGGCAGAATCTCTTTGGGGAAGGGGGAACCATTATTTTGGTAATACTCTGTGAGGGTTTTAGCTGGAGCACAAAAGTTCAGACCCCTAGGGGGAGTTGACGAAAGGGTCAGTGGGTGACACATCCAACCTGTCAAGGACTCTGTGGTGTAAAGAAGCAGTGCTGTAGGAGCGAGCGGCGAACAGGTAAAGCCACTGCTCGCTCCTATTTAGAGGCTGTTTAATGTTTGCAGGATAGGCTGGGACATCAGTCCAAACCTGCTGCTGAATTCTGGTGAAGGCTTCTACCTTCTTTTTGTGTCATGGGTGCTTTCCTTTTTATCTGGCCCTGTGCCCTACCCATACATTTCCAGGAGGAATGAGAGAGGAATTTACAAATGAGATATTTAATATCTCCAGAACTGTAGTTTCGGTGCAATTACTAAGATATAAGGAATACAAATCGTAGATGTGACGCACAGGATTTACCAATAGCCAAATAGAGGTGCGCTCAGTGAAGTGGACTCAACCTGTCCACTCTAAATAAAACTGAGTAGAATTGTAAAAAGAACTGGGCACTCTCAGGATATCTGAACCATCTAGAAATTTAATATCACAAATATACAGCATAAAATTAATTCTTGACCTAAAACAAAACACGTAATATGGTACTTAAGTAGTGGCACATAATAACAACATGTTCAATCTGAAAGTAAAATGGCATCAACATGGCATGACACTATACAGGTACTCTATTAATGTAAATAAAAAGTAGCAGCAATATTCGCATGAATGGTAGAGATTTTCGCAATGTATTCGAATGCGAAAAAGTCTTGAGGAATGTGGTGGCAGCAGTTTGCGTATAACTAACACCACTAGTGACGCGAAGTAGTCCCAAAATGTAGACAATATTCGCAATGTCCTGAAATCGGTCCAGTATATGTCTAATTGGGGGATGATTGTTCAGTATCCCACATTATAAAAAGTTATAAGGCAAGGTATAGCGGCGTCCCGCTATATGAACACACCAGCGGCATCCCACTGGAATAATATTACTGCGAATTTTGGAGGAATTCTGCCGGATAAGTTTAAACGGTCTTACTGCATTACTTTTCACACCACAAAGTCGCTCTATTCGATAATTCTGTATCTGTGGAAGTCTCTGAGCGAACGTAGTCCTCACTTCCCGCGTTGGTGAATGTTTGACACGTGCAAACAGACCTCAGGTCTTGCGCAATCTCTTTCTAATTTATCCTTTACGCAGTGATGGACAATATTTTCTGTGCGAATATTACAATTTCCAGTAGTCAAAAGGCTTGGGGTTCTGTTTTAGCTAGACGTGTTTTGGGGCTTCTGATCGCCCCTTCCTCAGTAGCCTACTGTGTGTTCATATAGCGGGACGCCGCTATACCTTGCCTTATAACTTTTTTTCTAATGTTGGATACTGAACAATCATCCCCCAATTAGACATATATTGGACCGATTTCAGGACATTGCGAATATTGTCTACATTTTGGGACTACTTCGCGTCACTAGTGGTGTTAGTTATACGCAAACTGCTGCCACCACATTCCTCAAGACTTTTTCGCATACGAATACATTGCGAAAATCTCTACCATTCATGCGAATATTGCTGCTACTATTTATTTACATTAATAGAGTATCTGTATAGTCTAGTAGTGATCTGTATAGTATCATGCCATGTTGATGCCATTTTACTTTCAGATTGAACATGTTGTTATGTGCCACTACTTAAGTACCATATTACGTGTTTTGTTTTAGGTCAAGAATTAATTTTATGCTGTATATTTGTGATATTATATTTCTAGATGGTTCCGCTATCCTGAGAGTGCCCAGTTCTTTTTACAAGATATAAGGAATGTTAGTAGAATCTGTCCTAGGGAAATTTCCTGTTAAGGCCACTTTCACACTAGCGTTTTTACTGGTTCCGGCAGGGTTCAGCAAAAACGCTTCCGTTACTGATAATACAACCATCTGCATACGTTATGAACGGATCCGGTTGTATTATCTGTGACATAGCCAAGACGGATCCGTCATGAACTCCATTGAAAGTCAATGGGGGACGGATCCGTTTTCTATTGTGTCAGATTGTCTCAAAGAAAACTGATCCGTCCCCATTGACTTGCATTGTGGGTCATGACAGATCTGTCTTTCTCCGCATCCCAGGATGGAAAGCAAACCGCAGCATGCTGTGGTTTGCTCTCCAGTATGAGAACAGAATGCATTTTGGAGCTTTCCGTTCTGTTCAGTTACGTTTTGCCCTTATTGATAATGAATAGAGACAAAACGGAAGAGTTTTTTTCCGGTATTGAGCCAGTATGACGAATCTTAATACCGGAAAATATTAACGCTAGTGTGAAAGTAGCCTTAGCCGGGCACAATGACTTGTAGGGCGAGCTCAGCTGAATGTAATGATCCCTTTCACTTAGTGATCTGTTGCTTCATTCTGGAAAAAAAGTACTTTAAATCCCTATTCAAACAAGCAGTTGAAGGGGATTTCAGAGACTGGAAACCCCTTGTGATATTGCCAGACAGGGTGCAGAGATTAAAAAAAAAAGTCCTATCTGTTGTGGGCAATGTGGTTCTGGCTCCAAGCCCCCCTCTCTTCTGTTTCCAGTACCCACCGGACTGGAAGTGTGATGTACTGTCTTCACAACCTTCACTTCTGCTGGCCAATCAATGGCATGTGACCGCTGTGCCCACTGATTGCCCAGTGAAGGTGACGGGGTGGCCTGGCAACCTAAAGCAGGCCTTGAAATAGAGAACTAAAAATGGCCACATCTTTAAGGTGGGTCTAAATTAACATGGGCTGGGGGCAACACAAGTAGGCAGGGTCATCAGTACCATAGTGCTGCACAAGCTACCTCCCCAAAAAGCTGCCCTGCTGTGGTGTCCAGTGCCAGATGCCACGTTCTATACCCTTCAGGGGATGAGGAGGTGAGATGTGACTGTCAGCACCAAGCCAGTCCTACCTTCAACATGCTGCCTAGTTTCAGCCCTACCAAACATACAGGAGAATACAGCACTACATACCTATTACATCTCGTAATGTTTCTTCTGATTGTAGTTGTTCTCATTCCTCATCTTCTCCATTCAGCCCAGATCACCAGGATGACTTCTTTCAGCCACGTCTTGTCTCTGCAGAGTTTGTAACCCAGACATCTTAGATCCTCAGTTTTCCATCATCTTTCCCAACTTCTCAACACAAACATGCTGACGTTGTGCCCCAACTTTGTCATCTGTCATCCTGCTGCCACCTGAATAATGTGCCCCCATACTGTCCGCAGTAGTATGCTCTCTCTAGTGGCTGAGCAAAAAAAACAAAACCTGAGTCCTGTTCCATGGCACCATCTGCCTGAGATGCCTGCATCCTGGTGCCATTTGTACACTGCCTCATAGACTTCTAGGAATGACCAACTATACAAGCCAAATCAAACCAACCAAGAAAAAACATGTCTACCATCCACAGTATTATCAGCAGGTTGCAACAGAGAGACTGGAAGAGTCCCAGGAAGGCATAGAAGTCGACGTCCTTTGGCCACATCCCACATTGATGACCGCTTCATTGTGAACAATGCCCTGAGGAACTGGTTGATGAATGCCACACAACTCCAGGCACATTTAAGGGAGGTGCGAGCCATCCAAGTGTCGCGTCAGACCATTTGAAACTATTTACATCAGTGTGGTCTGCGTGCTAGATGACCTGCAAGGTACTTGACCACACCACCAGCGGTGTCATCGTATTGCATGGGCCAGGGAGCATCTACCCTGGACGAGGGACCAGTAGCCTCCGTGCTGTCCACTGATGAATGTTATTCACGCTAAGCAGAAATGATGGCCGCCAGCAATATTGGAGACATCAAGGAGAGCGCTCTAGAGCCTTTGGTGGTGGTGATGTTACAGTGTGGGCAGATGTGTCTACCCAATACAGAACTGCCCTACACTTTGTGAATGGTACAGTGAAGTCCATACTACTCGAATAACATCATTAATCCAGTCATTGAGCCTCTGCATGAACAACACAGGCCTAATTTTATCTTCATGGAGGACTATGCTCCAGTCCGTGGAGGTCGCATCATTAGGTAACGGCTGCTGGAGACTGAGGTACCTCAAATGGATTGGCCTACACTTTTTCCAGACCTTAATTCCATTGAAAACCTATGGGATCAGCTGAGTCACCATGTAGAGCAGGCATCCTCAAACTGCGGCCCTTCAGCTGTTGCAAAACTACAACTCCCAGCATGCCCGAACAGCCTACAGGTATCAGCCTACAGCAGGGAATTGTGGGAGTTGTAGTTTTACAACAGCTGGAGGGCCGCAGTTTGAGGATGCCTGATGTAGAGGCTCGTAACTCTGTACCCCAGAACCTCAATGACCTGAGGGCTGCTCTTCAAGAAGAGTGGGATGCCATGCCTCCGCGAACAATAAGGCGACTTGTGAACGGCAGGAGACGTCGTTGTCAAGCTGTAATTGATGCTCAAGGCCACATGACAAGTTATTGAGACACTGACATTATTGTGGGGGTATACCCAGGACCAGGGCTGGTTCTAGGTGAAATGGGGCCCGGGGGCGAAAAACAATAAGGGGCCCCCCCTTCATGTCATCACCGTCTCTTTTTTTACATCACCCCCTTCGCGTCACATTATTCCCCCCCCCCCATCCATGGCAGCATACAGAAATACATCGCCCCATACCTCTTACAACCAGTGACGTCTCCTTTGATGTAGATGTTCTCTGTTCTCGTCTTCTACTTTGTCGCCATTTTCCATCTCTGCAGTTTGACAACCAAAAAAATCTTAGTTTACTACTTTTCCATCATCCTCCCATCTTCTGGACAAATCATCGTACTACCCCCAATACTGTACCGCTGTGCTCCCCAATACTATACTGCAGAAACAGATAATACCCCTGATAATACTAGTACCACACAGAGCCCCCCATATAAAATACCCCTTCTTTGTGGCCTCAGTAGAAGCCCCCATAGTGTTCCTCTACCCCTTCCCCCATATAAAATACCCCTTCTTTGTGGCCTCAAATAATGTGCTAGTAAGAACTGCCCCCATAGATGCCCCCAATAATGTGCCAGTAAGAGGTCCTCCTATAGTGCCCCCCAATAATGTGCCAGTAAGAAGTGACCCCATAGTGCCACCAAAAAGTGGTGCCCCCAATAATGTGCCAGTAAAAAGTGGTGCCCCCAGCCTCAATGTCACATTTCTCTCCCTCAATGTCACCCCTCCAGCTCCATCCATGTCACATCCTCACCTCCTCTTTTTTAAATCACCCCCTTCACGTCACATTATTTCTCCCCGCCCCTTCCATGGCAGCATACTTCCTGCCACATCCACCCCCCCCCCCCACGAATGGCACATTTCTCCCCCTGTATGGGCCAGTGGCAGCAGCACATCTCTCCCCCCCCCCCCCCCTATGGCACATTGCACATCCACCCCCATGGCTCATTTCTCCACCAGCACAATGCACATCCCCCCCCCCCATGGCTCATGTCTCCTCCAGCACAATGCACATCCCCCCCCCCCCATGGCTCATATCTCCTCCAACACAATGCACATCCCCCCCCCCCCATGGCTCATGTCTCCTCCAGCACAATGCACATCCCCCCATGGCTCATTTCTCCTCCAGCACAATGCACATCCCCCCATGGCTCATGTCTCATCCAGCACAATGCACATCCCCCCCATGGCTCATGTCTCCTCCAGCACAATGCACATCCCCCCATGGCTCATGTCTCCTCCAGCACAATGCACATCCCCCATGGCTCATTTCTCCTCCAGCACAATGCACATCCCCCATGGCTCATGTCTCATCCAGCACAATGCACATCCCCCCATGGCTCATGTCTCCTCCAGCACAATGCACATCCCCCCATGGCTCATGTCTCCTCCAGCACAATGCACATCCCCCATGGCTCATGTCTCCTCCAGCACAATGCACATCCCCCCATGGCTCATTTCTCCTCCAGCACAATGCATATCGCCCCCCCCCCCCTCTCAAATGGTTCATTTCTCCAGGACAGTCAGGACTCAGAGACCAGCACAGTCACATGATCCCCTTGTTTCTTGCCTGCATGCCTGTGTCTGGTGAGGACAGGTCACTGGTGTGGACAGAGAGAGGCCCAGACGTGAAGTCAGGACACAGAAGTCAGCAGCAGGAGGGAGGAGGCGGCAGCCACGGTCAGTGAGGGAGGGCAGTGCGCACTGCTGCGATCGCTCGCTTCTTCTGGTTCTGGGGGGCAGGGCTCTGGCAAGACCGCAAAGACGTGCCTGTGCGGCAGCACGCTCTGGGCCCCAGCAGCCACTGCTCTCTTAAAGAGGCAGAGAGGGGCCCAGAGCAGCCGCGGCCCGGGCTTATTCATTCCATATATCTCATGTTAGTTGCGGGCCGGCGCTGGCGCTGCTTTGGGGCCCCTAATAACTCGGGGGCCCGGGGGCAATTGCCCCCCTTGCCTATATGGAAGCGCCGGCCCTGCCCAGGACTGGTGTTGGCTTTTGTTTCAATAAATAGTTTGAGATGGGGAAATCACCATTGTATGCTTCTACTTAAATGTCCTACTTTCATGATATAATATCACAGTAGCACAAACTTTTTATGTTTTCCGTAAATTTCACCCGAAAGCCAAATATCCCTAACTTTTTGTAAATCGTGTATATAAAAACCTCCACATTACAGCAAATGGAATCAGAGAGACTGTGGGGACACCTGGTGGACAGATTAGTAATGGCGCCGAACATTAAAAAAACAAAACGTAAGATTCTCAACTATGTCGCTGTAAACAGATCCTATAAGGTGCCAAATGTATAGACTGCACAAGAATAACTACCTATATCCTAATAGGTCGCAGGTAGCAATATAACCACCATAGGGTCTGTCAAGGTAAAAAAAAATACCAAAGAACAAAAGTACACGTACTACCTTAGACCAACAGATACTCAGCGAGTGGACGCTTGCCACCAATGGTTTTCCCCACCCAATGTGTTTCACAGAGAATTACTTTGTCTGGACATCCCCAGCCATTGGTCATCACACTACATCAAATATAATAGTAAGTGGATCTATTAGAAAGCACAACTTGTCCTACAGAAAACAAGCCCTCGTACGGCTACGTGGACGGAAAATTAAAACGTTATGGCTCCAGCAAAGAGGGAAAACCAGAAAATTGCTGCATCAAGTAGGGGTAAAAAATGTAACTGCTCTTATTTTGGAGAGGTGAGGTGACCAAAAACAACAATTCCAGCATTTTATTTTCACAGTGTACATCCGGGCTCAATAATGAGATATCAAGTCTTTGCTGATGAGGCCATACCCATTGAGTTTATCTTTATTTTATTTTTATACCTATATGAGATTTTTTTTTTTCCATAGTTTTGGTTTATTAATATTTTTAGACACTTTATTGAACTCTTTTTAGTCCCCTTAGCAGACTTGAACATAACTAGAAATGACTGGGCACCACGGCAAATTTTTGTGTGTTCCGTCCTCCGTCCCCCCCCCCCCCCGCACCTTTTTTGCAAACCCACTCCTGTGAAACCCTCATTTTTGTGGGTAGTCAAGATTGCGCTCTCAGACGAAGCCCGGCAGCCGCTCTCTGTATACTACTGCTGAGGGGGCCCTGACAAAAATATCTTTCAGGCCTCCTTCTGGGTGGGCCGAAAAGCAGTCGCCTGCCCTGCTTCTCCTATGGTTATGCCCCTGCTTGGACCTGCAATCCAACTCTGCTCTCCTGTATTACCGTCACACTCCTTCTGACGGGCACACTAATACTCCTGGATCTGTAGTGGCCAGTACTTGGCAGAACTGGGTCCCTTCAGGAGACCCCCCTAGCTGCCATGTTAAGTACTCGGTACCCTGTGATTGTATTTGCAGGGTACTGATCGGAGGTCATCTGTCGCTATTGACTGTGGAATCTGAGGGGTTAAACTGCCAGGATTGGAGTTATCTGGTGGTCAATATGCCAGCTCATTGAAATGAATGGCACGGCATAGGTATGAACGTGTGGCAGTGCTGCTTGTAGGAAACAGATTACAGGTGCAGGACCATGCATAGTTTAAGCCTTGTGTCGTCTGGTGAAGAAGGGGTCATGATAAGAATGGTTTATTTACTGGGTTTTCTGGTGGTTGTCATAATGATGGCCTGTCCCCAGGATAGGTAATTACTATCTGATCAGTGGTGGTCTAACACCCGGGATCCCTACCGATTAGTTGTTGGAAGAGGCTGCGGTGCTTCGGTGAGAACTATGTTCTCCTCACACCTTACCAAGCACAGCGCCATCCACTGTATAGTGGCTGTGCTTGGTATTGTAGCTCAGATCCATCCACGTGAATAAGAGTTTCGTCTAGGTCATGTGACCGAGGAACTACTGTGAGGGGGCACATATCTGGGCATAGCCGATGTGAAGGGGGCACATATCTGGCATAACTACTGTGAGGGCGCACATATCTGTGCATAACCACTGTGAGGGGGCACATATCTGGGCATAACTACTGTGAGGGGGCACATATCTGGGCATAAATACTGTGGGGGCACATATCTGGGCATAAATACTGTGGGGGCACATATCTGGGCATAACCACTGTGAGGGCGCACATATCTGTGCATAACTACTGTCAGAAAGGCAAATATCTGGGCATAACTACTGTGAGGGGCACATATCTGGGCATAACCACTGTGATAGGGCACATATCTGGGCATAACCACTGTGAGAGGGCATATATCTGTGCATAACTACTGTGAGAGGGCATATATCTGGGTATAACTACTGTGTGGGGGCACATATCTGGGCATAACTACTGTTAGGGGGCACATCTGGGCATAACTACTGTGAGGGGGCACATATCTGGGCATAACTACTGTGAGGGCACACATATCTGTTCATAACTACTGTGAGGGCGCACATATCTGTGCATAACTACTGTGAGGTCGCACATATCTGGGCATAACCACTGAGAGGGCACATATCTGGGCATAATTACTGTGAGGGGGCACATATCTGGGCATAACTACTGTGAGGGGCACATATCTGGGCATAACTACTGTGAGGGGCACATAGCTGGACATAACCACTGTGAGGGGCACATATCTGGGCATAACCACTGTGAGGGGCACATATCTGGGCATAACTACTGTGAGGGGCATATATCTGGGAATAACTACTGTTAGGGGCACATAACTGGACATAACCACTGTGAGGGGCACATAGCTGGGCATAACCACTGCGAGGGCCACATATCTGGGCATAACTACTGGGAGGGGCACATATCTAGGCATAACTACTGTGAGGGGCACATATCTGTGCATAACTACTATTAGGGGCACATAGCTGGACATAACCACTGTGAGGGGCACATATCTTGGCATAACTACAGTGAGGGGCACATATCTGGGCATAACTACTGTGAGGGGCACATAGCTGGACATAACCACTGTGAGGGGCACATATCTGGGCATAACCACTGTGAGGGGCACATATCTGGGCATAACTACTGTGAGGGGCATATATCTGGGCATAACCACTGCGAGGGCCACATATCTGGGCATAACTACTGGGAGGGGCACATATCTGGGCATAACTACTGCGAGGGCCACATATCTGGGCATAACTACTGTTAGGGGCACATATCTGGGCATAACAACAGTGAGGGGCACATATCTGAGCATAACTACTGTGAGGGGCACATATGTGGGCATAACTACTGTGATGGGGCACATATCTGGGCATAACTCCTGTGAGGGGCACATAGCTGGGCATAACTACTGTGAGGGGCACATAGCTGGACATAAGGGGGCAGATATCTGGGCATAACTACAGTGAGGGGCACATATCTTGGCATAACTACTGTGAGGGGCATGTATCTGGGCATAACTACTGTGAGGGGGTACATATCTGGGCATGACTACTGTGAGAGGGCACATATCTGAGCATAACTACTGTGAGGGGCACATATCTGAGCATAACTACTGTGAGGGGCACATAGCTGGACATAAGGGGACACATATCTGGGCATAACTACAGTGAGGGGCACATATCTGGCCATAACTACTGTGAGGAGCACATATCTTGGCATAACTACTGTGAGGGGCACATATCTGAGCATAACTACTGTGATGGGGCACATATCTGAGCATAACCACTGTGAGGAGCACATATCTTGGCATAACTACTGTGAGGGGCACATATCTGAGCATAACTACTGTGAGGGGCACATATCTGGGCATAACCACTGTGAGGGGCACATATCTGGGCATAACTACTGTGAGGGGCACATATCTGGGCATAACTACTGTAAAGGGAGCACACATCTGGCCATAACTGTGTGCTGGGACAAAGGTATAATTACTGTGTGGGGGCATTAACGGGACTGGATGTGTATAGTTATACTTTGGGCGGAGTTAGAGGTGTGGCCTAATATGAAAAGAATGCGGTCCCCATTAGGCCTGCACAATATATCGCGAAAGCAATCGTAATCGCAATTAATCGCCATATCGCAATCGCAATTTTCTGACCCAAAAACGCTGCAATTATATTACCGTATTTTTCGCTTTATAAGACACACTTTTTCCCCCCAAAAAGTGGGGGGGGGGGTGGCAGTGCGTCTTATAAAGCGATGGTTGACTTTCTACGTGACACTGACACTGTATCTCCGGCCGCTATGCTGCACAGCGCGGCCAGCGATACATCAGTTACAGTGCGGGGAGGGGGGAGGGTCTGGTGGAAAGTTGTTATTTTAAAGAGGACCTTTCACTGGTCCACAGTTTATTAGGCAAAGGTATGTACATGGAGAGCGGCACCCAGGGATGTCCCTGCACTTACTTGTATCCCTGGGTGCCGCTCCGTTCGTCCTCTGTAGCCCCCGGTACCGGCGCTCCTGCTTCTCTAATTTTGCCTGGGGCGGAGACTTCTTCTTTTGCCCTGGGCGTCTCCTTCTCCCAGGGCTGGAGCGCTGGCCAATCGCAGCGCTCAGCTCATATTCAGGATATGATACCGGGGGCTACAGAGGACGAACGGAGCGGCACCCAGGGATACAAGTAAGTGCAGGGTCATCCCTGGGTGCCGCTCTCCATGTACATAGCTTTGCCTAATAAACTGTGGACCAGTGAAAGGTCCTCTTTAATGAACACATGTTCTTTTATCTATTTTATTTATCTGTTCTGTACAGCGCTATTAAAGAAAATGGCAAGTTTTGTATTTTGTACTTTTGCAGTAATGCAAATATGTATTTTATTTTTCAGTTCTTGACTTCAGCATAACTACATTTCACATTATCAGTAATTTGTGTGCTTTTACCTTGAAAATCCAAGCAGATAGACCTCTGCACAATTCCCTTAAAATATCGCATCGCATATCGTTATCGCAATTTTTAGGGCCCTAATCGCAATCGCACAAAATTCCCATATCGTGCAGCCCTAGTCCCCATGTTGTCCCTCTTTACAATTTCCTTACAGGTCTGCTGTACCCCCTGATCTGTACCCCTAGAGGATGACACAGGACAACCCAGAACGGTACAGATGCTATGGTCGCCGTACCATTGATCCGCACATTCACTTATCCGTTTTTTCACATGTTCCCTTCAGGCTGATTTTGGGGTCTCCATGGGAAATTAATGTATTTCAGATTATGCTAAATGCAGCGAAAACCCAATGGAGTCCATTATATGTCAGTGGGGTCCTTGGGTTACACTTGGGATCTGTCATGTGAGGAATCACGCACCAACAGCACCAGCTTCTGGTGTGAACAGAGACTTATGGACATGAATGTGTTTCCTGTGATATTTTTCTGGTGGAAGATTCAGGCGGCTATAGCGGCCCTTCAAAGATGTTGGTACACATACAGCCCTGTATCAGATGTTGGTACACATACAGCCCTGTATCTTGGCTTGTACTGGAGCTTTACATACACGGATATAATACGGGGCTTGTACTGGAGCTTTACGTACACGGATGTAGCGCGCAGCATCTATTCTACCTGTCACCTGCGCTGTACCACGTCAGGCCTCTGACATACGCATGCGCACTTGGATACTAAGGCGCCAGAAGGGAACATGGCGTCCGCCTGTGTCTCAATGATTACCCGCACGCGGAAGTGAGTTGTGTTGCCCACAGTAGCGATGGCGTCCAAGGGGGCCCGACAGCGGTGGAAAGGAACCGGTGGAGAGAGGGAGGAAAATAGCGGAAAACCGAAAGAAGAGGCCAAGGGCACGGAGCACAGAGCCGAGTGAGGGCTGCCTCTAATATACGCCGCATGTGTGCCCCGGACAGAGTGTGCATGCGGAAGCTGGACTGTAGTGTGTACATGTGCTGATATTACAGGAGTGTATGTTTACATGTTATAGTAATGTATGTGCATGTGCTAATATAGTAATGTATGTGTATGCATGTGCTGATATAGTAATGTATGTGTGTACAGGTGCTGATATAGTAATGTATGTGTATGCATGTGCTGATATAGTAATGTATGTGTGTGCATGTGCTGATATAGTAATGTATGTGTGTGCATGTGCTGATATAGTAATGTATGTGTGTGCATGTGCTGATATAGTAATGTATGTGTGTGCATGTGCTGATATAGTAATGTATGTGTGTGCATGTGCTGATATAGTAATGTATGTGTATGCATGTGCTGATATAGTAATGTATGTGTGTACAGGTGCTGATATAGTAATGTATGTGTATGCATGTGCTGATATAGTAATGTATGTGTGTGCATGTGCTGATATAGTAATGTGTGTGCATGTGCTAATATAGTAGTGTATGTGTGTGCATGTGCTAATATAGTAGTGTATGTGTGTGCATGTGCTAATATAGTAATGTATGTGTGTGCATGTGCTGATATAGTAATGTGTGTGCATGTGCTGATATAGTAGTGTATGTGTGTGCATGTGCTGATGTAGTAGTGTATGTGTGTGCATGTGCTGATGTAGTAGTGTATGTGTGTGCATGTGCTGATATAGTAGTGTATGTGTGTGCATGTGCTAATATAGTAGTGTATGTGTGTGCATGTGCTAATATAGTAGTGTATGTGTGTGCATGTGCTGATATAGTAATGTATGTGTGTGCATGTGCTGATATAGTAATGTATGTGTGTGCATGTGCTGATATAGTAATGTATGTGTGTGCATGTGCTGATATAGTAATGTATGTGTGTGCATGTGCTGATATAGTAATGTATGTGCATGTGCTGATATAGTAATGTATGTGTGTACATGTGCTGATATAGTAGTGTATGTGCATGTGCTGATATAGTAGTGTATGTGTGTACATGTGCTGATATAGTAGTGTATGTGTATGCATGTGCTGATATTACAGGAGTGTATGTTTACATGTTATAGTAATGTATGTGTGTGCATGTGCTGATATATAGTAATGTATGTGTGTGCATGTGCTGATATATAGTAATGTATGTGTGTGCATGTGCTGATATAGTAATGTGTGTACATGTGCTGATATAGTAATGTGTGTACATGTGCTGATATAGTAGTGTATGTGTGTACATGTGCTGATATAGTAATGTATGTGTGTGCATGTGCTGATATAGTAGTGTATGTGTGGACATGTGCTGATATATAGTAATGTATGTGTGGACATGTGCTGATATAGTAGTGTATGTGTGTGCATGTGCTGATATAGTAATGTATGTGCATGTGCTGATATAGTAATGTATGTGTGTGCATGTGCTGATATATAGTAATGTAGGTGTGTGCATGTGCTGATATATAGTAATGTATGTGCATGTGCTGATATATAGTAATGCATGTGCTTATAGTAATGTATGCATGTGCTGATATAGTAATGTATGTATGTGCATGTGCTGATATATAGTAATGTATGTATGTGCATGTGCTGATATATAGTAATGTATGTGTGTGCATGTGCTGATATATAGTAATGTATGTGTGTGCATGTGCTGATATATAGTAATGTATGTGTGTACATGTGCTGATATAGTAATGTGTGTACATGTGCTGATATAGTAATGTGTGTACATGTGCTGATATAGTAATGTGTGTACATGTGCTGATATAGTAATGTATGTGTGTACATGTGCTGATATAGTAATGTATGTGTGTACATGTGCTGATATAGTAATGTGTGGACATGTGCTGATATAGTAATGTATGTGTGTGCATTTGCTGATATAGTAGTGTATGTGTGGACATGTGCTGATATAGTAATGTATGTGTGGACATGTGCTGATATAGTAGTGTATGTGTATGCATGTGCTGATATAGTAATGCATGTGCTGATATAGTAATGTATGTGTGTACATGTGCTGATATAGTAGTGTATGTGTGTGCATGTGCTGATATAGTAATGTATGTGTGTGCATGTGCTCATATAATAATGTATGTGTGTGCATGTGCTGATATAGTAATGTATGTGTGTACATGTGCTGATATAGTAATGTATGTACATGTGCTGATATAGTAATGTATGTGCATGTGCTGATATAGTAATGTATGTGCATGTGCTGATATATAGTAATGTATGTGTGTGCAAGTGCTGATATATAGTAATGTAGGTGTGTGCATGTGCTGATATATAGTAATGTATGTGCATGTGCTGATATATAGTAATGCATGTGCTGATATAGTAATGTATGCATGTGCTGATATAGTTATGTATGTATGTGCATGTGCTGATATATAGTAATGTATGTGTGTGCATGTGCTGATATATAGTAATGTATGTGTGTGCATGTGCTGATATATAGTAATGTATGTGTGTACATGTGCTGATATAGTAATGTATGTGTGTACATGTGCTGATATAGTAATGTGTGTACATGTGCTGATATAGTAATGTGTGTACTTGTGCTGATATAGTAATGTATGTATGTACATGTGCTGATATAGTAATGTGTGTACATGTGCTGATATAGTAATGTGTGTACATGTGCTGATATAGTAATGTGTGTACATGTGCTGATATAGTAATGTATGTGTGTACATGTGCTGATATAGTAATGTGTGTACATGTGCTGATATAGTAATGTGTGTACTTGTGCTGATATAGTAATGTATTTATGTACATGTGCTGATATAGTAGTGTATGTGTGTGCATGTGCTGATATAGTAATGTATGTGTGTGCATGTGCTGATATAGTAATGTATGTGTGTGCATGTGCTGATATAGTAATGTATGTGTGTGCATGTGCTGATATAGTAATGTATGTGTGTGCATGTGCTGATATAGTAATGTATGTGTGTGCATGTGCTGATATAGTAATGTATGTGTGTGCATGTGCTGATATAGTAATGTATGTGTGTGCATGTGCTGATATAGTAATGTATGTGTGTGCATGTGCTGATATAGTAATGTATGTGTGTGCATGTGCTGATATAGTAGTGTATGTGTGTACATGTGCTGATATTAGAGCAGTGTTTGTGTATACGTGTGGTGATATTATAGTAGTGTATATGTGATATAGCAGTGCATGTGTACACATGATAATATAGTAGTGTATTTGTACATTTGGGGTGGACCCTGGTATACTGGTTCCTGAATATCAGCTGTATAATGTCTGACCCTGAGGGCCTGGACAGTAGTAATTCCTTTCTGTACACGGACTCCTCTGCAGACATGGGTGCTGCGATGTCTGTTGCAGTCACTTGAGGACCTATAGGTGTATACAGTCTCAGGGCTCATGCACACAGCCGTGGAGCCCGTATTGTGGTCTGCAGTATACAGGCACCGGCCGTGTGCACTCCGTATCACGGATGCGGACCCGTTGACCCACAAGATACGGAGCGGAGGTACGGATTGGAAGCACTGTGGAGTCCTTCCGTGGGATTTCGGCCTGTGCCTCTGCACTGCAAAAAAAAAAAAGAACATGATTTTTTTGGGGTGCGGAACATATCTTCCGGATCGTGGATCCATTCAAGGGCTGTTTGCGGTCCGCAGTACGGGGCCCACAGACGCGTGAGCCCTAAGAGTACCGCTGTGAGTTTACAAACAGAATTCCTGGGCGGATTTTCGTGCAGATTTCTCTGTGTTTCCGCACCAAGTCCTCATGTGTTACTCGTGTATTTTGAAGCAGTTCCCCCCATCACCCCCTCTCCCCCCGATCTCGTCCTTTACATTGTGAAGGGTGAACTTGACATGCTGCTGCAGGTTTCTAAATCAGCACAGCCGGTCAATTTCTGCATGGACAAAATACACACCGGTGTAAAGTAGAACTGGCTTAGCTGCCCATAGCAGCCAATCAGATTCCACCTTTCATTTTCTGAAGGGGCTGTCCAAAATGAAAGGTGGAATCTGATTGGTTGCTATTGGCTGCTGAGTTTGGTATTCGCTTACTAGGTCGCATCTCAGCCGTCTGTTTCAGTTAACACCAGTTTGTGTAAACTGAGCCCCAGAAAGTCCGCGGGGATGCTAAACTTTTATGGGTTTATATTGTTCTTGGCAAAAGTTGGAAAAAGCGGGAGCGGATTACAAAGAGGGGCCTGACCTGAAAGTCTAAGACAGATGTATTAAAGGGGTTGTCCCCAGGGTAGGCTATCACTAGCTGACGGGTGGGGATCTGACACCCCACACCCCAGCCAATCAGCTGTTCATGTGTAGCGGGCAAGACCCTTTGGAGTCCGCGCTGTAGTAACGAGTACCTTCATTACACAGTCGATGGCGCTGTGTAGTTCCTGCGCCGACTTCTTCTGTTGGCGGAGCTACGCCTGAACGGTGGGGGTGCTGGGTGTCAGACCCCTGCCGGTCAGCTGGTGATAGAGTATCCTGAGGATAGGCTGTCACCTAGTTAAGGCTGGACACCCCCTTTATTACTAAAGTAAAAAAAATGGCTCTGTTAGAAACCCCTGTAGAAGTGAACGGGGAGCTGAGCAGGCCCAGCTTTTTCTCCATTCACAGCAACCACAGGTCGGGGAGAGGGGGGAGCCCAGTATAGGTGCAGATAGGTGCGGGTTCTCCAGGTGGGAATAGCGCCTTACTCGCTGCGTGTGAATGAGGCCTGTATAGCAGCTTATGATTGTCATTGGCTGCAATGTTCATGGCATACTGTTTCATATGCTTATTTTTTTTTGTTCTGGCCCTCTGTATTGGGAAGCGCAGTAAAAAACCGACCGTCCGCTTCCACTGGAGATCAGAAGGACACTTTTGACCTCCGCTGGGGGAATGTGGGCATTCGTATTACATGAACAGAGACTAGTTTATATCCTGACGCCTGATTTCCGCTTGGTTAGTAATGGGCACGTCTCGTCCTCATGTTCCAGATCTACATGTAGCAAGGCCGCACAGGTGTGGGCACCCGAAGGAGCCACTGCATTTAAATGCCTGATATCTGCCAGATTCTGTGGGGCCCTGCTGAGCAACATCTCGGACTGTGACGAAACCTTCAACTACTGGGAGCCTGTAAGTAACAAATGAAGCTCACACTGTAAATTATAGTATTAGGACTTTTTGTTAAGATCTGGTACTTACCTCCATTGGTAGGTCACGCTTAGTTAGGCCCTTTGGTAGATTTTGTATTCTGCAGTCTATTACAGTTCAACATAGGTGTCGCCCAACTTTCCCAGGAGCCCAAAAGGCAGATCTGCCTAAACCAGGGATGGGCAAACTGCGGCTCTGCAGCTGTTGCAAAACTACAACTCCTAGCATGCAAAGACTGCTTACAGCCATTAGCCTACAGCAGGGCATGATGGGAATTGTAGTTTTACAACAGCTGGAGAGCCGCAGTTTGCCCATCCCTGGCCTAAACTATTTGGGAGTGAGGAGAAGGATTTATTTAGGTAGGCTTAGCAGTCTCTATTACAGCTCCACAAAATATGTTACCCAGCCTTCCCGGGACCCTGAATGACAAATCTGCCTAGCTATCACTATTTGGGAGTGAGGAGAAGGATTTATTTACGTAGACTTAGTAATTAGCAGTCGCTATTACAGGGACCCTAAATGAAATCTGTCCTACAGTATGGAGGATTTATCACTGGAAGTCTTACTTGGTTAGGAAATCCAGCTAGATATTCTACAATACTGGGAATTTACATGGCTGTCATGGGGGCATACATACAGTGTGTGAATCTAATATATGGTACCAGGGCAACATAATCTGTTGTCACAAGGCAGCTGTACATTTGGTGACCCAGCTACGTCAAGTTAGTCTACATAACTAAGCAAATTTGGAATTCAGCAATCTGGGAAGGTTGGGTAATAACCTCTGCAGAGATGTAATGGAGGCCAGGCTGGGTGCATTCTGTGTACACTATATCCATCAAAGGGGTTATCCAAAGTATAAAACATGCCCCCCAATGCCCGGGTCCCTCATATAGATGATACTTACCCTGCTCCCCGGCACCCACGTCCCATCCCTGCACGGCTGCCGCTGCATTTCCCCATTGTGTGGATCCAAAAATCCGGTGACAGAGGGCTCAGCCAATAGCAGGCCGCGATGGGGACGAGCCTCCCTAGTGTAACCCGCGAGGCTCGCCCCCGTTGCGGGTGACGTTATAAATATGCCACTCATTTTGGACAGCATATTTCTCAATGTATTCATGCCATGAAAATTGCATAAATACATTGATAAATCAGCTTCTATTGCAACGCCTGGCCTGCAGCCACCACTAGGGGGAGCTCAGTACATAGAAATTCATACAGTTATGCATGGATGCAGAGTTTTGTTGTTGGGGAAAAGGAGGAGTTCCTATAGAAGTTGCATGGTCTGCCTCCATTGAAGGGACGCCACAGATTATAACTTGCAAAACAAGAACAAATAAAGATTATCTTAGGTTTTGATCGTTGTTCTTTTTTTTTATTGGATTCTGAGTTTAGAGCCCCTTTTAAAGGGGTTCTGCAGTTATTTTAAAGTGATGATCTATCCTCTGGATAGATCATCAGCATCTGATCGGCGGGGGTCTGACACCCGGGACCCCTGCCGATCAGTCTTTGTGAAGGCAGTGGCACTGGCGGTAGTGCCGCGGCCTTCTCACTGTTTACCGCAGACCCAGTGACATCACGACTAGTATCACTGGCCTGGGTGGGGCTAAGCGTTATTCGAGTGAATGAAGCTTAGCCGCGCCCAGGCCAGTGATACTAGTCGTGACGTCACTGGGCCTGAGGTAAACAGCGAGAAGGCCGCGGCGCTACTGCCAGTGCCGCTGCCTTCTCAAACAGCTGATCGTCAGGGGTCCCGGGTGTCGGACCCCCGCTGATCAGATGCTGATCATCTATCCAGAGGATAGATCATCAGTTTAAAAGGACTGCAGAACCCCTTTAAATATATCTGATCAGTAGGGGGTCTGAATCCTAGCACCCCCCACTAATCAGCTGTTTGAAGAGGCTGCAACACTCCAGTGAGCCCTGCAGCCTCCCCCCAGCATCCCAAGCAGAGTGCTGAGCACCACGACATCCTCATTTAGGTGACCTGGAGTCACCCACCAATCTGATCTTGATTACCTATTTTCAATATTGTATTTCCAGAACACCCATTTAATTATTCCCCCAAAAAAAAAGAAAACATTATTTAAAGAGGACCTGTCACATCCTCCTAAAACTGCAACTAAATGCGTACTTTGGGCACTGTGTTTGCAGTGACTATTATTATTTTTTTGCCTGCCCCTTTGACCGCTGGTATTTTCGGCCCGATACCAGGGAATTGTCAGGTGACTGGTCCTTGGCGCTCAGTGTCAAGGGAACCTCCTCTCAACCACCGCTTGGGATGGGCATCGGGTTGTCAGCTTTTTGCTGGACCAATGTCTTATTTTCTTCAAAATCTGTTCAAATTTATAGTTACGATAAATACCATTTTTACTAAACACATTATCACTTTTGTTCCCTAGACTCACTACCTCGTATATGGCAAAGGATTCCAGACGTGGGAATATTCTCCAGCCTATGCTGTACGCTCCTATGCATACCTCTGGCTGCATGCTTTCCCTGCATGGTTCCACGCCAATGTCCTCCAGACCAACAAGGTAGGGCAGCTGTCGTTGCTTGGCTTTTGGGGATAATTAGTGCATTATTATGATTTTGTGTTTTATCAGCTTCACGTTTCCATCTCTTTTGGCCTCTATTTCCATTTGCTCATAATTAATAATATTTAGTTTCTATAAGACAAAAACAACAGTTGGTGACAAATTTCCTTGTGTCGTCTTGCAGGTTTTGGTCCTCTACTTCATACGGTGCTTTTTGGCGTTTTGCAGCTGTGTATGTGAACTTTATTTCTACAAGTAAGTATTGCATTGTGAGCTTAAAGGGGTTGTCGACTTATTAAAAAAATGTCCCCCAGGCCAGCGACTATCATAAAATAATAGAATGCGTACACTCCCATTTCATCTCCCCCCACTTCCAGCACCATTCCTCCCAGTTGCTGCAGCCTTGATGTCATCATCTGGACTGCAGCAATGACATACCTGTGTACACCAGACACCGCTGCAGCCAGTCGTTGGCCTCAGTGGTTTTCCTTATACACATCTCAGAAGAACCTCTTTTTGAGAGCCGTATGGGGCTCATGTTCATCGGCTTGATGTGCACAGCCCCTTTTCCTCTTCAGAGGGTCTGCAGCAGCTGAGATGTGTATTTTGAGCAAACAATCCATGACAGATAGCATCAGCAGAAACCCGTGGGTCCCACGTAGCACTGCATCGCCCTGTACTATTGATGTGATGTGAGAAAGCACCAAGTACAGTGAAACCAGTTCGAGACCATCCGAAGGTAACATAGATCTGAACATTTGTCACAGAATATCTGGTCTTCTCAAAGAGGTGGTCTTTTAGAGGAGCTTTTGTTGCTTTACAAATGGGTTTTCCCATACTGGATATTTATCATCTATCCATAGGATGGCTGATAAGTGTCTGATCACGTGGGGTCCCCACAGTTCACCCTCCATTCACCCGAAACGCTCATTCATCGAATATATAAACGTATTACACTTCGCCACGCCCGAAAAAGTGTGAACTATTAAAATATTAAAAAATATTTCCTATGCGGTGAACGCCGTAACAGAACAAAAATAAGTAAACCGCGCGATTCGCCATTTTTTGTTACCTTGTCCCCCCCAAAAAGAGGATAGGACCGTTCTATTATGGGCCGGACGTTCCATAAAATATGGAACGCACACGGCTTTTTTGGTGTTTTATTTTTTTTGGGTGGTATTGAATGGTATCGAGTATGGCAATACTTTTTTATGGTATGGAATCAAAATTTTGGTATTGTGACTACCCTACATGCTTTAGTCCACAGGCTTGTGTAGCAGTCTCTATGGGCATTTCCTATTGCTACGAGGCGGGGTGCCCCAAACCACAAAGCCCTTGACTTGTTTCACAGTTTGTAATCACACGCACTTCTTATGCTTCTTATCTCTTTTCAGGGCAGTTTGCAAAAGATTTGGACTCCATGTTGGGCGGTTGATGTTGGCTTTCCTTGTCCTCAGCACAGGAATGTTTTGTTCAGCTGCTGGTAGGTGCCGATGAGACGCTGGATGGTTATCCCCTCTCAGTGCAGTGGACACTTCTGTCAGCGTTCTTTTTTTTTAACTCAATATTAATGGAAATCTTTTTTTCCATTTCGGCAGTACTGTGTCATTAAAAATAAAATAGAAAATGTCCTTATGTAGCAGTCAGCACAGCGAGATACAACTTTATAGATGGGTCATCCATTGTCAAGTTACTATCTGTTAGTATAATAGTAGATGTAGAATTTTGAATAACGGTGACGGCTTTATTATTCTCTTAATAGGCCTTGATAAAGATGCTCTAATCGTGTTACTCACCCCTCTTCCCTCTCTGGCCGCAGTGATGGTCTGACTGCTGTGCTAAAAGCCTAAACAAAGGGGGAAGTTAAAGGGGTTCTCTCACTCCAGCAAATGGCACTTATCATGTAGAGAAAGTTAATACCAGGCACTTACTAATGTATTGTGATTGTCCATATTGCCTCCTTTCCTGGCTGGATTCATTTTTCCATCCCATTATACACTGCTCATATCCAGGGGTTATAACCACCCTGCAGTCCAGTAGAGGTGGTCATGCTTGTATACTTTTGGGAAAAACTAGGCTAATTCGCATGGTCCCGGCCAGCATAGAGGCCAGAACTTTTTCCCTGTAGTGTGCAAATATGGCCACCGCTGATGGATTGAAGGGTGGTCGTAACCATGGAAACAAGCAATGTATAATGTGATGGAAAATTGATTTAAGCCAACAAAAAAGGCAATATGGACAATCACATAACATTAGTAAGTGCCTGGTATTAACATTGCCTGCATGATAAATGCCATTTGCTGAAGTGAGAGAACCCCTTTAATGGTCCCATGTTCATATGTGCTTGTATTACTGGCAAAAATGACATTTTTATATATCCAAATGAGTCTCTAGGAGCAATGGGGGCGTTGCCTTTATACCTAGAGTCTCTGCTCTCCCTGCCACTGCCACCCCCTCTCCACCTAAATTGATAGGGCCAGACATGATGATGTTTTCACTGCCTGGTCCTGTCAATCCAGATGGAGAGGGCGTGACGGTTGCAGAGAGAGCAGAGCATCTAGGTAAAATGGAGCAACGGGGCACTAGAAGCTCTGCTCTCTCTGCAACTGCTGCGCCCTCTCCACTTTGACAGGGCCAGGCAGTGTAAATGTGATCACTCCTGGCCTTGTCAAAGTGCAGAGGGCACAGCAGTTGCAGAGAGATCAGAGACTCTAGGTGTAATGGTAACGCCCCCATTGCTCCTAGAGGCTCATTTGGACCAACACAGATGCCTTCAGCTGCCAAGTGCACATGTAACAGGTCAGCCAGTGTCATAGGTACAGATCTGCTGACAGATGCTTTTTAGAGAGCCAGGACAAGTAGAGTACATAGAGTGACATCCCAGAATTATTTCCAGAAAATTAGGCTGATATGTGAGATAAAAAATTTGTGATGAAAATTTCTGTAAATTTCTTGTTGCTCCATTTCACTTTCTCCAGCCTTTCGTGGCCGGATTCTAGGCACAGTATACACGTCCTAAGAGGGCTTGTCTTGTCAGAGTGCAGCATTTGTCCAAATACCGATACCCCCGGAGAAATTTGCTGATCGAAACTTCGACCAGCCTGGCCGTTCTGCTGGGGAAATGTATTTTATCACATGGCAGCCTTTGTAATCCACCATTATTAGTCCCAAGGCAGAACCTGCTTCTATCGCTGAGCACTGTTGTTTGCCATTGATGGCTGCATCACAGGAGCGTTGGAGAGCGCATACTGCCATCCTGTATAGTGCGGGGACACACAGGACCAACACATGGTGTCATGGTGGGAGGCACCGTTGTGTTTGTGGAGAGAACACCAGTCTTCGGTATGGGAACCAGTACTACTGCCTTTTTTTTTTTTACTCAGTTTGGAGACGTTTTCTTGTTGGTGTCCAAGAGCGTGAAATGATGTAACACAGGAGGATATGACCATTACCATGCCAGCAAGCAAGGGGAGATGTTACTCAGTATCACTGTGACCCTTCTGCACCCCCTTGTTTGTGCGATCATTGACCAAGCGCGACTAGCAGTTTATAATTTGTCCGTCTCAGCACAATCGCATTAGGCCTTGTGCACACAAATGTATTTTCTTTCCATGTCCGTTCTGTTTTTTGTTTTTTTTTGCGGACCGTATGCGGAACCATTCATTTCAATGGGTACACAAAAAAAGACAACAGACGTGCATTCCTTTTCCGTATGTCCGTTCCGCAGAAAAATAGAACATGTCCTAATATTGTCCGCATTACGGACAAGGATAGGACTGTTCTATTAGGGCCCAGCTGTTCCATTCCGCAAAATACGGAATGCACACGGACGTCATACCGTATTTTTTGTGGATCGCAAAATACATACGGTCATGTGCATGAGCCCTAAGAGGGTTGGCCCATCTCAGACATTGATGACCCGCTCCCGTTGCCAGTGCTCTGACTCGTATAGCTGCTCATGTTCGGTCTACTCGCTTAGTGATTGTCCTCGTGTCTCATATAATCCTTTTTATCAGTGTGACTATGAGGACCTTAGTTAATGACATGACGTCCGTTTCTTTCCTGTTTCTTCCTGCAGCGTATCTCCCTAGCAGTTTCTGCATGTACACCACGCTGATCGCCATGACGGGCTGGTACATGGAGAAGGTCTCTGTGGCTGTGCTGGGTGTTGCTGCCGGGGCCATTTGGGGCTGGCCTTTTAGCGCTGTACTCGGGTAAGACGCGCTGTTATCTACGTGCTCACTGTATACATCACACTGCATCTTGTCTTTTTTGCAGGAGCCGAGTCCTTTAATTCAGTGCCTGCGTTTAGTGTATACGAAGCTGTAACTTGCACGTGCACATCCATATGGTCTCCTTGATTGGCTCACCGCATAAGTTTGCTTTGAAGTCTACATCAAAGCCTGTCTAACCAGACAATGGGCTTACAGATCTGAACTCGGCGGTGCATACATTACAGAGCTGCAAGGCTATATTCCCTTGAAGTGTTCCTCCACTTTGATCTCCCGCCTGGCCTGACATTGGGCATGGAGCTGCACTCCTGCACTCTGGGTGGTACAGGTGCCGTGGCAAAAGTATGACGCCAGCAGAGTATTGTGCACAGGTCCAATTCTAATTAATTGGGCTGTGTAAGTACGCTTACCATGGCAACTGTGCCATCCTGCCTGCAAATGTCACTATGCCTGATGGCTCGAGATCTAAAGTACTTTGAAAGAGTTGTTTCATGAAGACAACCCCTGTCCGTATACCCTTTTAGGACACACGGATGTCATATGACTGTCATTGTCACAAAAAATAATATTTTTGCGGTATTACAGTTCTCTGGGGTTTTACTTCAAGCACCCATCTCAAGCTATGGGGGCATATTGCTAGGATATGCCCCCATTGTCTGATAGGTGCGGGACCCGCACCTGTCTCGTAAACCCAGCCGGCAAAGTGAAGAAGTCCGTACCGAGCATGTGCGGCTGCCCTCCATTCATTTCCATGAGGCTGCCGAAAATAGCCGAGTGCTGGTTTAGCTATTTCTGCCGGCCCCATAGAAGTAAATGGAAGCGGTGTCAGTGCAAGCGAGGTGCGCTCCCATTTATTTTTATGGGGATTCCAAAAACAGCCAAGCGCAAAGCTCGGCTATTTTTGGTGGGCCAATAGGAACGATTGGTGGTGGCCGGACCCAGCACTGCCGGCCTTGTCTTAGAGAAGGGTGTGGGTCCCTCTGGTGATATGCCCCCATTGTCTGAGATGGGAATACCCCTTTAAAGTGTCACTGTACATAAAAAAAAAAAAAAAAAAATTGACATAGTGACATATCTAAGGCTTTGGTCGGTGGGGGTCTGAGTGCTGAGGCGCCGATCACTAAAAGGCGTAAAAAGAAGCACTCTCTTTCTCTCTCTCTCTCTCTTCGCTGCAAGAGACTTGAGACGGGCTCATAGACTTTCTTTTGAACATTGAGGAGAGAGTGCTCTGTGTGAGTGCTTCTTTCTCCTTGTTCTAGCGATCGACGAGGGGAAAGTGCAGGAACACTTTAAAGGGGTTGTCTGACTATATTGATTACGGGCAACTCGCAGTCCTGGCGATCAGCTGCTCTGCAGTGGCTCCGCTGCTGGGACTACATATCTCTGTCCATTGTGCAGCACCTCTGCTCCCATTGAAGCGAATGGGAAAAGCACCGCAGTAATCGGCTCCATCCGACACACAATGGACAGAGATGTGGAGTCCCAGCACACACTGCAGAACAGCTGATTGGTGGGGCTGTGAGTTGGGAGAACCCCGCCAATCAGATATAGAGGGCCTATCCTGAGGAAAGGCCATCCCTATATAAGGAACGGGCAACCGTGTTAATTCCAACAACATAATGATTTTAAAGTAGTTTCCAGAGGTTAAAAAAAGAACTTGATATTTAACATAATAAAATTTGTCATTTATACATGCCTTTAGGACTCATCACCATTCCTTTGGCATCACCGTGTGGCCATAGAGTGGGGATCTTTCAGTGGGCAACATGTAACTGCAGTATGCCATGGCTGGCTAATAATCTGTATTTATATAGCGCCGCCGTATTCCGCAGCTCTTTAAAATGCAGAGGGTGCATGTACAAATCAAAATGGACATCACAGGATAATCTAATATACAGCTGAAACACTATACTACACTCTAGGGGGAAATGGGAGTGACACAAAAAGGAAAACGGATTGTTTTCTAAAATGGTCCTAGAGTAGATGGAGCTAATGCATTGAGTGTGACCGAAGATGGGGGTTAGCTCTGAAGAATGGAGGGCCAGGGGGTTAAATGGGGAAGGGTCAGTTTAGGGGTACATGGTAAGCCTGTCTGAAAAGACGTGTTTTTAAGGCACGTTTAAAGCTAAGGATATTGGCTAGTCCTCACATGTGATTTCTTATCCCTATGAATGGCACACCGTCACATAGGTATTGCAGCGAAGATGCAGCAAAGGACCTGAACATTTTGAGCTCAGTGAAATGCTTTAAAGGCTATGGACAAGATTTGCATTGATTTAAAAAAAATTTTTTGTTCATTTGCTTTCTTAATTAAAGAAACAATAATTTTTTTCTACCATTTTGCTTCTTTAGAGCCTGTGCAATTTCTTCATTTAGCTGCTTTTCTCTTAGATCTGGCAGCGCACTGCTCTGTTCTCCCCATCTCTTCTTTTACGTTAGAGATGGCAGCAGGGAGGGGAAGGAAGATGTACACCGCAGATTGGAGTATAGAGAGGGTGGACCACACAACCAGGACTGTATAGTTACAGGCACATATTGTGTATTACGCTGAGGATTTGTCACATGGATTTTTGTGTTGCAAACCTGCAGGGTTAGACATTAGAGAGAAATTCTATGAGACTTCCCAAATCTCATGTCCACATTGTGGACTATTTCCGTACGTAAAACTAACCTGTTGTTTTAAAAGTCACAGCATGCCGGTCACGGATTTGTCTCAGGAGACTCTTTTCTTCACCAAATCCACATGAATTAGTTTCCATACACATTTGACACGGATCCGCATTAAAATCTACAAGTCTTAAATAAAAAAAAAAAAAGAATACTTGCCTCTCATGTGCTTCCCTGGCTCCCTTGTCTGGTTCTGTACCGGTCTCTTTAAAACCCAGCTTCCTGCGATAATGTCTTCGGTACTCTTCTGTTTTTTGGGCATATTTGCCGCTGCAGATTCTTGCAGAATTGCTGTGGAAAATGTCAGTGGCCTTTATGTCACGTGTGCATATATCTTTTCACCAGATACATAGACTGTGTATCAGTGTACCTAGAGAGGAGAGAACTCATTGGCAGCCTGCTGGTAGCTAGTGAGGGCAGCAGCATCCTGGGCACACACATCTTCTATCCAGCATGCATTACTGGACTGGAGGCGGGCCCATGAGAGAAGTCTGAAGCTTGAGGCAGGTTGATAAATTAATGAAGGAATGGAAAATGAAACCCACTGCAGATTTTTAACTCTTGGTAACCAGTAACCTACTGTATGTTAAAATTATTTTTCCCACATCAAAGGAGTCCATAGCCATTAAACCAGTTTCTCCCTATCCGCCCTGTAATATCATATTCCCAGTATATCGGTAACCCCCTGGTTAAATGCAGGCATTGGCACCCTTGGGGACTTGTTTGATAAGGGTACCTTAAAGGAATTTCCCTCCCTACACTCTGAATTTAATTTGCAAAACTCGGTGTTCTATCAGTACTTGCAGATCCGGCATCTGCTTGCTTCGGTCCCCCTTTGCTGGGACCCGAGCAGGGCAGAGGACCCGATTTATGCAGTATTGAGGGTAGAGGGACGGCGTAAGTCGAAAATCTCTTTCTGGTACTCGCTCCTGCTAGAGGAGTGGACCAAGGATAAACGGCCCTATATGTTGAGATGGGAGGAGGAACTTGGTAAATCTTTTGACTTGCAAGACTGGAACTCAGCTATGATATGGTCTATCAAATGCACTAGGTGCATAAATCATGTAGAACAGGCAAGGAAGATACAGTTGAGATGGTATCTTACTCCAGACAGGCTATCCCACTGTATCTCAGGTTACTCTCCTCTTTGCTGGAGAGGATGCGGCGCGCGGGGGACCCCTCTACACATGTGGTGGAGCTGCTCCTCTCTCACTGCCTTCTGGGGTTCTGTTGCTAATGTATTAACGGAGGTGTGCAGTATGCAGATTTGCTTATCCCCTGATCTTGCTGTACTGGGCATAGGCATTGATCGTATTCCTAAAGAATTCTGTTGGGTTGTATCACACTTTCTTGGAGGGGCACAACGTGTAATAGCTAGGCAGTGGAAACATGCTGAATTTCCGAGGGTGAAGGACGTGATTGAGATAGTTAACTCCCATTTACAAAACGAGCTTGTTTTTGCATCTGACATGTCCTACAGAATTACAGTACATAACAGATGGTTGCCTTGGATCTCGAGCAAGTATGCCTCCCCTCTACCCATGTGCATCCTCTAGGTTCCTTTCAGGGGCATTTACCTTAATACCTTACTTTTAGTATACTGTTGTTATGGCATGTGTGGATTTGATGATATCCTAGATTGTCTGTATGTTCTGGACCATGTTTTTTCCTCCCCCCCCCCTTCTTTCTCCCCCCCCCCCCTTTTCTCTCTTGGATGCTTTGACTTATTTGTGGATGTTTTTATTTTTTTTGATATGACTATCGGCTTTTGTGGTTTCTGACCTATTTATTTCCTTTCTAGCTCACTAGGTTGGCAGCACCCGGGCGGGTGCCCTAGTGGTTCCATTATATCTCCTGATCTGTTTTGGTCACTGAATACAATTTGCCATTTTTCGTACTAATGACCTTGTGGTTGCATCCACGTTGTTATTGTATGTAAACTCTTAATTGATAAATTTAATAAAAATTTATTGAGTCTAAACCAGTTTCTTATCATAGAATATCTCTCTTCCTGCTTTATTTTCAGGGTGCCGATTGCCTTTGATTTGCTGTTTCTGAAACACAAGTGGAAGAGTTTTATTAATTGGTGTCTAGTGGCGCTGATATTATTCCTGGTAAGTTTAGACAATGGGAGTTGAATTTACACCTATTTTGGTTTTTGCGTGTCAGGCTTACCTGCTTGGCATAGACCACATGGAAAACTATTAGCTATAGAAAGTCTATAGAAGAACACGCTTCTGTAGTACAGCTCTGCCTGCGCACGTCCCCCTAATGATCGCCATAGCTGCTTGGTCTTCACTTGCCTGCCCCTACCAGTGGTTGCCCAATGGGTAAGCTTGTATGGTACAAAAGAGAACTTGTTAGTGTCTGGAAATGGACATACTTCAGGCCACATGCACATATAAAGAACCCGCAGGGGGATCTGCAGAAGCAAATCCCCACCAAATCCTTGGGATTTTTGTGCGGAGTTGATAGCAGATTTCACCTGCGGAGAACAAGCGGATCTGCATGCCGGGACCCACCCCAAACAGGCGTGTCCTTTCTCGGCAGGGTTTTAAAAACCACGTGGAAAAGAAAGTCCATACTTGTATGAACGGCGGAGCAGATTCTAATTGGGAATCAGTTGGAGCCAGGACACATGATTTTCCTGTAGGTTTCAGTGCAGAATACGTGCCAAAATCTGTCGTGTGAGCATGCCCTTATCTGGTGCTGTACTCTGTGGATTTCCAGCAAGTGCATGTGGCCATAAAGGGGTTTTCTCAACTGGAACATTGGTGGCATATTGCTAGGTTATGGCACCAATGTCAGATAAGTGCAGGTTCCACCTCTAGGACCTGCAGCTATCTGTAGAACAGAGCGCCCATAGCTCGGGAGAATGCACCTTGCATGCATTCATGCCGGGAATAGCTGTGAGGTGCGCTCGGCTATTATTAGAAGTCCCATAAAAATGAGAGTGCACGGCTCCTATCGAAATGAATGGAGGACGGCCACGCATACCCGTTGAGCTCTCATTCTGTTTGGAAGCTTAGTTCTAGAGATGGTTGCAGGCCCCAGAGGTGGGACTGGCATGTATCTGACATCGATGACATATCCTAACGATGTGCCACCAATGTTTCTTGTGGTACATGGCAAACTGGGGGCTTCCTGGCCATGCAGTGTCCGGTAGAGTATCCTCTCTAGGCTCTACCTATGTTCTCACTATTGGGCTTTGCCGGATCAGTCTCATTAACGACCCCACTGGCATCCAGCAGTCCCAAAATGTATGGTTTATATGTGCTGTAATCTGCCATGTGTTTGTCTTTTGTTTAAAACAATGACTGCTTTCTTTTCTTTGTGTCACAGGTTCCATTGGTGGCCATTGATAGTTATTATTATGGAAAGCTTGTGATCGCCCCTCTTAATATTGTCCTGTATAATGTCTTCACGCCTCATGGACCTGATCTCTACGGTATGCACCAAGCACTTGTCTGTATAATACTGCTAAAGCGCTGTCTCATCATGTTTTTACTTGACATTCGGTGTGTGTAACAAAAGCTCGATGCACCCATCCCGAATGTATCAGTGGGTGCCCATACGCCCGGCCTATGACAGAACCGGGTCATTTTGGCAAATGCTGTGCTGGGGTGCACCGGCTTACCTGTTGTGCGCTGCATAGGAAAGTGTAGTCTGCTGTGCTTTATTATAGAGGAACACAATATAAGTTTTCTTGCCGTCTGAGTCGGTGGAAGATGGATGACACTGTACAGCGGCATTGGTGGATGGTATTTGTTAGGTCATAATCCCAACATATACCTCTGATGGAAGCAAAAATAACATGTGAACAAAGCCTGAAAAAATTATCTATCTATCTATCCATCCCATATCTATCCATCCCATATCTATCCATCCCATATCTATCCATCCCATATCTATCCATCTAACCGGGGTTTGGATTTTGACCATGGTCCACCTTTTCGGTACACCTGGTGAGAAGGTAACAGTAAGAGAAGGGAATACCTGGAGGGGACAGCACCCAAAAAGGGATGTAGAGGAGGCCCATGCTGTATTAATACAGGGACCAAACCCTGCCCCCTGCTGGAGGGAAATGGAAGGCAGCCCGCTGTGATCAGAAAGATGGAGAAAACATTCACTCATCAATAAGAATGGACGAGCAGAAGTATGATAAGTCACCAGCAATATTTATTAATCAAGAAGTGGAGGTGGACCAGAGATGTTACGTGGTCTATTACCGTCCATTAGAAAGTCCCCATGGCAGGCGCTGATGGATTGAGCAGGAATTTGGAATCTGGAAAAGGGATACCCGTTATCAGGTACCAGTTGTAGGAAGTAATATCAGGTCCCAAGGTCTGGAGGAAGCTGTGCAGATCAGATAAGTCTTGTAGGCCTTCTAGACTCAGAGAATGAAAGTGTGTCCCCAACCTATAGGTGATGTTCTTCAGGTAAGAGGTAGGTGGACATAAGGCAGCCTGGCAGATGTCTCCACTGATGCAGTCCACAAGTATTTTTCTTGAGGCGATGAATAGAAGAATATTTGCAGATTAGGAGGTCCATAGACTGACCTAGGTTCTACTCAGGGGGTTCAGGTGGAAGTCCAGCCCCAAAAATAAGACTCATGGTGGTAACTGTGGTCTGTGTGGTGCTGCACACGTATCGGTCTTGTCTTTGGTGTTTATTTGCATGAAGTTGGATGATGATGAAGATGGAGTCTTCCCATAGGTTGGGTTCTGAAAAGAAGATATATATATATATATATATATATATATATATATATATATATGTATGTATATATATGAAGAGATGTAACAGAAGAGCTTAAAGGGTATACCGGTGCGGTGAAAAGCCGGTCTGAGGGGCTACTCATCTCAGAAAACAGTCAAGGGTGTTACTCACCTCCCCAATGTGATGACACCCAGACCGCGCTGCACTCCACCTCCTGCTTGTGTACCCGACATGGCAGGAAATGGGTGGAAATGCCGCTCTGCCAGTCATTGGATGATGGGAGTGATTGGTGGAGCGGCATTCCCATCTATTTCCTGGCGTGCTGAGTCCACAAGCAGTAATATGCTAAATAATTGTGGAGCCCCAGTATTGGGTCTACAACACAATGAAAGCCAGATATCCCTCAAAAGAAGGAAAACCGATGCAAAAGGGTGTCTCCATTACAGAGATCACCAAATCCACCGTCAGACCAGGAGCGACAAGGTAATAGAGCAATATCCTTTATTGTTCTCAAACATTCCCAGCCCATCGGGCTGGCTTTTCATGGCTCCGGAATACCCCTTTAATGTCTTATTGAGGTCTTTATGGCTGCACGGTTATAACGCTCTGTGTTAGGACGTCTGTGGATCTTTTCTATTACAGTGTGAAATGTTTATGGAGAAAAATGTCTTTAATCCACAATTGGATTTGGTGGGAAAATATTGGAAAATTTGCTAAATGTTAAAGTCACTTACCTGAGCAAACTCCAAAGACTCTTACAGCAATTTTCACTCCCCCTCGGAGCACCGTGTAGTTTTCTTCTGTCTTGATGTTGATGACAGAAGTGGATGTTGGTTTTGCTCTCCGTTAAAAGCAGTCCCTGCGGCACAGGGGACAGCAGTGGCTGTTTTGGAGCCACTGGGCGATGCAGGCCTGGTGGTACAAGTGGCCGCAGGGCAGGGATGTCACCTGCTCACCCCGGATGTAATCAGTGAGGCAGATGACACAGGACTGTTTCTCCTCTGCATTGATGGTCTTTGCAGGGAGGTCTCCAATTTGCGCGGCCCTGGAGCTCGGTGGAGGCTGGTGGGGCACACCCAGTGGAGCCGGTGTTAGGGGCTCTGGCGGTGGTATGGCCTGAGGTCTCATGGTGCCCATTCTCTGCAGATGTATTAAGCTGTTATAAAGGCGCTCTGCAGAGTGTATGGGAGACCTCCTGGGTGGCTGTATCTCCCTGGTCCTGCGGCTCGGTGGTATGGGCCAAGCAAAGTGGAACTCAGGGGTGGTGGGCCCAGCACTCTCCTGACTGCTCGCCCCAGATGGTCGCGGGTCATGGGCCGGCGCAGGTGTTATTGGAATGGGCCAAGCAAAGTGGAACTCAGGGGTGGTGGGCCCAGCACTCTCCCGGCTGCTCGCCCCAGATGGTCGGGGGTCTTGGGCCAGCGCAGGTGTTATTGGAGAACGGCTCCTCTCGCTGGCAGATGGTATTTGCCGAGGTGGAGCTCTGGTCCTGGAGACATTAGGATGTTGCCTGTCTCTCCCAGATGTTCTCTGAGCTGATCTTAATCGCTCTCGGAGGATAGTCTGACCTAAAAGAGCAAAGAAATGAAGAAGAATGGAGTATTTCCAGTATATGATTGATATAGAGTCTTACAGACCATAGACACAATGGTCAGGAGGGGACCTCACTGACTTCTATGGGAGAGTTTTCTAGGCCTGCTCTGTGACCTGTGCAGAGGTCATTGTACAGGGAAAGAAGAGATAAGCTCTGACAATCACCTGTCTTATCTGTCATCCTAATTCTGCCTGTAATGATATCACCTCTGATAAGCAGATAACTGCAGTAAAGTGATCTGTACAGACCAAGAAGTGGCGCCTATTATAAGGCTTAGTGGACAGTGCTTACAAAATAAATAAAAAAAATCACCAAAAATTCTTTCAAATATGTTAAACTAAAAATGTGATTTACGCAGTAGGTCATTTTCTAGTGAGACATTTCCTTTAAGTCTAACATTTATGTCTTGGGATGTTCCTCCAATTTCTGCACCAAATATGTGAGAAAGTAGGGCTGCACGATATGGGAATTTTGTGCGATTGCGATTAGGGCCCTAAAAATTGCGATAATGATATGCGATGCGATATTTTAAGGGAATTGTGCTAGAGGTCTATCTGCTTGGAATTTCAAGGTAAAAGCGCACACAGATGACTGATAATGTGAAATGTAGTTATGCTGAACTCAAGAACTGAAATGCGCAGTGTTTTTCAAAATAAAATACATATTTGCATTACTGCAAAAGTACAAAATACAAAACTTGCTATTTTCTTAATATCCCTGCACAGAACAGATAAATAAAATAGATATAAGAACAAGTGTTCATTAAAATAACGACTTGCCTCCAGCCCCTCCTCCCTCCCCGCACTGTAACTGATGCACCGCTGGCCGCGCTGCGCAGCATAGCGGCCGGAGATACAGTGTCAGTGTCACGTAGAAAGTCAACCATCGCTTTATAAGACGCACTGCCATTCCCCCCACCACCACTTTTTTTGGGGGAAAAGTGTGTCTTATAAAGTGAAAAATACGGTAATATAATTGCAGCATTTTTGGGTCAGCAAATTGCGATTGCGATATGGTGATTAATTGCGATTGCGATTGCTTTCGCGATATATTGTGCAGGCCTATGAGAAAGTAAGCTCCAAAAAGTGTAAGAACTATTTTGGGTCATTTTTAAAAGCAGAATTTTTGTGTGCAGTGCCCCCCCCCCTCCCCCCTTCAACATCTGAGTTATCACCAGATGACATAGCTGCACCCATGTGTCCTGTTGGAGTTTAGACTAGTTGTCCCCTCTACAGATAATGAAAGAAAACTCTGCCCAACTCTTCTTCAGAGTCACTTACCCTGGTTCTCGGGCCGACTGAGCCAGGTGTTGTTATCCTCATTCAGTTGTCGTAATTCCCGGGATCCCATTTCTGGTTTCCAGGGACGGACCTCTCTAAGTGAGGAAAATGGTCTCAAATGGCCCCGATGTTATTGGGCCTTGAGATGAAAATCAATAAAAAACTAACAGGAAGCAAACACTAGGATAAAATCCAGCTCACTCTTCCAGAGCCAAAATTAAGTTAACACCAAGGCGTCAACTCAAGAAAATGGCGCTGAGCTGACTGTGCAGAGGTGTCTTCTAGGTTCCTGGACATTGTGATGTCATAGAGAGGAACCTGTTGTAGATCACTGCTCTGTGACATCACCACAGCCTGGCCGCCATGTTGCTTCCTGCCAACTGCTCAGTATCTTCAATGGTTGTTATCTCCTCTAGATTATTAGTCTCTTATTTTTCACTTCCCTGATATTTTATTAAACTTTTTGTTCTTTTTGGATCCCCTCTCGGCTTTGTCTGTAGAAAACCGCATCATGAAGTGTATGTGTGTACAATAGTGGCGGAAAAAAGTCACAGATTGTGGCACATGCTGTATTTACACCATAATATGCGACTTTTGTGCTTCTCGACAATTTTCCAAAGTGGTTCAAAAAGGTGAGGAGTGGAGCCTCCCCCGGATTTACTATAATTTACACCAGGAACCAGCACAGAGTCCCTGCCGCTCAGGACTGTGCAGTGTAGGCCCTCATTATGTCGCTGTGTGGTGCTCTGTGGGGTCCATGTTACATAGAGAATACATTGGTTATATGGCGCCCAGTGGACCGTGCCGCCATTTATTTTTAGTGTATGGAATGGGCGACCCCTTTATGCCGCACTTTGCAGGGCGCTGACATAGGAAATCCATCCCTCCCCCATCTCTTAGTGCAGCTCACCAGTTCTTGGCCCCTCGCATGTATTCTATGTGTAAACAGTTGACCCCAGCATCTCGTCCATAGCAGTGAAAATGGCATTTGAAAGCATTCAGCGCATGTGCAGACACGCAGCAGGAGCCCTGTATCTGCGCATGCGCTGAGTGCTCTCTGAGCCGGCACAGAAGAGGACAGAGCCGGGCACCCGAGTAAATGACGTGACCTCCGCCATCTTAATTGCTGTAGACGCGGCTGCTGATGGTGGCCACTGTTTGAGTCTATGGACGGCGGGTTTCCCAGCACCCACCTGTTTATGGCATTGTAGAGGGGGCTTCAAAATGTGACCGATCCCTTTAATCACCTCCATGTGGAATACAGTAGAAGACCACCACCGGTATTTTTTGCCTATAAGATACACGACACGGGGTCGGCAGCCTTCCACACTTTAGCCCTTAGCTGGAACTCTTTAGTGACGGATGCCGCAGTATGTCATCTGTCTGAGGCTTCTGTTAACATACATACGTTTTTTGTGTATCCTTTTAAAATGTATGACAAAAATGTGATGTGAACCTAGCCCGGCCAGCGAAGAAGCAGAACAGACCCCACCAATTAGGATGGAGTCCATTCAGTTTCCGTTCGGGATTCTGTCTTTACCAGACCAAAAAAGTGCTGCATAGAAGGCTTTTTTGTCCGGTCTTTTTTGACAGAATCTGCAACAACGGCTCCAGACGCAGATGTGAGGAAGTGTAGGCCTCCGTATTATGTATCTAACAAACCGCAACTTTTATACTCTTCCTCGGGTAAAAATACTCCTCTTACCATTCTTGAGGAGTATTTTTACTCTTTCAGAAAAAAATGTAGTGCGACCTCTGGTCAGGCATGGTCACTACAGAAAAAATGTCGGCCTCTCTGCTGCTGCGGCTAATGAGGAGGGGCTGTACTGCGACCACTTTGCCACCAATACTAATTAACCTGTAATACAGATACAGGGGGCGGGGGCCGGCGGCAGAAACACATAGCCGGCACCCGGCCTCTAAGACAAGGAGCTGTGATCAGCGGCAGTCTTCCGCCGAGAAGCAGATACAAGAAGTGGGGCTGGATGGCTTGGAGACCTATGTGCAGTAAAGAGAACGGGGTGACCTACCCAAGGACCCTGGCAAATATGGCCTGGACATTAAGATGGACGCACAGAGTAAGGTGACAGCAGCACCGTGTGATGTATGGGGTGCAGTGTGTGATGTGTGTAGTGAATGCACAGCAGGCTATTATAGCCAAGTGATGGATGGAGGATCCGCCATATAGGACTGGACTTTATCACTTCGCTTTGATAACCTGCCGTTATTTAGACCAGTAATGCTTCCCCACATAAATCCCTCTTAGGCCCCGTTCACACCACTGCTGTTTATTTCTTTTGTTCTTCTCCATTAGATTAGCAGAAAAACTAAACTAACGGGCACATAAGGATCGGGCATGTATGGGTGGGTTTTTGTCATACGTTCAGCATACCCAAAACCGTATACATTAACGGACGCCTCAGACAGATGCCATACTGTGTCATCTGTCATCATAGAGTTTCATTGTAACAAAGTGCAGCAAAAAAAATGCATAGGCTAACCTATGCTGTTTTTTAAAATGTATTATTATTTTTTTCTACAATGGAACTCTATGGTGATGCATGCCACAGTATGGCATCTGTCTCAGGCGTCTGGTAACATACAGTGCATATAAAAGGCTACACACCCCTGTTGAAATGTCAGATTTATGTGCTTTAAAAAAAATGAGACAAAGATAAATCATTTCAGAACTTTTTCCACCTTTAATGTGACCTATAAACTGTACAACTCAGTTGAAAAACAAACTGAAATCTTTTAGGTAGAGGGAAGAGAAAATATAAAAATAAAATAATATGGTTGCATAAGTGTGCACACCCTTAAACTAATACTTTGTTGAAGGACCTTTCGATTTTCTTACAGCACTCAGTCTTTTTGGGTATGAGTCTATCGGCATAATTCCCTCTATCTTTACTAAGGCCCCAGGTCCAGCTGAAGAAGACCAGCCCCGCAGCCTGATGCTGCCCCCACCATGCTTCACTGTGGGGATGGTGTTCTTTTGGTGATGTGCAGTGTTGTTTTTGCGCCAAACATATCTTTTGGAATTATGGCCAAAAAGTTGAACCTTGGTTTCATCAGACCATAACACCTTTTCCCACATTCTTTTGGGAGACTTCAGATGTTTTTTTGCACAATGTAGCCTGGCTTGGATGTTTTTCTTGGTAAGAAAAGGCTTTCGTCTTGCCCCTCTACCCCATAGCCCAGACATATGAAGAATACGGGAGATTGTTGTCACATGTACCACACAGCCAGTACTTGCCAGATATTCCTGCAGCTCCTTTAATGTTGCTGTAGGCCTCTTGGTCGCTTCCCAGACCAGTTTTCTTCTCGTCTTTTCATCAGTTTTGCAGGGACGTCCAGTTCTTGGTGATGTCACTGTTGTGCCATATTTTCTCCACTTGATGATGACTGTCTTCACTGTGTTCCATGGTAAATCTAATGCCTTGGAAATTCTTTTGTCCCCTTCTCCTGACTGATACCTTCTAACAATGAGATCCCTCTGATGCTTTGGAAGCTCTCTGTGGACCATGGCTTTTGCTGAGGGATGCGACTAAGAACATTTCAGGAAAGACCAACTAGAGCAGCTGAACTTTATTTGGGGTTAATCAGAGGCACTGTAAATTATGGCAGGTGTATGCTGACTCCTATTTAACATGATTTTCAATGTGATTGCTTAATTCTGAACACAGCTACATCCCCAGGTACATCCACATTATTTTAGTTTTTTTTTTGTTTTCTTCCCTCCACCTAAAAGATTTCAGTTTGTTTTTCAATTGAGTTATACAGTTTATAGGTCACATTGAACCTATAGCACGGACAGCACACGGATAACACTGAAAGGCATTCTGCAATTTTTGCGGACCCATATAAATAAATGGGTCTGTGCATTGTCCACAAAAATTGCAGAATGGACGCGGAAGAAAAATACGGTCGTGTGAATGCTCCCTAAGGTGGCGCTCTCCATCCTCTTTCAGCGTTCCCTGGCCCTTCTCAGGCTTGTCCAGACCTTCATCCACGGGATGGCTCATTGGTTCCTCCGTACCATTCCCCGCTACCGCCCTGGAAGCTAAATACTGTGCTCTCGGCGTTCCGAGCTTCCCCCTTCGAGCCGTTACAGGAGATCTCTCTCTACGCCTTCTGTCCTGTAGGTCGTGTTCCTTGTGGCCATCATGTCTCTCCGACGGGTGTCTGTCTTACCGGCCTCTCTGGTTCTGCCCTTTTCTGTCCTTCTCTGGACAAGGCTGTTCTCCATCCCGTCCCTTCCTCCCCTCTGACGGTGGTATCTGCCTTCGTCTCGACGAGGCCTTCATGCTTCCCTTCCCACCCCTGGGAACGGACTCGGCGCCGCTGAAACGTTGTTCGGGCCTTGGGGATTTCCATGGAGATCACAATCTCCTTCAGCGCTAGGACTCTCCTTTTGATCCGGAAGGTCCGTGTAAGGGGTTGCAGGCCTCCAAGGTGGCTTCACCTGCTTCATCAACTTGGCCATTGCTGAGGTTGCCTCACCAGGGGCAAGGTTCCGCCTTTCGGTGTCACCGCTCGTTCCGCCAGAGCGGTTGATGCCGCTTGGGCCTAGAGCCATCTGGCCTGGCCGAACATTGTGCAAGGTGGCCCTTCTTGCATGTCTTTGCCAGGTTCTACGGGGTGCATTCTTATGCATCGAAGGCTGTTTCCTTGGGCCACCAGGTTTTGCAGGCGGCAGTTCCTTGCTGCCTACGGGTGCTTTGCCTTGGTGCTGTGGTCCCTCCCTTCTTGGACTGCTCTCGGACAACCCAAGGTCTCCTGTGTCCCCCAATGAAGGTGGGCGAGAAACCGAGATTTTTGTTTAACTTACCAGTAAAATTTCTTTCTCGCTCTTCCTTGGGGGACACAGCACCCACCCATTCATTTGTTTTTGTACGCTGTTACGGACCTGGTTTACCCCGTTGGGTAGTTGGCAGGTGGTTCCACTTGTTGGATATTGCCTTTTCTCACTACTTGGACACGCAGTCTCTCTATCCAGGATGAGGGTATAGCTGCTGGAGGAGGGGCTTAACAGTTTTCACTTAGTGCAGGGCTTGACAAATTTCCTTGGAATCTAGGAGCCAGCTAAAAAAGTTAGGAGCCAGGCGGAGCCGCGTCATAAAGCTCCCAATAGATGCCCCCATAGTGCTCCCCCCCCCCACTTCTCTATAGAGCCCCCCAATAATGCATGCCAGTACATAGGGCCCCCAGTAGATGCCCCCATAGTGTTCCTACCCCTGTTCTCCATAGTGCCCCCCATAATGTGCGAGTATATAGGGCCCCCCATAATGCTTCCCCTTTTCAATAGGTTATATGACACGTCAGATGCTGCCAGGGTCTAAGTGATCGCCACTTGCGGCCGCCATGACATGTGGAAACCCTTACAAGGATTACAGGGTCCGGAGGGGAGGGCAGAGGGGTCCGGAGGGGAGGGCAGAGGGGTCCGGAGGGGAGGGCAGAGGGGTCCGGAGGGGAGGGCAGAGGGGTCCGGAGGAGGGCAGAGGGTCTGGAGGGAGGGCAGAGGGGTCCGTCTTGTCAATCTCTTTCCCCCTTGTCATTCACTTTCTCTCCCCCCCCCCCCCTTGTCATTCACTTTCCCCCCTTGTCATTATCTTTCCCCCCTTGTCATTCACTTTCTCTCACCCCCCCCCCATGTCATTCACTTTCTCCCCCCCCCCTTGTCATTCATTTCCCCCCCTTGTCATTCACTTTCTCCCTCCTCCTTGTCATTCACTTTCTCCTCCCCCTTGTCATTCACTTTCTCCCCCTTGTCATTCACTTTCTCCCCCCTTGTCATTCACTTTCTCCCTCCCCCTTGTCATTCACTTTCTCCCTCCCCCTTGTCATTCACTTTCTCCTCCCCCTTGTCATTCACTTTCTCCCTCCCCCTTGTCATTCACTTTCTCCCTCCCCCTTGTCATTCACTTTCTCCTCCCCCTTGTCATTCACTTTCTCCCTCCCCCTTGTCATTCACTTTCTTCCCCCCACCTTGTCATTCACTTTCTCCCCCCACCTTGTCATTCACTTTCTCCCCCCCTTGTCATTCACTTTCTCCCCCCACCTTGTCATTCACTTTCTCCCCCACACCTTGTCATTCACTTTCTCCCCCACCTTGTCATTCACTTTCTCCCCCCACCTTGTCATTCACTTTCTCCCCCCACCTTGTCATTCACTTTCTCCCCCCCACCTTGTCATTCACTTTCTCCCCCCACCTTGTCATTCACTTTCTCCCCCCCCACCTTGTCATTCACTTTCTCTCCCCCCACCTTGTCATTCACTTTCTCCCCCCACCTTGTCATTCACTTTCTCCCCCCCTTGTCATTCACTCCCCCCTTGTCATTCACTTTCTCCCCCCTTCCTCCCTGCCTATAGTGTAGCATGGCCGGAGCTTTGTATAGTCCCACGGGTACAGGAGCTTTAGTTTCCTGTACTCGGGCGGACTGACAGGAAGTGCACACTGTGTGCGCACTTCATGTCAGTCCGGCCGGGTACAGGAGACAGATGCTCCCTGTACCGCGGACCATACAGGGCTCAGCCACGCTACAATGAGGGACTGACAGGAGGAAGCGCTGAGCGCTTCCCTCCTGTCAGTCCCTCTCTTCATGCTGTGCCCGGGCGGTGCGCCCTCATGGACGCGCCAGCCCGGGCAGTGCTGCAGCCGCCTGAGGCTCTCTATAGAGCGCTCGGGCGGCTGCAGCATGAAGGGGGCCGGCGCTCCTAGGACGCGTATAGGACGCGCCGGCCCTGCGCCCGGGCACCTGTGAGAATGGGCTGACAAATACCCAGGCGCCAGGACCAAATTCCTGGTCGCCATGGCGACCTGGCGCCTGGGATTTGTCGAGCCCTGACTTAGTGTCACGCCTCCTAGGGAGCTGAGCTATACGCATGATCTCCTGTGTCCCCCAAGGAAGAGCGAAAAAGAAATTTTACTGGTAAGTTATACAAAAATCTCGTTTTTTCGGCCTTATGTACTATGTTACTATGTTTCGCCACCACTTAACGAGCAGCCGACTGTTGGGATGGAACGCTTCCTTCCCGACAATCTGCTGCTCATTGGCCTTTGTAAATCCAGCTTTACAAGTCGGATCTGTGTAAGGTCCACTGTGCCGCGTCTTCTAGGCTCTCTATTATCAGTTCTTTTATTCAAATATATCTTTTAAGGGATATTCTGGTTTTGTGTATTGATGGTGTACTTAGAATAGGTCAGAGTCTTACTCTCAGCACCCTCGCTGCTCAGCTGTTTGAAGGGCTGTGCCATTTGGGCAAGAGCTGCGTTTTCTGCAATTTTTACCTGAGCGCTCTTTACATGGTAGCAGTGGTGCATTCGAATTACAGCTATTCAAGTTAAGGGACGGACAGCTGTAATTTCACTGCACCATCACTACCATGTAGACGGTGCTTGGGTAAACACTGCAGAGAACACAGCTCTTGTTCTAGTGCTGCAGCCCCTTCAAATAGCTGATCACCGAGGGTGCTGAGAGTCCGACCCCTTCTGTCTGATACTGATGACCTATCCTGAGGACATCGTCCTTATCTCAAAACTGGAATACCCCTTTAAAGCAGGGGTTCAGAACCTGCAGTCCATATGCGTTCCCCAATACTATTCTTTGCAGCCCCAATCTTTTGCTTCAGAGGTTTAACTTGAAGATTCTGGGCAAAAGAGATAAATTCCCCTGCCAGCATCAGGGCTGTGGAGTCAGAGTCGAGGAGTCGGAGTCAATTTTGGGTACCTGGAGTCGGCAAAAATGAACCGTGACCATGAAGAAGCATGCTTTTCATATGCTTCACTATATGGCACGCAACGCACAGTTAAGGGTACTTTCACACTGGCGTTTTGGATTCTGTTTGTGAGATCTGTTTCAGGGCTCTCACAAACAGTCCAAAACGGATCAGTTCAGCCCCAATGCATTCTGAATGGACAAGGATCCGTTCAGAATGCATCAGTTCAGCTCCGTACCGTCTCTATTCCGTTCTTGAGGCGGACATCAAAACGCAGCATGCAGCATTTTGGTGTCCGTCTGACTATGCAGAGCCGAACGGATCCGTTTTGACTTACAATGTAAGTCAATGGGGACAGATCAGTTTTTAATGACATAATATGGTGCATTTGAAAACGGATCCGTCCCCCATTGACTTTCAATGTAATTCAAAACAGATCCGTTTTGACTTTGACATTCTTCTTTAAAGCTAATGCAAACGGATCCGTTCTGAACAGATACAAACGTTTGCATTATAGGTGCGGATCCGTCTGTGCAAATGACAGACAGATCCGCACCAATGCAAGTGTAAAAGTAGCCTAAGGAGCGGCAATACTTATACTTTCCATTGTGTAGTGTTCCGCTGTTACAAGAAAGGCAATCCCCATGGTTAACCTAGCGTCTCACTGATAACTGATTAAGTAAATATGTTTTTTGAAGGACTAGAGACACTTGAATAAGTGAAGGGAATGGATAGTCAATAGTTCAAGACTGAAGCTGTAAACCATTTGAAAAACTGCTGTCATTCAGCTAAGGCTATAAAAACTTGGAACTCAGATTGTAGTTTAAACTTTAAACATGACTATGGGATTCTACTAGGGAAATCATGTTTTAAAATAAATGCCCCTGCCCCTTCCTGGATCCTCCCACTGCCCTATCTTCAGCAGAAGATCAGCACACAAAGAAGAAGTCTTTTGCTTAAACTGTTCAATACAGTAGGCTGTTGACTTCCTAGCCAGTAGTTCTGTGGTAATGACATGTATGTTGCCTTTCTTTCCTTCAAGGAATGTATAAAATGCATTTGCATATTAAATACAGAGGAGTCAGAGTCGGAAGTACCAAAAACTGAGGAGTCGGAGCATTTATCTACCGACTCCACAGCCCTGCCCAGCATGCACTTTCTATAAAACTGGTGTCTTCTTATAAGATACAAGGGTCTTTGGGCCACCTCAGACTCCTGGTCCTGGTAGCGACTGCTGCCTCTGCACCCCCTATAGCTACGCCCCTGTTCTGGTCACAAGACATGATTGTCTGTGACTGCTGACCACTCACATTTATTTTTCATGACAGAGAAAAGAGGAGAGGTGTATTTTGTGAGAGCCAAGACAGGTAAGTACTAATGGTGAACTGCTTGCCTTCTCTCGGACAGCCATATATTTCCAGAATGGGGGTCTCCTCACTTTTGTGTGGCACTTTAGAAAAGAATGGATGAGGTGGAGAGTTGGCCGTGGATCTGTGTGGCTATTCTCATTGTAGTTTGACAGTAAAGAAACATTAGGCTAACCCCACAGTGTAAACCAGAAAGCCACATGCACACACGGTCTCTACATGGTAATGCCCCTTTGCAATTGGTCCAGTATGACAATGTGCTCTTTGGACAACCAAAGGTTGTTCTTCCCTGTGTTAGAGGGGTTGTTCACGCCTGTGGCCTTTCTGATAGACCCTCCAGTGTGGATGGACCTGCGTAGGGAATCATGCTTACCTGAACTTCTGGTTCCTTTGCTTTCCCTCCACCACTGCAGCTCTCAGGTCTCCCTGCATCAGCAGCATCCAGTTTGACATGGGTCATGTGCCGCTGCAGCCAGTAACTGGCTGCAGTGGTGACATGTCTCCAGTGTGTCATGTGACCGGGTGTCACTGCAGGAGCCTTGTGACCGGATTGTGATGCCAGTAGACCCAAGGGCTGCAGTATCATAAGGGTTGTGAAGGAGCCGGAACTCATTGGTGGGGATTAGTTTAGTATGATTCCCTCTGCAGGTCTTGCCACTTTGGGGGAGGATCTGCTCAAAAGGCCCCAAGGGGTGAATAATATCCCCTACTGCATTAAATTCACTGTTTTGGTGTGTAAGTTCATACACTTCTCCAGTGTGCTTCTCATATTGAAAATATATACCAGACAAGTATGATAGATGTATATTCCACCTCCACGTTCCCAGCTAATCAGCACTTGAGAGGAAGAGACCAGACATGCAGCTCTGTCCATTGCAGATTATGGCTGATGCTGAAACACCCTACCATTTGGCAAATCCTGTGCACGCATCCTGCTCCAATGGTATGATAAATCCAAGGAACAAAATATTGATCCAGCACCAGGATATAATAAACTCCTTTTATTGAAAAATCATATAAAAAAATACCATCCATAAGATCAACAGTCTTATAAAAACATGTTGGTAGTACCTGGCAGTGCGGTACGGAAATGTTTTAATGTGATTTTTCAAAAAAAGAGTTGCTTTCCTCCTGCTGCTGGATCAATATTTTGTTGCTTAGTTAAAGGGGTTGTCCAAGACCCATAATGCCCCCCCATATGCAGGGCTGTGGAGTCGGAGTCGGAGTCGAGGAGTCGGAGTCGGAGGCAATTTTGGGTACCTGGAGTCGGAGTCGGCAAAAAATGGACCGACTCCGACTCCTACTAGATTTAAATTGGAATAAAAAAAAATTGGAATAAAAAAAAAGCAAGTTTAAATGTCCCAATTCAGATAAAGTTATAATTAATTACTTCTCTACTGTAAGAATAAAGGCCAATGCATGCAGTGCGTCACGTTACCGCTAAACAAAGACGTTAAGTGACCGTGAAGAAGCTTTTCATATGCTTTACTATGCAGTTAAAGGGACACTGACAGGCTAATTTACCGGCTAAAGATATATCTGCTGGTATTCATCAGAGGATTAGGAATACAACTAGACGACTGTTACCCCCAGTTGAGGTTTACTTGTGTTTAAAAACGTTTTAATCAATATGCAAATTCTCTACCTTTGTGCCCAAGGGGCAGGCACACATGTAGAGTACTGGCAGCACTAAACAGGACTAGGTAGCGAGGAGGAAGAGAGAAAGCTGGCACAGCCTCAGCATAGCCAGACGAGGCTGCTGCCAGCACTCTACACGTGCGCCTGCGCAGGAATTCAGCGCTCGGCTAGCCTGAAAAAAAGGCCAGTGCAGTGAATAATAACGAGGGAAACAGCGCTGGGAAGCTGTACTTCGGGCGCGGCTGGGCACAAAGCCGCAGGAGACGCTGCCCCATTGGGCACAAAGATAGTGAATTTGCATACAGATTAAAATGTTTTTAAACACAAGTACAGCTTAACTGGGGGTAACATTAGTATAGTTTTATTCCTAATTCTCTGATGAATACCAGTATATATATATCTTTAGCTGGAAAATCAGCCTGTCAGTGTCCCTTTAAGGAGCGGCAATACTTCCACTTTCCATTGTCTTGTGGTCTGCTGTTACAGGGAACCCATGGTTATCCTCGCCTCTCACTGATAACTGATTAAGGACTGGAGACACTTGTATAAGTGAAGGGAATGGATAGTCAATAGTTCAAGACTGAAGCTGTAAACCATTTGAAAAACTGCTATCATTCAGCTAAGGCTATAAAACATGTAAACTCAGATTGTTAGCTTAAATTTTAAACATGACTATGGGATTCTACTAGGAAAATCATGTTTTAAAATAAATGCCCCTTCCTGGATCCTCCCACTGCTCTTCAGCAGAAGATCAGCACACAAAGGAGAAGGCAGCAGCTTCTGCTCAACTACCTCTCTGTGCTAGAGAAGATTAGAAGAACTTGGTGGAACAGCTTCGTATTTGCATATTAAATACAGAGGAGTCGGAGTCGAGGAGTCGGAGTCGGAGTCGGAAGTTTCAAAATCTGAGGAGTCGGAGTCGGACAATTTATCTACCGACTCCACAGCCCTGCCCATATGCCCAGGACCCTCACAAAGATTGTATTTACCTTTCTTTCCGACACCCGCGTCGCTTCTGATGCCCGCATACGGCAAGGGACGGAGGGCAGCCAAAAGCAGGCTGCGACAGGGACGAGGCTCCCTAGCATCGCGGGTGACGCTAGGGAGGCTTGTTCCCGTCATATGGGGGGGCATTATAGGTCTTGGATAATGCCTTTAAAAGGTGAAAACCAGGGTATTACCAGGACAATGCTTTTTAGGGATTGCACAAAGCCAAAGAGGTTAGTTGGCATAGTGGGTCTGCACCTACTGCTCGTTTCAGTTATGTCTTACATTACTCCACTGTCACTCTGTTTTTTGTCAGACATTTTATTTTTAACCTTTTTAAGGATGCAGACAATTTTTGATTTTAAATTTTCTGCTCACACAGTTAGGAATTTTTTTTTTGTTTTTGTTTTATTTTTTAATGGCACCATTTAATTTACTATAGCTTGTAACAGAGAAAAATTCTTTGTGATGGGAAATTGAATCTCTTTTGGGGGGGGGGGGGGGCTGTATTTGCAGCATTAACAGAGAGCTTAAAATGACATCACCAGCCTCATTCTGTGTGTTGGTGTGACTACAGCGATAACAAATTTATATAGTTTGTAATATGTTTTTTTGCATCGCCATATTCGGACAGCCATAACTGTTTTAGTTTTTCATCAGCAGAGCTGTGTTGGGGCGCATTTTTGTGGGGTGAGCTGTAGTTTTCATCGGTACTGTTTTGGGGCACATATGACTTTACTTTGATCACTTCTTTTTATTACATTGTTTGCTGGGGGCAATATGTCCAAAAATTGTCTTTTTATTTTTTCCATAGTTAAAATGTCATAGTTCGTACATTTTCAAATGTGGCGATAGCAATGATGTTTATTTTTTATTGTTTATTTTTATGTGTAAAATTGGGCAAGGGGAGTGATTTGAATTCTTTTTTTTATTTATTCATTTATTTATTTAAAAAAAAACATTCACTTTTTTCACTGTCCCCTTAGAAGACTTGTACCAGAGACTGCAATAGAATACTGGGGTTTATACAGACTGCCTCTCAGGCCCTGCCTCGGGCACAGCTCTGCAGGCAGCTCACTATGACTGGTCTGACAGCCTTTACAAGGCCTCAGACAGTGATGTACATAGAGAAGCAAGGGCCCCATATCAAGGATCAAACCAGCCCCCTCCCCCCTAAAAGGACAGAAGGGTTTCCACCTAAACCCCTTTCAATGATCCTTGGGCCATTTTTTCCACTGCCTTATTTGTTAAAAGTTGTTCCTTTAGAGCAGGGGTGTACAACCTGCGGCCCCCAGAGCCGTGCTTTGGGGCCCCCTTCCTGCTTGCCAGAAACACAGCTGATCGTGAGCATTACAGCTCCTGCTTCCGCACTGTAGTTTCCTAGTTAAAATCATTTTTAACCAGTTCCTGCAGCATGGTTTAGTGCTCCTCCAGTAGAAGAGAAGATAATCCCAACTAAGACTGGGCCCCCTCTTCCTCTGGGCCTCATAGCAGTCGCATGGTCTGCCACTATGGTAGTTACGCCCCTGGCCCCAGACTGCCATAGCAAAAGATCAGAATTCCACATTTTTGCAGTGTGGGCCCGTATTGGAAGATAGAGAGCCTCTTCCCGCTGTCTAACTTCACAGTAGCAGCGGTCACTATTGACAGTGACATCTAAAGGGTTAAATAAATGGGATCAGATTCTTCTCCATTCCTGGTCTCTTACTGTGGGTGCCAGCTGTATTATCAGCGTGTGAGCCCACTTCATGCTTCCCCTTAATGCTTATGTCGTACAGGTACATCCAATTACTGGCTTCAGTGGTGATGTGGCCACAAGCAGCATGTCACTGCTTAAGCCAGTCATTGGCTGTAGTGTTGCATGTGACCATACCCCCAGCCAGCTGGATGTAAGCAGTGCGGCGATCGGAAGATGGTGGCATCACAGAGGACCGGAGAGGCATGGTGCATTTAAGTATGAATCTTCTTTCAGGAGTCAGGCTGGGGACATTACATAAGATATCATTATTACCAGAAAACCCCTTTAAGAGATTAAAGGCTATGTACCCCTTCAGAGGCAGTTTTTTAATGATTACATTTTACTCATTTTTGGCTAAAAATAATTTTTTCAATTGGCCTTTATTAAAAATATTGAGCTATTTTGTCACAAAGGGTTAACTGTTTTTCTAGCTGTGTGACTGGTACACTCACTGTGTGAAGTCATCTAATAAACTTTATCTCTAAATTACTGAGAGGTCATAAACACTTATTTAAACCACATTGTTATTAGTAAGATTAGAACTGAGGTCTTAGAGCAGAGATAAGGAGTCTTTCTGCTCCTGGTCTGACGGAAAAGACAGAAAATCCAAAGGGTGCTACTAATGCATCTAAGCGCTGTAAAAAGGAGTCCATATATTTTGCTAAAGACCAATTTCAAAAAAGTATTTTAGCTCAAATTGCAATGATAAAAAAATACACCCAAAGATGCAATAGACTTTAAGTTTATAGTTATGAAAACAATCAATCAAGTCACATAGTTTATCACTAGAAATGCACTGTATTGACGAACAGAGACCGGTATTATTGCTGTATAAGGCCTCTTTCACACTTTCGTTGTTGGGATCCGGCGTGCACTTCCGTCCCCGGAAGTGCCCGCCGGATCCGTAACAACGCAAGTGACCTGAAAGCATTTGAAGACTGATCAGGATCCTGATCAGTCTTCAAAATGATTTCAGCGTTACTATGGCAGCCAGGATGCTATTAAAGTCCTGGTTGCCATAGTAGTAGTGGGGAGCGGGGGAGCAGTATACTTACAGTCCGTGTGGCTCCCGGGGCGCTCCAGAATGACGTCAGAGCGCCCCATGCACATGGATCACGTGATATCCATGCGATCACATGATCCATGCGCGTGGGGCGCCCTGACGTCACTCTGGAGCGCCCCGAGAGCCGCACGGGCGGTAAGTATACTGCTCCCCCGCTCCCCACTACACTTTACCATGGCAACCAGGACTTTAGCGTCCTGGCTGCCATGGTAACCATTCAGAAAAAGCTAAACGTCGGATCCGGCGATGCGCCGAAACAACGTTTAGCTTAAGGCCGGATCCGGATTAATGCCTTTCAATGGGCATTAATTCCGGATCCGGCCTTGCGGCAAGTGTTCAGGATTTTTGCCCAGAGCAGACATCCTGATGCATCCTGAACGGATTTCTCTCCATTCAGAATGCATTGGGATAATCCTGATCAGGATTTTTCCGGCATAGAGCCCCGACGACGGATCTCTATGCCGGAATAGAAATACGCAAGTGTGAAAGAGCCCTAAGGACTGTTTCACACTTGCATTGTTAATTCCGGTTTTGAGATCCAACAGAAGTTCTCAATACCGGAATTAAACATCTGTTTAAAAAAAAAACGTATTCGTCACCATTGACTTACATTGCTTTCAGTGCCAGGACACAAAACTGCAGCTTGCAGCGGTTTTGTGTCCGGTCTCAAAACGGAAGGCTGCCGAAACGGAAGGCTTCCTGATGCATCCTGAACGGCTCTCTTTACATTCAGAATGCATGAGGACTAAACGGAAACGTTTTTTTTTTTTTGGTATTGAGATCCTCTGCCGGATCTCAATACCGGAAAACAACAATGCAAGTGTGAAAGTACCTGTGACGCAGAACAATGTCAGGCACACTACTGGCACCAGGATTAGATTAAAATTGAATTGTATAGCATTAGCTACATCAGTAGCACAGCAATGGCTGCCAGCATGTCAGAGACTGTCTAAGGCAGGGGTGCACAACATGTGGCCCTCGATACCATTCTGTGCGGCCCCCAACCATCTGGTAACAGACATGTTATGTCTAACGTCTTGTGGCTGCTCACATGTATTCATGTATTCTGTCATTAGATGGGAATGCTAGAAGTGTAACTAGATATTTATGATATATACTGTATTTTCAATATACCATAAATATAGTATTTCATTTGGTAATACCCCTTTAAGTTTTATTTTCAGCCCTTGGAATTGTTTCAGGCTGACAATGTGGCCCCCAACCAGAAAAGGTTGTGCACCCCTGATCTAAGGGCTGATTCACACAACCATGGTCAGACCGACCGTGGCTCCCCTGACCTGAACTGACTGTATCATAGTGATTTATGATTGTCAGTTCATATGTGTTTCTGGATCTATCTCTTTACATGGAACTGTTATCTGGGCGTTCATCAGGTGAAATAATTGTTTATGCTGACACCAACATCATTGATTCTAGGCAGTAGATCGTGTTGTGTAGACAGTGATCTGCTGCACAGTAGCAATCGCTCATCCCCATACAGTGGAGGAGATTGCTGCATGTAAATGTAGCCCTCACCTCAGCAGATGAGCAGATGATTATCGGGAAGGGACTCTTCCTTCCTGATATTACCTGCTCGATCAGCACGTGTAAATGCGCTATTACTGACCGCACTCTCGCTCTCTCTGACGTCCTCACTCGCCTGTGTATAACCCCAGAGACCACCTGTATTTCGTTATTGATAAGAAGCAAAAGAAAAACGTGTGTTGCGGCTGGGAGCTGCCGTATGGTTGGTATTATCTACCAGCACTTGCTTTTTACTTATTTGTTTCTGCTTAGGTATTACTTTCTTTATCACATTAAGGCCTCTTGCACACAAACGTTTTTTTTTTTTTTTTTCCGTTTACGTTCTGTTTTTTTGCGTTCCATATACGGACCGTATACGGAACCATTCATTTCAATGGATCCGCAAAAAAAATGGAAGGTACTCCGTATGCCTTCCGTTTCTGTATTTCAGTTTTTACGTTCCGTTCAAAGATAGAACATGTCCTAATATTGTCCGCATAACAGACAAGGATGGTACTGATCTATCAGGGTCCAGCTGTTCCGTTACACAAAAAACGGAATGCACACGGACGTCATCCGTATTTTTGCAGACCGCAAAATGCTGAATAAGCCATATGGTTGTGTGCAATAGGCCTAATTGTGTGATGCTGTCTAGCACTTGCCACTTTTTGGATGTAACCTTTTTCTGAGTAGCCACCTCAGCTCCCTGTTTTTATTTCTGGCTGCTTAATTTTTATGTATTTTATTTAATATTATATGGTTTCTGAATAAGAATTATTATTATTGATGTAGATTTATGTGGATGTTCCCATATTTTGTCGGTGTTGATGTTGTATAGTGGCTGTGACACGTCCACGGAGTCATTAGCGCCTCACACCTATAGTCCCTCATGATTGGCTGAGGCTGCCTGCAGGGCATTATGGGCAAGCATGCCACCCATCTCTTCATCTCTCTCTTCTGATCTGTAAAACGATAGACGCCTTTTTGAATGATGCGTGTCGGACGAATAACAAAAGTTTTAGGATTGATGAAAACTGAAGTGTTTGGGAAATTCGTAATGAGTTTGATTTGTGTAGAATCAATTTGCTCATCTCTAGTAATACCTTTACAGGTTATAATTACTAGATTTCTAGATGAGGATTGTGGATTCAGCAAATTATTTTATGATGACGTATTTTTTGCCCTATAAGACGCACCTGTCCATAAGATGCACCTAGGTTTTAGACGAGGAGAATAAGAAAAAATGTATTTTTCATTAGACCTCAGCTCAGGGCCTCATTTAGACCCCCAATGTTAATAAGACCCTCAATCAGACCTCTGCTCAGACCCCAATGTTAATAAGACCCCAAAAACACCTCATCGCAGACCCCCTATCAGACATCAGCTCAGATCCCAATGTGAATTATCCCCCAATCAGACCTCAGATCAGACCTCCGATCTGAGTAACCCCCCCCCCCCCCCGACCTCAGATAACAACCCCATTCAGGCCTCAGATCAGACCCCTCCATGTGAATGACCCCCAGACTTCAGATACCAGCCTCATTTAAACCTCAGATTAGACCCCCTAATGTGAATGACTCTCAGATAACAGCCCCATTCAGACCTCCGATCAGACCCCCCCAATGTGAATGACCCCCAGTCCTTGCTCAGAGCAATTAAAATGAAAAAATCCAGTTACATCTCCTCTCCTGCTCCGGACGCTGCCTCCTCCGCTCCCAGGATCTAGCTCCATCTCCTTCTTGCCGCGCGCTATGCTGTGACTTGACACTCAGAGTGTGAGGTTACAGAGCGCTGCTGTCCTCACTCTGTACGCAGTCACGGCACAGCCGACAGCAGAGGACCAGAGAACGGTAAGTAGAGAGCCCAGGGAGCGCTGCATTTACCACTTTCCCGTTCTCCGGTACTAATAAGAGCTACTGTAAGGCTACATGCACACGACCGTTGCCTGCCTCCGCGTCCGCTCCTCTTTGAAATTTTGCGTCCGTCAAAAAAAACGGATGACGGACCGTTTTTTTTTGACGGATCCGATTTTTATGGCAGATCCATTGTAAAAATGCCTATCCTTGTCCGCAAACGTGAAAAAAATAGGACATGCACTATTTTTTTGACTGAATGAAAACATGGATCACGGATGCGGAACAAAAACGGTTGACCATCCGCATTTTTTGACGGACCCATTGAAATGAAAGGGGAAGCATCCTATCCGTGAAAAAAAACGGAACGGACACGGAAACAAACAACGGTCGTGTGCATGGGGCCTAATGGAAATGCTCATTAGTATTTGCCCCATAAGACGCAGTGACATTTTGCAAAATATGGTATTTGTACTTGGGGATGATTCCCCCCCCCCCCCCCCAAGATGAAGGAAATGGGCTGAAATGGATGGATGGATGTTTATCCTTTTCATCCTGCACACAAACTTTTTTTTTTTCTATGTTCCGTTTTTTTTTGTACCCCGTTGGCATTTCCTTTAATGAGGCAGAAAAAAAACAGAAATGATTCCGTGTTCGCATGGCAGTTCCGCAAAAAATACAACGTGTCCTATTATTATTCGTATTACGGACAAGGATAGGACTCTTCTATTAGAGGCCGGCCATTCTGTTCCCCAAAACACCCAACGGTCGTGTGCATGAGCCCTTATAGACTTTCTCAGAATGGAGCGTATTGGGTTCATAGTAGAGCACTGGAAGAGCTTTCTAACTATTTTATATCATTGTATTATAGTGTAGTAGTAGTAGTGTTAAAGAACCTGTTAAGATGCTTGTGCTTCTCACGATCAGCAGAGGTCTCCCTTGTACTGTGTGAATCCAGTCTTGAGCAACACAAGTGTTTTATGAAGTCCTTTAGTTTCATCTTTATTAGAAGAAAACACCGTGGGGAAAATTTATAATCAGAGAATTTTTTTCATAATTTTTCAGTAGTCTGCATTGCCAAATTTATGAAATGTCGCACAGTGTCCCAGATTTACTAATCCTAAAGATGGTGTTAATATAGGCCGGCTGCCCGGACCTGCACCAAATATATCACAGCTGGAGGATTAATGTGGTGCAGGGACAGACCCTTTTTCTCGGACTCTATACCAACTACTGACAGATTTTTACACCAGAATTGTGGCGCTGTTTTTGGTGAAAAATGGTGCATCTTATTTTCCACCCCCTTGTCGAGCATGTCGGAAAAAAGGTGTGCCAAAAAAGGTGTGCCAAACCTAGGTGTGCCAAATTAGGTAACTTCTTAGATTTGTGGCACAAGCACATTAATACAGATGGGTTTGATAAATTCTTTAATGCTTCTGTCATGATATGTTATTACGCTTTACTGGTGTAAGACTGAGAAAATGTTTGCAATTTTTTGAAAAAGGCCACAATGATAACTAATTAACAAAGTTAGCCATGGCCACTTCCCCTATATTCAGTACTTTCCCCATGCACCACTTCCTATATTCCGTGCTTCCATGCAGAAATCAATATACTTTTCAACCCACTTTTCAAAACTGGAGTTAGTGGTGTGAAATGTTAAATATTGCAAGTTTATTTTCTAAAATCGACCCAAAAAGTCACAAATCCCTATTTTTTGTGCCTTTTTGAATCCAGAATTCTGGAATGCCGATCTGTCCCCATTGACTACGGCACGGCAGTGATTGACGGACTAAAAAGTCGGTCCTGCAGTACTTTTAGTCTGGCGATCTCCGGACGTGCACTGCCGTGCTCCTCCGCCCCACTATAGTCAATGGGGACGGAGCGGCAGTACACGGGTACTTGCAGCATGGCGGATCCGGCAGGCTGTTCACCCGCCGGAACAGCCTGCCGGATAACATTCCTATCAATAAGACCTCATGCACATGACCGTATGTGTTTGCGGTCCTCAAACCACGTATCCGCAAAACACAGAAGCTGCTCCGCGTTCCATTCCGCAAATCGCAGCTCATTGTAGAAATGCCTATTCTTGTCCGCAAAACGGACAAGAATAGGACATGCTCTATTTTTTTTGCGGGGCCACAGAACGGAGCAACGGATGTGGACAGCACACGGAGTGCTGTCTGCATCTTTTGCGGCCCCATTGAAGTGAATGGGTCCGCACCCAAGCAGCAAAATATGCGATTCGGACGCAGACCAAAACAACGGCCGTGTGCATGAGGCCTAAGATAAGGAATGAGCTATAATGAGTGTTTATAATGTGAGAGAGCAGAGATAAGGAGCCTTCTGCTCCTCAGATGATGGAAATGACAAAAAATCTAAAGTGATTTTAGGTCAAAATACGTTTAATGCAATAATAATAAAAAATTGCCCCCAAATATGTACATAGCCTTTTACCCTTGTGTAGCGTTCTGGACTTCGCTGCAGGGGAGCCACCAGGCCTCTACCTCCTGGTGTAGTCTCTGTATGATTGACAGCTGATTCGCAGGAGGTTCATTCAAAATCGTAGGGACAGGCCGAGATCGGGGCAGGCAAAGTATGTGCTATTTGTTAAGTGGTCCGAGGTCAAGGCAGGCAGCGCAGGGTCAATATGGAGGTCAGGGCAGGCAACAGAGGGTCGGAACATAGTAAATATGCAAAGTTACAGTAAATGGGCAAACAACAGAGACAGCACACATTCGCAGGAAAATTATAGAACCTATTGCCCAGAGGAAGGTGCCTTAAGTACCCCAGGGTTGTCAGCCATTGGCTGGACAAGAATAGGGTGCACGTTCGCTGGCCTTTTAAGAGCAGGAGGGGGAGCAAGCTCCCTGCTGCAAGGGAGAAGTGGCCTTGCCGTAAATCAAGAACAAGCCAGGCAGCTGGGCCTGCTGTGAGGCAGACAGCAGTAGACAGGTCTTTGCCTCCGGGAGAGGTGAGCAGAACAGTGGTCGGCACTGTAAAACCCTTATGACTTAATTGCAATTTTTATTGAAAGACTCATTCAGCACCCAGCACCCTCGCCGATCAACGTATGAAGCACCGCCTCCTCTTCATTACACTGCAAATCATCTCCCTTGCTTTGACGATGCAGTGTTATTACAAGTACCTGCTCCATTCATGTGGAAGGAGAGAATACTTGTAATTACACTGCTCCGCTGAGATGGCCTCCTCTTGGGGTGTTTGTCGGACCCCTCCTGCTCAGATATTGAACTATCCTGAGGATAGGTCATCAATATAAAATGCATGCAGGTCTTTTTTTTCCCGTCTAAAATGACTGACCTTTGACGATAATGGCTCAAATGGATGCCAAATGTGCTTAATGATGCAGAGGATCCGTTTTTATCTTTATTTTTATGTTCTTCTGACGGATTCAATAACGGAAAAATAACGGTGATGTTAACCCACCCTTACATTGACTTCTATGCTGGAAAAGTTGTTTCCAATTTGCAGTCTGTAGCTAAAAATCCAGCAGGTTTGAATTTTTCGCAACGTTGCAATTTCTTTGTGACCTTGCATCCTTTCCATCACACAACCACAGTCCCCACGTTTTTTAACCTTCAAAGTCAGATGGAAGAGTGTGATTACAGGATTAGGGCTCATGCAGATGGCTGTTACCCGGCCAGGCCCGTATTTCGGCCTGCACACAGCGGGTCTGCAATATACGGGCCCCGGCCTTTTGTGTACCGCATCACAGATCCAGACCCATTCACTTGAATGGGTCCGCAATCCAGAAGGTGCGGTGGGGACCCCATGGAAGCACTACGGAGTGCTTCCATGAGTTTCTCTCCGTGCCCCTGTACCGCAAAAAAATAGAACTTGTCCTATTTTTTTTTTTGCGGTGCTAACCGATCACTGACCCATTCAAGTTGAATGGGTCTGGATCCGTCTGTGGAATCCGCACGGATGTTGCCCGTTCTCTGGTGACCGCAAATTGTGATTCCCTAATGCTCAGAACAGGCGGGCAACAGCTGTGTGGATGATCTCTTAAACTAGAGCTATGATGGCTAACCTCCGGCATTCCAGCTGTGGTAAAACTATGACTCCCAAGATGCACACTTGCTTGGCTGTTCTCAGAACTCCATAGAAAGGAATGGAGCATGCTGGGAGTTGTAGTCTCTCCGCAGCTGGAGTGCCGGAGGTTAGCCATCACTGGACTAGAGTGTTTGTAGTCTGTTTCCATGGAAATAGGACTATATAAGAGTTGTAGACACAAAACAGTAGATTTTTAATCAAAGGGGATCTGTCAGCAGTTTTGATCATGCTGAACTAGTAACAACACTAGGGAAAGCAGGGCAAACATACCTTTTATGGAGCTTTTATTATCATGAGTGGTGTGAATATGAACCTTTTATTCTAACAAATTCTGCTCTTGCAAAAATATTCAATTTTGTATCACTTGCCTATCTTTTTTTTAAAGGATGACAACCCAGTGGTGGTAACCTGTAGCCAAGTGAAAACAAAAAAAAAATTCACCTCCCTGTAGTCCTACTGTGACGCTGCCCCGTACAAGGCCACTTCCGGTCCCTGACAAATCAAAAGTGGCTTTGTCTCAGGTCCCCTGCAGCCAGTCATAGCCTCATCGGTTATGTGTTAGAACTTCACTAGCACATCATTAGCAGTGAGGTGGAGTTCTACCACATGGGACCATTGGGGCCAGTGATTAGATGTTGAACTGCTGTAATGGTCCCCTGGTTGGATGCCACAGCTGTCAGTCAGAGCAGAGGGGAGGGGCATCTAAAACAGCTCAGTGCAGAGAGCACTTCACAATGAAGCTCCACCTCTTGGACACTTGCAAAAGCAGAACCTAGCAGAACAAAAGTTCATATTCACACTACTCCTGATAATAAAAGCTATAAATAACATATCTTTGTCCTGCTCTTTCCAGCCCCTACCTAGTTCTGTCAGCAATTTTTGCAGGGTCAAAATTGCTGACGGATTCCCTTTAAGCCTTGATTAAACAAAGTCCTTTTTTTTTTCAATTTGTAACATGTGAATACCAGGGCTACAAGCCTTTACACATGACTCACAGTGAACTTTTTTCTTTCCTCCTTTTTACAGATACCTTGCGTCAGCAGTTGACTGATCTGGTCTCCAGTGACGCATTGTGTCCATCCACTTCAGCTGTGACACACGTAGGGAATAGCTCCTGATTACAGCCCCGTGCACAGATAAAGGCTGCTTCTGCTTTTTCTTAATGAGCACACCGGGGGAGTCGGGGAGCGTGTTTATGCTGAAATCCTGTCCTCCGTACATTGCAAACAGTCATCCGAGAACGGCTTTCAGACTGGGTTTTGTTACGTGTAACTGCCCATCTATTGAAATCCTAGCGGAGTACTATTGTACATTATGTCCACCGGTTAAACATCCATGTTACAAATGTTGTGCAATGCAATTTATTGGATGTTATAAAAACTACGTAATAAGCTCTGCTGAAAAGCAAACACTCTCTTCATGATTTAATAGCTTTTTAAACTATTTTTATAGATTTTTTTTTTCATGAATTGATATCTAAATCAATATAAAAACATGTAACTAGGACAAATTACAGCCATTCACCAAAACATACAGCGAGAGAGAAATGATAGAGGGTCACTTGTCACTTTTAAGATTTTCTTTTCATTTTCATATTATTTGTGTGTGTGTGTATATATATATATATATATATATATATATATATAATTACATTTTATGGCTAAAATTTAGAGTACACAAATATTACGGTACATCTTTATGTGCTTGTGGAATATCATGTTGCTTTACACCTCTCTGCTTGGCATTGTGCATAGTGAACTCTGCCTGGAATATTTCTGCTCCTCCTTGAAAACCCAATCCACGAATCTCCCATTGAACAGTTCCTATGCTGATGTTACGTTTGGAACGTAGCAGTGTATGTTTCGACTGTTGACAGACTCGGTCCGATTCTCTGATTTTGTATGACTTACCTGGCTCTTGTTAAAGGGATTGTCTGATCTAAGAGCTGACAACCCAATGGTGGTAACCTGTAGCCAAGTGGGAAAATTTTTTACCTGTCTGTGTTGTGGTCCCACTGTTCCTGTGATGCTGCCCCATTGTAGGCCACTTACAGTCCCTGCCAAATCAGAAGTGGCTTTGTTCCCACGTTCTCTGCGACCAGTCAATGACCTCAGCGATCACATGTGGTAGAACCGCACTTCACTAGCACGTCACTAGCTGTGGGGTAGAGTTCCACCACAAATGACAGTTTCGGCCAGGAGCAAGCCACTTCCAGTCCGGCTGGAACGAGGCAGTGGCGCTGGAATGGTGTGACTGAGGACATTTGGGTTGGTTTTCTTTTTAATTTGGGCATTTTGGAATTGGCAGGTCCTAGGCCGGACACCCAGTTTTAGGTGGTTTTCCGAGACTTTTATACTGATAACTGCGATGGTGCCTTCTCAAAAAACTGATCAGTGGAGGTCCCAGTTGTTGGACACCCAACGATCAGATACTGATGACCAATCCAGGAAATCCAGTAGGTCATCAGTATAAAAGTCTCAGAAACCCCATTTAATCCCAGATGCTTCCACTTCACAAAACTGGATAGTTGGACTTTGGCTGACAATATGATTTGGAAAGCTGTCATGTGATTGCTCGCTCATCCATCCCAAACCCCCATACACATGATGTATTGGTCACATTGTGCATGCTTTCTGAATGGGGAGGGGAAGAAATCTATTAGGGTGAATAGGAAGTCACACTGTCCCTGTGCTTTGTGCACTCAGCAGCAGGGAGCTTACCATAGCAGCCATGAATAGCTTCAGCAGCGTCCTGGCTGCGATGGTAACAGATTGGAGACCCGCAATTTCACTGCTGGGGCTCAGATCGTAAGCTTCCACTGCCACCGATAAGGTGGGTGGGGGGGGGGACTCTGGCCACTGCCACTAATAAATATAATATTGGGGAAGGGGGGGCTACTGTGCCACCAATGAATATAATACTGGGAGGGGCACACTGCGCCACTAATTAATATAATTAACCAATGAATGAATATAATTAACCTGTTAATTAGAGTTGAGCGAACTTGTGTTTTAAGTTCGGCGTCCAAAGTTTGGGTTCGGGTTATCAAAGCATCCCATTATGGATTCCGCTACCACAGACCATAACGGCATTTGGAATCCATAAGGGGATTCTTCAATGAACCCGAACCTTGGACAACACTAAGGACCTGGGGTGATGTCACCGTCATGTGATCAGTGCAGGGGTGTAGCTCAGTACTGGATTGGATAAGAGGTCGTAGGCTACCACCTCTTATCCAATCCAGTACTGAGCCACGCCTCCTGCACTGATCACATGACGGTGACGTCACCCCAGGTCCTTAGTGTTGTCCAGATTGTCCAATTAACTCCTCAGGTGCTGCACCTGAGGGGTTAATTAACGGGGTTCGCAGGATTGTGTGCCCTATCATTGAGGTCACCCATATTTGTATTACCAGGTTAATTATAATAATTGGTGGCGCAGTGGCCACAGCCCCTCCTCTCTTCCTCAGCGCTATTTTCATTGGTGGCCAGCAGCAGTCACGTCACAGTGGGAAGGGAGGGAAGGACTCCTCCATTGAGCCGGCTGATGAGAACATGGCGTGCACTGAGGGCGGCACGTACCGTGTTCTCTAAGAGATACTAGGCTGCACTACTGCTCAGTATCGGAAAATAGAAAAGTTCGATACCCGGTGCAACCTTACTCCATACTGATGAGGGGAAAGCACGCCAAAACAGCTGTCTACTGATGGATATCTGGCTGGCCATATTCCTTTGTCAAATCCCAATGCTTGTTGGAAAGTAGCATCTTGACTCTTAGGAAGCCACTTCCGATAGTTGGCATTGGCGAACTGGTTCTCTTCCTTTGGAGATATCCCTTTGCATATTTGTTTTCCACGAAATATTGCCAATAAGTCTTCATATAGAACTGGTCTCTTTAAGTAGATTCAGCACTCAGCTTAAGCAGGAAATACGGTGTAAGGAACGTAGCCCGCACTGTGGCCCCTTCAGTCTAAGGGTCGGTGGGCGTTCACATATGGGTTATGGGTCCAATACCACTTCATAGGTCCACTTTAATATTTGTCTGAAGGGAAGTTTTGTTACTTGTCAGGATTGGTGACAAGTACAAGACTGTCACGTGTAAGCCTTGGCGACACGTTATAGGGCTTGTACTTTAGAGCAGCCTGTCTGCTGCCCAAATTGATAGTGTGGGAAAAGAAATCTGCAGCATATGAACATGGCCTTAGACATCTCTCGCCATTTTCCATCTGCTATAGACCGAGGCAAACAGGGAAAACCATTTATTCTGAATTCATAATACATATTTTCTTTTGCTATTGCTTTTTAGTCATTTGTATGTAGTTTATTATACACAAGAGTTCTCTCTCTCTTTCTTCCCTTCTACTGGTTGAGTAGAATTATGTGCCAGCGAGTACATCTGGGTTTTGTAGTAATGAAGGAAAGAGTCAGTAATAAGTTGTGGAGGCTAAAGTTTTATACCGATGAGTTTTTTTTACATTTTTTTAATTCAATGAATCGGTCTGCCTCTTGACACTCAGAGATACAAGTGTTATATTCTTCACTATCCCCCCCACCAGTAGCACTCCTTCTCCTTCCCCTCTGTTCTCTCACTCCCCTTCCCCCACCACTTCCCTGTGCTGTACCCTTTTTAAGTGGCATTGATTGCAGCAAATTGCCGTAGCTGGTAGCAGCTGTCACAACAGTGCGGTGATTAAGAGCAGCGCTTGTGATTTCCCGGCTGATTGCATCGATCAGATAGAAGGGGAGCAGGGGGAGCGGATGTATAAGGGAAGGTGAACTCTCTGCAGCAGCATGGTTGTGCTGTTTGTCTCTTTAACTCTGGTTATGCCAGCGCTTGTAACGTATTGTATCAAGTGGCCGCGCTACACCGTCTTGATGTTCTTATTTACAGCAGACGACTTGAATTGTATTCCTACATAGACGGAAAACTGGATCCAGTCGACCACATGTAAATATGCTTGGTATCTTGTGAAATCCACATGAAAGAGGAGCCCGCACCTCTCCTGACATGTCTGTTTTAGTAACTTTAGTGCTACTTGCACCCCCATATAATAATAATTCTGAAGCATCTGTTCTTATGTTTTTAGGTTGTCCCATTTCTTTATTATTCCTGCTAGAAGTTGAATTGCTAACAGTTTGCAATAAAGGTCCAGCAGAGTGTTACCAGGTTGGTGGGGTGGGTGTCCTTGTACAGTCTCACATATCCAATTAGTGCTGCCAGTGTCAGACTGTGCCCAACTGGTAACACCCAGATGGTGCTTTATTGCAGTTCATTCATAACTTCTCATAGGAGTTGGGGTTCATGCAGACGACCGTTGTTGGCCTGTGCCCGTATTGCAGGCCGCAAAAAGTGGTTCCTCAATATATGGGCACCCATTTGTGCACCGCATCCCTTTCATTTGAATGGGTCTGCAATCCAGAAGGTGCAGTGCGGAGCGGAGGCACAGATCCCCATTAAAGCACTATGGGGTGCTTCCGTGGTTTTCTGTCCACACCACAAAAAAATGGAACATATTATATATTTTCTTTTTTGCGGTGCGGATGGATCACGGACCCATTCAAGTTGAATGGGTCTGCATCGGTCTACGGCAGCCTCACGAATGGTGACCACAATGCACGGAACGGCAGTGAGCCCTTATAAAGGAATGGCATAACAAAGAGTCATAAGACTAGATGCTCCAGAATTGTTATTACATGGGGAATGCAAGTATTTGCTACAATGGACATGTCAGGAGATGTAGTAGTGGAGCTCTTCAGTTTTTATACTGTAATTTCAAGTGAATGTCCAGTCCGGACCTCAGATATGACATGAAAGTCAGTATCTATATATTGATACTTGCGTGCTCCTTTTTCCTCAGCTTTTGCTCATTGGCTGCTTTTTTAGGTCATCTCTATTACATCAGAGCTGTGATCTTTGACTGCAGTTGTGCTACAGTGTCTACAGGGAGTCTGAGGTAGTCTGAGACACGCCCCCGTCTCATCATTGGCTCAGGCTGCTGCCCTCTCCTGCCCCCTGCAGCTCTGCCTCTTCTGATTGGCTGCAGTGTATAATCACAGATCTCCACAGACCCCTTTGCTTGTTTTTCCTTCCTTTGAGGGATATCTGGCTTTCACTGTGTTGTAGACCCATAACTGGGGCTCCACAATCTTTTTGCATCTTCTGATTGGCTGCAGTGTATAATCACAGATCTATCACAGGCTCAGAGGGAAGTCATTGCTTGCAGAGCTGTTTTCTGTTTCTGCCGATTTATAAAATACAGATTATCAAACCAGCAGGGAGAAAAAGATCAGATAACTGCCACACACATACTTAAAGGAATGACATTTACTAAGGAGGAGCCTGGAGGGTCGCTGTAACTGCAGTCTTGGGGCTCATGCACACGACCGTTGCCTGTTTTGCGGCCATAAATTGCGGATCCGCAGAAAACGGATACCGGCCGTGTGCATACTGCACGTTACTTCCAGGCCGTGATACATTAGAACAGTCCTATCCTTGTCCGTAATTCGGATAAGGATAGGACATGTTCTATATAGGACATGTTCGCATCTTTTAGGGCCCCATTGAAGTGAATAGTCCACACCCGACCTGCAAAAAATGCTGATCGGATGCGGACAAAAAATACGTTTGTGTGCGTCAGTCTTTAGAAGGTGCTTAAAGGGGTTTTAGGATAGGTTATCAGTATCTGATCAATAGGGGTATGACTCTGGGTATCCCCTGCCAGTCAGCTGTAAAGGGTGTACAGCCACTGGGCCGATGCTGAGGTCTCACACAGTTTACTAATTGCGGTATGGTACGTTGTATAGCTTATGTGCTTAGGATTGCAGCTCAGTCCTGTTCCCTTGTATGGAACTGACTGCACAGAGGCCGTGTAACCGATGGATCCACGCTCAGGCCAAGGAAGCTGGTTGGTGGGGTTGTAGGGAATCAGGCTTCCACCAATCTGACACTGATGACCTAACCTGAGGATAGTTTATCAATTTTTAAGTCTTGGAATATCTCTTTAAGGCCGGGTTCACATCACTGCTGTTTCTTTTCCGCCGTTCTGCCCCTTAGAGCAGCAGAACAATAGAAATAACAGAGGTGCTGGATAGGGCACATAACAGACTCCATCAACGACAATTGAGTCCGTTCAGTTTTCGTTTGGAATCTTGTTTTTTTTACTGGACAAAAAAAGTCCTGAGTGCAGAACTTTTTCTTTAGGTCTGTTTGATGGAATCTCCACCGAGGCCCGATATGGAGCCTCCAACGCAGATGGAAGTGCGCCCTAAGTTGTTTAATTTCTTTTAAGCTTGTCTAGTCCTTTAAGATTCATTAGTGAAATGTCTAATGCATAATATGTACACACTTATGCATACACTGTATATAGCAGATGAGATATATCTATAATCATGGAAACAGTTGGTCTCAAAGGCCAGAGGATGATATTCTGGATCATTTACTCCTATAGTTGGCCATACACATGAGATAAGTGTCAGCTGAATGCTCATTCAGCCTTCTCTCACAACTTCACCAGAAGCATGCAGAGAGTGTGCGTGGGAGAGGAATAATCCGATTCTTCTAGTAAAGGCTTTTCGGCCATGGGTGTAAAGAATCAGGCATGTTGAAATCAAACATGCCTGATAATACTCCCTTCCCCCCAACATCTGCAGTTAGAGGAGAGTCCTCCACACACTAGGACAATCATGGAGGACAACTGTACCGACATTGAAGGGTTTGACCGACTGTCAGGTGAGTTGACAATCCAAGAGGCTAAAAGTGACAACTTTCAGAAGACTAAGGATGAACATACTTCTTAGATAGCCTTTAAGATTACGACATTCCTTCGACATCATAAGTATGTATATTGGGAAAGAGGAATAAGTCTCTGCCAGACACTTCTGGCAGCTTCTTATTGTCCATGGAGAACAAAAGGATTGGGCAATCCATCTGTTTTCAGGGGAGAGTTGGGAGGCACCCATATACATTAGATGGTTGAATGGTTCCCACCATAATCTTATTGCATACAGCTTTGCTTAAAGAAAGTAAGACCACCAACTTGTGCTGCATAGAGAATGAGAGACTCAAATCAGCAGAAATACTGTCCAGAACAGGCCGACCAGCAGTGGTCTCTAGAGTAGCAGTTTCTAAATTATTTGTCATTTAGGAATACAAGTCCAAGCTCATGGTATGGGTCAACGTTTGAGAGAATTTCATAAGGAAAAGTTTTTACCAAATAATGACATTTTGAGATTTATGGCAGTAAGGGAATGGGTTATGTAAGGAGACAAAACAGAAAAGCATTGAGACCACACGGCATCAAACCGCAAGCATTTGGTGGTGGCAACGGTACTTCGGCTACTCTGTTTTTGGATGCTTTGATCAAATAAACTACACTCTAACAAAGGAAAATGAGCACTACATTATTGTGAGACCGGCAGTGCCCTCTGATGTGGATCTTGGCAGAGAAGAATTCATATTACTTTGGGGTAATAATCTAGAATGTTCCAAAATGCCTATGAAGTCTTTATACGAAGACCAAAGAACATCATGTAAATGAGCTCTCTTTCCAGAAAAGAAAAAGTAATCTTTGCCTCTAGTACTTAATGTTGGAAGGCAACTATCTTGTAAGTCAGTGTCCGACCACCTAAACAGGCTTTGCGACATAACTTAGAATTTAGGCCAAGTCAGGCACTTATCTGCAGACAGCTGTTTCAGGGTGCTTGCCCAGCAGACGACTGGTTTGACCGAGAGGATTTGTTGGTGACCTGAAAGGCTCTGCTTCTCCTTATGGAAATTGCTTACTAGGTGTATGGAGTCTTATAGGTCATGCAATAGAACGCAAATTAGCTGTCTTTCAAACGTACCACCTATTTGTAAGACCGCTTTCTATAGGAATAAATAGTACCACCCAGATGAAAGAACATCCGTGTGCTCTGTCATGGACTTTCCTCCACAGTCATCTGAAGTCTTCTCCATCGAACATTTATGACGGCATCTGAAAATTAAAGCAGCAAAGAGTTCAGCAACGTCCTACTGGGATAACATGGGGCGTTCCTCTTAGTTCATAACCTACGGCCTCACATATGGAAAATTCAGATCACTCATCCAACCACCACCACCATTATGTCTTCACGTCTGGTAATCTGGTAAATCATTTACCAGACCCTTTATTCGAGTAGCATGATACAGATAATTTCCCTTTCTTTGAAGTGTAAAGCCATTACTTTTGGTTGGCCCATTAAGCAAGCTCTATCCTTCGCATGGCGACAATATTTCATCACAGAGATTTGACAGGTTTATCGTTGGAGCATGCTTATAAACGTGTTGGTTTACTATTGGAATGTTAAGTGGCTTGTGCATGCTGACGCATTTTGTCACTCACACGTCGTGCCGTCGGCTCCATGGTGAGAGCTCACCTTCGACGGCTCTTGTTTAAACAATAATCCATCCTTTGTTCCTCACTGTAAGGAATTCTTCTCATGACGCTCGTCTGCTAATCAATATTATCAATTGTAGCTAAGCTGAGCAGCATGCTGGTCACAGTAAGGATGCATGCACATCAACATTAGGCAGTATCAACTTCACTTTACATTGATACAGTTCTCTATATGTCCTAAAGTTGGCATTTTTCCATTTGAATTTTGATGCACTAACAAAGCAGTTTAAAGGGGTATTCTCATTTTAGAAAGTGACGACCTATCGTTGGATACTCCATCAATCACTTAATGAACAGTGAGACTTCCAACCGATCCCGAGAATGAGAGGGGTGATTTAGTCCTGCATCCTTTTTCCTTGTTTTTCCCTGCACAGCAGCGCTCCTGCCACCTGCTGTGCAGAATGCTGCAGCTGACCCTATGCAAGACAGTGGGGGTCACACCGAAGTCCCACACTAGAGCCAGTGAGTAGCACTGTAGGTGTGGGGAGCAGGTAAGTATGATTCTTTACATAGCAGAGGCAGGCTGCGGGCACCTGTGAAAAGTTACTTATTCCCTGACAATGCCTTTATTGCGGTCTTTCTGTTCTGTCTGGCAGTTGTGAGATGACTGCAGGCGTGAACACTAGTGAACTTCCTACTCTGGTCTTCATTACTGAGCATGTGCAGCACAGTGACAGACATTGTAACTAGGGGCCTTGGAGCAGTATGAAGATGCTTAGTGTAAGGACAGGAGAGAACACAGGAGAGGTGAGAACTGAATATCTATCACCAGCAGAACACCCTGGTTATCATTGTATATATTACAAACCGGATTCCAAAAAAGTTGGGACACTAAACAAATTGTGAATAAAAACTGAATGCAATGATGTGGAGATGGCAAATGTCAATATTTTATTTGTAATAGAACGTAGATGACAGATCAAATGTTTAATCCGAGTAAATGTATTATTTTAAAGGAAAAATATGTTGATTCAAAATTTCACGGTGTCAACAAATCCCAAAAAAGTTGGGACAAGTAGCAATAAGAGGCTGGAAAAAGTAAATTTGAGCATAACGAAGAGCTGGAAGACCAATTAACACTAATTAGGTCAATTGGCAACATGATTGGGTATAAAAAGAGCTTCTCAGAGTGGCAGTGTCTCTCGGAAGCCAAGATGGGTAGAGGATCACCAATTACCACAATGTTGCGCAGAAAGATAGTGGAGCAATATCAGAAAGGTGTTACCCAGCGAAAAATTGCAAAGACTTTGCATCTTTCATCATCAACTGTGCATAACATCATCTGAAGATTCAGAGAATCTGGAACAATCTCTGTGCGTAAGGGTCAAGGCCGTAAAACCATACTGGATGCCCGTGATCTCCGGGACCTTAAACAACACTGCACCACAAACAGGAATGCTACTGTAAAGGAAATCACAGAATGGGCTCAGGAATACTTCCAGAAACCATTGTCAGTGAACACAATCCACCGTGCCATCTGCCATTGCCAGCTGAAACTCTACAGTGCAAAGAAGAAGCCATTTCTAAGCAAGATCCGCAAGCTCAGGCGTTTTCACTGGGCCAGGGATCATTTAAAATGGAGTGTGGCAAAATGGAAGACTGTTCTGTGGTAAGACGAGTCACGATTCGAAGTTCTTTTTGGAAATCTGGGACGCTATGTCATCCGGACCAAAGAGGACAAGGACAACCCAAGTTGTTATCAACACTCAGTTCAGAAGCCTGCATCTCTGATGGTATGGGGTTGCATGAGTGCGTGTGGCATGGGCAGCTTGCATGTCTGGAAAGGCACCATCAATGCAGAAAAATATATTCAGGTTCTAGAACAACATATGCTCCCATCCAGACGTCATCTCTTTCAGGGAAGACCCTGCATTTTTCAACAAGATAATGCCAGACCACATTCTGCATCAATCACAACATCATGGCTGCGTAGGAGAAGGACCCGGGTACTGAAATGGCCAGTCTGCAGTCCAGATCTTTCACCTATAGAGAACATTTGGTGCATCATAAAGAGGAAGGTGCAACAAAGAAGGCCCAAGACGATTGAACAGTTAGAGGCCTGTATTAGACAAGAATGGGAGAGCATTCCTATTTCTAAACTTGAGAAACTGGTATCCTCGGTCCCCAGACGTCTGTTGAGTGTTGTAAGAAGAAGGGGAGATGCCACACAGTGGTGAAAATGGCCTTGTCCCAACTTTTTGGGGATTTGTTGACACCATGAAATTCTGAATCAACAGATTTTTCCCTTAAAATGGTACATTTTCTCAGTTCAAACTTTTGTTCCGTGATTTATTTTCTATTCTGAATAAAATATTAGAAGTTGGCACCTCCACATCATTGCATTCAGTTTTTATTCACGATTTGTATAGTGTCCCAACTTTTCTGGAATCCGGTTTGTATAAGAAAGAGGTAAGAACACAGGAAAGGTAAGAACTGATTTTCTATCATCATTAAAACACCCTGCTTATCAGTATGTAGTATAAGGGATAGGAGAGAACACAGGAGAGGTGAGAACTGATTATCTATCACCACTAGAACACCCTTCTTATCACTGTATATAGTATAAGGACAGGAGAGAACACAGGAGAGGTGAGAACTGATTATCTATCACCACTAGAACACCCTGCTTATCACTGTATATAGTATAAGGACAGGAGAGAACACAGGAGAGGTGAGAACTGATTATCTATCACCACTAGCACACCCTTCTTATCACTGTATACAGTATAAGGACAGGAGAGAACACAGGAGAGATGAGAACTGATTATCTATCACCACTAGAACACCCTGCTTATCACTGTATATAGTATAAGGACAGGAGAGAACACAGGAGAGTTGAGAACTGATTATCTATCACCACTAGAACACCCTGCTTATCACTGTATATAGTATAAGGACAGGAGAGAACACAGGAGAGGTGAGAACTGATTATCTTTTACCACTAGCACACCCTTCTTATCACTGTATACAGTATAAGGACAGGAGAGAACACAGGAGAGATGAGAACTGATTATCTATCACCACTAGAACACCCTGCTTATCACTGTATATAGTATAAGGACAGGAGAGAACACAGGAGGTGAGCACTGATGATCTATCATCACTAGAACACCCTGCTTATCACTGTATATAGTATAAGGGACAGGAGAGAACACAGGAGAGGTGAGAACTGATTATCTATCACCACTAGCACACCCTGCTTATCACTGTACATAGTATAAGGACAGGAGAGAACACAGGAGAGGTGAGAACTGATTATCACCACTAGAACACCCTGCTTATCACTGTATATAGTATAAGGACAGGAGAGAACACAGGAGAGGGGAGAACTGATTATCTATCACCACTAGAAGACCCTGCTTATCACTGTCTATAGTATAAGGGACAGGAGAGAACACAGGAGAGGTGAGAACTGATTATCACCACTAGAACACCCTGCTTATCACTGTATATAGTATAAGGACAGGCGAGAACACAGGAGAGGTGAGAACTGATTATCTATCACCACTAGAACACCCTGCTTATCACTGTATATAGTATAAGGACAGGAGAGAACACAGGAGAGGTGAGAACTGATTATCTATCACCACTAGAACACCCTGCTTATCACTGTATATAGTATAAGGACAGGAGAGAACACAGGAGAGGTGAGAACTGATTATCTATCACCACTAGCACACCCTTCTTATCACTGTATATAGTATAAGGACAGGAGAGAACACAGGAGAGGGGAGAACTGATGATCTATCACTACTAGAACACCCTGTTTATCACTGCTTATAGTGTAGGGACATGAAAGGGGATAACTGATTATCTTTTTCCACTAGAACACCCTGTTTATCACGGTTTTTGATAAATAGGTGTGTTGGATTGATAGAACATAAAATATATTTCTGATTTACATCTTTGAACATTATTAAGTTTATAGGAAAGGTAATACATTAATTACACTGATTACATTAACAATAGATATTTTTTAAACTGGAATCAGTAGATTTCTTTTGCCTCTGACTTCACCCAAAACTAGCTTCAACTCCAACTCCGAAGTGAATGAAGAGTGCATTCACCTCACAAAGTTGTAAAGGGGTCCAGTGACCCTTGTTTTCAACATAGGTGCAGATCCCAAAGTTGAGATCTGCATGTATTGGGCTATGCCAAGGTTTGTGATGGGAATACCCCTTTATATAATACTATAAAGCAGGGGTCGGCTACCTTCGGCACTCCAGGTGTGGTGAAACTGCAACTCCCAGCATGGACACTTGCTTGCCTGTTCTCAGAACTCCCATAGAAGTGAGTGAAGCATGCTGGGAGTTGTAGTTTCACAACAGCTGGAGTGCCGAAGGTTGCTGATCCCTGCTATAAAAAAACAGATTCATAAAAACCATAGAAGTAAATGAAGAGAGATGCACCCACCTCACCGGGGGAACAAAGGTTGAGGACCCACACAAGTGAGGTGGGACTTCCATCTAACAGGCATTGGCTGAGATCGAAAGAAAACGTACAGATAGAAATCATCAGCTTCATTCTTAATAAGTTAAGTAAATGGCAAGAAACTTTTAATTAACTTTTTTAATTACTTGTGACGTGATAACACAGTTAATACTATAAAAACCCATGTAAAATATTCTAAAGTTTCCTACATTTTTGGATTGTTGGATGGATGTATCTCAAGAAGGTATAATGTGTTGAGTGTAGTTCTGTGGCCATCTTGTCTACACACTTTTAAGTTCTGTACTCTGCACATGTAGCCTTCGCCCAGAGTAAAATCTCCGTTCCAAACCTGAGTGAAAATGATCAGACTACGTTTCTCCCATCGGTTATTGTCTCTGAAGAGCTGAAATGATAGATGAGAGCCCTTAGGCGCTAAACAGCAGCATTTAAAGTTAATGAAAGCCTGCAGGCGTATAAATGCTGTGTAATACAGATATACTCGTACTCTTAAATATGCTGCTTACTGTCTAGCTCAAATAAGCACACTTGACATGTTCCATCACACGTGGAGTGTTTAATCATTGTGTTCCACGAGAAGTGTGGCGCATATTGTGGAAGCTCTTCTTGTGATTGGAATAAAATGGAAGAGCTGTCCTTGTATCGAAATGTCTCTAACGCTGTCCTGACATTAGTTCACTTTAGTTCCTGCGGCTTGAATTAATTCGGGGTGGTAGATAATATCCTCTGCCTTGTTACTCTCTGGCAATCTCTTACAGTGATTCTCACCCCTTTTGACTTAAGCTGAGAAGATATCAAGAGGCTTCCATTTTCATCCGATGACATCTTGGCTGTTCATCAATAAAATTAACAATATTCCCCCTCATTAAAGCGTTGTCCTAAGCTTTTAACAAACTTTGCATTAATCAGTCATTATGTACCATGTGTGTACATGAGGAATAACAATATATCTTGCCATTTTATCATGTATATTTGACATTTTTAGCAGTTTTCCCCTCTGAAGGCTGTATGTATTTTGCAGTTCTTCCAGATCTGGTGGGTCTGGTTCCATCCACTGCACACAAAATGTAGCGGGGAATCTGCATCCTAGCATTCTTGCGCTCAGAGCATGTACACAAAACCGTGATCGGCTCAGGAAAGGTGCTGGCCGCATCTCTTGGGCCAACCACGTTCCCCTGACTGAACAGACTGTATCATAGTAGTTTATAATACAGCCAGTCACTATCTGATTGCGGGGCTATTACAGTGTATTAACATTATCATAATGAAATAACTATCATAATTTGCTATGATACACTCAGTTCAGGTCAGGGGAGCTGAAGTCGGCTTAGGAGATGCAGCCTGATCACAGTGGTGTACATGAGCCCTTAGTCAGAGGCAGCCCCATGATCATGGAGGATATTATAGAGAGGTACTGACCTGTACTGATGTGACTGTAGCACTTGGACTGAGACAAAATCTGTCTATGCAATTTCTGTTGCTGTGCCTGTCTCTGAAAGAGTTCGGGTGGGGGTTTGTTAAACAGCTGATAACAGGAGAACTGGACATTTCTGGTTTCTTTGAGACATGTGGCTGCCTATGTTGTATAATCAAACCAATGGCATAATGTCCAAAGAATTGGACCCTTCTGCTCTCACATGCGGGTTGATGTAAGATCAAACTTTAATATGGCAACGGAGACTCCAAATTGTATGCTAAACTTAGATACTAAATCTGGATACTAAGTGGGGAGCACGCCCATAGCTTCAAATTTTGGAGGAACCTTTCATATCCACCTCCCCCCAGAGCTATAATCCTCTCATATGAATAGGTAATATTAAGTGCGGCGGTCAATTCAGAGATGTCTGGGGTCTTCCACCTTCGTAACAATAATAGTTTTGCTGTCACACAAAAGATACAGATTATGGCCCTCAGAAGGACAGGAAGATTGTTTACTCCTATCAATAACAGGACCAGTTGCGGTGTCCATGTCACCCCATAAGGCACAATTCTGGCCAGAAGTTCCTTACAGTGAGACCAGTACAATTGGATCAAAGGGCATTGCCATAGAATATGGAACATGGATCCTCTACATCCACAACCTCTCCAACATCGATCAGATACTGAGTCATACATAAGTGCCAGTTTATCTGGCGTGTAGTACCACCTCAGTATGGTTTTAATTGCTGATTCTGCATGGGATACGCACCTCAAATATTTATGTAACATCCTGAGGGCCTGCATCCATTCCGTTTCAGAAACAGACAGATTCAAGTCCTTCTCCCACGCCACCATCATGTGTGAGCGTTTAAAGGACCCTGAGTGAAGAATGGAATTATAAAGGGGCTGGACCAGAAGTGTTTTGAGGACAGCCCAGGAGTAGTGTGACAGGGAGCAGGTAGATGTAGATCTCTTTACAGGTACCACTGGGGGAGAAGGAATTTAAAAAAATCCTGGAAACTCCTTGAAGATACCCATACACATTATGTGAATGTCATCCTGACCTCCCTGATTCCTTTCGGACTGTCCAGCTGACCATCTGATCTGTATGAGGGTGCCCCTACTCTCCCTGGATGGCAGATGTTGGGGGAGAAAATGATCAGGGAGTTGGATTTTCACATGCCCAATCCCTTGCTCGGCCTCTATTAGTGGTGTGTGGCCACAAATTCTTTTTGTCTCCCGATAGTGAATCCATCATTGCCAGCCAAGCATGGGGGAGTTATTAGAATCGCCTTTGTCCAAAGGATACGCAAAATAATGCCTATTTGATGTTAAAGGCCTGTCTTCTAGTTTATCATGTGGATTGTCCCATTCTCTTAGCCTGCTGTGATGACGCTCATAGGTGATCTCACAGCTCGGCGCACTATGGTGGAATCATAGATCCATTCAAGTTATAATACACATCGAAATCGTTTGTAATGTTGACTAACTTTGCAAACACATGGTCTTACTCATCTTGAATTATCATCACCATGGTTATCTAGAGTTGCATTCACTTCTATGCTGGTTCAAGATGGTTTCCATCTTGCAGGACCCACTGCTTATTCAGTGTCCATTCATGGTGTGCTCGGCTGATTTGTATCCTCGTGGGTGTAGTCTTGACTCTAATGTTTTAATATGATGATGTTGATATAATTGAATTCTTCATTGCACCATATTGTGAAGTATGTCTGTCAGCAGAGCACTTACTGACTCAATGAACGTTAATGCAGCTCTAAAGTATATAACATGTCAAGATTTAGACAGGTGGATAAGTGTTTGCCAAGTTTCTGATGATATTATGTAAAAATTATAAAATGTATGCTGAAAACTGGGCAATATAATAATACTGGACAGACTTTCTTCCCATAGCCTTTAAATCAGTGATCCTCAACTCCAGTCCTCAGGGCCATCTTCTGGTCATGACTTAAAAATATCCCACGGAATGAATACCTAGGGTAAGTCCTGATGCATTGACACAACTGTATCGCCTGCTCAATACAAAGGAAATCCTGAAAAAGTGACCAACCGATGGGCCTTGAGGACTACAGTAGAGTTGCTTTAAATGATCCACCAAGCTCCTAGGTGGGGGCCCCTGGTTTATCAGCTGTGTGTTGGACTGCTGGTTTGCTTGTCTTCATAATTTCATTTGCTGTTGTGAGGTGACCGGAAATCATCTTTTTCCTTCAGGCACAGAACCTTGGCCTTTCTACTTCATCAATGGTTTCCTCAACTTTAACATTGTCTTCATTATGGCTCTCTTTGCTTTGCCCTTGACGTGGCTGATGGAGCATCTGCTGCAGAGAATTAACAGTAAGGATTTACTAATTATCTTTGTATAAAGTGAAAGCATTGCACCTTGACAGCTCCTCCTGATTTGTGCTTTGAAGTGTCCAATTTGGACATCTGCTCTCTTGTGCCGTCATCTCCAACATGTGGTTCTCCAGCTGTAATAGAAACCCCAGTTCCCAGCTGAGTGTATCTGTCTTCTTATTTAGAGCCTAATGACCCCCTCCAATGCCCGGGCACATCATATAGGTTATACTTACCCCACTCCCAGGCATCCACGTCGCTCATGATCCCAGCATGGTCGTCACTGCATCTCTCCGGTGCGTGGATTAAAACATGGGGGGTGGGGGCGTGACAGAGACGAGCCTACCTAGCATCATGGGTGACGCTAGGGAGGCTCATCCCCGTCGCAGCCTGCTTTTGGCTGCCCCGTTGCTGGATTTTTGGTCCGCGCAATGAGGAGATGCAGCGGCAGCTGTGCAGGGATCAGGAGCGGGGTAAGTGTAACTTATGTGAGGTGTCTGGGCATTGGGGGGGTCATTATAGGGGTTGGATAACCCCTTTACGGCCTCTTTACATGGGCCAGTGATCGAGGCAATTATTGGGGAGGAATTTTCCTAGGAACGCTAGTAATTGCCCTGTGTAAAGGTGCAGTACCACTAATCGTCGGTGAAAGCATCATTGATGTGGACACCAAAATCATCGGTTCTGGGCAGCAGACCATCCTGTGTAAACAGCGATCAGCTGCCCAGAAACAATAGCTCTGTATGGGGATGACTGATCAGTTCTGGGACATGGGCAGTCCGACATGCACCACAAATTTTAAGGTGTGTGTGTTAAGTGTCTACTAGCTCTTAACAAGTTACACAATACCGGAATTAAAGAGGACCTTTCACCGATTTAAAAACTAAAAACTACCTATACCTGCGGGCAGAGCGGCGCCCAGGGGTCCCCCTGCACTTACTTGTATGTCTGGGCGCCGCTCCGTTCGCCCGGTATAGGCTCCGGTGTCCGAGCTCCCTCTGTTGTATGGGGCGGGGACTTTGTATCAGGCGTGTCCCTTGCTGCAGAGCTGGCCAATCACAGCGCACAGCTCATAGCCAGGCTATGAGCTGTGCGCTGTGATTGGCCAGCTCAGCAGCAAGGGGCACGCCTCATACAAAGTGCCCGCCCCATACAACCAAGGGAGCTTGGACACCGGAGCCTATACCGGGCGACCGGAGCGGCGCCCAGGCATACTAGTAAGTGCAGGGGGACCCCTGGGCGCCGCTCTGCCCGCAGGTATAGGTAGATTTTAGTGTTAAAAGAGGTGAAAGGTCCTCTTTAAAGTCTAAAACATATCCCCGAGTGCCCGGGCCTCTCATATAGATTTTACTGGCCCCCGCTCCCATGCACCCACGTAGCTTCTGATCCCTGAACGGCCACCGCTGCATCTCCCCTTCACGCGGATAAAAAGATCTGCATAGTGCTACCTGCTGTTTGTTCTATTTACTATTTCTCTGTCCACCTCACTGAGGTGGACACACATGCTCCGTTCCAGCCTTCAGCTGCCTCCTGACCTGTGAAGGGGAGAGAACTGCAGCAGAAAGGCCCCACCTCCTGAGCTGTCAGCATGATATAAATGTAGCAGAGCAATGACTGTGGAGATCTCTGGATCCATGTGAGGTGCAGGGCTGGTTCTAGCTGTGTTAGAAAGAGATTGTCATGTACTATATGATGTCTGATTTTAATTTGTTACATTAATCATGGGATAACCCCTTTAATAAATCTCCCGCCATATGTACTTAATGTTGACATTTTATTTCCAAAAGACGGTCCGATTTAAACTATTCAGCCTGCATTACAGTGACTGTATACATGACGTCTACATATGTCTTATCTGCAAATTAGTTCAAATTTCACCTTTTGCTTTTCATGACCCGCTGTAGTGTTCTCCAATAACAGTACGGCCTCCATACACATTAGGTCATTATTGAACGAACCCGCTAACTATCTGATGTGTATTGGATGTTTTAGCAAAGAATTATTGGGAACATTGAATTTCCACGCTTGGTTCTTTTGTTCTGGTCGGAGATTAGCAGCCAGCAGATGTGTCTGGCAGCAGCTTCCTCTTTTCTTGCCATAGAAAACACATGCATGCTTGGCCAAGCAGAATGTGTACAGGAGAGTTGTTCAGGCTATAGCCATTGAGGGTGTATGGCCGCCTTTGTTGCAAAACATCCTGAAGAAATGTCTGCCCCCCATGCTTTACGCTGCTAACGGCGTCATTATGTTTGCTCCAGCAGTTCAGAACCTCGGTAGACCGTATTGGCTCACATTGGCTCCAATGTATATCTGGATTTTGATTTTCTTCACACGACCGCATAAAGAGGAGAGGTTTCTCTTTCCTATCTACCCCCTCATCTGCCTGTGCGGGGCCGTAGCCCTCTCTGCTCTGCAGGTAATGTACACTTTTCTTTTGGTATGCACTAATATTTAGCTTTATGATGAAATTAGTCCAAATGTGCTTAGACTAAGAATCTAGTCACTGCTTGGTCCTATAAACATCTAGTTTTATAGCGATTATCCACATCAACCAGATCAGATTTATAAAAACCCTTTAGTGCTCATATTAAAAGTTGAGATACAATCGATTGACGTAACAGAGCCATAAACTACTGAGTAGTGTTTCCCTACTGATAAATGTGTAATCGTGTCCTGGATGCCGTCCCCATTGACATCAGTATATACATCCTGGCTTGAATATTAAGTAGCAAATATCTGATTTTACGTTTGAACCTTGATGAGGATAAATTCTTACAAGGTCTTCATGACACCACAGCACCTTCAAGAACTATAAGCCCCTTTGCTGACTGACCAGGCAATTATAGGGAACGAACAGTTTGGTCCTGATAATTGCCTGACCGTGAGCAGAGGTGAGATCAGCATTTACATGTATGAGGACGAGTAAGAGTTGCCGCAATTCTTTGTCCCCCCAGCTTCACTGTTTCTGGGCATCAGCTCCCTGTTTACGCAGGACAATCTGCTGCCCGGAAACCATTTTTTCGCGTGCACATCAACGATGCCTTCACCTGATGAATGAGCATTGGCGACACATTTACATTGCCCAAATATCGGACACAAGCGATGCTCAGACTCTGAAAAAGGGTCTTAAATCTTGACACAAAAGTGGAGTATTAAAAATTTTACAATTTAACTTTATTAAAGGGGTTTTCCAGGAGTAGCATAGTGAGGACTTCTCCTCAGGATAGGTGATCAATATCTGGTCGGTGGGGATCCAACTCCAAGCCTCCCCACTGATCAGCTGTTTGGAGAGATGGTGGTGCCCTGGTGAGAGCCGTAACGTCTTCCTAGGCCACATGGCCTACGTACTGTTCAACCCCTCTCACCTGATGGGACCTGAGCGACAACACCAAGCACAGCCATTGTATAGTGTACAGCGCCGTGCTTAAAGGAGGCCGCAGCGCTCGTCGAGCATCTGGGCAACCGATCAGATATTGATGACATATCCTAGGGACTGACATGCGCACTACCACTCTATGAAAACAGGGGACTTGGAGACGCCCATTCTCACATTCTAAGGGTGGAATCACCAGCGTTCATACATTTTTCCCTTATCCTGTGGATGGGTACGAAATACTGTTTACCACAGTCCGATATGGAGCCTACAACTAGAAAAGCTACAAAATATTAGGACTGGTCAGATCAATGTCGGCCTCAAATCAGGAGTAAAGCTGGCCTTACAGCTTAGATACAAAAGAAAAATCATGCACGCTAGGCTGAGCCGAGTGTGCATGTGTTCTTAATAGGAAAGGGGAGTAAGCCGCCCCTAGACACCTCTTTCAGTACCTTATCTTCTTTGATAAAAACGAAAGGCAGTCCTACAGCCCAATCCCTCTGAGCCCTGCCATCATGGGATAGTTGGGATGTGAATGGGCATCTTAAACGACTATTCGCCAAGTGATGGCCTATCCTCAGCGTAGGCTATAATTGTCTGATCAGCAGGAGCCGACGCTACACACCTCAAATCAGCTGTTCTGTGGTAGCTCCGGCATCTGAATCGCGCAGCTCTGTCCACTGTGCAGTGTGTGGAGCTGGTTACTGCAGCTTTGCTCATACTCACCTTAGTGGGAGCAGCTGTCGGCTGGTGGCACCGGAGCGACTGCAGAACAGTCAGAGCCGGCCCAGCGGGTGTGCAACTTGTGCGGTGGCACACGGTGCGATCCCCTTGCATAGTTCATGGGGCACCACCTTTCCCTCTCCTTCAGTTCCCCTGCTCCATTCCTATCCTTTTCCTTCCTCTGTTTGTAGTGCTGAGTCCATGCAGACTTCAGCACAGGGCTTCCAAGGGTGCCTCTAACTCTTAGGCCTCATGTACACGAACGTTTATTTTTTTCCGTTTACGTTCCGTGTTCATTTATTTCAATGGATCCGCAAATAAACAGAAGGTACTCCGTATGCCTTCTGTTTCCATATTTTCGTTTTTCCGTTCCGTTCAAAGATAGAAGGATATTACTGTTCTATCAGGGGCCAGCTGTTTCGTTCCGCAAAAAATGGAATGCACATGGACGTCATCCGTATTTTTGCGGATCCGTTTTTTGCAGACCGCAGAATACTGAAAAAGCCATACGGTGGTGTGCAATAGGCCTTAGGGTGCTGGCACACAGTGCAGTTCTGACATGCATTACGGTTGCAGTTTTCCATTTAGCCAGTTTAGCAGCCTCATTCACCCTGGTCATCTGTATAGTGGAAATGATTTAATTAATTTCAGCTAGCTACAATAAAAACCTGCATCCTGAATGCATGTCAAAACAGCGCAGCGTGCCAGCCCCCTTACAAAGCCCTCCTGCTAACACTACATGGCTGAGAACTGTCAGCAGAAACAAGCTGCCGGCTCCTAGCACCGGCATCGTCATCTCAATGACAGGGCTTCCACCTTCTACTTTAAAAGGGTTGTGTCACTGCAAATACCACTTATCATGTAGAGAAAGTTAATACAAGGCACTTACTAATGTATTGTGATTGTCCATATTGCCTCCTTTGCTGGCTGGATTCATTTTTCCATCACCTTACACAACGCTCGTTTCCATGGTTACAGACCACCCTGCAATCCAGCAGCGGTGGTCGTGCTTGTACACTATAGAAAAAAGCACAGGCCTATGTAAGCTCCCATGGTCCTGGACACCAGAGAGGCCAGTGCTTTTTCCTATATTGTACACGCCCGACCACCACTGATGGATTGCAGGGTGGTCGTAACCATGGAAACGAGCAGTGTATAAGGTGATGGAAAAATGAATCCAGCCAGCGGAGGAGGCAATATGGACAATCACAATACATTAGTAAGTGCCTGGTATTAACTTTCTCTACATGATAAATGCCAATTGCTGGAGTGACACAACCCCTTTAAGTTCTCTCCCCTCCTCCACTTCTTTCCCCTGAGGGGCATCAATAGACACGAACAGCCACATATAGCCAATGCGAAGCAGGTGCAACATGGTCTTGCTGACATCTATTGATACAGCCCAGTAGTGTTGCCCCAGAACTTACAGATATGGGAAGAGATTTATCAAAATTGGTGCAAAGAAAAACTGGCTTAGGTGCCCATAGCAACAAATCAGATTCCACCTTTCATTTCCCCTGCAGCGTGCAAACATTCACAAATGATCAGCCAAATTTGGCTAATCGTGCCATACACTTGTAGATAGACTGATCTCGGGCCAAATTGTCCAAATGGCTGATGTCTGCCATGGGCCACTGTTCATATTAATTAATAGGGCATCTGTCAGCAGATCTGTCCCTATGACACTGGCTGACCTGTTACATGGGCGCTTGGCAGCTGAAGACATCTGTGTTGGTCCCATGTTCATATGTGGCCGCATTGCTGAGAAAAATGATGTTTTAATATATGCAAATGAGCTTCTAGGAGCAATGGGGGTGTTACCATTACACCTAGTGGGTCAGCTCTCTCTGCAACTCCTGCGCACCCTCTGCACTTGGACAGGGACAGGTAGTAAAAACATCACGCCTGCCTGGTTCTGTCAATCAAAGTGCAGAGGGCACCGCAGTTGCAGAGAGAGCAGAGTCTCTAGGTGTATTGATCATGCCCCCGTTGCTCCTAGAGGATCATTTGAATATATTTAACCACCCCCCGACCTGCGGGCGGCCGGGATGTTCCTCCTTGACGCGCCGGCGCGCCATCTCGCGAGACGCAAGATTTGCAGTGAACGTGCGCGCGCTCAGTGCAGGAGGCGGGGAAGAAGTTATTGTACAGCCTGCCAGCGCTGATCGTTTGCTGGCAGGCTGTACATTTAAAAAGAAAAGTGATCAAAATGTAAAAAAAAAATTATTTACATAAAAATGTAATATTAAACTTCGTGGCTTGCTGCCTGCTCCTCCGGTGGTCCCTTTTGCTTGGGACCACCAGAGGAGCAGGCAGCTGTGTAAGTTGCACCAAACACCACACTAGTCCCCCCCCCCCCCCTTGTCACTGATTAACCCCTGATCACCCAATATTAACTCCCTGATTACCCCCCTGTCACCCCCCCCCCTCCGCCATTGATCACCCCCTTTAGGGCTCCATTGAGACGTCCGTATGTGTTTTGCGGATCCGCCAAACACGGACACCTGCAATGTGCTTTTCGCATTTTGCGGATCCGCATATTGCCAGAACTATAGAAAATGCCTTTTCTTGTCCACAATTGCAAGAATAGGACATGTTCTATATTTTTGCGGATCCGCAATTCTGGATCCGGGCGGGACAAAGTTTGTCCCCATAGAATTGAATGGATCCGCAATTCTGTTGCGGAACAGAACTGCGGACTTGTGAATGAGGCTTAAGTGTCCCTTAGCGATCGCAGCTTTACAAGCACTCCTATGTCCTTTCCCCTCTTTTTTTTTTTTTGCACATTTTTGGGCTGAACAGAAAAAAAATCTCATTACCCGTATGCTCAATATAAGGAGAAGACACCCCAACGTATACACTGAGAGGCATAGTGAGTTCAAGGAAGTTTTTGTCACAAGTTAGCGGAAAATAAAAAATTTAGAAAAAAAATTCTATTTCCGCTAACTTGTGACAAAAAATAAAAACTTCCATGAACTCACTATGCCAATCAGCAAATACCTTAGGACAGTGATGGGCAAAGTGCGGCTCTCCAGCTGTTGCAGAACTACAACTCCCAGCATGCAAAGACTGCTTACAGCTATCAGCCTACTGCAGGGCATGGTGGGAGTTGTAGTTTTGCAACAGCTGGAGAGCCGCACTTTGCCCATCACTGCCTTAGGGTATCTACTTTCTGAAATGGGGTCATTTGTGGGGTGTTTCTACTGTCTGGGCATTGTAGTACCTCAGGAAACAGGACAGGTGCTCAGAAAGTCAAAGTGCGGAAATTCACTTTTTTGCACCATAGTTTGTAAACCCTATAACTTTTACCCAAATTAATAAATATACACTTGTTGCATTTTTTTTCTTTATCAAAGACATGTAGAACAATAAATTTAGAGAAAAATGTATATAGAAATGTAGTGTTATTTGAAAAATTTTACAACAGAAAGCGAAAAATGTTTTTTTGCTAAAATTTCGTTAATTTTTTATTAATATCAAAAGAAGTAAAAATGTCAGCAGCAATGAAATAGCACCAAATGAAAGCTCTATTAGTGAGAAGAAAAGGAGGTAAAATAATTTGGGTGGTAAGTTGTATGACGGAGCAATAAACGGTGAAAGTAGTGTAGTGCAGAATTGTAAAAAGTGGCCTGGTCATTAAGGGTGTTTAAGCTAGGGGGGCTGAGGTGGTTAAATTTCATTTTTCTCAGTAATGCGGACACATATGAACATGGGACCAACACAGACGCCTTCAGCTGCCAAGTGCACATGTAACAGGTCAGCGGGTGCCATAGGTACAAATCAATACTGACAGATGCACTTTAAAATAATTAAAAGCAAAAGTGTAAAATTGGCCTAAATCTCTAGAGGTTGGGGGCGCCAGAATATAATTCGGCACAGGCAGCCATATAAACAAGGCCGGCCCTGCCTCCATTATAGCCTGCAGAGACACATCGTTGAATGTAGTGCCTTTTTCACAGTACATCAGAAAACCATTGCGGCGAATGTGAGACGTTACAGATGTGCAAGTCTCGGATTGAAGACGTTTCCAGAACAATAACTTCTCCAAAGTGAACGGAAGACCATGTCCTACCGCCGCCTGCAGATTGCGAGTTGCTGTTTCCCATCTGCCGAAGAAAATTGCTGTGAGTCTTCTGAACAGAGGAGGCATTGAGCCGAACAATAAGATTTCGTCGTTTTACAATAACAGGCCGTTTCAGATGCTCAATCATCTGTTACGTTGCGAGGCTTTTGAGAGTCATAAAGGACCTTCTGACTCTGGACACTGAAGATATCGCCCGTTCTGTGCCAGAAAATAAACCATCAGCGCACATTGTGTTTTCTCAAATAATGGATTTCAGATGGGCAAGATCATTTCAGAATAAGGCTCAGTGTACACTGCGTCCAAGCTCTATTTTTAGGCTATACGCCGGAATTGGAAAAGTTCCCGGTGCATTCACTAATTGTGTGCATAGGGCTCCATTCACATGAGCCATTATGGGTTTTTTAAAACTGGGATTACCTATACAATGGGCCAATGCGCAAAAAAACAAACACATGCCGCACCCTATAGTGTTTTTTTGTTTTTTAAGTCCTGGACCCTTTAGTCACACCACTCTCGCACTTTGAGACCTCATTAGACCCCAAACTGTGATTTCTGGACTTCTAAACTAAGGATAATACGAAGAAAGGGATGTTTTTGATTATGTGATGCCGCACTACATAGAATTGACAGATTCCGCTTAAGAAATCCAACGTGGTGATACCTCTATCCACCCCATGCCGGTTTTTACTAAGGAGCTGTACTACTACTTTACTGCACTACAAAGTCGACCTGTCATTTTAGAAAACTCATGATGGACATGTGACATATCAGAAGTTTTGATTGGTGGGGGTCAGAGTGCTGAGACCCAAACCTATGGCTGGAATAAAGGGGTGAAAGCACTCGGCTAAATGCTGTGCCCCTTTGTTTCTGATGGGCTCTGCTCAGCTCTCCTCTACATTCACACGACCGTCCTTTTTTTTTCCGCGTCCGATCCACATTTTGCGGAATAAATGCGGACCCATTCATTCCTATGGGTGAATAAAATATGCGGACAACATTCAGTATGTTGTCCGCATCCGTGGTTCCGCATTTATACTCTGCAAAAATATGAAGCATGTCCTATCATTGTCCGCAGAAATCTTTCCGCAGCCGCATAGAAGTGAATGGATCCGCAAATTGCGGATGACATACGGAATGGTTTCTGCATGTCAGGGATGCTCAACCTGCGGCCCTCCAGCTGTTGTAAAACTACAACTCCCACCATGCCCTTATGTAGGCTGATAGCTGTAGGCTGTCTGGGAATGATGGGAGTTGTAGTTTTGCAACAGCTGGAGGGCCGCAGGTTGAGCATGCCTGCCGTATGTCATCCGCAATTTGCGGATCTGTTTCCGTATTTTTATTATAATATTTGATTCTCTCCCCCTTTTTTTTCCCTCATCCGTTTTTTGCCGACCGTTTTTTGCGGATGACATACTGAAGACACTCTTCAGTATTTTGCGGACATGCGGATCCGTTTCTTGCGGATCCGCAAATACATACGGTCGTGTGAATGCAGCCTAAGCTCGTACCTTACTCACTGTTCTGATCAATACGTCTTACATGCCACTATGACATGTCAAAAGGTTTATCAGCCTATTTCACGCCACGTTTTCTGTTAAACGTAACCATTTTTCCTCCGAAACCTTACAAAAAGCTGATGCTCTTACTGGATACATAGGCTTCTGTAGATCAGATGAATGGCAAAAGTTTTTTGTTTTTTTTATTGGATAGGAAAATGCAAGGTCTGGGCTGTTCCATCCCGAAAAAATGGATGCATTCCTTTCTAGTGCAATCCGACAAAAAAATAAAAATAAAACGTAGTCATTAGAGGGTCTGTTAAATGAATTGCATACAATGGCATCTGTTTTTGCATCCAAGGACAAAAATTAAATCAATTGAAGGTCACTCAGCTGAACCTCCTTAGTTTTTTGGCAAAAAAAAATTATATCGGTGTTTGGAATGGATCTAAAAAAAAATGATAGCGTGCTTGCAATGAAAAAACGTGTTCAAGCAGAAGGTCAGTTCAAAAGCGTTTTTTTTTTAAAACTTGCCAAACTCAATTCATTGCTTTCTGATTGACATCCAATGTATGCTTGATTTTTATTTATTTTTTATAAATTTGGCTAAAAGTCGTTTTTTTTCCTCTTCTTTTAGAAATGTTACCATTTTTTATTCCAACGGTACCGTTTAGAGCATTACACAGTTTCTTCCAACTGGCTTGCCATTGGTACGGTGCTACTGTTTGGTCTCCTGTCCTTTTCTCGTTCCATTGCCTTGTTCAGAGGTGAGTGAATTCTTCCAGGTTCTGGGATTGGGGTCATGTATCTGTGGTGGTGCCATCAGTTGATGCCATTGGAAAGCTCGCTCCAAAGTACGTCTGCCAACTGTACTACACTGACACTGCGCGATGCCTATTTGTGACATAATACGTCTGCGAGAAAAGAAGGCACAAGGTAAGTCTACACAGAAAGTTGCTGCCCTCTGCAGGTCCGGCCATGTGTGGGTGGGTGGAGGTTTGCCCAAAAAACCCACTAAAGGTGACCAACCCCTTTAATCCAGGGCCACATTAAGTTCACAATCCTCTCCTGAATGGGGGGCATTCAGGAGAGGATTGTGAACTTAATGTGGCCCTGGAATTTCCCTGTAGAGTCTATGGCCAATCCGCCCCTGCCCCTATTGTGCCTTTGGTTATTAGGATCAATGAAAGAATACAGTGGACTCCTTGTTACGAGTCTGCTGTATGCATGAGCCTCTTTCCACACCTTAGGCTGCTTTCTCTGTATGTATACACAGCTGCCAGTCAGTCACTGTAGAGAATAGTGGGGAGAGAGCGCTGTGTTACTATCCAACCTTATCTATACCTCCGGCAGAAAAGTACAACAGTCATTACCTGCCCCACGCTTTCATAATAATGAGATGACTCTAATCCTTCTGTCCCAGTCTATACAGCAAAGCTTGTAAGCTGCAGAAAACAGATAGCTTAATCCCCTTTGGTTTGATCTAGTGTTCCGTGTGAAAACAGCAACATCTCATGTTTTCTAGGTGGATAATATCAAGAATAAAACACCAAACATATAAAAAAAAAAATCCTTAAAGCTATGTACACCTTTGGGGGCAATTTTTTTTAAATAATGCAATTAATTTTGAGCTAAAAATAATTTTTTTATTATAAATACGGAACCTTTTCTGTACATGACTGAGATGCTGTAGTAGCAGCCTGTGGATTTTCAGTCTTTTCCGTCATCTGGGGAGCTGACTGACTCCTTATCTCTGCTCTCTGACATTATAAACACTCTTTAAAGCTCAGTCCTTCTCTTACTGAAAGTGGCTTAAATAAGTGTTTATCACCTCTTAGTAGTTTAGAGATAAGGGTTAGATGGCACAACCTAAAAGTACCAGTCACAGAGTTAGAAATACAGTTAACCCTTTGTGACAGAACAGCTCAATATTTTTAATAAAGACCAATTGAAAATATGATTTTTTAGCCAAAAATGAGTGAAATGCAATCGTAAACAAAAACTGCCTCGAAGGTGTACATAGCCTTTAGGAATAAAAATCTGATTTAAATACAGATTTTTCTGAGGATACATTCCCTATGGCAATTTTTCTATTTTTCAGGTTACCATGCACCATTAGATTTGTACCCAGAGTTTTACAGAATTGCGAAGGACCCGGCTCTTCACACTGTACCAGACAGCAAGACAGTGAACGTGTGTGTGGGGAAAGAGTGGTATCGCTTTCCAAGTAATTTCCTTCTTCCAGACAAGTGAGTTTGATTGTTGTTTCATCTTGTACTGACCTGGATACAGCGCACTGGTTGGGAGAATGGTGATGTCCAGTAGATATTAGTAGTATAGCTAAAGAGCACATGTCAGCAGGATCAACCCTATTAAACCAGGTATGCTACCTGGTATAGTTGATCCTGTTTATTAAAATTATATCTGTTTTGTCAAAATGGGTTGCAGTGTTCCTGTGAATAAAGGGGACATTTATGAAAATTTGGCATTCCCATAGGCCAGTCTTGATCCCCTGTCGCTGGCGTAAGATGCAACTAATTTATTTAGAGACAGATGCGCCACTGCTTGTACCAGAAGCGCAAATCTTCACCAGCTAGGGGCTGGCTTAGACTCGAGCTATGACTTACGCCAGTTTGTGGCGTCAGTTATTGTAAATCCGGCAAGCAGCGATAGGTCCCACCTACTCCCTGTTGTCTTGATACGTTGGAAAAGTGACCAGAAACTCAGACTCAAATTAAGGAGAAAATATGGGTTACAGCATAGTTTGCATCTTTTTTTACAGCTCGATAAGGGCGTAAAAAGTCTGACTTTTAAACTTTAGAGGGCATCTGTCAGCAGATTTGTCCCTATGACACTGGCTGACCTGTTACATGTGCACTTGGCAGCTGAAGGCGTCTGTGTTGGTCCCATGTTCATCTGTGCCCGCATTGCTGAGAAAAATGATGTCTTTGTATATGCAAATTAGCCTCTAGGAGCAATGGGGGCGTTGCTAAAGTCAAAGTGCAGAGAATTTAGGAGCCTCTAGGTGTAACGGCAACGCCCCCGTTGCTCCTAGAGGTTAATTTGCATATACAAAGATATCATATTTCTTAGCAATGCGGACACATATCAACATGGGACCAACAGAGATGCCTGCAGCTGCCAAGCGCACATGTAACAGGTCAGCCGGTTTCATAGGGACAGATTTGCTGACAGATGCCCTTTAACTCATAAGGACCCAGTTCCTCTAGGTGGCGCTTGCGAGATTGTTCTCTTTGCTTGCGAGATACCTCTTTGCATTTTGTTTTCCGATGGAGCATTGCCAAGTCTCCACGCCATGTAGTCCTTCCAGTAAGTCTCCCTACAAGGCTGGTCTCTTTAAGGAGAGACAGTACCCTGCCTAAGCTGCATCCAAGGCACCGCACCCACCCAGGTAGCCTCCTTCTCCGTACTGATGAGGAGCAAGCACCCCAAAACAGCTTAAAAATCAATTTTTGACCCCTAGGGAGCCAATTCCACAAGGTGGTGCTCCTTTCTTGGGAGTTACCTTTTGCACACCCTTTGCAGTACATAAGGCAAAATCTGTCACAGATCTTCAGCAAAATCCATGGCAAATCAATTTCATACAACTTCACTTACCGTTCCTGATGTATCACATAGAAGCCTAAGTCTGACCCACAGTCTGCATGGACAGGATACATGAACCATGCATACTGTATAGCGGGGTGCATATATAAATACAGCCTGTCCCAGGGTCCTTTACCTCGAATAGGACTCACAAGCTCATCTAATATATCTTATATTTTGATTCTTATCGCACGTAGTTGGCAACTTCAGTTCATTGAATCGGAGTTCAGAGGACAACTCCCGAAGCCTTACGCTAAGGGGCGGCAAGCTACAAGAATCATCCCCAAGGATATGAATGATCAGAACCTGGAAGAGACCTCCAGATATGTGAGTTCCATAGATAAATGTGATAATCTAGGCATAACTGAATATGGTTGGGGTAATCCCATTGTTATGTGCCAGGTTCTCCGTAACCTTTTTTAGGTCTACATTTTCGGATTTTGCTGAAATTTGCTGACAACCTCACGTCAAAAGTACTAGACATTCAAAAAGTAAAAGCTGCACGCCCCCACCCAACTGCTTGATCTTTCTAGATGTTTAAGAGGACCTGCCCACTCTCCGGACATATGTTCTCTATGAAATAATTCTGTAGCACCTTTATTTTTTACTCTACATCATGCCCTTCCTCTTTTATACTTCCTGTAAATTCAAAAATAATTGATAACTGGACGTTCCCCATTCATCCCTACACAGTCTCGATCAACCTGATTAGAGTTTCTCCTTATGACAAGGGGAATAGTGAAATCTACTATTTATTCATTTTATTCAATGTATTCATTTAGTACATTTTAAGGAGGAATAACAGAGGAACAATGCAGAATTCTAACAAAAAGTGCTCCAGTGTTTTTGTCTTGCAAATTTCAAGTATTTACTAAGACAGACAGGCCCTTTTTTGTAAAGGGATTCTATGGACCTGTACCTAAAATGCCTCCCTCGGCTGCATAATGTAGGTGTAGCTGAACAGGAAGAAAGAGGAGCACATTTGGCCAAATCAGCAGAGTACTGCTCAGAATCTCTTCTCACCTTGGGTTAGCTGAACATGTTTCTTTAGGTACAGGCCCAGAGAACCTATTTAACCTGCATTTGCATCTAACTGTGCATCCTTTTTTGGCAGTGCCTTTATGCAAGTAGCCCCTCTATCTAAAGATGGCGCCCACGCGAGCACCGCATCCACCAGGTTTCTGCTGTTTTTAAACACCAGACCCTCAGGGATAGTGTCTGTGATCGGCAATAACACAGATCGCAGACATTTAACCCATCAGATGCTGTGGCCAGTTGTGACCACAGTATCTGAGGTGTTATAATGGTGGAGCGCCGCACACTAAGTTAGCCGGTGCCAGCAAGGACTTGGTAGTCGTAACTGTAGAAGAGGCTTCCTATGCAATGATGTAACTGATTCATGATTCTTATATGATGTCAAACCAATAAATGGTATAAAATTGCATAAGAAGCCTGTGTGCCGCAATCTTCTCTTCCACAGTATCTAATGTGGCTTTCCCTGGGAGCGCTGCACTCCCGGGTCTTGAACACCTCCCCTGTACTGCAATTGGGGGAGCCATTCATTACCTGTGGTAGCCTGGGTCTCTCTGAAGAAATCCCTGCTATTGCAGTTGTAGTTCCTACCGAGTCCTGCAAGTGGCAGGGCTTCATAAGAACATAGCGTAACGGAGAAGCAATCTAATAATTGGTGACATAAACAAAGTGAAAAATAAGTTTTTAAAAATATATAAAAATTCAAATCACCCCTTTCCCCATAATTAAAATAAATAATATAAAAAATAAACATAGGCATCGCTGCATGTACATTAAAATATAAACATTTATCCCGTACCATGAAAAAATAAAATAATCTAAAAGGACCGATTTTTGTCGTCGCTTACCCTCCCCAAAATAATTGAATAAAAGGTGGTCAAAAAGTCATACACACTCCAAAATAGTATAACTAAAAACTACAGATCGTCCCACAAAAAATGAGCCCTCACACAGCTCCATAGACATAACTATAAAAACAAAAATTATGGGGTCAGAATATGGGGTTAAAAACAGAAGAAAAAAACTGTATAAATGTGGTATCACTGTTATCACACTGACCCGGAGAATGAAGCAAATCAGTTTTACCACAGGGGGGGTCGTCGTTAAAACAAAGCTCATAAAACTGTGGCGGAATTGCAGGTTTTTTCTAAATCCTTACATTGTATGCAATAGTAAATGGAGCTATTAGAAAGTACAATTTGTTCCACAAAAACAACAAGCCCTCATCCGGCTATGTGATCGAAAAAATAAAAAGTTATGTATCCGAGAAAGCGGGGAGTAAAAAAAAAAAAGGAAACGCAAAAATGAAAAATCCTCTGGAGCTGAAATAGTTAAATCTGCTGTGCCCATGCCATCCACACAGGGTGACGGCTGGAATATACAACTAGACACCTGCTGCAACGGCCAGGATCGGCTTTACCTCCGATCTTGGCATTTAACCCATTGGATGCTCTAAAAACCCCAATAAATATATATGGTGTTTCCCGAATCGTACTGGCCTATTTAATAAAGTTTAAACTATTATTTCAACCGCATGGCCTGTATTTGGTCCTGAATTATCAGAATTGTATGGTAGTCCTTATAGCTGAATTCTTCTTGGTTGACTGAATCAGATTTTCAGTCCCCTGCTGTCTGTCTATGTACTATACATTGCATTTTGCTTTTTAGCAGCTGCATTATAGCGCAGCGTGGTGCCAAGGAGGTCGGCCAGACGTTTGTACTCTGTACAAGAAGACCCTTGCAGTGGAACGACCTTTATTTTATTACTTGGTTCTCGTTGCGCTCTCAATTATCTTCGCAAACCTGAAGGTTAATTTGCACTGATGTCAATAACTTTTTTAGCTTAAATGCGGCAGCGTTTCACCCATGCTGGGCATGATTTCTTAGTAAGCTGTCAGCCTTCAATCTGAACAGACCCCAACGTTCAGCACGTCTATTTGCAGACCTGACTTTCTATTTCTGACTGCTCGCAGTGAGCACCGGCTGATGTCATCGCACCGTCTGTACCTACGCACTGCTGACTCGTGCGAACACGGAAGTAGAAATTTAATTTCAGGTTTTTTTTCATACATATTTTTAGGATATTGTCACATAATCCTGGTTCTTGGTGCTGAATACGTTAACATGTTCCACCTCTAAGACCACCGAGATTAGCTCACATCCAGATCATTGTTTGTCCGGCAGCTTCAGTACGTTCCTCGGCTTCCCCAATGAACACGCATGGTTTGCTGGGTGAGTATAGAGTCGAAAGGGTTGTCTGATAGGATGTCATAGAGTGAAGTCCTTTGCTCTTCAATGAGCCTGAACGGAGATGTCTACAAGAACGATTCCCACTCAAGAACCTGGGTTTCCATGTGTTACCTGATCTGCCATTCTTTCGAATGACTGCTATACCGCTTCCTTGGGTAAATAGAGCTGATCACCAGGGGTTAGAACACCGGCCAAGTAGAGAAGAGGTCGTTGTTATGAGAGAACTCCTTTAAGAGGCTCTTGGACACCGTTGGTGCCCTTGAAAACAATAGGCCACCTAAAGTACAACCTGTTTGACACTTGGTCCCAGGTGACATATAGGGGGAAGGTGTAAATCATCTGACTCGTACATGTTAGATGAATTTACATGTTCAGCTGGACCTGTTGACCATCTTATGTGTATGGGGCTGTCACAACCTAGCCTGGATGGCAGAAGGATTGGGCATGTTGGATTTCAACATGGCCAAATCTTTGTCCTCAAGGATAAAAGCCACTGCCAGAAGAGCCTAGTAGCCGTTTTTTTCCTCTCTCGCTATTAAGAACACATGCTTGTGCGTGTAAGGAGCAATATCGGTCTAAGGTGTACGGCCACCTTAATATATATAATCAGCTCCTCCAGAGCAACTGCACGATAATCACAATATGAAGCTTACTGGGTTTCATTTTCCAGGCAAAACATCCAGTGTTTTCTCTCTCAGGTCATCTTATGTACGTGCCATGTACGTGAAGAATGTGAGGCATTTTGGGAATGACAAAGCCACTTTAGTTCTGAACTCATCTCCCAGTAAAGGCACATTTAGGCTCCATTCACGCGTCCATAAGTGTTTTGCGGATCCGCAAAATACGGACACCGGCCATGTGCACATGGCCTGCACTATAATAGAAAATGCCTATTCTTGTCCGCTATTGCAGACAAGAATAGAACATGTTCTATTTTTTTGCAGATGTGGAAATGCGGATGCTGACAGCACATAGTGTGCTGTCCGCATCCATTCTGGCCTCATTGAAAATGAATGGGTCCGCACCCGTTCCGCAAAATTCCCCGAAGATCCCATTTTGCGGACGTGTGAATAGACCCTTACACTGCCCAATTGCGGGGCAGATTATTGGGAACAAACAGGTAAACAGAAATCAGCTGCACAGAAACAATGGCTCTGTATGAGAACGGGCAATGGCAGTAGCCATCACTCGTCCCCATGCGGTGGAGGTGATCGATGCATGTAAATGCAGCTCTTTCCTCCACTGACAAGCAGGCAAATGTTAAGATGGGATGCTTCCTTCCTGATAACTTAAAGGGAACCTGTCGCCATGAAAATGCAGTGTAAGCTACATGCAGCATGTTGTAGAGCAGAAGGAGCTGAGCAGACTGATATATAGTTTTGTGGGAAAAGATTCAGTAAAACTTGTAATATATACATATAAATTCTGCTCATTATGATCTCTGAAGTCCAGGAGGCGGTCCTACCAGTGATTGACAACCTAACCTCTATGACTGTGTATACAGACAGCTGTCAATCACTGATAGGACCGCCTCCTGGACTTCAAAGATCACAATGAGCAGAATTTAAATGCATATATTACAAGTTTTACTGAATCTTTTCCCACAAAACTATATATCAGTCTGCTCAACTCCTTCTGCTCTACAACATGCTGCATGTAGCTTACACTGCATTTTCATGGCGACAGGTTCCCTTTAAGTTATCAGGAAGGAAGCATCCCATCTTAACATTTGCCTCCTGCTCTGTAACATGCCGCCTGCAGATCAGGCACCACGTTTAACACGCCTGGTTCCCTTTGAAGAGAATCTGTCACCATCATAATGATCATAATGGTCCCCCAACTGCCCAAAGTACCTGACAACTCTGGTCATCCTTTCTGCATTGATGTATTCAGTAGCTCATCTGACGGATATTTTTACTGCAAAACCACTCTCTCCAACTTCCCCCCCCCCCCCATGCGGTCTATCCTAATTGAACCTTTGAAGTCAAGGTGGTAGCGGGTCCTGACAAGCTTGACTTTGAGCACCAAGACGCTGCACCCTTAAGTTCAAACGGTCCAATAACGTAGGGTGAACGGAGGAAATAAAGCGGTTTTGTGGCTATGTTATCCATTGGATAAACTAGTCAAAAACATCAATGGGACATGGCGATTAGAGCTGTGAGGTACACCAGGTGGCTGGTGGTGACAGGTTTTTTTAAGACTCGCTTTATATTATGGCCACTAGGTGATTTTTCAACGCCCGTGTTACTGGTACAACACCTGGACCGCCCTCAGTTCTTCAAAACCAGACTTGGAGTGCTTTTACACGTAGACATGATCTGTCTGATTATCAGGAACGAAGCAGCCCCTGCCGATCACTGTCATATGATCAGCAGAGATGTGGGTTGCATTTACATGCAGCAATCACCTCCACTGTAGGGGGACGAGGGATCACTTTTCTCTCTGGAAAATCATTATCCCTGCGCAGCAAATCGTTGTTTATACAGAAGCATCTATATAGGAAGGATGATTTTTCGCTCCGAACGTCGTGATCACCTAGTAAGCGAAGGATTTCCAGCACCTTTCACACAGGCAGATTATTGGGAACAAACATTTATACAAACGCCCAATCCCCGATAATCTGCCAGATCATTGGTCCATGTAAAAGGACTTTTCGTTTAGGTTTTGATGAAAAGCGTCATGTGTTGCCTCCGTAAGATTAGTGCAAAAGAGAACCCATTTTACGGCCATTAGAAAGTGACCTAAGGCTGTGGTGCACACGGCTTATACACTAGGAAAGGCCTCCAATTTATACTATGAAATGCCCATGGAGTCCTGCAGCCCTAGGGCCAGACACACACAAGCGAGTTCAATGCTAGAAACTCGCTGCCTGTGGCAGTGAGATGTCCCGTTCTGACCTTCTTTCATCTGACTGGCTGTGTGACCCTGAGAGTCCTGGAATCTACTAAATTACACTGACCTAATGCTGTCAGTGTAATACAATAGATTCCAGATCATTATAATGCTGTGCGTTCCGGTCAGAGGGTGGGGAGGTCAGAACGGGACCTCACACTGACACACGTAGAGAGTTTCTCGCATTGAACCCGCTCATGTGTGTCTGGCCTGACTTTATACCAAAACATAGGCACTTGTCAGAATAATTTGACATCATCAGTCGTTCCGAATGTTATCCCAAGGCATAGATTGAGTATAACCTAAAACATAAAGTATATTAAAAGATTTTTTAGTTTTTTTTCTTTTTTGCTTAAAACTGGAAGTCAAAGGAGCGTGACAGTGGCATCCCGTGCTGTGTACTTCACATAGATATCCGTTGTCTTTTATTTTTCACCCACCATTTCTTTTAAGTGATTCCTGTCTGTCTGCATTACATCCATTATTTCCTAATTATTTATGAACTCGCTGTGAAAAAATTTCTAAAAAATAAATAAAAACGCAATAACATTTTTTTTTATTTGCTACCGATTTTCAGCAAATTAACGTAGTCTAAAGGATGCTGGCACGTTAAGGGTTACATTTCGGTTAACATATATAGATTTTACATCCTTGTTCTCTTCTTTTGCCAGCCACTCACTTAGTTAATTGTAGTATGTGGTAACAAGAAGTACAGCTAATGAGACTTTAATAAGCTCGCTGATAGGGACAAAAGAGGACAAAAAAGGAGCAGTGTGATTTTTTGGCCGGCAGTCCCCGCTTATAAACCAGGCTTTGTCTTTCTTCGACTCGCTCCTCCATTGTCAGGGTAATAACGTCGCTCGTGTCCTATATTCCAACAGCCCCATTTCCCAAAGGGTGGGTTGAACCGAGGGAGAAGCAGAGCTTGTTACCATCCTATTCAGGGCCCGTCTTGTGGGTTTAGAACGGAGCTCCACACGTTGCCATCAGCAGCATATTCAGGCAAAATCAGCGCGGGCCGCGGCTCTGAAAAGCTCGTCAGCTCTATTGTCAAAGGCTATTAGAGGAATGGTACAGATTGGATCGACAGGGAAGGAGAGAGGGGAGTAATAATAACCTGCGCGTTTTGGCTTGGAGTCTGCTGCGCGAATGCTACAGAAGAAGAAGAAAAAATTCAGCAGGTTGAAATTTGTGGAAGATTTTAACTGTTTGTAGTAATTTGCTGCTTATGCTCATCATTGGGCATTTTATCCAGCAGTATTTTAAGGATATGGAAAACAAGTGAATGCAACTCTCAAAGAGGTAGATCCCCAGCAGGTATTTAAGGGAAGCAGAACTTGTCTATTCTTCCCCACGATCTGATGCCGGCTGTGGACAGATGCAACTGAATGCTGGGCTCTGCAGTTGCCAAGGCAGCCGTCCGGCGCCCGGTGATTGTGCATGGCTCCTGTTCTAATGAAATGTTTTTTTCCGAGACTTTAATACTGATGACCTGTACTCTAGATAGCTCATCAGTATCTGATCAGTCGGGGTCCACCACCCGAGACCTCTGCTGATCAGCTCTCACAGCTTTCCTTAGTCCAAGTGACGTCACATTCATCGGCACAGCTCAGCCCCATTGAAGTGAATAGGGCTGAGCGCTATACAATGTGCCTTGGTAAGCACGAAGAAGGCTGCGGCACTCACAGGAGCACCGGTACCTTCTCATTCAGCTGATTGGCGGGGTTCCGGGTTTCGGACACCCACCGATTTGATACTGATGACATCTTAGATTCCTCACTTTTCCATTATCCTCACGCTCCTGGTGCCCCAAAAATACAGTATCCATTGTGAACCCCAGCAGTGCCCTCTTTAATTATAATGCTCCCTCCTTTGTACTGCTCCAGCAGTGCCACCTGTATTATTATAATGCCCCCCCAGTAGTACCCCCTGTATATATATTGCCCCCTCTGTACTGCCCTAGTAGTGTCCTCTGTATTATTATAATGCCCCCTGCAGTTCCACTGTAATATTATTATGGCCCCCAGCAGTTCCCCCTGTATTATTATTATACCCTCCATCACGTGATGATGTCATTGCGCTACCTAAGACCTGCCTGTGCCTAGTTACCTGAGGCCTATAAGACTGAATGTCAACTGCTCCTGTCTGGCTCGCCTGTCAGGGGGCGCCATGCAATTGTGCGTTGGTCAAGACCGCCACTGCATGTATATTGCAATAATACTTCATCTGAAATGCTATTTGTTGTATAGTCATACATTTTGTGGCATAATCCTTTTAAATATATGCTTAGGTTATACCCTAGATCCTACCCGTGTTAGTTTTAGATTAGATTTCCACATGTATTCAGCTACTCGAACCAGTATATTCATATTTATATGGGAGTATCTGCAAATTTGGGCATTCATTGTGACAGACATTCACAAGCATGTTCTGTAAGCACAGGGCTGGACTCCATTTTTTTGTTTGCACCCTGTCTGGCTGTTTTAAAATTGCCAAAGCTATTAACAGAAGTCACCAAAAGCCAGAAAGCTTTAGAAGCCGCCAAATGGGATGAAGGCTCGGCCTCTTGCTTCTTCACATCATGCAGGTTCTCCTTTTGTGCTGAACTCAGATCGGTACAGCCGTGTAATTCAGGCTTGTGATTTATTTCTTCTGAGCTCTGTGTGAGACATATTTAAAGGGAAGATAATATCCCTGGCTTGAAGTGGCCTCGGTGACGTCAATCCTGCGTTTGTTTTGTTGTCCCCTGGAGAAGCGTCCTGTTTGCACACAGCGCTTTGCTTTATGTCTCTCTAGCCGCTATGTGGATGCTGTCGTGGACGTAGAAGAGTCAGTGACACAGCAAATCCGAACGAGATTTCTCCAGCATCTCAAAACAGCAGATCCTAACCCCTGAAAACATGTTCTGCTGAAAAAATATTATTGCACCCGCTGCCAAATGTGACATTCTCAGCAGATATACAAAGTGCAGCATTGTCCTTACCTATGGGAGTGCACTGTACATAATAGGAAAACGCACTCCAAGGAGGGCTTCATCTCATTCAAACAAGCTGTTCTCAAATTCAAGTCTGCTCTTGCCTCTTCTAAACAGGACTACTTCTCTACTCCCATATCATCTTTCTCGCGTAAGTCCGTTTATACGTTCGGCCTGGGACAGCTCAGAGTCCCATGGCTTTCAATACCACCTCTATATTGATAACACTTAAATCTACCTCTCCGGCCCAGTCCACAGGGGCGTAGCTAACGTCTCATGGGCCCTGGTGCAAGAGTTCAGCTTGGGCCCCCCTTCCCTCAGTGCTTTGTGTGTCTTCTTATGCGGCACAAGGGTCTTTGGGGTCCCTCAGGCTCCTGGGCCCGGTAGCGACTGCTACCTCTGCACCCCCTATAGCTACGACCATGGGCCCAGATGTTGCTTCCCTCCTATCCAAAATAGGTAATATCTTCATTGTTCTCTCGCTTACTAAAACTCAACTTGAGAAAACTGAATTCATTGTCTTTCCCCCATGTCACTCAGCCCCCCTACCTGACCATTACAGTTAATAGCACAACGCTTTCTCCAGTCTCGCAGGCCCGCTGCCTGGGGGTAACATTGGATTCTGCCCTGTCCCTTCAGCCACACATCCAAACCCTCCACCTGCTGCTTTCAACTTAAGAAGATATCTCGTATTCGTTCCTTTCTTGCTCTTGAGTCAACTATAATACTAGTGCATGCTCTTGGCATCTCCCACCTGGACTACTGCAACATCCTCTTCTGTGGCCTCCCATCCAGGTCTCTCGCTCCACTTCAATCTATTCTTAACTTTGCTGCCCAGTTAATCCACCGCTCCCCTTGTTTCCCCTCTGGCAATCTCTTCACAGGTTCCCCATCGCCCAGCGAATTCAGTTTTAAATACCAACAACTACATATAAGGCCGTCCACAACCTGTCCTCTCCTGACATCTCTGACCTGCTTTCTAGATACATCCTCAGACGTAATCTCAGATCCTCACAGGACCTCCTCCTCTGTTCTCCTCTCATCTGTTCTTCACACAGTAGACTACAAGATTTCTCAGGTGCCTCTCCCCTACTCTGGAGCTCTGTACCCCAACACATCAGCCTCTCCTCCAACATCCAAACCTTCGAGAGTAACCTGAAAGCCCTCATACTGATGTTAAAATTGAGAATTAGCCAACATATCCTACTGTGGAGGACACGTCTGAGCCCGAGCACCGCGCCAAAGTTTCTCAAGTAGCTCAGGACCTAACACTCACCAACCTGTGCCTTATGGGCAATATCAGGAGCCAGTGGGTGAATTACTGGAGTGTAATCATCTCTATATACAAAACAACTGAAAAAGTGGTGTTAAACAGGCAGGAAATGCTCACACCGAAATGCAGTTGTGCATCTATATACAGGGGAGCAGATCCTGCACTTGTAGCCCGTTGCTAATGGCAATCCCCAGCAAAAATGCATACAGTGGAGGATGCCCGCAGCGGACCACAAGTACCACAAAAGACACCATTCACAAGATGGCAATTGTGTGGATGTGAAACAATATAAAAATAACGATTGAAAAGGCAGGTGCGCTCTGCGGTCTTACTGAACCCTCATTCTGATGTTAAAATTGAGAATAAGCCAACATATCTTACTGTGGAGGACATGTCTGAGACAGAGCACCACGCCAAGGTTTCTCAAGTAGCTCGGGACCTAACACTCACTTTTCAGTTGTTTTGTATATAGAGATGCTTGGAGGTGTATAAACTCCTAGGTAATAGTGCCTGATTTTCATTTACAGGCTACATTTCGGTGGACCTGTGAGGCCTGGGCCATATAATCCTGTCTCGTTGGGGCTCACAGCCTCCTCCCTCCTCTCATTGCAGGCATGGTTACATGCTGGAGGTAACTGAGGAGTTTGCTGCGAGTCGGCCTTTACACTCCTGTAATGCGCCCCTGTCCCCTGGTATTGCCCATATGGCAGAGGTAGGTAAGTGTTAGGTCCGGAACTATTTGAGAAACCCTTGTGTGGTGCCCGGGCTCAGACATGTCCTCCACAGCAGGATATGTTGGCTAATTCTCAATTTTAACATCAATATGAGGGTTTAGTAAGACCGCAGTGTGCACCTGCCTTTTCAATAACTATTGTTAGGCCCCCATTCACACGTCCGCAATGTTCGTCCGCACTGGTTCTGCAAATCTGCGGAGCGGGTGCAGAGTACAGACCCATTCATTTTGAATGGTGCCGTGATGGATGCGGAGAGCACACACTGTGCTCTCCGCATCCGCATTTGCGGAGTGCGCCGTTGATCTTCCGGCCGGCGGCTCCGCAATAATATAGAGCATGTCCTATTCTTGCCCGCAATTGTGGACAAGCATGGGCATCTCTATGAGGCTGGAGGCAAGGTGTGTCACTATGGACGTGTGAATGGGGCCTTATATTGTTTCACAAACACACAATTGCCATCTTGTGTAGGATGTCTATTGTGGTACTTGTGGTCCGCTGCGGGCATCCTCCACCGCATGCATTTTTGCTGCGGATCGCCATTAACAACGGGCTACAAGTGCAGGATCTGCTCCCCTGTATATAGATGCACAACTGCATTTAAATAATTTAAATTAAATAATAATAATTGGTTGGTAAGTAGGTACCAGATCAAGGCTGGCAGAGGCCTAAAAAAAGATTTGCTAGTCCCTCCCTACTCAGTAAAAGGGTACAGTAATGAGGGGCAGTCCAACTTTTTCTAAACACACTTTAGGGTGAAACAAGGTTAAAGTCCATTTGTCAGCAGATCCGTTCCTATGACACTGGCTGACCTGTTACATGTGCACTTGGCAGCTGAAGACATCTGTGTTGGTCCCATGTTCATATGTGTCTGCATTACTGAGAAACATGAGCCTCTAGGACCGATGGGGACTTTGCCATTACTCCTAGAGGATCTACAGTCTCTCTGCAGTGCCCTCTCCACTTTGGTTGACAGGACCAGACAGTGTAAGGCCTCATGCACACGACCGTATTCGTTTTGCAGATGCGCCAAAAAAACGGATGACGTTCCGTATGGCATCCTTTTTTTTGCGGATCCATTGTAATAATGCCTATCCTTGTCCGCAAACTAGAAAAAAAATAGGACATGCTCTATTTTTTTGCGGAACAGAAAAACGGACATACCTACTATTTTTTTTTTTTGCGGACCCATTGAAATGAATGGTTCCGCATATGGTCTGCAAAAAAAACGGAGCGGACACGGAAAGAAAATACGTTTGTGTGCATGAGGCCTAAATGTGATCACCTTTGTATGGCCCTGTTAATCAAAGTGCACAGGATGAAGCAGTTGCAGAGAGAGCAGAGCCTGTAGGTGTAATGACAACGCCCACGTTGCTCCTAGAGGCTCATTTTGCATCTATTAGATATGCAATCTATATATTGCACATTTAAATGTGAGACCGGCACAGATACATTTGGCTGCCCAGTGCATATGCAATAGCTCAGTCAGTTTCATAGGTACAAAACTGCTGACAGATGCCCTTTTAAATGTTTTGTCCCATTACGGCAAAGTTATCCCCTATCCAAAAGATGGGGGGTTCATTTTTGAAGGGAGGGGGGGTGCATGTATGGGGTATGTCAGGGGTATATGTCGAGAGCATTTTCTGACAGATGTGTCCAATGTATGCCACTGTATAATCTGCGATAATCTGCAGAGCACTTCACAAGTTTCCAGATTTTTCCGCCGCAACATTTGAAATCCACGTCACTGAAAAAAATTGACATAGTCCTTCCTTTCCACAAAAACTGGAATTGAATCGGGCTAATTCCCTTGCATATCCACAGCCTGTCAAACTGCAAGTCGACAGCCGAAATCCAAGGGTCAACCCTAGTAAGGAACTTCGGGGACTCTCCATGAGATGTACTGTGTTAGATTCTGCAGTGGGGAGAACGTAGACTCTCTGCAGTGGAGAATTTATCTTGAACATATTGCAAGTTTCATAGTAAACATACAATCAGATCATGGCGTAATGTGCTCGGGTTTGCCCAAGGAGATTGCAAGGATATGACAAGGATTTTATGGCTAAGATGAGGATTTTATTGTTTCGGGCAACTGTTTACTCTGGACCCTCATGGCAACAAGAAGGATCAGACGTTCTTCGGTGGCCCTCTCCCCGCAAGTTCTGCTTTGTCTTCCATCTACCAGCAGGCCAATTATCTTGTTTTCTACTCGTTAGCACTGGCGCTCTGTCTTTTGCCCAGAAGCTTCCTTGTAGGTTAAGATTTAACTGTTTAGTAGCGGCCTGCTTACAGACGTCTACATCCGCTCACAGCTTTCCACCATGAGGTTGCTTAGCTATGTAGGACATCTGTGCCCTGCTCCTGCTGGAATGGAAAGTGCGTGGCTTCTGCCAGCGATTATGCCCCGGCCACAGGGTTATTTTGTGGAGTGGCACAAGATATATAATGAACTGATATAAGAGGCTCGCTGCTTGATTGTCCTGTACAGCATTTTTTGCAGCTCGGGCGCGGACCCTTTCACTTCAATGAGGCCGCAAAAGATGCAGACAGCACTCCGGGTGCTGTCCGCATCTGTTGTTCCGTTCCGTGGCCCCACAAAAAAAAAAAATAGAGCATGTCCTATTCTTGTACGTTTTGCGGACAAGGATAGGCATTGTTCCAATTGATCCGCAAAAAAAAAGGATGCCGTACGGACGTCATCTGTTTTTTGGGCAGATCTGCAATTTGCGGACCGTAAAACACAAACGTGCGTGTGCATGGAGGTTATTCCTCAAAAAATATTCAGCATTTTTCAAACCAGCACCTGGATCTGATGGTTTTGTAACTGCATGTAATTAATCTGTCCACCCCAGTAAGGTTGTCGCACGTGCCCAGTTCTGTCCTTCATCTGCCACCAGCCCTATTTATTTATTTATTTTACTCACTTCTATAGCAGCGCTTTACAGACTTTAGCATCACGCTGTCCCCATATGGAGCTCACAGTCTAAATTCCCTCTTAGGCCTCTTTCACACTTGCGTTGTGAAGATCCGGTGTGCACTTCCGTCGCCGGAATGCACGCCGGATCCGGCACAACGCAAGTGAACTGAAAGCATTTGAAGACTGATCAGTCTTCAAAATGCTTTCAGTGTTACTATGGCAGCCAGGACGCTACTAGCATCCTGGTTGCCATAGTAGCAGTGGGGAGCGGGGGAGCAGCATACTTACATTCCGTGCAGCTCCCGGGGCGCTCCTGAATGACGCCAGAGCGCCCGCATGGATCACGTGATCCATGCGATCACGTGATCTATGCACTGGGGCGCCCTGACGTCATCCTGAAGCGTCCCGGGAGCCGCACGGAATGTAAGTATGCCGCTTCCCCGCTCCCCCTACTCTTTACTATGGCAACCAGGACTTTAGCGTCCTGGCTGCCATAGTAACCATTGACAAAAAGCTAAACGTCGGATCCGGCGATGCGCGGAAACGACGTTTAGCTAAAGGCCGGATCCGGACTAATGCCCTTCAATGCCCTTTAATTTCGGATCCGGCATTACGGCATGTCTTCCGGATTTTTGGACGGAGACAAATCCGCAGCATGCTGCGCTTTTGTCAACGTCCAAAAAACGTTGACATACTGAACGGAAGACATCCTGATGCATCCTGAACGGATTTCTCTCCATTCAGGATGCATGGGGATAATCCTGATCAGTAGCTTTCCGTCCTAGAGACCCGAGGACGGAACTCTAGGACGGAAAGCTAAAACGCAAGATGTGAAAGAGGCCTTAGTATGTCTTTGGAAAGTGTGAGGAAACCGGAGAACCCAGAGGAAACCCACACAAACACAGGAACATACAAACCCTTGATCAGATTTGAACCCAGGTCCCCAGCACTGCAAGGCACCAGTGCTAACCACTGAGCCCTATCTACTTCTAGAAACTGTGACAGCAGGGGGAGAGCTGCAGCAGGAAGGACATGCCCCCCTGAGAAATGACACATCCTCTGAGCTGCCAGCTTGAATTAAATCTAGAAGTGCAATTCAGCAATCAGTGGGGAGATCTCTGGATCCATGTGAGTTACGGGGCTGCTTCTAGCTTTGTTAGAAGGAGATTGCCCTGTTCTATATGATGTGTGGTTTTATTGTTTTATTTTTGTTTTACATTAATCGTAGGATAAGGCCTTTAAGGACCTTTTACACTGGACCCAGATTCCCAATTATTGCCCAGTGTGGACATGCCGAGGGATCAAACAATGGCAGATAATTTGCTTGTTCTTTATCAAAACTTCAAAGCAGAATAACTGGCCTTGTTCCTGATGGCGACCATGGCTGCAGGCAACAAGGCCAGTTATTCTGCTCTGCAGTGAATGTATGTACAGCGGTCCCTTAAGATACAATATTAATTAGTTCTAGGACGGCCATTGTATGTTGAAACCATTGAAAGTTAAGTAATTGGTTCCAAAGCCCCAAAATGTCCTCTGAGATAAGAGAAAATGAAGATTTAAAGGGAACCTGTCAACCTGAGGGCAGTATAAAGTAGTGACAGAAATGCTGATTTCAGCCGTGTGTCACACATAAGCTAAAAGTAAGTGGTTGCTCAGAACCGGCATCGCAACCATTGCAGACTGGGCTTAGAAAAGAGTCAAATCTCCCTGAGAAGAGTCCTGGTTATTCATGAATTCCTGCTCTCCTGCCCACCTGCTGATGACTGACTTCTGCCTAGTTTTCTCCCTTTCTCTCTAGGAGAGAACTAACAATCATCAGCAGATGCGTGACAGAGCAGGAGATTATGAATAACCATGACTCTTCTCAGGTAGATTTGACTCTTTTCAAGGCCTGAGCTGTAATGATTATGATGCTGGTTCTAAGCAACCACTTACTTTTAGCTCATCATGAGTGACACACCGCTGAGATCGCCATTTCTGTCACTATTTTATGCTGCCCTCAGTGAGGTCAGCATAAAGTTGATGACAGGTTCCTTTTAAGAAAAATAAGCAGATAACTAAGACAGATAAGACAAGTCCTTCCATATACCAGTCAGGAATAGCAACTAATCCAGATATCTTACCAGAGAAGTGGCCTTTATTGGTTGGATCTGAGTCTGGGACATTGTATGTCGAGTCTGGTTTCAACTTACGATGGGTCAGAAAAGACCATTATATGCTGAAATATTGTATCCTGAGGCCGTTGTGTGTTGAGGGATCACTGTATATAAATGTGCGCATGTGTGTCAGTCTATATACGTGTGTTACATGCGCATGTTCGTATACAAGGATCTGTTTGAACGTATGTATATAAATGTGTTTGTGTGTGTCATGGTGTGCATATGTGTGTAATGTGCATGTGTTTACAAGGGTCTGTGTGACTGTACCGAAATCCTATATAAGTGCATATGTGTAGACAAGGATGGGTTTGAATATATGTATATAAATGTGTGTCAGTGTGTATGTATACATGTTATCTGTGTACAAGGGTATGTTTGAATGTATGTATATAAATATGTCGGTTTGTATGTATATACGCGCCTGTGTGTACAAGGGTAGGTTTGAAAATATGTACAGGGGTGTGGAATTCCTATCGCCCGACGCCCGGGACATGCAGTTCCGGGCGCCGGGCAAGTACTTTGAACAGTTGTTTAGCCCTGTGCGGGCAAGTAGCAGGGACATGTGGTTGGGCAGTAATAGGCGCGGTCATATGCTAGCCGCGAGCTGACCGCTCCTACATCTATGTCAGCCTGCCCCTGCATCGTGTATCTGAGTCCATTGAGCTCCGTTGACAGACTCTGGGAGGAACACTCATCTGCAGGGAGCCTAAGAGCCCGGGTGTTAGAAATGAAGGTAGTGCTGTCTGTCTTCTAAGGCTCTGGCCCTGCCTGCAATCTGTACTGCAGGTGGCACTTAATAAACTATAATGTCTCCCTGTTGCCCCCATACAGTATAACGTCACCTTGGGGCTGCCCCCGCACAGTATAACGTCACCCTGTGGCCCCCGCCTGGCCCCCGCCCCCATACAGCATAACGTCACCCTGTGGCCCCTGCCCCCATACAGTATAACGTCACCCTGTGGCCCCCGCCCCCATACAGTATAACATCACCCTGTGGCCCCCGCCCCCATTCAGTATAACGTCACCCTGTGGCCCCCGCCCCCATACAGTATAATGTCCCCCTGTGGCCCCCACCCCCATACAGTATAACATCTCCCTGTGGCCCCCACCCCCATACAGCATTACATCTCCTTGTGGCCCTGCCCCCATACAGCATAACGTCTCCTTGTGGCCCCTACCCCATACAGTATGACGTCTCCTTGTGGCCCCCGTCCCATACAGGATAACGTCTCCTTGTGGCCCTGCCCCTATACAGCATAATGTCTCCTTGTGGCCCGCGCCCCATACAGTATACCGTTAGTACAAGTTCAGGACAAGTAGATGGTCATGAGGGACAAGTAGATTGAGCCCCCACTTTAGTCCTTCGACAAGTAGTTTTTTTTTAAAATTTCCACACCCCTGTATGTATATACGTGTATGTGTGTGTTTTACAGTGTGTGCATTTGTGTCGGAGTGTATATAGGTGTGTATGTGTGTCACAGTGTATATTTGTGTAAATGTCGGTATGTATTTGGCTGTGTGTTTTTGGCCGTATGGCAAGGAATCCCCTCTCCCCTACACAAAGTCCAATGTACACCCCTCCTTAGTGGTGACTTATTGTAATGGGCACCTTATTCCTCTGCGTCTCCAGCCTCTGGGAGCCGGGCTGTTCTGCCTCGTGACACTTGATAATGTGTAGCCGCACTCAAGTCTTGGCAGCAGGAGCTCGTGCATCTTGCAGATGACAGACTTGTCTTTATCAGAAATCTTTAAACTACAGGCCAAAATCAACAAATAATATGTTATCGAGAAGGCGCTGACGTTCTGCCTCTCGTTCGGTGGATGAGCTTTGACTGGTTCTCTTTTTTTTTCTTTTTTTTTCTCCCCGTGTACATTCGTCTGGAAAACAAACCTGTAGAGAGAAATGGCGAGAGTCTCGAACACCGTCACGCTTCATTTAGTGGATAATTTGCTGCTGCGTCTTCTAGTTATGGTCTTCAGGTTCATAGACATCATACTCATCGTCTGTAGCAAACCTTCTGATTAATCCCAGGAACTGATGATCATTTGTCACGTTCCTTGGAGACTCTATTACCCCGGATCCCAACGCATCCTTGTTTCCTAGGATTTACAATGACAGTAGAACAACATCATTGTCTAAATTGATGTTACTCGTAAAGAATGAAAACTCCGCGGCGCTCACCCCTGTAGACACAAAAACAGGACCAAAAGACCAAAATGTTCTACTTCCTGCTGGATCCATTTCTAGCTTTGGTTAAAAAATGCATTAAAATTGCATGTGTATTTCCAGCCTGTATGTTTTATGGTTTTGATGGCCTACCCTTAGGATCGACGGTTGCCCAACTCCTTTCAGCTCAGCTCATTGGCTGAGTAAAGGTACTGCAGGTGTGCCTGGTCCTGCAACTAAAAGAAGCCCAGTTCCATTCAAGTGAATTGGACTAAACTGCAGAACCAGGCACAGTTGCAACAAAGTTCTGACCCCACCGATCATGTATTTATGACCTAGCCGAAGCATAGGCCTTCAGTATTACAGTCCCAGAAAATCCCTTTAAGGAGCTTCAAGTAATGTATACGGTAGGCTAGAATCACATCATAAGGGATCAGGGGCGGACTTAAAGTGGCCCTGGAAAAAAAACTAAAAGTGACCCCATGTTGTAGGTGGTTTCATACTGACAGAAGGTGGGGCAACACCAGTAGGCAGGGACAACAGATGTAGACGGAGCCAGTAATACTGTAGTGCAGAACAAAATACCGACCCAGAAGTACTAAATACCACAGTGCATCACAAAATACTGCCTCCCAGGCCACAGTATGAATCATCGTCCTGAGGATGGCAATACAGTTGAATTCAGGAGGACCCCTGCGGCCGCTGGCAAGGTGCATAAGTGCCTAATACTCCTACATTAATACTGAAAACGTCAGATCTTTATGTACCTGACTGATGGCCATGAGGAGGGCTTGGGCAGCCCCCTGGGTATCGGCCCCCTGGAAACTTTCCCTGTAGGGTCTATGGCCAGTCTGCCCCTGTAAGGCATTAAAATGATTACCATGAATTAGAAGTATGAACATTTCGAGAGAAAAAATCTGTACTCTTCCTGCTGTGTAATGTATGCCACCCCTGTTTTCTTGTAGGTGGACATTACTAAGTGTCACTATTTAGTTGATTTGGATACGGCCACTAAGACGGCACGGGAGCCACGGTACTCCGCTAAAGAAGAATGGACAGTTGTAGCTTACAAACCATTCCTGGATGCTTCAAGGTAAGAAGATTTCTATCCGCCACCATCTCTGAGGAGAAACAATGTAGGACATGACCTCAAACAAGGAAACCTGTATTTATCATACTGGCAGCCCATTATCTGCACAATGGGGTTTTTAAAGTCAGACATTGAATGTTTGTTCGTTATAATTGTGTGGCCATTAGGCGATCTTGACAGCTTTGATCCATATTTCTTATCCATGTGCTATCCGCAAAAAGTACATAGGACATTTTCAGTGGCCGGGTTTTGGGTGGCCCCAACGCTACGCCATTGAGGTGTCACCACGTGTTGCTGCTCTCCCGATGGGATGGTAAGGTGTGGTGCACCCCAATAGAAAGAAGTCCAGAGTGTCAGGGTCTGCAGTAACCAGGGTGCTTCTTTATTGGAGGAATTCAGGTACAAAACAATAGAGGCGAGGCATAGGGTTGGCTTCTCCAGTCTACTCCCTAGCAGAAGAAGGCTTTCGTGCTGAGGAAAGGCCTAAGCTAGCTGTCCCGGTCTGTCTCAGAAGGCTGGTCCCCGGCCAAATCCTGGAGGTACACAGTCTGTAGCTCAGTAGTCCGGGTTGCTTATTAGTCACAGGGCTAGTGACCCATTGATTGTGGGGCTCAGCCTCCCCATCTCAGAGTCTTCTTCTGGTCACTCATGCAGACTGGCATGAGTCTCCCCTCGAAGCACTGGTCCCTAACTTCAGAACACCAGGGCTCTGACTGCTCTCCTTATATACAGTTTTAGCTAGACTAGAACCTTCTAGTGTGAGGGGTGGAGTGGAGAAGCTCAGTACAAACAGATACATTGTAACACTTTCCATCTCTCATTAGAGCTTCAATGATACTCAATGGCCATGATACAGCAGTTTTACTAGCCAGTCACAAGATCAGGCTATCTAATTTTGGTTGTAAACAACGTCTGTCTTTTTTCCTCCAAAACATGCTCTTCTTTAAACCCTATGGCAGCTTTGGAAAATCACTAGTTTCTCCTTCAAAGTCCTAGCAGTCTCTCAGTATACCTTGACCCTTTCCACAGAGCCATGTAAATACAGTGATAATGAACAGTATATATATGCAGTTACATAGTATTAAATAGTACAAGTTATCCTTTTCAAGTGAAATAAAGTAAGAAGTTTATAACTCTGCATAGGGGAAATAAGCAAATGTCCACAAAAGTCCAGACTTCAGAGTACCCCTGCTCCTGGGCACTACACATTAATTTCTATGGGGCCATGCATACATCCTTATTTTTTGTGGATTTGTGTGGCTTATCCGCAAATTACAGAACTTGTTTGTTACGGCAGTGGGTGTGAAATAACTGTGTCAACCAACCTGTTTGGGTTTGTGCAAAGCCTAAGGGTGTAATCCTAGCAGCCTCCCACTATTCACCATTTAACTCCTATACAGGGATCTGGACTTCGCTGTAGGGGAGCCACCAGACTGCTACCTTCTAGAGTATTCCAGGTGTGGTTCACAGCTGTGTAGTAGCAAACATGTAGTCAGTAACAGGCTGAGGTCAGGGCAGGTAAAGTCTGTGCAAATCTGTAATGCAGGTTGGAAGTCAGCAGAAATCAACAACGGTAAACCGGAAAGGTCATTACACGGTCAGGCAACAGGAAATGGCACACCTTTGCAAGGAACTTAGGAACCTAGTTGCTCAGGCAAGGGAATGATTCAGCAGAATGATTATTATAGAAGAAGCTGATTAGCAATTAGAAACAACCAAGCAGCAGCACACAGAGCGAGGAGGGGAGTGGTAGTGAAGACAAATATGGGAAGTAGTAGTTGTTCAATGAGTAATGTTCCTAAAAGAAGTAGTGGAGCAGCAACGATCAGAGTTTTTTTTTTTTTTGTTTCATATTGTAGACTAGGATAGGCCTTTCTACTGATGGGAGTGAAAAAATTACAGAATGCACATGGAATGTATCTGCATTTTCTGGACCAAAATATAGACACAGCCATGTGCATGAGGCCTTATACATATGGTGTATATATGAGGAGGGTGCTCCCCTACCCCTCAGGGTAGTGATTGACAGGCTGCCCTGTATGGGTATTTATGAAAAAATTGTGTGCTTTTAGTGAGGTGGGTGACCCTGCAGACTCTGTTTTGACAAGGAGATGGTAATGCCTAGTTATCAATTTAGTTATAAACACTCTGACTTTTCAAATAACACAGCATCTTATGTGTGGAAATTAAGCCATTATCTCTATGGATTCCTTTGAGAGCCTCACGGCCCGTCCCCGTCCACATCACACTCGCTTTTTTAGACCTGGCGTGAGCGGGAAAAGTTGCAGAACTAACCGTTGCGCCACAATCTGTGCCTGAAATATTTCAGCTTCATAAATGACCCCCTATGTCTTTAAATCTATGTGGGAGTGCTACTTTAAATTTTTTTCCCCCATCAATCTACATGCAATACCACATGAGAAAGTGAAAACAGAATGTTAGAGATTTTTGTTAACTTGTTAAAAAGGAAAAACCTAAAATTTCAGACAGACATAATAAGTATTCAGAACCTTTCTACACATTGACTGGAGTCCACCGGTGGTAAATTCAGTTCATTGGACATGATTTGAAAAGGCACAGCCCCGTCTATATCAGGTCTCACAGCTGACAATGCATCAGAGCAATGAGGAGGAGAGAGCTGCCTGTAGAGCTCAGAGACAGGATTGTGTGGAGGCACAGATCGGAAAAAAATTCTGGTGCACTAAAATTTCCCAAGAGCACAGTGGCTTCCATAATTCTTAATTTGAATAACTAATACTCTTCCTAGATCTGGCCACCTCACCAAACTAAGTAATCAGGAGAAGGGTCTTGATAGTAGAGGTGACCAAAAACCCAGTGGTCACTCTGGCTGAGCTCCAAAGACCCTGTGTGCAGATGGGAGAATATTACAGAAGGTCATCCATCTCTGCAGCACTCCACCAATCTGGGCTTTATGACAGAGTAGCCAGAAAGAAGCCTCTTCTCAATAAAAGAGACCTGGAAGCCCACATGGAGTTTGCAAAAATATACCTAAAGGACGACTGTAAAAAACAAGACAGAGGGGTCTGATGAAACCATTATTGAACATTTTTGCCTCAATTCTAACCATCATATTTGGAATAAACCAGGCACTGCTCATCACCTGCCCAATACCATCCCTACAGTAAGCAAGATGGTGGCAGCATCATGCTGTGAGGGTGTTTTTCATCAGCTGGGACAGGGAGAGGGAAAGCTGAATGGAGCTATGTACAGAGATATTCCTCATGAAAACCTGATCCTGAGTGCTTTGGACCTCAGACTAGACCAAAGGTTCACCTTCCAACAAGACAGGCCAGGACAACACAGGAGTGGCGTAGGGACAACTCTGTGAATTCCGAACATTTGTTTTTCACTTTGTCATTATGGGGTACTGTGTGCAGAATGATGCAATTTTAGCATAAGGCCATAACATAAGAAAATGTAAAAAAGTGAAAGGGTCTGAAGACTTTCCAAATGCACTGTATAAAGAAATGTTGGGCCTATTTAGATAAAATATTCACTTTCAGAAATGAATCCCGTGGGGCTGGGGGCAAGTTAAAAAGTGCTATTAAGGTTGTGAATTTAAAGGGGTTGTCCAGGTTCAGAGCTGAACCCGGACATATATCCATTTCCACCCTGGCAGCCCCCCTGATTTGAGCATCGGAGCAGGCTATGCTCCGATGCTCTCCTTTGCCCTGCGCTAGATCGCGGCAGTGTGTTCGGTGACGTCACTGGCTCTGATGGGCGTGCTTTAGCGCTGCCCTAGCCGTTTTGCTGGCTAGGGCAGCGCAAAGGCCTGCCCATCAGTGTCGGTGACGTCAGCGGGCTTCCTGGCAGCCCCATGGAGAGCCCGGTTCGTTACCGGAACTCCTGAAAATGCCTTTGCCCTGTGCGATTTAGCGCAGGGCAAAGGAGAGCATCGGAGCATGAACTGCTCCGATGCTCCTGTCAGGGGGGGCTGCCTGGGTGAAAATGGAGGTATGTCCGGGTTCAATTCTGAACCCGGACAACCCCTTTAAATTGCCTAGAAATGATCCAGCAGAATCTTGTTCTCCTCTGTCCACACCGGCGTCTGTTTTTTGTAATGGCATCACACGAGATATTAAACCGCTGCTGAAACCGATATAGCCGTGTCTGCACGGCTGACTGCTTCTGACGCAGGCAGACCTGTTTTCTTCATAAAGGGCACCTTAACTTATCTCCGCTCTCAGGAAGTGTGTAGATAGCTGCAGAAGTTATCAAGCTTTACTGTGACAGTATCTGCCTCCCCCAAGGACGCCATTAAGAGCAAAGCCGTCGCCTCCTCTCTATCTTACTTTTTTTTTTTTCTGTCTTCACATGCGTCATTAGCAGCCCCTCAGGTGGAGAGGATGGGATTCGCGGTCCCAAGGTTAGGGCATTATCATTCATTACATATATGCGTCCCAATACGCAGACAGCTCCCCGCGCCCCCTCCAGAGATCAGAAGCTCATTTTTGCTTTCTAGTCCCAAGGGCTCATGGAAATAAAAAAAAAAAAAAAAAAAAAAGCTTGGCTCAGCACGGCCCTCATTGTTCTCTTGCCATTTGTCAGGTTAAGTCATCCAGCATTGACGTAAAAGCCCACATCTCCACTTAGGTTAGAACGCAAGGCGGACGGCATTTCAGCTGCAAGGATTCCATCAGTTCCCCCGCTCGGATCCATACAGCCGCACGCAGAGCTAACTAGCCAGATTCATTCATTTTCTCCGCCTTGTTGCAGCCCTGGGCCCTTTGTTACTACAATAGGAGAAAAAAAGAAAAAGTTTTATGACCGGAATAATCTCTGCCATATTTCTGGACATCCCGCCGGGTGCGTCCATGGTTCTCATACTCCATTTAATGACTTTATAGCTTTATGTAACCCTCTCGAGTAAATCCCATCACATGCAGCAGAGATGAATGGAATATTATATTTGAATGTATTAGACATTAGACTAAGAATACTTTCACACTTGCGTTTGTAATTCCGGTATTGATATCCGGCAGAGGATCTCAATACCGCAAAGAAAAGGATCCGTCTTGATTTTGCACATCAGGAGGCATCCGTTCCGTTAGGACGCGGTTGTGTGAAATCAAAACGGGAAAAAAACGGATCCGTCACTAAATACATTGAAAGTCAATTGTTGACGGATCGTTTTTTTTAGGCTCGTAAAAAAATGGATCCGTCACCATCGACTTACATTGTTTTCAGTGACAGATACAATTTGTTCCATTTTTATGACTGGATACAAAACCGCAGCTTGCAGCGGATTTGTGACCAGTCACAAAACGGAATGCTGCCGGAACGGAGGAAATCCTGGTGCATCCTGAACAGATTCCTTTCCATCCAGGATGCATTAGGACTAAACGGAAATGTTTTTTTTCTGGTATTGAGATCCTTTTGGATCTCAGTACCAGAAAACAACAATGCAAGTGTGAAAGCGGCAGAACCCACCAATTTTGCCAGGAGTGGTCAACCATCTGATGAGTGTGAACTGTGTGGCAGATGTTGGGTAGGGGTGGCATGTGAGAAAGGATCATATGTTGAATTTTAGGATACACGGTTCTTTCTTCTCAAGGGAGGTAAGTCAAAGCCAGAGGTGTTAGGCAGTGGGTTAAAGGGGTCTTCCAGTTATAATGATTTTTTTAAATTACGTTTTGAGACTAAACACTGATGACCAGGACCGCCGCCGATCATCTGTTTGAGAAGGCATCGGCGCTCGCAGTAGCACTGCGGCCTTCTTTCCGGTTTCCCTAGGCTGAGTGACGTAGCATTCCTCGGTCACATGGCCTAGGAGCAGCTCGGCCATTGAAGTGAATGGGCCTGAACATGATGGCAAGCACAGCGCTTGGCTTGGGTGAGCACGTAGAAGGATGCAGGGTCGAGTGCCTTCTCAAACAGTGATCGTCGGGGGTCCGTATCATCAGACCCCCAAGATCGGATACTGAAGACCCGCAGCCTGTCTGCTGAAACAAAAGATTTAGACCTAACTCCCCCACCCTGCTCTGGTTCTCTTTGCTGCTCGGTTTCCGCTCTGTTTACGGCATGGTCACATGAACCATTTTAGCCAATAACTGACTTTAACGGAAACGTGCTGCTTCTGGCCACATCACTGCTGAAGCCAGTCATTGGCTGGAGCAGTGCACGTGACAGTGTCCTTGCACCACTGGAATAAAACATCGCTGAAAGATGGCGGAAGCAGAGGGCTGGAGAGGATAAGTATGAGTCTACTGTTTCAGCAGGCAGGCTGCAGACACTTGGTTAAAAAAACGTTTGAACCGGAAACCCCCTTTATAGTGACACCACCAAAGATAAAAACCTATCATAGATAATTTAAAGAGGACCAGTCACCTCTCCTGGCATGTCTGTTTTAGTAACTACTTGCATTCCCCATGTAATAACAATTATGCAGAGTCTGTTCTTATGACTCTACATTGTGCCATTCCTTTATTATTCCTGCTAGAAGTTATAAATGTGTTGCTAGCAGCTTGCAATGAAGGTCCCTGGCTGGGTGTTACCAGTTGGGGGTGTGTCTGTGTATAGTCTTGCATTATCCAATCAATGCTGCCAGTGTCAGACTGTGCAGGGGCACCCCCTTAACTGGTAACACCCATCTAGACCTTTATAAACTGCTAGTAAATAATTATTTACTTCTAGCAGGATTAATAAGTCATAAGAATAGATGCTTCAGAATTGTTATTACATAGGGGGGATGCACATGTCCGGAGAGGTGATGATCATTGACTCCTGTAAACATGCCGCTGGTCACCCGGTACTCGTTTGCAGGGTGATCAAATTTTTGATTTATCATTCCTTCACTCCAGAATTCTGCATTCAAAAAGTTGCAAAATAGGGCTTTTGGGACTTTTTGCAATTGCTTGAGAATGTGGGTGGAAAAATGGGCGTGATTAGCTATATTAATCAGTTTCACTCCAGATTTATCATTGAGACTTTTTTTTAAAAGTAATCCAATCTCACTCAAGGAGGAGGTGTAGGATAAGACAAATTTATCAACCATGAGGCCTTTAATAAACGTGGCATATAGTAAGGCAACGCAGACTCAAGCAAAACTGACTTTAAATATTCCCCTCATGATAACTTCCCCCCATAGTCTGTCGGCAGCACTTCACCCCTGTCTAAGCAGACTGTATGGAGACGGAGTATGGTATGGCCGAGTGTTCGTCTCCATGCTCTTAGTGATTACTATATGTACATGGCACTGAGCAGTGATTGACATAATGCGTCTACAGTCATCACTGGTTAAGGGGCAGAAAGGACCCTTATCCCCCTTTGCCGTTCCCCATTGAAAACACTTGCATGTGGTCATTCACTCTGGACAAGTACGGCCGGGTCAATTACTTAGAGACATCAGTTCCACATCATGTAAAACACTTTTCCATTGCATTGGATCATGTAGCGTCCTCCATTTTTTTAAAGTGCCTCTGCCAAATGTGAGATGTGATCTGATTGGTTGCTTTGGGCATCTTCACCACTTTTCCTTTGCTTTTATTATCGACTTCATTATCGTGATTTTCACTGCAAGCCTTTATAAGATTAAGATGGCCATAGGCTTGTTTAATCTACAGCTTTCCTCCCGATCCGCTCCCCATACACACCTACACGTTCTGTTCAGAGAGTGGGGGGGGGGACTAAGCCGCTGCCAGATGCACCTGAGAACAAAGACTCGGGCATAGTGAAATTCAACACGCCCAATACTTTCTTCCCCGACATCTGCAAAAGTCCTCTAACCTCCAAATACACTTTAGATGGACAACCTGTCCAGCCCTCCCCTTTCAGCCTTTACTGCCAGCTTTATTTTTGTAAATTAAAAAATATTCTCCCCCCCTTATTGCTGAGTGGATGGGCTTTTTAGGCTGGCAGTGTACCCTGACCAGTTAGATTTTTCCCACTTATGCTACCCAGTCACAGCATGAGGGTCACACAGACTGAGGGGCAGCATCTTAGAACAGATATGCTCATGTAGTTCCTACCCCCTATACATCTTCCCCATGCAGTTTTTCTTCAATTTGGACTCTCCTGACCCATTTTCACAATGTAAACCAATCCCTCCGGTTTCCTTCCATCCTGTATGTAGAACCTTCTGTTGCTGTAGCCAACCAAACCCATGATGCACTTCTGTCTTCTCTGCCACAGCTCCAGCAACGCCCCTAACAACACCCAGCTAGTTTATAGCTCCTCCCACCAGCTAGTTACATAGACACTCCCCTATCACCGCCCCTAACAACACCCTGCTAGATGATAGCCCCTCCCACCCAGCTAGTTACATAGACACTCCCCTATCACTGCCCCTAACACCCAGCTAGTTTATAGCTCCTCCCACCAGCTAGTAACATAGACACTCCCCTATCACTGCCCCTAACACCCAGCTAGTTTATAGCTCCTCCCACCAGCTAGTAACATAGACACTCCCCTATCACTGCCCCTAACACCCCAGCTAGTGTATAGCTCCTCCCACCAGCTAGTTACATAGACACTCCCCTATCACCGCCCCTAACAACAGCCTGCTAGATGATAGCCCCTCCCACTCAGCTTGTTACATTGGGAGAAATACTTGTCAATTATCGAAGGTTTAGGGCTAAATTTACTTCCAGGGCACTTGCGTGTACAGAACTTAAAAACCAGATTCATCCTCAAGGTGTTGAGGATCTTCAAGGATGACACTTCCCATCACTGCCCCACCCATGGATATAGCGTCACAGGAAATAAGAAAGAGCCGCATGGACATGGTCATGTGACCACAGCCCAGAACGGGAGATAGGAGCAATAAAGGGAAAAGAAATACATTATAGAATAACTGCGACCTTCATAAATGATAATTTCAAAATCCCTGTAAAACCAGAAGATTCATGCTTTCCTTTCCTAACCACTGGCAGTAAAATATCAAGTCATTTATCGAAACTGGAATTTCCAGTCTTGATCCCTTGTGTGTCGGAGAGCGATGCGCCTATTTTATTAGGAGGCAGATGCCTCTTAATAAATTAGGCACCGCTCTTCTCCTCCGTGCGTACTTGAGCTATAACTTGTGCCAGTGTCTGGCGGGCTGCTGGAAGCGACTCCCCCTTTCTCGCCACTTTTCTAAAGAAAAGCTAAAAAAAAATGCTAAATATGGTGCAAGTATTGCATGCGCTTTAATTTGCAAATTTTTTATTTTTTGGAAAGTAAACCATAATAGTGGCGTAATAGCCTTCGTAAATGCCTCCCAAAGTTTTAATAAGAGCTGGCACAAGGGTCTGCTGGGCGCCTTCCGTCTGGTTGTCAGCTTGATTGACAGGTCTCTCCCTATACGCAAATAAGGAGGGAGACTGCTGACAGCTTCCTTTTAATTTGAATATCACTTGTGCATTCTTACCAACATTTAGGTCCGTAAAAATTGGGACGTTGAAAACCCCGCCCTGGGAAATCCAAATTCTGCTCAGAAATGTACGTTTATGGGTGGGGTCATCATCAGTCCCACCCATTTTCATCGCAGGACAGCCCAGATTTGCCGGGACTGTCTCTGTGCTTGTGATTTATTTAAGTGAGTGGGTTTATAGGCACCAAGTCAAGAACCTGGTGTCCAGTGGTTTGCTCACTTCCACCGGCTCCAGTGCCGTCTGTGCTGCAAGGCTGACAGTTCTGGGATCCTCCTATACAGATGGACACTTTTGAATGGAGACATCAGATTCCACGATCCCTAGAGGAGATGGGATAAGCATTGCTCATAGGCCCACCATTTACATAGGCTGTGCCTCCAAACACTGCCAACTTACTGCATTCTTATCACATGCACAGCATATACCCTTCATCACAGAGCTGAACCCGAATATAACCTCTTCTTCACCCCTTTAATAAGACCCTAAACCGAAGGCCAGAACAAATGGACCCCAAAATATGTACTGTCTCCAAAATAAATACAGACCCCAGAATGCTCTGTAACATACAGCAGTAGACCCTGAATTATATACGGACCTCAGACCAGGCCGCAGTAGAAGCAAAGACTCAAGGATAAATACAGACTGCAGAGCTCCTAAATAAATACAAACGGGCTAGACCCCCTGAAGAAATCAACCCCAGACATAAACTCCTGAATAAATACAGACCAGACCCCAGAATACAGACCTCGGCATAAAAACAGATCCCACATTACAGATGCCAAAATAAATGCAGACCACAAAAATAGCCCCAGACCAGGCCCCATAAATATAGGCCCCAGGATAAATGACGTATTTTTCGGACTATAAGACGGCATCAGGGCGTACTGCACTTTGACCTGACGCTGTGTGACATCATGTCACATAGTGCTGCCGGATGTGCACAGTGGCAGTGCCGTCTGGAGGAAGTGAGGTAAGTTATTATTATTTTTTTTTTAATATGTCTGATCGGAGGCTGATGAAGCCTGAAGGTCTGACAGAGCTTGGGGGTCTTATATAAGTACAGACCCCCTAAGTGAAAACAGACACAAAATTGCCTAAATACAGACCCCAGACCACCTAAATAGATCAAGACCTCCTAAACAAATACAGACCCCAGACTTGACCCCCTAAAAAAACACAGGTCCCAGATATTTACCAGTACATAGATGCTCAGACTCATCCTACTGTATCTGCAGGTTTGCTGCTTCCCTCACTGGCTTGAGGACCTGCAGAAATATGGTCATGTGACCACAGGTCCTTCAACAGTAACAGGTCGCTTTATTCCTCTCTGTGGAAGTTACAGAGATAGCCAAGCGCTGTACTCACATAGAAATGAATGGAGTGGCTGCACACATGACCCGACCGGCTGCTCTGTTCATTTGGAGGGGAGAGGGGGGGGGAGAGGCAATTGTACGGGTCTCGGTTCTAGTGAACAGTGGGGGTTGCAGTGGTAGGACCACCATCAATCTAAAGTTTATCCCCCATCCCATAGATATGGGATAACCTAATATAACCAGAATACCTCTTTAATCTACAATGCACAAACATTTTTGCTGCTAGGTAGACTACTACCCCTCGTGCCTGCCCAGCCACCCTGTATTGGCGGTTTTACAATCCACTTTTCTGGTGAGTAAGGCCCCTTTCACACGGGCGTGATTTCCGCGCGGGTGCAATGCGTGAGGTGGACGCATTGCACCCGCACTGAATCATGACCCATTCATCTCTATGGGGCTATGCACATGAGCGGTGAATTTCGCGCATTACTTCTGCGTTGCATGAAAATCGCAGCATGCTCTATATTGTGCTTTTTTCACGCAACGCAGGCCCCATAGAAGTGAATGGGGCTGCAGGAAAATCATATAGCATCCGCAAGCAAGTGCGGATGCAGTGCGGTTTTCCCGCATGATTGCTAAGAGACGGGACCCAATCTTTATTATTTTCCCTTATAACATGATTATAAGGGAAAATATTAGCATTCTCAATACAGAATGCTTAGTAAAATGAAGATAAAGGGGTTAAAAATAAAAAAATTCACTCACCTTATCCACTTGATCGCGTAGTTGCCGATCTCTCCTGTCTTCTTCAAGCATTAGCTATCAGCGAAAGGACCTGTGATGACGTCACATCACATGGGCCAATCACATGGTCCATCACCACGTGATGGACCATGTGATTGGACCATGTAATGAGCTCAGTGACGTCATCACAGGTCCTTTAGCCGACCGCTAATGAATGAAGAAGAGAGGCGAGATCGGCAACAACGCGATCAAGTGGATATAGTGAGTTAATTTTTTTTATTTTTAATCCCTCCATCCACATTTTACTAAGCATTCTGTATTGAGAATGCTAATATTTTCCCTTATAACCATGCTATAAGAGAAAATAATAAAATCTACAGAATACTCAACCCGAAACCGGACTTCAGTGATGAAGTCCGGTTTCAGGTCTGGGTAATAAACATGCCGATTTTTCCCACGCGCGTGCAAAATGTATTAAAACGCTTTGCACTCGCGCAGAAAAATCGCGCATTTTCCCACAATGCACCCGCCTCTTATCCGGGCGTCAAACATGACGACCGTGTTAAAGAGGCCTAAGGGTCTCTCTCTAAATTTACATAGAAATTCTGCAGGCAGAGGATGAGGAAATTGCAGGCTGCTGAAAAGTGAGAAAGATGCCATTTTACCCTAAAATTATATATTGCATAGTTTCATGTGGTCGTGTCGCACTGGTTTATGAAGAAGAAAAATATCTGCCTTTACCCGTGATATATCGCCGACTGTACATATCAATGTCTGTTTATGGGGCAAGTAAACCTGATCCTTGTAGAGGGTGTCCACCAGCTTGAAATTTACAAGAACATGCATGCCCTGGTCATCAAAGTGGAGATGTTTCGCCATGTATGACCTGTTTAGCTGCTGTAATCCTCCAAAGTATGTGTAGTGAAGATACTGGTGTATGTAGACTGGAACCAGAAGCCGGACATTCTTTTCTCCAGGGGCCCGACATGTAATGTCCCCATACTCTCCCTATACAGTGGTCGGTAAGGTTTCCCAGGTAATGTGGGATTAGGGAGCCTGGCGGGGCATACACCGGACTACGCTGGCCTGATCACCACACAAAGCAGCAGATATTAATACCTGAAGATGGGATTACCACACGTTCCGGGGTGGCACTGATTGCCGGTGATGAACACTTCAGTAGCCGTGCCAGCCGGTGATGAGATGCTCATGTGAGGTTCTTCTGGGTAGGCAGATTTACTAATCCTGCCTGTTATACAGTGTAAACTTAGACTAGTGTACGAAATTTATCACAGTGACGCACTGGTGAACTGCCGAGTGTAAAGCCTCATTCACACGTCAATGTTTCACGTACGTGTGCTGTACATGTTCTCCACGGACAGCACATGTCCCTATTCATTTTAATGTGTGTATTCACACATCAGTATTTTAGCGCGGTCCGTCGGTCAGTTTTTTTAGCACGGATGCATGCTGTATTTTGTCCGTGTTCACGGATCCATCACGCCCATTCTAGTCTATAGGTCCGTGAAAACCATGGATGCCATCTGTGTTGCATCCGTGTTTCACGGATCATTAGGAACAGATTCTTTAAAAATTATTTTTCAGTGTCAGTGAAACTTGGACATCAAAAAACGGACACACAGACCTAACACGGATCCTTCACGGACAGCTTCACGGATGCATCACTGACCACCTGCTCACGGATTTGAGCACGGACTTGTGAATGAGGCTTAAGTCTACATCATCTATTTGTAGGCCTACTTTATGCCATCAGGTCACACCCCTTTGCCACTAAGCCATGCCCACTTGTGAGCCAAGTTAAAAAAAAAAGTTACTGAAACTCTTCGGGGTTGTCTGGGGGTTTCATATTGATGACCTATCCTTCATCGTGCAGAATATTTTACATGATAATTGTGTAGTGCAACCCAGGGCACCACACAAGATGGTGGGCATCAGATGTGTGGAGGGTTTTTTTTTTTTGCAATTTTTTTCCACTGAAAAGTATTTTCTTGGAAAGTTGTGCCAGATTTATCACCGTGGCCAGTGGCGTAACTAGAAATGACTATTCCCCCCCCCCCCCAATCCTGTGGCTAGTCAAGATCTCTCTCAGAACGGGCCCTGCAGCTGCTCAGGTCACTTTCTACAGTGTCCCTATATGTGTCATTGTATATACTGTTGAGGGGGCCCAGACAATAAAATCTTTTAGCCCTCCTGCTAGTTGGTTCTGTGTTTAGGCCCCAAAGCAGCCGCTTCCCCTATAGCTACGCCCCTGGGTGTGTGATTTTTCTAACTTTTTATTCCAGCTATTGGTTTTCTTAGTTTGAGATCGAATTTTATTAAAAATGTATTATAGCTACTGAAACCTATCAGTATAGCGCCACCTGCTTCTCTTTTCCTAATTTCTCTGTCCTGCTCACTGAGACGGAAGCACATGCTCATTTCCATCCTACAACTGCCACCAGCTGCAATAGAAAGGGCACACCCCCTGAAAAAGGACACAAAAGGACCTCTAAGCCGTCAGCTTGAAATAAATCTAGCAGAGCAATGAATGGAAAGATCTCTAGATCCATGTGAAGTACAGGGCTTTGTCATGTATAGATTATGTATGATTTTCATTTTTTTACATTATTCAAGAGATAACCCCCTTTAATACATTCACCTGCTCAGTGAGAAGAGCTGAGCCAAACAGAAACAAAGAGGCACAGCAGCCCACCAGTCAAATCATCGGACATGTCGCTAATTACATGATTTCGTTCAAGGGGTTATGCCATGAATAATGTAAAAAATAAAAATCATTCTTAATCTAACACATAGAACCAGCCCTGTACCTCACATGGATCCAGAGATCTCTCCATTCATTGCTCCAATCGTTCTGCTGGATTTATTTCAAGCTGTCAGCTTACAGGAGGCGTGCCTTTTATCGGGGGGTGTCCCTTCTGCTACAGCTGAAGGATGGAACTGAGCATGTGCTTCCATCTCAGTGAGCAGGAGAGTGAAATTAAAAAGAAAGGAAACAGCAGGTGGCGCTATACTGATAGATGTAATTGAATAACTCAGTAGCTATAATAAATATTTTGCGTGGGACAACCCCTTTAAAATGTTGGGTACCCTTTAAGTAGAAGCCTATGCTATCAGCATGTTTCTGGATGTGGGAAGAAACGGTGGCGTCCCCAGAGAAAACCAATCGAAACCTGTGGAGGACCTAAGACTCTATACAGACATTACTCAGGACCCCAGTGCTAACCACTGAGCCGCCGTGCAGTGGACGTCTCCCCCTCATTTCTCTGCATGCAGCGCCAGAATGGAGCAGACATCAAGAAGCGCTTGTGCCGTTCTCGTTCTGTAAGACGCTGCTGTGCTTCTCCTTGAAGGTTTCTTGTGTGCTGCATTATAGCCTCAGCCCTGGCTCGTTATACAGAGGACCTTACGCTGAAATAATCCTGAATCATCCTACAATTACTGATAAAACATTGCAACCCTAACCGCGTAAAACAAAGTGACAGGTACGCCTGGTGCCAGCGCATTTAATCAACCGCAAAGAGCAGCGATCAGAGAAAATTGAGCTGAAAAAACTGTGTGAAATGCGTCCCACAGCGGTGCACCCAAATCATTAAGTGCACTTCAGCTCCACTTTGATGATGCCTTTTATAGCTCTAGCTTAATGCTAGGGAATCATTGTCAATAAACTGAAAAGTTTAACACATGGATATTGACCCAGTCAGGCTCCCCAGAGACGACTGGAGCGGAAGATTATCCGGTCCACTTTTGTTTTACATTTTCTATGGCCTTGGGACTACATAAAGAAGACCCGTCACCTCTCCTGACATGTCTGTTCTGGTAACTGCTTGAATTCCCCACGTAATAACAATTCTGGAACATCTTTTCTCTGCCCTTCCTCTATTATTCCTACTAGTAGCTTATGAATGGATGGCCAGCAGTCTGCAATGAAGGTACAACTGGGTATTTACTATTTGGGGGTCTGTCCCTGCAAAGTCTGACCCTGGCAGCACTGATTGGACAGTGTCAGATTGTGCAGGGACACACCCCCAACTGCTAACACCTATCTGGACATTTGTTGCACACTGCTGGCAATATATTCATAAACTTCTGGAAGGAATAATAGAGGAATGGCACAACAAAGAGTTTTATTAAACCATTATTGGGTACTACAACAGAGGGTCTTATTAAACTATGGATATGTCATCGATGTCTTAGGCTTCATGCACATGACGGTGTCCATATTGCGGTCCGCAAACAATCGATCCGCAAAATACAGATACCTTCTGTGCGCACTCTGCATTCTTCTCGCTCCAATTACTGGAAATTGCTACTCTAGAAGAATGGACAGATGGTGGTTTTTTTTTTTGTTTTTTTTTTTGCGGACCCATAGAAATGAACGTCTGTGTGCAATCCATAAAAAAATGCGGATGCATTGTATGCATGAGGCCTTAGTCCCAGGAAAACCCCTTTATAGAGAAAGAGAATCAATCATTTCTCCTGGATTCTTTATTTATTTATTTATTTTATTATTTTTTTAGTAAATACCATATTTTCCACTTTATAAGACGCATTTTTTCCCTCCTTCTTATAAAGTGAATACTAGTGAGCGCGTCCATTATGAAAGAGCTCACTAGTATGCAGGAGGCATGTCCCTTCTTTGAAATCTGCCAGCACTGTACTGCTGTGATGTCCTTTCCCTTACGCTGGGTTCACACTTGAGCGGTACTTGATACGCGCGTTTTAGTCGTGTCAATCACAATACGCGCGACAATACGCCCCAAAGAAGCCCCTGTACTTCTTTGGGCGTAGGGCGTTTTACAGCGCATTCGTACGCGCTGTAAAACGCTCAGGTGAGAACCATGCCCATAGGGAAACAAGGATTTTCGCCTGTTGAGCGTTTTACAGCGCGTAGGAACGCGGTGTAAAACGCTCAGGTGTGAACCCAGCGTTACTTCCCACTATGTTTGTCAGATAGGGAGGGGGAAATCCCACTTACAGAAAGGCAGGAGGCTCCTGTGAACTCACAGTGTAGAAGCAGTTCTCTCATCAGGCTCTGGATCCCAGCTAGCTCTGACACGCTCCCACTTCCAAAGGACGGATCGGATCTTGCCGGACAACAGGCAGTGGCCTGCAAATTAGGTGGAAGTGAGACCCCTAGTGGTCAGGACTTTACAGCTTTTTTTTTCAGGTGGATGCAGGCAGATTTTTTTTAACTCGCTTTATTAAAAAATTATAAGCAAGGTGTTATACATAGCAATCAGCAAATCATGCATAAAGTACATAATGCACAAGCATATTACAGTGTACCTTTATAGCTATTCAAAGACATTGACACCCCATTAGCCCATGACATTGATAATATATCCAGAACCACATTGTCAGATCTGTTGGAGGATCACATATTGGATTCGTTCTTACACATTGAATCGAGAGGCAGAGAATTACACATGCGTCTAAGTAATAGAATGCAAATGTGCCGTTGTGACGGTCAGTGGAGAGGCACACTACGGTCCCCATATCTTTTGGAATTTTTGAGGGCATTATCTGCATGTATACATAATCTTCTCAAAGGGAATGACATTATTAACTAGAGCCTTTCATTGGTTAACCGTGGGGGGCCTGTCCGCCATCCACCTGAGAGCTATCGCCTTTCTGGCTAGGAAAAGGGTCTCTCTTATGAAGGTGAGTGTGTGGTATGTTCGTGAATTGTCTTCAAGTATTCCCAGGAGACAAGCCTTGGGGCATACCTCTAGTGTACCCGGTATCATAGTGGATAAAATGTCCACCACTGACCTCCAAAATGGGCGAATATAAGTACAATCCCAGATAAGATGCCAGAAGTCCGCACCCATCTGGGCACATCTATGACATTCTGCATGAGGCAATCTACCCATCCTGAAGAGACTGGTCGGAGTGAGGTAACATCTATGGAGGATAAAGAGTTGCGTCAGTCTATTAGTAAGGGATGGTGAGGCAACCAAAGGGGCATCTAGAGCCTCACGCCATTCCTCATCTGATAAAGATGGTATGTTGCCTTTCCACTTGCTCTCCTCCTTCAAGGGAGAGGAAGATAGTTTGAGGTTAAGCAGGTGGGTGTAGAGAGTAGAAATTAGTCCTTTCGGCCCCTGAGTTCCAAAAACTCCAATGAGCGGATAGGCTGAGACTGACCTCCCGATAGCCCTTAGTTGAGCCTGAAGGGCATGTCTCAGCTGCAGATATCTATAGAAATGTGGACGCAAAAGCCCGACCTTGGTCTGCAGCTGAGAGAAGGAGAATAGTATACCACTTCCGTATAGATCTTTTAGATGGTGTACCCCATGTTCTTTCCAGACACTCTCCCCTTCACAGTGCAATAAATGAGGAAACATTGGGTTGTTCCACAGTGGGACATCATCTGGTAAATCACTGTACTGTTGCAGTTTTGCAGCCCTCCAAACCTGATGCGCAAGTCTGTGGATCTCTAAAAGTGACTTCTCAATACACGACGGATCTTCAAGGACTGGCCAGAAGTTGGAGAGCCGCAAATACGCTTGCAAATAATATTCAGAATTCGGGAGTACTCCCTGGGTCACCCATGGCATCAAATATCTCAGCTGGCCCGCAAGAAAGTATAAGTATAGATCTGGCAAGGCCGCTCCTCCTCTGCAGAGACTGCAGTGCCAGCTTCCGTCTATTTTTCCCCCATATGAACGTTGCCATGCTGGAGTGCAATTTGTCAAAAAATGTGCGAGGGATCGGTACACAGGAGTGTTCTAGTAAGTACAGGGCCTTGGGTTGGAGAATCATTTTGATTAAATTTAGACGCCCCATGGTCGACAAGGGCAAAGTGTTCCAGGTCTTAAATTTATCTGTGAAGTAAGATACTCGGGGTACTGTGTTCAGCTCGTGTGACATGGATGGTTCTTTCGTTATGATGACACCAAGGTATTTGAATCTGTCTACAACTATCAGGTTGCAATATACGGATGGCCAATCCGGGGTCCATAGAGGCATTAAGGCCGATTTTGCCCAATTAATGCGGAGTCCAGAAAAGGATCCAAACTGTTCAATGAGACTTATTGCCCTGGGCAAGGTAGAATCCACTGCATCCATATACAGGATAAGATCGTCTGCGTACAACCCCAGCCTGTCCTCCCTGTTCCCCAACAATACTCCTTTGAATACTGTATCCTGGCGGATCCTTAGCGCTAGATGTTCAATAGCCACCGCAAATAAGAGGGGGGACAAGTGGCTTCCCTGCCTGGTCCCTCTATAGAGTTTAAATGTTGATGACAGGGAGCCATTTATCATGATATTAGCCGATGGGGACTTATACAGTATATCAATCCAGCTAATGAATGCAGGACTGAAACCAAAGTTCCTGAGGACCTGTATCAAGTAGGGCCATTCTACAGAATCGAATGCCTTGGCTGTGTCCAACGCAGCCAAGGCCCATTGTTTCTGGTCTGCACATCCAAGCTGAGCAATAACCTGCGCCCTTCTTATATTACCAGATTGGTTTTCGTGTATTATGGATGATATCACCTTATTTAACCTGTTCGCTAGTCAGTATCTTATAGTCTAAGTTGAGCAATGATATAGGCCGGTATGAGCTACATTCCAAAGGTTCCTTATCGGGTTTCAAAAGAACCACAATGGAAGCCTCATACATTGATTCTGGGATCGCACCAGCCTCAAGAGACGTTTTATACATTCGCAGCAGCTGCGGACCTAGAATATCTATATAGGTTGAATAGACGAATAGACGTCCAACGGTATCCCGTCGGGTCCCGGGGCTTTCCCCAAGTTTAATCCTTTGATTGCATCCGTCACTTCCTGCAACGTAATCCCTTCATCTAACAGCTCCCTATCTGTGGCGGACAGTTGTGGATGAGAGACCTCCTGTATATAATTCTACAGGGCTGCAACAGAGTACTGAGATGTGGAACTGTACAAGTCTTGGTAGAATTCCCCAAAATGATCTAAAATTCCCTCGGGTTCATTAATAACTACCCCATCACAGTCCGCTATGCGTAATATTGGAGGAGCCATGTTATTCCTGCGCACTACCTGTGCTAAAACCTTACCGACTCTGCTACCCTGCTCAAAGGTCTGTTGCTGCAAAAATAACATCCTACGGTCACTTTTTTCTTGTAGATGAGACATGTATTGCCTGCCCTTCAACATCCAATCCACTCTGTTTTCCTCTGTGGGATTAGCAACATACATAAGTTCTGCGTTCTTGCACTGGGCACCCAGGTCCTCCTCTTTAAGGCGGGAAGCCTTCTTAATGTATGATATGGAGGATCTGAGACAACCACGCAAAAGGGCCTTCAAGGTCTCCCATAGTAAGGCCCGGTCAGTGTCAGGTGAATTAATTGTCAGAAAAGTTTGGAGTTGGTCAGGCACCCGGTCATTTGAGGACATTAATGATAACCAAAATGGGTGAATACGCTGCTTAGGGGTTCGTGTAACTGCGTCAGGATTAGCAATCGAGGCAACTATAGGTGCATGATCAGATGGGCCTTGGGGTCTATAATGTATATCATTTACTGCCATATATGTGCCAGAGTTTCCCAGGAGATAGTCAATTCTGGACAGAGCTCCCCTAGAGGGAGTAAAGCAAGAATATTCAATCCGTTCCGGATATCTCTCTCTCCAAATGTCAATCCATCCCAGCTCCGACAGAAATCGTGCCAAAACAGCGCTAGTGGGCCGTCGGCCAGAGCTAGTGGATGGACAGCTGAACCTATCCTTCGATTCTTCCAGCGGCAGGTTAAGGTTTCCCATGCCCAAAATTCTGGCCAATGGGTATTGTGCGACAAACCCTTCCACTGTCTGAAACAACGAGAGGCTAGCAGGAGGAGGGTTGTACATATTCAGTATTACATATGGTACCCCATTGACGTGGGCATATACAAATACATATTTCCCTTCACGGTCAACACTTGTGTGATGCGGTTCCCAACGGACCATTCGATGCACTAGTAAAGAGACCCCTTTAGAGTATGAGTTACCATAAGCACTCTCCACCCACTGCGCCCAGGGCTTCCTAACTCTCCCCCCCCGTTTCTGCGGTTAGGTGGGTTTCTTGCAGCCCTAGAATATGCGGAGCATAACCTCTGACATGTGAGAAAACTGCCATTCGCTTCCTGGGGCCCCCCATACCCCTCACATTCCATGACATTACTTTAAGATCCGCCATAATGAAATACAGGTTATATAATAGGCATAAAAACAGAGCCTCTGGGATTCACAATGGGAAAAAAGGTGCATGAGAGCATAAACATACTTTGCTTGACTGCAACATATTTCAGTTGTAACTGAATAACTCTCAACATCCCAAATCTTGGGTTAACCAATAAAACATATGTATAACCAAAGTAGTAAATGGCCATGTGCGCGGGGGACCTGCACGGTGTAAGAAGATGGAGTGCCAGTGCAGGTTAAGTAGCTGGCTCCCCCCAATAACAGTGACACTCGCAAGTTGCAGAAAGGCGTTCAGGGTTGAACCTCAGTGTCCCAGAGTCCACACATATATGTAGTGCTATACGTTACCAAACCACGAATCAAGGTAAACAAAAGGACGGCTGACTCAGGTAGTCCTTTCAGGGTGCTTTACCCCTCTTCTCATCTTAGTAGGAAGGACCACGTTTCAAAGGTTACTTGGGAGAAGAACTGCGGGGTCTTCTTGACAGCCAATCCTCCGCTTCTGTAGGGTTGGAGAAGAATAGTGACTTTTCGCCGTCCATGACACGCAGGCGTGCTGGATACGCCATTGAATACTTGAGATTAAGTTCTCTGAGCCGGCGCTTGATGGAGACAAAGGTAGCACGTCTCTTCTGTAGGTCGGTGGAGAAATCCGGGTACAGGGACACATTTGCTGACCCCAGCGTGATGGTCTGAGTGATCCTAGCTTGCGCCAGTATGAGATCTCTGTCGCGCCAGTTTAACATGCGGGCTAGGAGGGGCGCCGGGCGGGAGTGGTCTGGCTGAAACACCATGGGCCCTTTCCACCGTGTATGCGGACGAGAAAGCCGCGCTGGGAAACACCGACTTGAACCACCCCTCCAAAAAGGCCGCTGGGTCAGGGCCCTCCGCCCACTCTGGCATACCAATAATGCGCACGTTGTTGCGTCGTGCCCGGTTTTCCAAATCATCACACTTTTGTCGGCATAGTTCCACCGACGCCTCCACAGCAGCGAGTCTTGCCGGCAGTGGGCCAGTCTGGTCTTCCAGGTCTGATACCTGTGTCTCAGTGAGTTTGACCCTCTCACGCAGCTGTTGGACATCATGGCGGAGGAGGCCCAAGTCCACTCTCACCTCATCAATCTTCCCAGTAAGGGAGGCCTGACACCCGGTGATGGCTGCCGTTAGTTGTTGGTGCGAGGTTTGCAGAGTGAGCTCCGGTTCAGCCTCAGGGTCAGCGTCAGGAGTTAGGTGCTGTGCCGCCTGGCTTCTAGTGCTGGCTGCACGTGTCGGTGAGGGGGCGGCAGCGCCATGTTGAGAATCCTGTCTGGCATATTCTTTAAGGCGCTCTGCCGCCATCTGAGCCTTGCTGGGACTCATGATTCCAATCCGACACTCTTGGGGACCCAGGGACACCTCTCAGGTAGGCAACAAGCGAGTGTACAGTTCAGGATGGCTCAGGATTGAAGTTGGGAGCCGGAGCTGCTCTCAGATGCGTCCAGCCATAACGGCAGTTGGCCACGCCCCCCCAGGCAGATTTTTTTAATGAAGTGATTTAGAAATTTTCTAGTTACAACTTTTTCTATTAAATAAAATTGTGTGAAAGGGCAATGACTCTTTAAGAGGTGCGGGCTGCCTTGCCGTGCAGATTTCTGTGCCCTTCCACACCAGATCCGCAACAAAAACTGCATGTGTTGCTTGCGGTTGTGATGTGGTTTTTCCTGGTTTTACCCTTGCATTGAAAAGGGCGAAATCCACACAAAAGAACCTGACAAAGAACTGACACGCTGCAGATTTAAAAATTCGCACGCCAGATGAATTTCCGCACAGAATGAAAAAGCAAAGTGTACAGAAGGTTTGCTTTGCTGATACTGTACTACGCTGCGTTTTTTTTCCGCACGAAAATCCGGACAGAAAAACCATCCGCAATGTGTGCAGGTAGCTCAAGAAGAGTGAGTGGCGGCTGAGTGCAAAAGCATTACGGGTCTGGTGCACTGACATCAGCCAGCGATATCCGTATATATGTTGTGTGTGTTACTCATAGCCCCTTCAGCATGAAAGCATACGACGCGCGTCTGCAGGAGGCCCATGCTTCATTAATCACTTGTCACAGCCAGGCTGCAGCAGCGCGAGGTGCCCCTGTGTTCTCTGGCCTCTGCAGGCAGCTGCGCTTCCTAATCCCTTCTGACGCACTTGCTTACGTACGCTGTCTTTCCATGGAGGAGACATACTCTTACTCCAGGCTGCTCTCAGCAGAAAGAAAAGCAATCCTGACTCCAGACAGATTTAACCTCTCCTTCTGCTCTGCAGCTATATTTTTGGTGCTGGAATTTTGCATAAACTGTTTAGCGGAGAACACGTCTGACAAATGACCCCAGATTTAAAAAATTTGCTCTATTTTTAAAGTGGTCTCCAGTTTACAGCTGCTTTTAAAAAAAAAAAAAAAAAAAACGATTCCCTAGCATAAGGCTGGCCGTAGACAGTAGATAAATGTGCCTCCTGACCCCAGTACACATGCATGCTCGGCTGAGTGTGCATGTGATACAGATGAGGTCAGGCTGCTGCCACACACCTCTGGCGGAGGCGTATCCCCCTTAAAAAGGATCTGTCACCTCTCCTGACATGTCTGTGTTAGTAACTCTTTGCAACTGTCTTGTAAGAACAACTCTGGAGCATCTATTCTCAATGATGTGTTGTTCCTTTGTTACTCCTTCTAGAAGTTTATGTATTTATTGCCTGCAAAACAGGCCCAAAAGTGCAGAACCCCTTTAAAATCCAAAGCCCGATTACATTATGTTGGCCGAACCGGACAATTTTAGGAGGACCATTTGACCATCTAATGTCTATTGCAGCTGTTCCTCAAAAGCACATGTTAGGTAGATGGAGTTCAACATGCCCAATCTTTTTGTTTATGGGGGAAAAATCTCCTGCAGCAGTTTTCTTCGCTCTTGACATTCAGAAAATGTGCATGCTCGGCTGAGCGTTCATGTGGAAGTCTGGAGGATAGTTGTATGTGTATTTCCAGCCTAACTGCCCATTCCTTCTCTTCCCCAACATCTGCCTTTGAGGGAGAGTCAGCAAGCCCCCAGTATACATTAGATGGTTAGCTGGTCCTGCCAACAGTAATGTGTATGGGCAGGTGAATATTAATATCGGAAATAATACGCTCCCAATTCACTGCATGACCTGTCAGCAGAATACAGAGGCCATGTATAGAGCAGCGAGAATAACCGCCTGTATTCTGTCGTATCCTCCACCGAAATAGTCACAAGCCGCGTTTTAAATGCCACTCCTTATAGCAGTGTCACATTAGGGAACTGCCATTTATGCAATTTCTTAAAATAAAGTGGCTTACTGGAGCTTCCATTTAAGGCTACTTTCACGCTCGCGTTTTGGGCGGATCTGGTTGTATCATCTTTAACATAGCCAAGACGGATCCGTCATGAACTCTATTGAAAGTCAATGGGGGACGGATCCGTTTTCTATTGTGCCAGATTGTGTCAGAGAAAACGGCTGCCGTTTGGCTCAGTTTCATCAAGCAGACGGCAAAACGCTGCAGGCAGAGTTTTGGTGTCCGCCTCCAGAGCGGAATGGTGACTTATCGGAGGCAACTAATGCATTGGGACAAAACTGATCCGTTTTGGACCGCTTGTCAGAGCCCATGACTGATCTCACAAACGGAAAGCCAAAACGCGAGTGTGAAAGCCTAAGGAGTGAATTCTACCTGTCCTAATATATGACATGTTATCTCTATTCCCCTCATAGAAGAGTAGGTGTCACTGGATAGTTCAGGGTATGGTCACACAGCGCGGCTGTGCCATGGACGTAGTGTGGTTGCTCTGTAAACGACCAATTAGGACCTGATTGTTTAATCAGTCTTCAACCCTAATGTCTGCGCAGTTTTGCGGATGCCATGTGGCCATTTATAATGAAGACTGACTAAACAATGTGAACATTTGAGCCCAGCTCAGCTCATATGGCCACACGGTACTCGACCGCAACGCAGCCACGTCAATTTATTGCAGCTCTGGCTGCTCTAGATTTCCAGATTCAGTCTCTTTCTGCCCCTATAAAAAAACTTAAGGGGTCACGTGGATTCTGTGCCAAAATTGCAGGCACGTGGTATACACACGCGGTATTCACTTCAATGGGGCCGTGAAAGCACTCCATGTGCTTTCCGCATCCGTTGCTCAGTGCTATGGCCAGACAAAAAATATAGAGCATGTCCTATTCTTGTCCGATGTGAGCACAAGAATAGGCATTTCTATTATGTGCTCCCCGTTCCACAAATTGCGGAACGCACACGGCCGACATCCATGTTTTGCGGATCCACAATTTGCAGACCGCAAAGCAAACACATGTGCATGTAGCCTTAACGTTAGAAAACATTTTCTATTCTTGTCCATGGACCTTTGTAAATTTGGAGTTACGTAAATCCTGCACCAGATTTGCTAGAATTTTGTCTGTGCCAGAATTTCTGCCCATGCCCCAAAAAACTGTCTAGTCCAAACCAAAAATGTGCCTTAATTTTGCCGCATGGAGCGACAACCATACCTACCATACCCCCATACCTACCAGGTGTCTGACAGTGAAGTTCTACCTTTGGGTAATCACTCTATAACAGGCATGTCCAAACTCTGGCCCTCCAGGTGTTGCAGAACTACAACTCCCATCATGCCCTTCTGTAGGTTGATAGCTGTAGGTTGTCCAGGAATGATGGGAGTTGTAGTTGTGCAACATCTGGAGGGCCGGAGTTTGGACATGCGTGCTCTATAAGAAATAGTAGATGTTCCTTACCATCAGGATTTGGCTTTATGCGTCGTTCTTCTACGTCTGTCTTCGTGCTTGGTCACAGTTCAGATTACTCTTCTCTCTCCATTTACATTGACCTGAGTAGTACTGGTTAAAAAGGAGCTGTACCTCTCGTGACATAAAGAGGAGCTGTCCCCCTCTCCTGCTTCAGTAACTACTTGCATTCCCCATGTAGTAACAATTCTAGAGAATTTATTCTTAGGACTCTGTGCTTTTCCATTCCTTAATTATTCCGGCTAGAAGTAAAAAAAATAATTACTAGTAGTTTTAATGATGGTCCAGATAAGTGTTACCATTTGGGGATGGGGCGTTCCTGTCTTACACTCTCCAATCAGTACTGTCAGTGTCAGATTGTGCAGGGACACACTGCCAGCTGGTAACACCCATACAAACAGCTAGATATGTACCCCTTTGTGGGCATTTTTTTTTTATGATTGCATTTTACTCATTTTGGACTTAAAAATTTTTTATTTTTTTTTAATTGTTCTGTATTAAAAATATTCAGCAGCTTTTTCATAATGGGATAACTTCTGCCTAGCTGTGAGAATCGTACTTTCAGGTTGAGCTGGTTTTCTAATGACCCTTGTCTCTTAATTTCTAAAAGCTCAAAAACACTTCTTTTAGCCACATTCTCATCAGTAAGATGAGAACTGAGCTATAATGAGCGTTTATAGGGCCAGAGATCAGGAGCCGTCAGCTGAGTTGCCTGACGGAACAGAGTGAAAATTCAGAAATTCCTGCTACTAGAGAATCTCAAGGCTGTACAGAGAAAAGGGCTCCAAATTTTTATTAAACGCCATTTGAAAAAAATTATTTTAGCTCATAATGAATACAATACAATAATAAAAAGTTGCCCCCAAAGGTGTCCATAGCCTTTAATTTTTTAACTTCTAGTAGGAATAATAAAGAGATGGCAATACATAAAGTCTTGCTCCAGAATTGTCCTCACATGGGAAATGCAAGTAGTTCCTAAAACAGACATGTCAGGCGAGGGGACAGCTCATTTTTAAATTATTTGTGGCAGCTTTTTACCTTTGGTGTGAGGGTCTCACTACTTACCGTATGCCTCTTCATATTTCTCTTGCAGGTGCTATTGTTTTTAACGTAGCATTTCTCGTACAATTAGGCCGACAGCAGCACTTTCAAATGTCACTTATTTCCCTCAAGCGGTGCAGCAGAGAAGAGGTTAATGACGAAGGCGATTCAGCAGGCTTGACGACCCAGCTAGATCCTCTGGGGGTTTCATTGAGCTCAATTGACGTCAGGTCCTGTACAGTCAGCGATGAGCTCCTGAGACATGGAGATGGTAATTGAATTAGAGAGCAGCCACCTAATTACACCGAGCAGACACTTCATTGTCAGGAACCATTTCATTACAGATAAGGCGAGAGCTCTGATTTCAGCATATCATGGTGCAGACGTTTCTGCTCCCGGGTATGACACACTCTTCCCTTGCGTAATTGGTCTCTTGAGATGCAGCTACTCCAACCACCCCTGCCGCTCGGCGTAGCTAGAGACGTTACTGGAGATATATCAATTTTCATTCAGCTTATTGCTGTGATTGTCATGGGTGGTTTACGGAACATTTCGGGGACGATCTCGGGTTAAGGACTTTATTTACTGCTCGCTAATAGGAGCAAGAAACATCGTCATCACATTGGAATTAGAACCTTGCATGCAGAACATCCAGTCTGATCATTCGGCTAGTGAACGGGATATGTGCCTATGCGTTTTGCGATGTAAAGAGCGGAAATTCCCAGCAAATTCCACAAAAAAGAAAATGGCAACAAAATTTGCAGGTGGACCTTGCGGATTTTGCAGCGGATGTTTCCACAAATTCCGAGGCGAGACTGCAACCATTTTCTTCCACGGCAATTTCCATCCCATGCGGATGTACCGTAACAGGACTTGCCTGCAGGTGTTCCAGCAGGTCCTAGATAGGTGTACAGAGTTGTGAAATTCAAATGTTAGAAGCATCCCGACTGCTTACGGATTACGCACCGTTTGTTCAATTGTCCCCCAGAGTGGTAGCTTCTCTTTACTGCAGCTCTGCCTCCGCTCAGGGGAAACTGAAAGGGGTTGTCCCACAAAAAATATTCTACCGTTTTCAAACCAGCACCTGGATCTGAATACTTTTGCAATTGCATGTAATAAAAAATTTAGTATAGCCACTGATATTTAATAAATTGTATCTGTATAGCGCCATCTGCTTTTTTTTTTTTTTTCTTATTTCTTTGTCCGACTCACTGAGAAGGACACACCTGCTCAGTTTGATTCTTCAACTGCCTCGTAAGCTGTGATAGGGAGAGAGCTGCAGCAGAAAGAACACGCCCCCTGAGCTGCTGCAGAAAGAATACTCCCATTGAGCTGTCAGCTTGATATGAATCTAGCAGAGCAATGAATGGGGAGATCTCTGGATCCATGTGAGGTACCGGGCTGAGAACAGCTTTGTTGGAAAGAGACTGTCATGTACTAGATTATGTCTGGTTTTCATTTTTTTACATTAATCATGGGAGAACCCCTCTAAGACCCTATTACACCGCTCAATTTTTTTGTTTCCGACAATTTTGCCGTATAATGAAGCAGACGATGAATGAGCTCATCTGTCGGCTGATGGGCATCAGTCATGAGGCTGAAAGATGCCCGATTATCGGCAGCATGAGCATGTGAGTATGTGCTCCCGACAATCGGTAGAGCTGAATGAGGGAGGAATGACTGCAGTAGCGATCATTCCTCCCACATTCAGTTGGCATCGGCCTGTGTAATCTGGTCGGTGATATCATCTATCAGTGCTCACACTGCCCGAACATCGCAGAGACTTCCAAGATCTTGCATTATGCTTCATGTCTACAGCTGTGGACTTTTCCTAGTCTATGCAGCAAAGTCAGACTGGGGTTCCATGGGCCCACCAAAGAAAATTATTTTTGGGGCCCAATCCCCATATCAACAGATCTGATTCAAAGAAATAGGCCCTAGTGGCAAGTTATTGGCTCCCAAGACTGCGCCAAATGTGTTCTCCTGGACCTTTGAGGCCCACTATGGTATCAGAGCTTGGACCCATCAGAGGATCCTCTGGTATTCTGGTGGGCCAGTCCAAAGGTGCTATGCTGGTGTCTATGTTTTGCGGACGTGTGAATGGACCCTAATTCAGGGCAGCAGATCGTCCTGTCTAAACAGCGATCTGCTGCCCAGAATTAATGGGGCAGATTTACTATAGAAAACACTGACATGCGTGCACTCTTTTCAAAGCATTTTACGCCTCACTCAACAAGGGGGCGTGACCTAAATGCACCTCCGTGCACCAAAAATGCGCCGTAATTTTGGAGCATTTTTGGAGTGAAACTATTTCAACTTATAAATGGTGTACTAGACAGTTATTTTGGTGCATGGACAAATTTTAGGTGCACAAACAAAATTCTGGTGCATTGACACATTTTTGATTCACAAACTGAGTTCTAGCATCAGGGGGCAGTACTTACAGTACTCCAGATTTTCAGTTGTCCATGTGCCGGAACAGTAAATTTGTCAAATATGATATCATTCGTATTTTTAGACATGCACTATTAGTAAATCTGTGTGAGGACGAGGGATTGCAGTAGAAGGTGATTATTACGCGTAAAGCAGCTTCTTCACCTCCACCGATGAGCGGACAACCATCGGGAAGGAACAATCCCTTCCAGATAATTGCCTGCTCACTTGGGCATTGTAAATGCAGGATCAGACAACTAATCATGGTCTTGTAAAAACGTGGACCTTTTGGGCAAAAAAAAAAGCTAATATTCATAGAATATAAAGAGGTTGAAAAAAAATTAGGTCCAGATCACAGGTGGTCTCCTCAATGAGGTGGTCTTTTGGAGAAGTTTGTGTTCACTTATGAAAAGCTCCTCTGCATTGTCCTGTAATACTCTGGGGGGTTTCGCTAACTTCTATATGCTGGACTAAGACCTAAGTGGGTCGAAACGTTGCATTTTTGTTGTGTGGGACATGTCGTAATTAAAGAAGGCTCACTTTTTCTGCTTTGAATTTCTATTCGTAGTCAGAGTGTTGGGGGGGAAAAAATCAAAACTTTCAATAAATCATTTCAAATACATGACCACACTGTGCAAAATAAGTCCAAATAGACTAAAACCAAGACCACCAAGGTGCGGGGACTGGGAGAGTAATCTCCCAGCAAGTAAATCAATCAGCACACGTTCTGGACATGCACAGTCAGGGACAGCTGTCTGGGCAGCCGCATATGCTGTGGAAGTGGTACACAATGGTTGGGGACAGTTACCTGACAGGTACAAACATTTGTTCTCAGGGATTATGTACCTCTTTTCCAGCAGCTTCTCAGACCTGTCTAGGTTTGTGCATGTCTGGAATGAGCTGGTAACAAGTGCTGATTTACTTGAAAATATAGTACTTTTTTGGTTCTCAATATCTTGAGACTTGGTGCTCTTGCAAGGGCGGACTGGGCGTAGACCATGCAGGGAAGCTTACCGGTGGGCCAAAGCCCAGGGCCCTGCATGAGCCCTTTGCACAGCCGCCAGACAGCCAGGTAGGTAATGATCTGACGCTCCCAGAGTTAATTAACACTGGAAGCATCAAGTACTTGCGTTCCTGGAGAAGGTGCCCTCCCGACTCCTGAATTCAACTGTATTGCCAGACTAGAGTAGGAAGACAGAACATGGCAGCTAGCACTGGCCACCAAAGAGCGGCAGCTTCTAGGAAGGTATTTAGTTCTGCTGGGGCATTATTTTGTGGTGCACTATGGTATCTGGTTCTGTTGGGCGGGTTTTTTGAGCCACAATATGGTATTGCTGGCCCCGTCTACTTGTGTCGGCTCTACCTTCTGTCAGTTTGGACCCACCTACAACATGGAGCTACTTTTATTTTTTTTTCCAGGGCCGCTTTAAGTTCCCAGCCTTCCCCTGTGCTCTTGATATTGTTCTGGTCTATTTGGCTTAATTTTACTTAGTGGTCGTGTATTTTAAATGATTTCCACACCTTTCTGTGGCTTTAAATCATTAGAGAGGTGGTCACGTTGGTGATCCCCATGACTGGGTGCATAACTGTGACTTGTGTTTAACTTCTATTCATTAGTAGAGTAACCGAATGCTCATGGACAACCCCAGTTCAAACGGGCCCATTCAGGGAAATTGGGGCAGATTTACTAATACTGTCGAAATTTGCACTGCCTAAGAATACAAATCCCAATCTCAGTATTGGGGTCCATTCACACTTACGTTCCGCGGCCCCCCAAAAAAATAGAACATGTCCTATTCTTGTCCACTGACAAGAAAAGGCATTTCTATTATAGTGCCGGCTACGTGGGGTCCGCAAAATGAGTAACGCACATGGCCGGTGTCCTTGTTTTGCGGACCGCAATTGAGGACGTGTGAATGGAGCCTTAGGGCTCAAGCACACTAACAGATTTTTTGCGGACCATATGTGTAACCATTCATTTCAATTGGTCCGCAAAAATAAAGGATGTTACTCCATGTGCATTCTGTTTTCGTATGTCCATATTTCCGTTCTGAAAATAAATAGATCATGTCCTATTATTGTCTGCATTACGGACAAGGATAGGACTGTTCTACTAGGGGCCAGCTGTTCTGTTCTGCAAAATCCGGAATGCACACGGATGTCATCTGTATTTTTTGCGGACCAGCAAAATACATACGGTTGTGTGCATGAGTCCTTAGACAAATTTAGGATTCAGGTGCATGGACCTTTATAAATTTGGTGTCTCGTAAATCCCGTGCGAGATTTACGCCAGAATTCTGTCCATGCACTAAAATTTAGTGCACGTTTTGTAACTATGGTATTTTTGCCAATAAACCGAGCAGAGAAGTCGGTCTGGTGACGCGCCTGGAGCCTAATGCTCACCCTGTAAAACATGCCAGCAAATGTGGAGTTTTTGGTTATATCTCCTTATTAACCCTCTCCTTATCCTTTTTTAGGTCTTCCAAACTGTTTCGAGCCTTTTATGTCCCGTTTGTATCCAGTTGGCACACAACCTACTCTAATTACACTATTCTGAAAGCCCGTCGGCCCAAGCAGATTAAGAGGAAGAATTTAGGATAAGGAAACTCCTGGTACAAAGACAAGAACCCAGTTGGTCTTACTGAGAGATCTCCTAACATCCTCCTGTTCCAGCCAGGGGGACCTTTCATGAAGATTTGTTTTGGCGGTGTATCTGAGCCCTGCTGCTTTTTGACTGTAAAGAGGAGTCTTATAATATGTTCTGGTCGACTCTAAATTTACTACAATTAATACAAACATTATACAGAGTTGTAAATTTTAGTTTCTTTACCCGGTATCTGCTTTGTAAAGGCTGCTAGTACCATAGGTGTTACCATTCATGATGTTCTGTGCTGTGTTCATCTGTTCATGTGTTCTATAATTCCTGAAATCTGTCTATGGGGTGGAAGAGCCTTTAGGTCTGACTAGAGAGCTCAATCCATCATATGGTCTTTATTCATTTCTTCTACTTCTCTTTGGGTTGGGGTTGTAGCTTACACAAATATACAAGGTTGTCAGTCATTGAAGACACCTGAAAGATCCCCCCACCACTTACTAGTTGAAAGTGAAGATCTTTCTCATCCTGTTAGGCCTAGAATAGCGGGACCAACGCCATGAATGGGTATAATAATCTGCCACAATTCTTTGCACAGAAAGGCAGTATCTCTTCAGTCCACAAGGAGGTCCACTCCACTTTCCCTATCCTCCATGTTGAGTCCATATGTCTTTGTGATATGTTTCTTGTTCTGAGACCAAAACTGAAGATGGTACGTGGATCAGCCCTGGTGAAGGTGCCGTCAACGTATTGCCAGAACCTGCACATTATGGACAAATATAACATAAGCAGCTGGTAACAAAAGTGTACCATTGATGTCCAGTGTGGAATATACCAAACTCAACCAATAATTGAGGTATAAGAAGTGATATTTAATTGTTTAAAATTTATAAATGATTTTATTGCACAGAAATACTGGACGACACCATTGAAACTACCTAAGGTTTTAGTAGCAATAGTCAATGTTGTTTCTTCTGCAAGCACCGGAGCGTTCTTATAGTACAGACCTTAAGAATGGTGGCAGAGATTGTTGACATAATCATACCCATAAGTTACGGCCTAGACATTTACTTTACTTTACTTGAGTTAATAAATTGATTGGTTGGTTTTAGTTTTAGGATGGGTTTCCAAGTTCAGATTCCTTGATGCAGTTTTTGAAACCAAGGCCAGGAATGGATTCAAGAAAAGGAGAAGACTCAGTCTTTCCTTATACGTGTCCTCAGTTTATGATCCATTCCCTGCATGGGCTTCAAAAACTGCATCAAGATATATGAATGTGTAAACTGAGCCATAATTTAGTATGAAGGTGGTGATTGAAATACATTGTGATGAACTGGAAATATGATCTATTCTATGGCAGGCCTTGCCTAGCCAGATTCTGGATTGTCAATAGTATAACATTGGGAAAGATGAGAAGCTCTGGCAACCCATGTTGGGTTTTATGGTGGACATTCACATTGGACTAAAGAGACACATACACCTTCGATAGCTGTCGGCCAACATCGCTTTCTCCTGACTCCCCATGCACATACGTGTTCAGTTCATGCAAGTGTATACATGTTTTAAATGAGGAGAGAGGAGAAAGAAGCTGTAAGACACTTCTGGCGGTGGCCTATTTCACAGTAAAACAAAAGGATCGGGCAAAGAAATTAAATTTGCCTGACAATTCTTTTCCACCAGCATCATCTGTTGGGGGATAAGCCACTGCTAGAGGTGTCCAGTTTTCCCATTAAGAACATATTTACACTCAGCCAAGCCGAGCATGCATGTGCACAGAGAGATCAATCAAAATAGTTCTCGACTATTGAAGGTTTAGAGCTAAATTTACTTGCATTGTACTTGCATTTATGTCCATCTTACATACTGAACTTAAAGGAGTTTTCCTGGATTTTAGTATTGATGACTGGAGTTGACCGAAGCAAGCTTCGGATGCTTAAATCGAAGTTGTTTTGTTCAAAACTTCGGAATAATACTGTACGGAGATTCGTCTCCGTACAGTATTAGGATGTATGGGCTCCGATGAGCCAAAGGAAAACCACTTTAAAACTTAAAACCGAATTCGGCTTTGGTTCTGAGGTACTAGTCAGTACTTATCTCAGGATAGGTCATCAATATTAAAATCCCAGAAAATGCCTTTAAGAACCAGATTCATTCCTATGTCTCCTTGTTTTTTTTTTTTTTAAATAAAAGTTACATAACTTATCTTTCATCTGAGAGTCCTGTTGCCAAAAATACTTTTGACTTAATAAAGAGGTTGTGCCAAGTTTTAAAGTTATCCCCAATCCACAGGATAGGAGATAACTAACTGATCAGTGGGGAGTCTGACCGCTGGCACCCTCACCAATCCCGAGAGCTGGGATCCCATCCCCCCCATCTGATGAGCATGCATCCAGCCGCTTCATAAATTTTCTATGGGATCGCTGGAAATAGCAGAGTGCTGTACTCAACCTGCCGCTCTATCCGATTGGGGGAACGGGACACTCCGCTATTTCCAATCAATTAGTTTTCCCCTATCCTGTGGATAGGGAATAACTTCAAAACTTGGCACAACCCCTTTAAGTAGTGGTAATTAAAAATCAACTGGATTCATTTCGTAGTTTTATAGCTACCAGGTATAGGTGAATGAAATCCATCTCAGATCCTAACTGTTGGTAACTTCATAGCTCTTGAAAATCTATACATTGCAATAATGACTGATTCCAAGAAGTTATGAAGGAAACAAGGTGCAGATCCCAACGAGCCAGAATACCAGCATACAGTGGATATAAAAATGTCAGGTTTCTGTGCTGTAAAAAATGAGACAAAGATAAATAATTTCAGAACTTTTTCCACCTTTAATGTGACCTATAAACTGTACAACTCAATTGAAAAACAAACTGAAATCTTTAAGGTAGAGAGAAGAAAACATATAAAAATAAAATAATATGGTTGGTTAAACTAATACTTTGTTGAAGCACCTTTTGATCTTATTACAGCATTCAGTCTTTTGGGGTATCAGTCTATCAGCATGGCACATTTTGAATTGGTAAGATTTGCCCACTCTTTTTTTGCAAAAACACTTCAAATCTGTCAGATTGCAAGGGCATCTCCTGTGCACAGCCCTCTTCAGATCACCCCACAGATTTTCAATCGGATTCAGGTCTGGGCTCTGGCTGGGCCATTCCAAAACTTTAATCTTCTTCTGGTGAAGCCATTCCTTTGTTTAATTTGGATGTATGCTTTGGGTCGTTGTCATGCTGAAAGATGAAGTTCCTCTTCATGTTCAGCTTTCTAGCAGAAGCCTGAAGGTTTTGGGCCAATATTGACTGGTATTTGGAACGGTTCATAATTCCCTCTATCTTAACTAAGGCCCCAGTTCCAGCTGAAGAAAAACAGCCCCGCAGCCTGATGCTGCCACCACCGTGCTTCACTGTGGGGATGGGGTTCTTCTGGTGATGCTGGTGATGTTTTTGCGCTAAACATATCTTTTGGAATTATGGCCAAAAAGTTCAACCTTGGTTTCATCAGACCATAACACCTTTTCCCACATGTTTTTGGAAGACTTCAGATGTGTTTTTGCAAAATGTAGCCTGGCTTGGATGTTTTTCTTCGTAAGAAAAGGCTTTCGTCTTGCCACTCTATCCCAAAGCCCAGACATATGAAGAATACGGGAGATTGTTGTCACATGTACCACACAGCCAGTACTTGCCAGATATTCCTGCAGCTCCTTTAATGTTGCTGTAGGCCTCTTGGTAGCCTCCCAGACCAGTTTTCTTCTCATCTTTTCATCAGTTTAGGAGGGAGTTCTTGGTAATGTCACTTTTGTGCCATTTTTTCTCCCCTTGGTGATGACGGTCTCATTGTGTTCCATGGTAAATCTAATGCCTTGGAAATTCTTTTGTCCCCTTCTCCTGACTGATACCTTTAACAATGAGATCCCTCTGATGCTTTGGAAGCTCTCTGTGAAAATTTCAGGAAAGACCAACTAGAGCAGCGGAACTTTATTTGGGGTTAATCAGAGGCACTTTAAATGATGGCCAGTGTATGCTGACTCCTATTTAACATGATTTTGTATGTGATTGCTTAATTCTAAACACAGCTACATCCCTGGGTTATAAGAGGGTGTGCAAACTTATGCAACCAGATTATTTTAGTTTTTTTTTTTTTTTTGTTTTCTTCCCTCCACCTAAAAGATTTATGTTTTTCAATTAAGTGGTACAGTTTATAGGTCACATTAAAGGTGGAAATTTTCAGAAATGATTTATCTTTGTCTAATATTTTTTACAGCTCAGAAACCTGACATTTTAACCACTTCAGCCCCCCTAGCTTAAACACCCTTAATGACCAGGCCACTTTTTACAATTCCGCACTACACTACTTTCACCGTTTATTGCTCCGTCATACAACTTACCACCCAAATGAATTTTACCTCCTTTTCTTCTCACTAATAGAGCTTTCATTTGGTGGTATTTCATTGCTGCTGACATTTTTACTTTTTTTGCTATTAATCAAAAATTACCGAAATTTTTGCAAAAAAAATGACATCTTTCACTTTCTGTTGTAAAATTTTTCAAAAAAAACTACATTTCTATATAAATTTTTCTCTAAATTTATTGTTCTACATGTCTTTGATAAAAAAATCCAATAAGTGTATATTTATTGGTTTGGGTAAAAGTTATAGCGTTTACAAACTATGGTGCAAAAAGTGAATTTCGGCATTTTGAAGCAGCTCTGACTTTCTGAGCACCTGTCATGTTTCTTCAGGTGCTAGAATGCCAGGATAGTATAAATATCCCCCAAATTACACCATTTTAGAAAGAAGACACCCCAAAGTATTCGCGGAGGGGCTTGGTGAGTTCATGTATCATTTCATTTTTTCACAAGTTAGCGGAAATTGACACTTTATGAGAAAAAAAAAAAAAAGTTTCAATTTCTGATAACTTCTGGCAAAAAAAAAAAAAATCTCAGACGGACTCACTATGCCCCTCAGTGAATACCTTGGGGTGTCTACTTTCGAAATGGAGTCATTTGTGGGGTGTGTTTACTGTTCTGGCATTTTGGGCGAGGCTAAATTGTGAGCCGCCATGTAAAACCTAAAGGTACTCGTTGGAATTTGGGCCCCTTTGCGCATCCAGGCTGCAAAAGCGGCACTTATGTGGTATCGCCGTACTCAGGAGAAGTAGGGCAATGTGTTTTGGGGTGTATTTTACATATACCCATGTTGGGTGAGAGAAATATCTCTGTAAATTGTCAACTTTGTATAAAAATTTTTAAAAGTTGTCGTTTACAGAGATATTTTTCACACAAAGTATGGGTATATATAAAAATACACCCCAAAACACATTGCCCTACTTCTCCTGAGTACTGGCATACCATGTGTGCCACTTTTGCAGCCTGGTGTGCAAAGGCCCTAAAACCAAAGAGTACCTTTAGGATTTCACAGGACATTTTTACGCATTTGGATTCCAGACTTCTTCTCACGCTTTAGGGGCCCCTAAAATGCCAGGACAGTATAAATACCCCACATGTGACCCCATTTTGGAAAGAAGACACCCCAAGGTATTCTGTGAGGCGTATGGTGAGTTCATGTAAAATTTTATTTTTGTCACAAGTTAGTGGAATATGAGACTTTGTAAAAACAAAATAAAAAAAAAAAAACAATTTCCGCTGACTTGTGCCAAAAATAAAAATTCTGTGGACTCACCATGCCCCTCATGGAATACCTTGGGGTGTCTTCTTTCCAAAATGGGGTCACATGTGGGGTATTTATACTCACCTGGCATTTTAGGGGCCCTAAAGTGTGAGAATCCAAATGCATAAAAATGACCTGTGAAATCCTAAAGGTACTCATTGGTTTTAGGGCCCTTTGCGCATCTTGGCTGCAAAAAGTGTCACTCATGTGGTATCGCCGTACTCAGGAGAAGTAGGGCAATGTGGTTTAGGGTGTATTTTACATATACCCATGCTGCGTGTGAAATATCGCTGTAAACGACAACTTTTACATTTTTTATTCAAAGTTGTCAATATACAGAGATATTTCTCTCACTCAGCATGGGTATATGTAAAATACACCCCAAACTACACGCCCTACTTCTCCTGAGTACGGCGATACCACTGTGTGACACTTTTTGCAGGCAAGATGCGCAAAGGGCCCAAATTCCAATGAGTACCTTTTAGGAGGGCATTTTTACGCATTTTCTTCTCACGCTTTAGGGCCCCTAAAATGCCAGGGCAGTAGAAATACCCCACGTGTGACCCCATTTTTGAAAGAAGACACCCCAAGGTATTCCATGAGGGGCATGGCGAGTTCATAGAATATTATTTTTTTTGGCACAAGTTAGTGGAAATTGATTTTTTATTGTTTTTTCTCACAAAGTCTCCCTTTCCGCTAACTTTTGACAAAAAGCTTAATTTTTCATGAACTCATTATGCCCCTCAGCGAATACCTAGGGTGTCTTCTTTCCAAAATGGGGTCACATGTGAGGTATTTATACTGCCCTGGCATTTTAGGGCCCTAAAGCGTGAGAAGAAAATGCGTAAAATGCCCTCCTAAAAGGTACTCATTGGAATTTGGGCCCTTTGCGCATCTTGCCTGCAAAAGTGTCACACATGTGGTATCGCCGTACTCAGGAGAAGTAGGGCGATGTGTTTTGGGGTGTATTTTTACATATACCCATGCTGGGTGAGAGAAATATCTCTGTATATTGACAACTTTGAATAAAAAATGTAAAAAGTTGTCGATTATAGCGATATTTCTCACACCCAGTATGGGTATATGTAAAAATACACCCCAAAACACATTGCCCTACTTCTCCTGAGTACGGCGATACCACATGAGTGACACTTTTTGCAGCCAAGATGCAAAGGGCCTAAAACCAATGAGTACCTTTAGGATTTCACAGGCCATTTTTACGCATTTGGATTCTCACGCTTTAGGACCCTAAAATGCCAGGGCAGTATAAATACCCCACATGTGACCCCATTGTGGAAAGAAGACACCCAAGGTATTCTGTGAGGGGCATGGCGAGTTCACAGAAAAAAATTTGGCACAAGTTAGCGGAAATTGTTTTTTTTTTTTTTTTTTTACAAAGTCTCATATTCCACTAACTTGTGACAAAAATAAAATTTTCCATGAACTCGCCATACCCCTCACGGAATACCTTGGGGTGTCTTCTTTCTAAAATGGGGTCACATGTGGGGTTTTGTACTGCCCTGGCATTTGAGGGTCTCCGCAGTCATTACACGTATGGCCAGCATTAGGAGTTTCTGCGATTCTCCTTATATTGAGCATACGGGTAATGAGATTTTTTCCGTTCAGCCTCTGCGCTGAAAAAAAAAAATAATGAACGGCACAGATTTTTTCATTCGCATCGATCAATGTGGATGAAAAATCTCTGCCAAAATCAGTGACTGCGGTGCGGTGGGCTGGGCGCTAGCTACCTAACAAGTAGCTAACTAACTGGCGGTGATAGGGGACCCTTATGCCCCATTCACACGTCCGAAATTCTGTTTGCGGAACGGAATTGCGGACCCATTCATTTCTATGGGGACAGACTTTGTCACGCTCGGATCCGGAATTACGGATCCGCGCTTCGGGTCTGCACTTCCGTTCCGCAAAAATATAGAACATGTCCTATTCTTGTCCGCAGTGCGGACAAGAAAAGCATTTTCTATATAGTTCTGGCAATGTGCGGATCTGCAAAATGCGGAAAGCACATTGCCGGTGTCCGTGTTTTGAGGATCCAGCGGATCCGTGAATCCACGGATCCGCAAAACACATATGGACGTCTGAATGGAGCCTTACAAGGGGTGTGATCAATGACAGGGGGGTGATCAGGGGGTCTAGATGGGGTGATCAAGGGGTTAATAGGTGAGGGGGGGGTGGGGGGGGGGGTTAGTGTAGTGTTTGGTGCAACTTTACTGTGTTACCTGGTCCTCTGGTGGTCGATCCCAGCAAATGGGACCACCAGAGGACCAGGTAGCAGCTATATCAGACGCTGTTCATAAAACAGCGTCTGATATAGCTGTTTGATGCGATTTATATCGCATCTACAGCCTGCCAGCGATTGATCATCGCTGGCAGGCTGTAGTCCAACTCTCGAAACGCGCTTCACTGTGAACGTGCGCGTTTCGCGAGATGACGCCCCGGCGCGTCCAAACAGAAGATCCCGGCCGCCCGCAGGACGCAAGGGTTAACAAGGGTGTGTAGACTTTTTATATCCACTGTACCTTAAATTTTAGGTTTGACGTCCAAGATTCAGGAGTCTTCTTGAGAGGCTTCAGGAGGTCAGTTGATGCACATCTTCCCCGTCTCCTTAAAAATCCAGCTGGCGCCGAGATTTGGCCGCCTGGCTCGTGGATTTTGCATTGTTTTGTCTGTTCCCGGTTTTATTTTAAACAGTGGCTTGATAGATAATGTGGTCAAGGACAAAACTGCTAATTGTAATCAAACGTGCTTTCATTTTCTACATTACAAAGACTATTAGAAGCCACTACCAGGATTACAGCGTTCACAATGACTTATTCACTGGTTTCCCATGTGCTCTACAATAGGCTGATTTCAGTCTTCTATGCCGTACACTGAAAACACTGGAGTTGTTCCTACAGTATTTTCCTGGAAGCCATCTTGCTCAAATTTGGATGTCTCAGAGATCCATGGCCTGAAGATGACTCCCAACAACTTATATTAAAGGGCTTTTCATACTGATGACCTATCCTCAGGATAGGTAGAAATCAAATAGCGGTAGCAGCATCTCCCATTACTTCATCTTTATTGAAGACTTCACAGCATACCAAAAATTTGCAATGTTTCGGCAGTGCACCAGCCTTTGTCAAGCATAAAAGACATATGATATACATGCATATAAGTATTAAAATCATGGTCCACCCTTTGCCCTCTATTCCAATCAGGCTTCACCCTAAGCACACCCACAAGTTCCTCTACCTATCAGTGTACAAATCCCATCATTGTGTTCATTAAAACGTCACCTGCAATTGGCATCCATAGTTGCTGTCACCATGTGTTCTCCCATGGTTCGCGTCCTCACATTCCTACTGCACATGTCCCCACACCAGCAGCTCCATTCTGGTATGCGCACAACCGTCAGACGCGAGAGCTGGCAACAGCAACCAGCTGATTGCAGCATCACCGAAATCTTGCGCTGCTCGTCAGCGCAATCCCAGGACTGAGAATCGCGTTGCAAAGGGGATCCCACGGCAACAATATGACGAGATCGCATACCATCCAACCATATGCACAGGTCAAAATGACAGGACAATAATAATGACAGGACCCTGATGTCTCGGGACACCCCTCATAGTAAAGAGGTGACCAAGTCATGTAATTCGGGTCTGGCAATAGCACCATTACATACTATCATATAGCCACATATAAAGATCTAACATGCTAGTGGGTAACACAGGGTAAATCCAAGTGACCAAATTATAGTCAATAATGTGGATGGAACCAGAAGAAATATAAAAACATATGTTCTATAGAACACTGATGTGGAACAAGCACCATCATTAATCTATGCTGACTACATTGAATTCAATGTTCAGCCCATAGGGCTGCAGTGATCTCAGAGTGTGGATCCATTTTAATTCTTTCCTCCTAAGTAGTTTATTTTTATCGCCACCCCTCCTTAGTGGCCCTACAGAGTCTATAGCATGAAAACGGAGCTGATTAATGGAGTGTCTGCAGTCAATGAAGTGTTTCGCTACCGGTTTATTCCTGATTGTACTCTTGTGTTTGTTAATGCGCTTGTTCCGTTTCAGTATCTTGCATTGTTTATTGGTATGCTCCTCTCTTTCCTCCCCCCTCTGTTTCAGCTTCTAGTTGGTTCTGTCTAGCCACTTCCTGTTTTCCCTGTCATGCATTGCTGTTTGTGTGTGCTGTAATTTTGAGGAGAATCTTAGTAGTATCTCATCTTCTTATCAAGGAGAATATTAGTGGCATAATTCTTTTACCATCTGGATTCCCTGCATATCTTGTGATACAATCTCCGGATTAAAGACTACTTGATTAACTCCTGGGTGTCTGATGCGTAAACTGTAAGTGGAGAATGTCTGATTCAACAAGTCACCTCACAGATGCGTGATTGTATAAGGCTGACATTTCGAAAACGCCACAGTAAAAGAATTGTCTTAGTACTCTCCTTCTCCTGCTAAGAAAAGAATATTCTCCTCCTCCAAGTAATAGCCATCATCATTTGTCTCCTGTTATGCTGAAGTGGAAGGTAATATCTTATACTGCCCAGTACTGCATTCACTAGGATCGCCGAAGCTTCTAGCAATTGCAGGTTCATACAGGCTAGGAACTGTATTCAGCCTGTTTTCTGAGGTAAATATCATCTGCCTGCTGTAAGCTATTAAAAGACTTAACCACCACTAGAGGTCGCTGTTGTGTTACAGATGGAAATGCAGGATACAGCTAGAAGGATCTCTGAGCCCTCATTAAAAATGAAGGAGGCGCTCCTAACTAACAAAATTCAAATATACAATAATTTATCTATTTTGTGGAAAAAGACTGAACAATGTATGGATGCAGCACATGGATCAGGCTATAACGAAGATCAATTAAAGGCCATGTGTACAAAATTGAATAAAATCTATGATAGTTATAAGAGGCTGTCTGAAAAATATTATTCTCTGTTATCAAGTCTCAAGGAATTCATCCTAGAATTAAAGACCCACACTGCACTTAATGATGAAAGATATAGCAGATTTATAGCAGTCAAGTCAATGCTAGAGGACAAAATATCAGAACAATATGAAACTGCCATTCTAACCTTTCAGGGCACTCCAAGGCTTCATCCCGTTCCTCGAAATCTATTGCTCAGTCCTCATCACTAAGGTCTCGCTCACAGCACTCTTCGCTGAGTACCTCACTGGTAATGGCACGCGCAAAAGCGGAAGCAGCGAAGGTACAAGCTCACTGCATTAAAAAGGAACCATTAAGGCACAAGTTGCAGAGACACAAGCCCTATCCCAAGCTAATCAAGCAGCTATACAGGCTCAGGCGCAAGCAGGGCCGGACTGGGAATAAAAACCAGCCCTGGAAAAAGTTGCATACCAGCCCCACAGCACTGCGTCGTTATTTACTTGTTTATAAAACTCATGTATTTTTAAAACACGTGTGTAAACACGAATATGAACTTTGCCCCACAATAGCTCTTTTTTAGAACCCCCATTGTTCATATTATCACAGTAGGCCAACTTTTCCCAACCAGAATGCCTCAGCCGTTGCAAAACTACAACTCTCAGCATGCCCAGACAGCGTTTGGCTGTCAGGGCATGCTGGGAGATGTAGTTTTGCAACAGCTGGAGGTATCCTGGTAGGGAAACACAGTAGCGTGCGGATGACGCACTGTTATGGGGGGTCTATGGATGACACTGTTATGGGGGCACTGTGTATGACACACTGTTATGGGGGATCTGTGGATGACACTGTTATGGGGGGAGATCTGTGGATAACACTGTTATGGGGGGGGGATCTGTGGATGACATTGTTATGGGGGGGATCTGTGGATGACATTGTTATGGGAGGGATCTGTGGATGACACTGTTATGGGGGATCTGTGGATGACGCACTGTTATGGGGGATCTGTGGATGACACTGTTATGGGGGGATCTGTGGATGACACTGTTATGGGGGCACTGTGGATGACATTGTTATGGGGAGGATCTGTGGATGACACTGTTATGGGGGCACTGTGGATGACATTGTTATGGGGAGGATCTGTGGATGACACTGTTATGGGGCACTGTGGATGACATTGTTATGGGGGATCTGTGGATGACACTGTTATGGGGAGGATCTGTGGATGACACTGTTATGGGGGCACTGTGGATGACACTGTTTGAGGATCTGTGGATGACACTGTTATGGGGATCTGTGGATGATGCTGTTATGGGGGAATCTGTGGATGACACTGTTATGGGGGATCCGTGGATGACACACTTATGGGGGCACTGTGGATGACACACTGTTATGGGGGATCTGTGGATGACACACTGTTATGGGGGATCTGTGGATGACGCACTGTTATGGGGGATCTGTGGATGACGCACTGTTATGGGGGGGATCTGTGGATGACACTGTTATGGGGGGGATCTGTGGATGACACTGTTATGGGGGATCTGTGGATGACACACTGTTATGGGGGTAATTTCACACCTGCGGCATGGATATCCGGGCTGTTCACCCGCCGGATCCGCCATGCCATAAGTAACCGTGCACTGCCGTGCTGCCACTCTGTCCCTATTGACTATAATAGGGGCAGGGGATGGAGCTATGGCCAGCACGGCAGAGGTCACTGGACTAAAAAGTTGGACATGCAGTACTTTTTAGTCCGACGATCTCTGCCGTGCTGCGCCGTACGTAGCTCCATCCCTTGCCCCTATTATAGTCAATGGGGACAGAGTGGCAGCACGGCAGTGCACGGGTACTTGCGGCATGGCGGATCCGGCGGGTGAACAGCCCGGATAGCCATGCTGCAGGTGTGAAATTACCCCATAACAGTGTGTCATTCACAGATCCCCCATAACAGTGCGTCATTTGAACTTATTACATTTTTGAATTGTATAAGGAAGGCTGCCTTATGCTATTTGTGAGACAGGATGAAATCAAGGCAGCGACAGTCACTTACTTGAGGATTGGTGAAGAATAAATAATTCTTCTTCTAGTCTTCTTCACTGATCAGGGGCTGGGGCAGGGGCCAGTAGATACAGGGCCTCAGCACACCACCTCACACCAGTGCGCGGGGCACATCACGTGACGTCCTGTGCAGTGCCGCACAGCCCCTGACCTGTCTGTGCCTCCGCCGGGTCCGACTCACTCCAGTCTGGGACTCCTCGCGCCCCCCCGCCCCCCATGTGAATTAAGACGTCTGCGCCCCTAGTGCCTGCAGCCACCAGCCAGGTGGTATTACTGCGCGGCCAGCCACAGCCGGAAGCCGGAAATCACAGGGGGGAGCAGAGCGGTCCGGGGACCGGAGCGCACACTGCAGGCGCAGCAGACATCAGACAGCCTCCTCATAGGTCGTCCGGCCCTGCGCGTGAGTCACGCCAGCAGCACACTGTGCCTGCAGGCGGCCTTGTGGCAGTCAGGGCTACCGGCCTACCGGGAATTTTCCCGGTATCCCGATAGGCCAGTCCGGCCCTGGGCGCAAGCGACCAAAGCCAAGGCCGAAGCTGAGTTGGAGGTCCTTCAGAAGGAAAGGGAAGAAGCAGCAGCCATGGCTGAACTCAGAGTTCTTGAAGAAACTGCTGAAGAAGAAGAAGAAGCTTATCATCCTATGTCCAAGATATCCAATGACTCAGAAGGCCGTACCCTGCAATTCGTCATAGACCAAAGCAAAGTCAATGCATTTGCACCAGAAGATTTGGGCTCTGCACGCCAGCCTGCTGAACTCATGCGAATAGAAAAAGAGGCAGCTGATAACTATACAGTTGACCCCAGTCCAGTGGACATTTCTCTTTCTTTCAAACCTCTGGCACCTTACACAGTATTTCAGGCACTACTAGAGCGGGATCTTGACATAGGGGCCACTTAATATGGTGGATTTGGTGATCTCTGTATGGGGACACCCCTTTGCACCGGTTTTCCTTCCTTTGAGGGATATCTGGCTTTCATTGTGTTGTAGACCCAATACTGGGGCTCCACATTTATTTTGCATATTACTGTTTCCCAGGGAGCTTTGCACTTTGGATTGCTGTGTTGAGACTCTTAACTGAGGCTCCGCAGTGTTTTTTGTGGCAGGTCTCCCTGAGATCAGCTATTGTTTTGTTTGAGTAGTCTCCAAGGCATTGCTCCCGGTTAGCCAGAATCCTACTCCACACTGATGAGGGGCAACACCCTGAAACAGCTGTCTGTGGATGGATAACTGGCTTAGGTTTTCCCCGTCACATCCTTAAAGCTTGTAAAAAAAGCGGGATCTTGACATAGGGGCCACTTAATATGGGGGATTTGGTGATCTCTGTATGGGGACACCCCTTTGCACCGGTTTTCATTCCTTTGAGGGATAGCTGGCTTTCATTGTGTTGTAGGGCTCCACATTTATTTTGCATATTACTGTTTCCCAGGGAGCTTTGCACTTTGGATTGCTGTGTTGAGACTCTTAACTGAGGCTCCGCAGTGTTTTTGTGGCTGGTCTCCCTGAGATCAGCTATTGTTTTGTTTGAGGCACCATTAGAGACCAAGCCGCTTCAAGCTCATCAAATCACATTAAAACCTCCTGAGACTAGTTACATAGCAACCAAGACGCTGGCGCCAACATTACCAGATGTGAAGCCTTCTTTTATGCTCAACCCAGCTGCCACTCCATTCCATCTTCCAACCCCCAAACATAGGGTATCAGATGGCGCCAACAACACCAGCGAGGGAGAAGTTCCCATCGCCATGATGCAGGAAAGAAATAACGCATCAGAAATCGCTAAGTACCTCACTCTCAGGGACCTCATCAGTACTAGCCATACGAACTTTGATGATCGCCCAGAAAACTATAGAAGTTGGAAGGCCACCTTCAAGACAACAGTTCAAACCCTTGGTGTACCGCCTATGCAAGAACTTGATTTACTAATTAGATGGCTAGGTCCATACGACTTTCCTGGATTATCCAATACAGACTGCCAAGGGTTCCAGGAATTAAGCGACCTTCTTGAGTTTGAAATCGTCAAGGGAGACCCACAGCTACCAGGTCTCAGCTTTCTTGATACCTCCCATGGTGTGGGCCTGATCGTGGAGAAATTACCCCTCAATATTCAATAGCAATGGTCAACAACAGGTTCAAAATACAAGGAGCAACATCGTGTTCCCTTTCCACCATTTTCATTCTTCTGTAAGTTCATCAAGGACTTAGCTAGAGCTAAAAACGATTGGAGCTTCAACACCTTGAGAACCAACATCTTTGGCTCTACTAAACAGAGACACGAGACTTTCAGTCCCAGACAGAGGAACCCTAAAGGTCTAGTTTCAGTAAAAAAGACAGGGGTTGTGCCCACTACTAACAATGGAAATGAAAGCCCCAAGGAACCCGATCATCATTGCCCTATCCATGATAAACCACATCCTTTAAGGAAATGCCGTGTCTTCATAGCAAAGCCCTTTGAGGAACATAAGGAGTTCCTAAGGAGTCATAATATCTGCTTCAGATGCTGTGTATCCACTGAACACTTCGCCAGAGACTGTAAGGTTCCAGTCAAGTGTTCTGAATGTAATAGTGATCTACACATGTCCGCTGTTCACCCGGGAACAATCAGACGGAACCTAGAACCAGTTAACTGGCACAAGCCCCATTCCGATCAAGGCGGGGAGAGTCATGGCGGGGAGAGTGCCGACCGACCAACCACAACCGTCACGCCCAGATGCACAAAGGTATGTGGAGAAGGATTTGTGTGCGGTAAGTCTTGTTCTAAGATTTGCCTCGTGGATGTGTTTCCTACTGCACAACCAGAGAAGACCATAAGAATGTATGCTATTCTAGATGACCAAAGTAATCATTCCCTAGCTAGCCCTAAGTTCTTTGATCTGTTCAGGATAGAGGGAGAGACTACACCCTAGGAACATGCTCTGGTCTTGTGACAACCTCAGGAAGAAGAGCTAATGGTTTCACCTTGAAGCCCATCAAAGGAGATAAGAAACTCTCTCTTCCAACCCTTATTGAGTGTGACAAATTGCCGGATACAAGGGATGAGTTTCCCACACCTGAAGCCGCACAGCATCACCCTCATCTCAGGAACATAGCCAGAGAGATTCCTACCCTTGATAACCATGCCGAGATCTTACTCTTGCTAGGTAGAGACATTATTGAGGCTCATAAGGTCCTTAACTTCGCAATGACCCTTTCAACGCTCGATATGCCCAGAAACTTACAGGGGGTTGGATCATCGTGGGGGATGTATGTCTGGACAAAACCCGCAGACCCTGCCAAGTACGCTACTTCAGAACTGACGTATTAATAGGGGGGCGAACTTCTTACTTCAGACAGTGTCCTAACCACTACTATGTGCAAGATATGCCTTGCCCAAATATTCTTAAAACATCAGAAAGCAGCTTAAATCCCAAGGAGTCAGCTGCAGAAGAATGTTCCTGGAAAGAGGGGCAGCTTGTAGAAAGGCCTTCAGGATTTCAATTGGAGCCCTCTTCAAGCCCTTCCCAGCTTTGCAGTCCTCACACAGTTTATCATAATAAATTCCTTATCATCACTGACAACAAGCCTTCTGATTCATGTAGTTCTGATGAGATACAGCAGAAACTTGAGCCTTCCAGTCTACTGTTTTACAATGAGTTTAATTCTGTAAAAGAAGTATCTTCTGAATGTTCTATAAAGGAGGTTCCTTCAACAGAGGAAGAGTTCATTTCAGATACTTTGCAAGAACCTTCAGTTCCATCTGCAGTTTTTGATTGCACTCAAGAGGATCACAGTTCTTCCCAGTCTTCAACGGATGAGCACCTTCATGTTGCTCAGCCTTTTCTAAAAACCACAGGGAAAAGTTCACCGCCAATATCCATGACAAATACTGCATGTCAACAACCCAAGTCCGTACGTACAAAGACAGATTCCATTTCAGAAGTGAAAAGCAGACATGAGCATTTGCATTCACGATTAATAGAAAGAAAGCAATTTACATGTAAATCAGCCTCACAAAATAAGCGCTCTCGCTCTAAATCGGTGACACAGACAGAGAAGTCACATTCTAAATTTTTGTTAAGATCAAGGAGAACCAAGTCTCGCTCAGCTTCTAATGAAAGCAACAGACAATCTCCTGTAGTAAAAAAAAAAAAAAAATCCACATCTGGGGTGTATAAAAGATCACTCAAGAATAAATCAAAAAATATAGGAAATATTCCTGTGCCATCTGGCGTTTTCAAAGACCATAACCTTTATAAGTTTTCGGTGGAAGCAGGTAAAACATCTCGCCAGTCAGTTCTGGGAAAAGTGGAAAAGAAAGTACCTCTGCCTCTTGCAAGAATGCAGAAGGTGGCAAGAACCAAGGCCTAATTTAAAGGAAGGAGATTTTGTTCTGTTAAGAGACAAATAAGTTAATCGTCTGGACTGGCCTACTGGACTTATTACTAAAATCGTTTCCAGTTCGGATGAAAAGAACTTCCATGTTGAGATTCCTTCTACCAGAGATGCTCATCATCTTCTAGGACTGTTTCCAGTACCAGCTCTATGGTCTGAACTGAAGACATATCCTTTTTTGGTTTGAATAAATGTTCATTGCATGTTTCCTTTTCAGGTTTATGGACATTATTCATCTGTCAATTCATCAGGTTTATGGACATTATTCATTGTTATTTATACAATTCCATTGTATGCATATACATAGTGGTATCTACTGATACCAGACGGGGAGTGTTCTGTTTCAGTATCTTGCATTGTGTATTGGTATGCTCCTCTCTTTTCCTCCCCCCCTCTGTTTCAGCTTCTAGTTGGTTCAGTCTAGCCACTTCCTGTTTTCCCTGTCATGCATTGCTGTTTGTGTGTGCTGTAATTCTGAGGAGAATCTTAGTAGTATCTCATCTTATCAAGGAGAATATTAGTGGCATAATTATTTTACCATCTGGATTCCCTGCATATCTTGTAATACAATCTCCAGATTAAAGACTACTTGATTAACTCCTGGGTGTCTGATGCGTAAACCGTAAGTGGAGAATGTCTGATTCAACAAGTCACTTCACAGATGCGTGATTGTATAAGGCTGACATTTCGAAAACGCCACAGCGCTGCCTGAGCTCCATGGTGGTTTCCCCCACATAAATGTAGCTACAGGGGCACTGTATCATATAGATAACATCCCTGGATCTACAGGTATAGTATTCCCTAATTTTAAAGGTTTTGCCACTGTATGGATGGGTGAAAAAATCACCCTTCATGATCCCACTGCAATTGCAGCAGGGCCGTCTCTAACGCTGGGCAAAAGGTGCAGCTGCCCCGGGCCCAGTTGCTCCTGGGGGGTCCAAGGCAGCTGCCTCTTGAACCCCGCTGGCCACTGCACAATCGGCGAGGGGGAGAGCCCGCAGCCCCGCAAGTGCTTTATTTAAGTGCTGCAGTGGGCCCTCCCTATATGTTAAGTGCGGCCGCACCACAGATCCCCCAATCATCGCCCCCCCCCCCTTGAGGTGAAGCCGGTGTGTGCATACATTGACAAAAAAAAAAAACCTACTTAACTACCTCTAACTACCTAACTACCTCTAACTACTTCTTCCGCTCCGTACTTGCGGGCTGCCCAGGCGTGAGTTCGTTGCGCAATCCCGCGAGACCCGTGAACACCCGCGGCGGGTCTCATGGGAGCACACGCCGACGGGATTGCGCAACAAACTCACGCCTGGGCAGCCCATAAGTACGGAGCGGAAGAAGTAGTTAGAGGTAGTTAGGTAGGTTTTTTTTTTTGTCAATGTATGCACACACCGGCTTCACCTCAAGGGGGGGGGGGGGGGGAGGCGATGATTGGGGGATCTGTGGTGCGGCCGGCAGTAACTCTAAATTCAGAAAGAATGGATAATGCACACACCGGCTTCATACCTGAGGGGGCGGGGGTTGGGGGCTGGAGTTGGATGATCTGTAGTGCGGCCGGCACTAAGGTCTGAATTCAGAAAGTCAAATTTTCTAAAGAGCACAACAGGGGGGCACTGCCCAAAACTTTCTCTCAAGACACAAAACCTCCGATGCCGGGTTTTCCTCTGTACAGATGGTGCTCTGCCTCCAAATCACAACAGCTTATGTCACGAAGGAGAAAACAAATGTGGGTGGCACTCGCCAAAAAAGTAGCTTTTTTATTCAGACATCAATATTGCAGACATCAAACATTGTTGTTGCAGACATGGGGCGGACTTGGCATGGGGCAGGCAACAAGGATCGTGGCGACGGCCATTTCACACCTCAGCACATTGTATGCTAGGGTGTGGGAAGGCGGGATCCAGGGGACCCAAGTAAATTCTTGCCCATGGTACAATCAATATTAAAGACGGTCCTGGTTCCACCCACATCAGATTTGACCAATCTGTCACGCATACAGACATTCCGTCTATATGCCATCATCGGGGGTGATGCAAACTCATCCAGGTTGGGCATTCCTCGATGGAGGATGTGCCAATTGTTCCTGAGAATATCAGATATTGCACCACTATCACCCCCGAAGATGGACACAAAGGGAATTCTGTTCTCTGTCCCTGTCCGTGTGGATCCACCCAAAACCATATCACGATTGACTGCTAAGACTTTACTCCTGGTTTTCCGTAATAGAGTGCGCGAATAGCCCCTTTTAATAAATTTTGTAGATATCTCATCTGCCCTGGTCAGGAATCTGTCATTATCAGATACTATTCTTTGTGACCCCAATAATTGGCTCCATGGTAGATATTTTACCATGCGTCGAGGGTGATTACTGTCATATACCAATAAAGTGTTTTTATCAGTCACTTTTTGAAAGAGATCAGTCCTGATCTCACTGCTCTCAATATAAACTCGTACATCTAGGAATTGTAACTCCTCCATAGATGCAGTCAATGTAAATTGTAGACCTGGGACCCCCCATTTAAATGGAGATGGAATTGTTCCAGTTCATCTTTGGTACCACCCCAGATCATCAAGATGTCGTCGATGTAGCGCCACCAGCATAGGACCCTCCCAGCCAACGCAGAGCGATATACCAATCTGTCCTCGGCCTCCGCCATGAAGATTTAGCGTAGGTAGGGCCACATTGGACCCCATGGCCACACCCTGCTTCTGTTGGTAGAAGGTGTCCTCCTCAGGACCACCTCCAGGAGGTCGAGGACCAGACGGCAAGCGTCCAGGGAGAGTTCCATGCTGGCCAGGGCCACATCGACGACATTGAGACCATAGGTGTGGTCAATAGAGGTGTAAAGTGAAACCACATCAAAGCTGACTAGCATAAATACACTGGGTAACACAATTTGTTTTAACTTCAAAAGAAAATTGCCAATATCCCTGACATAGGAGGGAGCCGAAGTCGCATGGATATGCAGGACCTTATCTAGAAATATAGAGACAGTATTAAAGATCGAGCTCCTGCCCGACACAATGGTTCGGCCAGGGGGATCGACTAAGCTCTTATGTATTTTAGGGAGTATGAATATCACTGGGGTGACCGGTTGGCTAATTCTAAGGTACTCATTTAGATCGTCATCAATGATTCCTGCATCCCTAGCCTTATCCAGAATCACCCCAATGATACGCATAATATCCCATTTGGGATCACTGCCTAAAACCTCATAGACTTCAACGTCATGTAACTGTCTCATAATTTCAATAGAAAGCCTTTTTCTATTGGATTTTTAGCTATGTGATCCATGCGACGCAGGGACCCGGTGACGTCATCGAGGAGTTCCCCGGCCGCCGCATGGAATGTAAGTAGCTTCTCCCCCGACTCCCCACTTCTCTTCCATGGCAGCCGGGACTTTAGTAGCGTCCTGGCTGCTATGGTAACCTGAAAGCATATTAAAGACTGATCAGTCTTCAAAATGCTTTCAGTTGTCTTGCAATGTGACAGGTCCGGAGGGCATTTCCGGCGACGGAAGTGCACGCCGGATCCTCACAACGCAAATGAGAAAGAGGCCTAAGTTAGGTGCAGTATAATTTTTTTTCACACAAACTGTACAGACAACCTAAGAAATAATGTGTGACTATAAAAAAAAATAGGCAGCACACCAAAATTCTAGTGGAAAAATTAGTACGTTATACGCCAATGCTATATTTTTGGCGATTCCTGGGCCATGAACCCCACTGTATTGGACACGGAGCCTCTTTCTATTGGATTTTTAGATGGGAATTCAGATTCCGTTAACCTTCCTTCACTATGTCACGAAAATGTTCTACCTTGGGGCCCTACACCTTGAAGAATTTTCAGGTTCTTGCCTTATTAACTTCAGTTCTTGATGCCATCAGCAAGACAACCCCTAACACCACCTCTATTAGATACTACAGGCAGGGGATGCATTTTTGTTCAAATGTGCAGAGAAATTAGAAGGAACCATCACAAGTTCTGTGTACGAAACCTGTATGAAGCACCGTATGGATGCACAAGACAAAGCTCCTATGGGAGGTTACCTCTCTAAGGCTTCTTTCACACGAGTGTGATGGATTAGGTCCGTATGCGTTCAGTGAAACGCGCACCATTTTGCAAGCAAGTTCAGTCAGTTTTGTCTGGAATTGCGTTCAGTTTTTTCCGCGTATGATAAAAAACTGAAGGTTTACAAACAACATCTCTTAGCAATCATCAGTGAAAAACGCATCGCATCCGCACTTGTTTGCGGATACAATACATTTTTTACTGAAGCCCCATTCACCTCTGAGGGGCTAGGGCTGCGTGAAAAACGCTGAATATCGAACATGCTGCGTTTTTCACGCAACACAGAACTGATGCGTGAATAAAATGCTCATGTACACAGACCCGGTGAAATAAATGGGTCAGGATCCAGTGCGGGTGCTATGCGTTCAAATCACACATTGCACTCACGCGGAAAACTCAGTTGTGCGAAAGGGGCCTAAGGCTACTTTCATTTTTGCAGGTTCCGGCAAGGATCAGCAAAAACTCTTCTGTCTTTCAGCAGAATCCAACGCAACGGTTGTATTATCTTTAAAGGGAGTCTGTCACCACATTTGGTCATTATAGACCGAGTACACAGTGTTCTGGCTTAACTTCAGATGATTTAAATGGTACCTTTGTTAGTCACTTGTATGGCTCTTCTGCAGCAAAAACGAACTTTTATATATATGCAAATGCAGCTCGAAAGTGCCCAGGGGCGGAGTTTACATCTTCGGAGCCCAGGCTGCTTTGCTTAAGATCCCCGCCCTCTCCTTTCCCTTGCGTCCCCCTCCTCTCCCTGGGAAAACCTGCGCATCCGTTCTGCTTTGCTGGGGCATGCGCACTACAATGCCCACTGTGGTTACGGCATTGATGTAGCTACTGCGTAGGCTCCGGCCAACAGCGCGATCCATTGGCCGGAACAAGCCAAATGAATTTTACCTCTTTTTCTTCTCAATAATAGAGATTTCATTTGGTGGTATTTCATTCTTGCTGACATTTTTACTTTTTTTGATATTAATCAAAAATGACCGAAATTTTTGCAAAAAAATGAAATTTTTCACTTTCTGTTGTAAAGTTTTTTTTAAAAAAAACTACATTTCTATATAAATTTTTCTCTAAATTTATTGTTCTATGTCGTTTATAAAAAAAATCCAATAAGTGTATATTTATTGGTTTGGGTAAAAGTTATAGTGTTTACAAACTATGGTGCAAAAAAGTGAATTTCCGCATTTTGACTTTCTGAGCACCTGTCATGTTTCCTGAGGTACTACAATGCCCAGACAGTAGAAATACCCCACAAATGACTCCATTTCAGAAAGTAGACACCCTAAGGTATTCGCTGATGGGCATAGTGAGTTCATGGAAGTTTTTATTTTTTGTCACAAGTTAGCGGAAATGTTTTTTTTTTTTTTTTTATTTCATTTTCCGCTAACTTGTGACAAAAAATAAAAACTTCCATGAACTCACTATGCCCCTCAGTCAATACCTTGGGGTGTCTACTTTCTAAAATGGAGTCACTTGTGGGGTATTTATACTGCCCTGGCATTTTAGGGGTCTCTAAAGTGTGAGAAGAAGTCTGGAATCCAAATGCATAAAAATGCCCTGTGAAATCCTAAAGGTACTCAATGGAATTAGGGCCCCTTTGCGCATCTTGGCTGCAAAAAAGTGTCACACATGTGGTATCGCCGTACTCAGGAGAAGTAGGGCAATGTGTTTTGGGGTGTATTTTTACATATACCCATACTGTGTGTGAAAAATATCTCTGTAAATGACAACTTTTCCATTTTTTATACAAAGTTGTCAATTTACAGAGATATTTCTCTCATCCAGCATGGGTATATGTAAAAATACACCCCAAAACACATTGCCCTACTTACGGCGATACCACATGAGTGACACTTTTTTGCAGCCAAGATGCGCAAAGGGGCCCTAATTCCAATGAGTACCTTTTTAGCAGGGCATTTTTACGTATTTGGATTCCAGACGTTAGGGCCCCTAAAATGCCAGGGCAGTATAAATACCCCACAAGTGACCCCATTTTGGAAAGAAGACACCCCAAGGTATTCTGTGAGGGGCATGGCAAGTTCATAGAAGATTTTTTTTTTGGCACAAGTTAGCGGATATTGACTTTTTTTTTTCTCACAAAGTCTCTCTTTCCGCTAACTTGTGACAAAAAGTTCAATCTTTCATGGACTCAATATGCCCCTCAGCGAATACCTTGGGATGTCTTCTTTCCAAAATGGGGTCACATGTGAGGTGTTTGTACTGCCCTGGCATTTGAGGGTCTCCGCAATCATTACATGTATGGCCAGCATTAGGAGTTTCTGCTATTCTCCTTATATGGAGCATACGGGTAATGAGATTTTTTTTTCCGTTCAGCCTCTGGACTGAATGAAAAAATGAACGGCACTGATTTCTTTATTCGCATCGATCAATATGGATGAAAAAATCTCTTCCCAAAAATATGCAAGAAAAAAAAGAGGGACCTGGCGATTGCCAGGACATAGGGGCTCCGCCCAAACATCCATACCCACTTCAGCTCCTATGTCCTGGCAAACGTGATTTCTCCATTCACATCGATCAAACGATTGTTGTGGAGGAAGACATCTTTGCCATATTTTTGATACAAAGTGTTTGCCAAAGCATATGAACTCCAACACCTCTCCTCAGCTCATATGCCTGGGCAAATGTACCTGTACTGCAGAGGAGAAATCTCGTCCTGCAGCGCCGCATACACCGACTTCACATGTAAACTGACAGCAGCGCAATGCTTCTCTCAGAATGCACATCAGTGCTGCAGCGTTTTCATCGGTTGATCCAGCTGGAAAGTAAAGGGTGGTTAGTAAAAAAAAAAAAAAGAAGAAAAAACAAGCAGCAGGCTCATAAATTTGAACGTTTCAAATTTTATAAAGCCTGAACATCATAAAACTTTTAAAACCTAAACTAACTCAAGATTTCTTTTTCTTGCTACCTGTTTAATTAATTTTTTTTTTTTTACTTTTCGCTCTTTACTTACCTAGCAGTAACCTCTCCTCTCCCATAGGACAATGTGTAAAGTGTAAATTGCACAGAGATGGTGCGAAGTACATTATGCACTTTATCCCAAGTGAAAGGAGAGGTTTCTACTGTTTCACATAGCTGCAGTAGCACACTAGCACCCCTGTGTGTTAGGGTCTCTCAAAACCTAGTATCCTAAAAAAGACCCTTGTGTTAACTCTGCCTGTGTCCTGCGGTCCCTACGTCCCTAAGTGTACCTGAGTGTGGTACTTCCGGAAACAATCCGCTAAGCATAGGGCAGGGTGGTCAGGGCAGTCAGGACAGAAATAGCGGGTGTCACGCCTTATTCCACTGCTGCTACAGACACGACATCTTTTTCGGGGTGACGGTTGGGTTGAGGTACCAGCAACGACACTGGGAAAATGTCGCTCGTGTAAACGGCTCACTACACTGGTGGTTGGGGCCACGGAACCTCCTGGATACAGGAGGTTCTCGATGATCTCTTCCTGAAATTTGAGGAAGGATCCTGTTCTCCCAGCCTTACTGTAGAGCAGTGTTTCCCAAACAGTGTGCCTCCAACTGTTGCAAAACTACAACTCACAGCATGCCCGGACAGCCTTTGGCTGTGCAGGCATGCTGGGAGTTGTAGTTTTGCAACAGCTGGAGGCACACTAGTTGGGAAACACTGCTGTAGAGAACAAAACTATTATACATAGCCAATTGTATTAGGTATACAGACACCTTCTTATACCAGCGTCTGGTCCTGCGGGAAAGTAGATAAGGAGCCAACATCTGGTCATTGAAGTCCACCCCTCCCATGAGCAAATTATAGTCTTGGACCAAGAGGGGCTTTTCAATGACACTGGTTTGTCATGTCTGCGTGAGTGGAGGAGAGCATGTAAACGTCACGCTTGTCTCTCCATTTCACCGCAAGCAGTTCTTCGTTACACAAGGCAGCCCTCTCCCCCCTTGCCAGTCGGGTGGTAACGAGCCGTTTGGGAAAGCCCCGGCGACTAGGTCACGCCGTGCAACAGCAGCCAATCTTTTCTAGGAACAAATGCCTGAAGAGGGGCACACTTGTGTAGAAATTGTCCACATAAAGATGGTACCCCTTGCCAAATAAGGGTGACACCAAGTCCCAGACTGTCTTCCCACTGCTCCCCAGGTAGTCAGGGCAACCGACCGGCTCCAGGGTCTGATCTTTACCCTCATAGACACGAAATTTGTGCGTATAGCCTGTGGCCCTTTCACAGAGCTTATACAATTTGACCCCATACCGGGCGCGCTTGCTTGGGATGTATTGTTTGTAGCCAAGGTGCCCGGTAAAATGTATTAGGGACTCGTCTATGCAGATGTTTTGCTCAGGGGTATACAAATCTGCAATTTTGGTGTTAAAGTGAATGAATGGAGTTCATGGACCAATATGACCGCAATTCATGCTTTTTTGTTAGGCCCATGTTGAGGACAAGGCCCAGAAAAGTTTTAAATTTAGAAACTTGGACGGGTTTCCACCGGAAAGACTGGGCGTAAAAGCTTCCCGGGTTGGCACTTATAAAATGAGTGGCATACCGGTTTCTGCCATGACTAGGTCAAAGAGCTCCGCAGTGAAGAACAGCTCAAAAAACCCCAGTGCCGATCCGATCTGAGCTGTCTCAACCCGAACTCCTGACTGGGCGGTGAAAGGGGGAACTACTGGTGCGGCTGAAGATGGGGGCTGCCAATCAGGGTTTGCCCACACCTCAGGGACTCTAAGGGCTGTGCGGTGGCTGCGACGGGAAACTACTACACGTGCCACCGTACCAGCTTCAACTGCCCTTCTGGTGCTCGCCACTTCACCATGTTCTACGGCAGTGCTGGTACTAGGTCCAGGATGGGCTGCGCTGCTGGTGTATGCCTCACCACGTAATCCGACAGCACCAGCTCCACTCTGCTGACCTTGAAGCGGATCCTGCGCAACCTGTGGTCTAGCAACACGGGGCCGGGTACGCCTGGTGGTATCTGTGACCTCAACCTCATCGTCCGAACTTTGGGTCAGACTGCCACTGCTTTCTACAGGTTCGTATTCTGACCCACTGGATTCGTCAGATGAGGGTTCCCATTCCTCATCCGACTTGGTCAGAATCCTGTAGGCCTCTTCAGGTGAATACCCCTTACTTGCCATTTGGACAACTAAATTTAGGGGGTATTCCCTGAGACTACCCAAGAAAAAAAGGAAGCCTGTCTTCCAAATGGGAGGCTAGCGAAGTACAGGAAGCCGCTGCGATTGATAAAAAATATCAAAACAGATTTTTTTTATCGCTGCAGCGCTTGTGTAGTGATTGTGCATTGATAAAAAAAAAAGTTTTGTCACTGCGGCGGGGCGGGCGTGGGTGAACGCACGTGTGGGCGACCAATCAGGCCTGATCGGGCAAACACTGCGTTTTGGGTGGAGGGTGACTAAGTTGACACTAATACTATTATAGATCTGACTGTGATCAGCACTACGCTAATCAGCGATTGCGGTGCGGTGGGCTGGGCACTAACGGAAGCTAACTACCTACCAAAGAGGGCCTAAACTAAGCTAAACCTAAAAGTCAATACTGGTGGAAAAAAAAGTGACAGTTTACACTGATCACTTTTTTCCCTTTCACTAGTGATTGACAGGGGTGATCAAGGGGTTAATTGGGGTGATGGGTGGGTGATCAGGGGCTAATTGTGTAGGTGCTTGGTGTACTCACAGTCACATGTGCTCTCTGCTGGGACCAACCGACGAAAAGGACCCAGCAGAGAGCACAGAAGTCATTTAACACATTATATTTATAAATATAATGTGTTAGATGGCTTGTGATTCGATTTTTTAAAAGTCATCAGCCTGCCAGCGCTAATCATTGGCTGGCAGGCTGATGACCAACTTCTTCTGAATCTTTTACCGCCGCGCAGTGCATGTACGGCGGCATCAGCGCGGCATCTCGCGTCTTGCGAGATGACACGCCGATGCTTCCAGGAGGAACATCCCAGCCGCCCGCAGGACGCATCCCTGCATTAGGAGATCGGGAGGTGGTTAAATGGGTCCGAAATCCGGGCACGGCAGTGCGGATCGGAAGCACTACGGAGTGCTTCCGTGGTGTTTCTGTCCGTGCCCCCACACCGCAAAAAATGTGAAAAAACATGTTCTATTTTTTTACAGTGCAGACGGATCACAGACCCATTCAAGTTAAATGGGTCTCCATCCGTCCCGGCTGCCGCACGGATGTTGCCCGTGCAATTGCGGTTCCCAATGCACGTAACGTCCGCACAGTGGACGTTACATGAGGCCTAAGTCAAAGGGTGCTGGATCAGTTTTCCTTTGTGTCTCGCTCTGCATCCTATGCCGGACATAAAAACGTTTCTTGCAGCTTTTTTTTTGTCCGGTATGGGAACCCAACCAAACGGAACGGAATGCATTCTGGTGCACTCCGTTCTGTTCATTTCAATTTTGTCCCCATTGACAATGAATAGGGACAAAACAGAAGCGTTTTTCTCCGGTATTGAGATCCTCTGCAGGATCTCAATACCGGAAAGGAAAAACGCAGATGTGAAAGTAGCCTAATATGGCAACCAATGGAGCTTGTCACAAGCCACGGTCTTCGGAACAGTCTTCCTCCCATACAATATAAGGCTACATACACGCGGTCTGCAAAACACTGGTCAGCAGAAAATACGAATGACATCCTTTTGGCATCCATATTGCATCCGTTTTTTTTTGCGGATCAATTGTAACAATGCCTATACTTGTCTGCAAAATGAACAAGAATAAGACATGTTCTGTCCTTTTTGCGGAGCTATAGAACGGACATATGGATGCGCACAACACACGGTGTGCTGTACGCATTTTTTACGGGCCCATTGAGATTAATGGATTCATTTTTCCATCCCATTACACACTGCTTGTATTCAGGGGTTACGACCACCCTGCAATTCAACAGTGATGGCCGTGCTCACACACTATAGAAAAAGCACCGGCCTGTCTGATGGCTGGGACCGTGGGAGTGCGCATAGGCTGGGGCTTTTTCCTATAGTCTGCAAGCACGGCCACCATTGATGGATTGCAGGGTGGTCATAACCATGGAAACAAGCAGTGTATAATGTGATGGAAAAATGAATCCAGCCAGCAAAGGAGACAATATGGACAATCACAATACATTAGTAAATGGCTTGTATAAACTTCCTCTATATAATAAATGTCATTTGCTGAAGTGAGACAACCCCCTAATGCTTCAGCTGTCTATACGATGCCTAAATCTGGGCCAATACAACTGTTACAAGATGCCCCTGGTTGCAAGCTCCCAAAGTAGGCACAGAATCCCAAATTTATCCAAATTTCACACGAATCAGGCCTGAATAACATGAGGCGTTCTTGCTTGAAGAGTCAATCAGTGAAAACATTGCGTCTCGTAGCCATATTAGACTGGATGTCTCTTTTTTGTTGAAAGTTTCTAATGGGTAAGACGTGTGCCAAAGTCACATAGATCTGTGCCACATGCCTCTGATACATCATATACCAAATGTGCCCGGTGTCTGTAACATGAAGGCGTTCATTATTTGTTCCTCCTCCAACCCTTGCGTTGTAAGGCGCCTCTGTTGTGCCTTCATCTAGGAAAAGCGTGTAAAGCGCGTGTGTAATAATTAGATTCACACCTCGGAAATCATCTTGCCCTTGTCGCTGCCTTCCTGTTTATTTCATTATTTCTTTAGACAGCCGCACTGACGGCTTGCTCCCCCGTTTGGGCAGTAATGACTGCCATAAGCTCAATAATTAGAGCACAATGACAGCTAAACTAAATTATACACTTACAACAATAGGGTTACACAGGCTTTGCCGGAGGAAAAGGTTGTACAAGGACATCTGTGCTAACAATCTGGGCTGCTACAATGACAGCTTTGTCTCTAGTTTAATATAAAGCGGACATCGCTGGAAATAGTTTGCATTGCGTGTGATAGATTAGTACAAGCTGGAGTACATATCTACACAGAAGCCTTCTGTACACTGCTGCCTTAAAGCTAAAGCAACATAATTAAAGGGGTTGTCTTTAATACTGATGACCTCAGGGGTGGGCTGATCATAGGCCCAACATCCCGGTGTGCTGATGTCCAGGGGGGACGCTTGAGACCTCCAGCCATGGACGCTCCGCTCCTGACTTCAACTGTATTCTCACCTGTGGCGACTGGAGTATGACACGACGAGGCAGCTGGTGCTAGCCACCACATAGGGCAGTTTTTGGGGAGGTATTTGGCGCTTGGGTGGTATAATGTACTGCTGGCCCTGCCTACTTGTGTTGACCCTGCCTTTTGTCGAATTGGGCCCCACTACAAAATAGGGCCACTTTTATTTTTTTCCAGGGCCAGGGAGTTGTTTACTGATAGATAGGTCATCAATAACTGATAGGTGGGGTCCACCCGGGTCCCTGGCAGATCAGCTGTTTGAGAAGGCACCACGACCTTCTCCGTGCTCACCGAGCACAGTGCTGTACACTGTATATATAGCGGCACACGGCACCGCTGACTTTCTTAAGCGCCAACGGCTTCCGGCGCTCGCCGCATCCAGGATCCCTTTGCTCCACACCATTAGGTTCCTGCTGAGGAAGGTCATTTATTGACCAAAACGTTCGGGGTACTTTACACATGTGGCTAATTATGCATTTTCTCCAACCTGGATGTATGAACCTACCATTTTGCACAAATACAAACCGGATTCCAAAAAAGTTGGGACACTAAACAAATTGTGAATAAAAACTGAATGCAATGATGTGGAGATGGCAAATGTCAATATTTTATTTGTAATAGAATGTAGATGACCGATCAAACGTTTAATCCGAGTAAATGTATCATTTTAAAGGAAAAATATGTTGATTCAAAATTTCAAATCCCAAAAAAGTTGGGGCTGGAAAAAGAGGCTGGGAAAAGTAAATTTGAGCATAACGAAGAGCTGGAAGACCAATTAACACTAATTAGATCAATTGGCAACATGATTGGGTATAAAAAGAGCTTCTCAGAGTGGAAGTGTCTCTCAGAAGCCAAGATGGGTAGAGGATCACCAATTCCCACAATGTTGCGCAGAAAGATAGTGGAGCAATATCAGAAAGGTGTTACCCAGCGAAAAATTGCAAAGACTTTGCATCTATCATCATCAACTGTGCATAACATCATCCGAAGATTCAGAGAATCTGGAACAATCTCTGTGCGTAAGGGTCAAGGCCGTAAAACCATACTGGATGCCCGTGATCTCCGGGCCCTTAAACGACACTGCACCACAAACAGGAATGCTATTGTAAAGGAAATCACAGAATGGACTCAGGAATACTTCCAGAAACCATTGTCAGTGAACACAATCCACCGTGCCATCCGCCGTTGCCAGCTAAAACTCTACAGTGCAAGGAAGAAGCCATTTCTAAGCAAGATCCACAAGCTCAGGCGTTTTCACTGGGCCAGGGATCATTTCAAATGGAGTGTGGCAAAATGGAAGACTGTTCTGTGGTCAGACGAGTCACGATTCAAAGTTATTTTTGGAAATCTGGGACGCCATGTCATCCGGACCAAAGAGAACAAGGACAACCCAAGTTGTTATCAACGCTCAGTTCAGAAGCCGACATCTCTGATGGTATGGGGTTGCATGAGTGCGTGTGGCATGGGCAGCTTGCATGTCTGGAAGGGCACCATCAATGCAGAAAAATATATTCAGGTTCTAGAACAACATATGCTCCCATCCAGACGTCATCTCTTTCAGGGAAGACCCTGCATTTTTCAACAAGATAATGCCAGACCACATTCTGCATCAATCACAAAATCATGGCTGCGTAGGAGAAGGATCCGGGTACTGAAATGGCCGATCTGCAGTCCAGATCTTTCACCTATAGAGAACATATGGCGCATCATAAAGAGGAAGGTGCAACAAAGAAGGCCCAAGACGATTGAACAGTTAGAGGCCTGTATTAGACAAGAATGGGAGAGCATTCCTATTTCTAAACTTGAGAAACTGGTCTCTTCGGTCCCCAGACGTCTGTTGAGTGTTGTAAGAAGAAGGGGAGATGCCACACAGTGGTGAAAATGGCCTTGTCCAAACTTTTTTGGGATTTGTTAACACCATGAAATTCTAAATCAACATATTTTCCCCTTAAAATGGTACATTTTCTCAGTTTAAACTTTTGTTCTGTGATTTATGTTCTATTCTGAATAAAATATTAGAAGTTGGCACCTCCACCTCATTGCATTCAGTTTTTATTCACGATTTGTATAGTGTCCCAACTTTTTTGGAATCCGGTTTGTAAAATGTGACACTTTTTGCAAGAATAACGGAGTGCCGTGAAATAATTCTACATTGTACACTGTATAATGGCTGTGCTTAGTATTGTGCTCAGCCATTCACTTTTATGGGGCTAAGCTGCTCCTAGGCCTTGACGTCACTGGCCTAGAGAAAGCTGATGAAGACTCTGGCGCTACTGTGAGCATTGGTGCCTTCTCAAATAGCTGGGTGTCGGACCCCAACCGATCAGATACTGATGGTCATGAGTAAAAAAAAAAAAAAACATTGATAACACCGTTAAATTCCCTGGATGACCTATCCTCAGGATCTGTTCTACTTGCATTTGAAACATATAAAATGTGCCCAGTGTCTGTAACGTGCACAGCGCCATACATTGTATAACAGCCGTGCTCGGTATTGCAGCTCAGCCCCACGGGACTGAGCTGCCTCTAGGCCATGTGACCTATGGATGTGATGTCACTGGCCTAGGAAGGGTAAGCAGCACTCATGGAGGTCCACTGTCTTTTCAAACAGCTGATTGTGGGGGTGCCGGGCGTCAGTCCCCCAACGATCACACAATAATGACCTATCCTATTAAAAATAGCAATTCGAACTGGGGTTCAGTACTGGCTGGTACTTGGTACCAGAGCCTAGTTCGGATTGCTATTTTAATTAGTTTTTCATTACGCAGATATGAATAAAGTAGGAATTAACTGAAGTCTCACGTGAGTTCGAGCGAGAAGAACTTTGGCTCCATTGAGCCAATACATTTTAATGCTGTACAGATACAACATTAAAATGTAAGTATTTGAACGAATCGACTTCAGATCTATGATCCGAAGGTCAATTCGCTGAAGCCTAGCCATTAATAGAAATGACTATTCTCGTCTGCAATATGGACAAGAATGAGACATGTGCAGCACATGTAGTATAGGGAGACAGCAGTACAGTACAGGTATAGAGCAGTGCATAGTAGATGGTCAACAGCAGTACACTATATGTATAGAGCAGTGCAGTACAGGTAGTACAAGGAGACAGCAGTACAGTACAGGTTGAGCGCAGTGCAGTACATGGAGTAGAGGGACACATCAGTATACTGTAGACATAGAACAATGCAGTCCAGAATTAAGCTTGCCAAGTCCCCAGTCGGGGAGAATTCAGAAGAGATGGAGCCACCAGATTAAGAAATAGCCATGGTAGAGCCCAAGCCTAAAAGTCCAGAGCCAGGGGTCGAGGAGGATGCTTCCATAGTACATACCCATCCCAGACGGGACCTAGGCCTCCAATGATGCTAACCGGTGATAGAATGGGACATGCTACTGAGGTCCCCAGAGTGATACACCCACATTTCATAAACATGTGCCCGCATTTCTCCCCAATGCCTGTGTAGCCTGGAAATGGTGTGTGTGTGTATGTGATTGATTGTGGTGATAGTCAGGGTGCTTTCACACATGGTTGCATTTCAGATAGTGGTCGTACTTGGACACTAGCTGTGATTCACCAGGGGGAGAGTGTACCCCTGCAGAGAAAAAAAGTGGGTCTAGAGGATACTGCTGCTGCCAATTACAAGCAGGGAGTCACAGCAGCAGGCACTAGTGCTGGTTCTTCTGAGGTGAAGTGGACTACAAATCCCATGAGCATTTGCTCCTCCCTGCAGCCAATAGCAGGGGGACAGGCTAAGGAAGGAAGAGAAACACCAGCCATCTTAGACTACTTTCACACTAGCGCTTTCCCTTTCCGCTGTTAAGATCCGCCATAAGATCTCAATAGCGGAAGAAAACGCTTCCATTTTATCCCCATTCATTGTCAATAGGGACAAAACTGAACTGAATGAAATGGAGTGCTCCAGAATGCACCACAATGTGTTTTCTTTGACACAATAGGAAACGGATCCGTCCCCCATTGACTTTCAATGCTGTTCATGACGGATCCGTCTTGGCTATGTTAAACATAATACAACCGGATCCATTCATAATGGATGCAGATGGTTGTATTATCAGTAACGGAAGCGTTTTTGCTGATCCATGACGGAGTAGCCTTAAAAACAGCAGCATGGCCAGGTGGTAGAGCGACTGAGAGATCTCCACAGACAGAAATGTGCCCTGTTCTGTGCAGATATGACAGCACAGTCCTGACAGCTCCGGTGATTGCTGTATGAGAAGGGAAAGCTCAGCTGCTGCATCACCACTACAGCCAAGCCTGAATTCCAGGGGGATCTTGCCCCCAACTCTACTGCCATCCAAGCTTCAGAATGCTGCAGCCTCAGCTGGTACCCGGGCAATCATAAGTGAACCAACATTAGCGCGCCAATGTTCGGACTGGGTTAACTGCTAGGAAGCTAAGTGCCAGGAGTAGACAGCTGGGAAGTGCATACTGTCTTTATCTTCCAAAGTAGAGTGTGGGACCACCAGCACTGCTTACTGTATAGATAGCCCACCCCTTTCACCCGGGGTTTTTCTTAGCGAGAACTGCAATCTGTGCTTTGTTCCTTTTATTGCATTATATTTATGTTCTTTCCCATTGTTCACCCTTTCCCAAATAAATCTGTTGATCAGTTAACTCCTTCCTGGGGTGAGTGTGTAATGAGCTGGGCAGGGGTTTCCCAAGTGGGCTTCTGGCAGAAGAGGAAGACCCTCCTGCTATCCTATAGAGTTCCAAGCCAGATTTGGGTGGAGGCACCGCATCATAGTGAGGTGAGAACCACCATACATCACACCTATCGAGGGCTGCCCAAAGGGGTGTTACAAGAATAAACAGTGCCGGTGGAGAGCAGTATAGTATAAACAGTGTTGTGTAAAGCAGTACAGTATAAACAGTGTCGTGTAAAGCAGTACAGTATAAAAAGTGTTGGTGGAGAGCAGTACAGTATAAACAGTGCCGGTGGAGAGCAGTATAGTATAAACAGTGTTGGTGGAGAGCAGTACAGTATAAACAGTGCCGGTGGAGAGCAGTATAGTATAAACAGTTTTGGTAGAGAGCAGTACAGTATAAACAGTGTTGGTGGAGAGCAGTACAGTATAAACTGTGCAGGTGGAGAGCAGTACAGTTAGAGAACAGTACAGTATAAAAAGTGTCGGTGGAAAGCAGTATAGTATAAACAGTGTTGGTGGAGAGCAGTACAGTATAAACAGTGTCGGTGGAGAGCAGTACAGTATAAACAGTGTTGGTGGAGAGCAGTACAGTATAAACAGTGTCAGCTGGAGAGCAGTACAGTATAGAGAACAGTACAGCATAAATAGTGGGTGGAGAGCAGTACAGTTTAAACAGTGCCAGTGGAGAGCAGTACAGTTAGAGAACAGTACAGTATAAACAGTGCAGGGGGAGAGCAGCACAGTTAGAGAGCAGTACAGTAAAAGCAATGTAGGTGGAGAGCCATACAGCACAGACTACTGGTAGAGAATAATGTAGTACATATAGTAAAGGTAGAGAGCAGTACAGTATATACAGTATAGGTAGAGAAAAGTATAGTATATGCAGTAGAGATCAGTGCAGAATATGCAGCACAGGTAGAGAGAAGTAGAGTATATACAATACAGGTGGAGAGCAGTATGTTTTAGAGGTGCAGTACATATAGACTAGGTAGACATCAGTACAATATATGTAGTACAGGCAGTACATGTACAGATAGCCATACAGTAAGTTAAGTACAGGGAGAGAACAGGCAAATAATAGTACATTCCATGCAGTACAGGTTGAGAGCAGTACAGGGAAAGAAGCGCATGTATTATTGGTATCAATCAGTCCAGTACATGCTATGCAGCGAGAGAACAGTACATTATCTTTATTTCAGATAGAGAGCAGTATGTACTATATTTTCTTCATATGTCTGTGTCCATGATGAAATCCATGATAAGACAGTCAGTGGTTCACCTGTGAAGATGTATAGTACAGGAATAGAGCAGTGCAGTATGTATAGTACAGGGACAGAGCAGTACAGTATGTATAGTACAGGGAGATAGCAGTACAATATGTACAGGGATATAGCAGTACTGTATGTATAGTACAAGGATAGAGCAGTGCAGTATGCATAGTACAGAGATAGAGCAGTACAGTGTGTATAGTACAGGGATAGCGCAATGCAGTATGTTAAGCACAACGATAGAACAGTGCAGTATGCATAGTACAGGGATATAGCAGTACTCTTGTATAGCACAAGGATAGAGCAGTGCAGTATGTATACTGGAAGGAATAGAGCAGTGCAGTATGTATACTACATGGACAGAGCAGTACAGTATGTATAGTACAGGGACAGAGCAGAGCAGTATGTATAATACAGGGATAGAGCAGTACAGCATGTATAGCAAAAGGATAGAGCAGTACAGTATGTATAGTACAGAGATAGAGCAGTGCAGTATGTATAGTACAGAGATATAGCAGTACAGTATTTATAGTACAGAGATAGAGCAGTACAGTATGGATAGTACAGGGATAGAGCAGTACAGTATTTATAGTACAGAGATAGAACAGTACAGTATGTATACTACAGGGACAGAACAGTATAGTACGTATAGTACAGGGATAGAGCATTGTAGTACGTATAGTACAGAGATAGAGCAGTACAGTATGTGTAGTACAGGGACAGGACAGAGCAGTACAGTATGTATACTACAGGGGCAGAACAGTATAGTACGTATAGTATAGGGATAGAGCACTGCAGTATGTATAATACAGGGATAGAGCAGTACAGTATGTATAGTACAATGATAAAACAGTATAGTATGTATAGTACAGGGATAGAGCAGTACAGTATGCATAGTGCACAGATAGAGCAGTGCAATACGTAAAGTATAGAGGTGGGACAAATCCAATTTTTTTCGAATCCGAATGCGAAAAGGTCCTCAAATTTTTTGAATCTCGAATCCTGTACATAAAAATGACACTGTTATGGGGGATCTGTGGATGACACTATTATGGGGGATCTGTGGATGACACTTTTATGGGGGATCTGTGGATGACACTGTTATGGAGGGGGATCTGTGGATGACACTATTATGGAGGGGGATCTGTGGATGACACTTATGGAGGGGGATCTGTGGATGACACTGTTATGGAGGGGGATCTGTGGATGACACTTATGGAGGGGGATCTGTGGATGACACTGTTATGGAGGGAGATCTGTGGATGACACTGTTATGGAGGGGATCTGTGGATGACACTGTTATGGAGGGGATCTGTGGATGACACTGTTATGGAGGGGATCTGTGGATGACACTGTTATGGAGGGGATCTGTGGATGACACTGTTATGGAGGGGATCTGTGGATGACACTGTTATGGAGGGGATCTGTGGATGACACTGTTATGGAGGGGGATCTGTGGATGACACTGTTATGGAGGGGATCTGTGGATGACACTGTTATGGAGGGGATCTGTGGATGACACTGTTATGGAGGGGATCTGTGGATGACACTGTTATGGAGGGGGATCTGTGGATGACACTGTTATGGAGGGGATCTGTGGATGACACTGTTATGGAGGGGATCTGTGGATGACACTGTTATGGAGGGGGATCTGTGGATGACACTGTTATGGAGGGGATCTGTGGATGACACTGTTATGGAGAGGGATCTGTGGATGACACTGTTATGGAGGGGGATCTGTGGATGACACTGTTATGGAGGGGATCTGTGGATGACACTGTTATGGAGGGGATCTGTGGATGACACTGTTATGGAGGGGGATCTGTGGATGACACTGTTATGGAGGGGGATCTGTGGATGACACTGTTATGGAGGGGATCTGTGGATGACACTGTTATGGAGGGGATCTGTGGATGACACTGTTATGGAGGGGGATCTGTGGATGACACTGTTATGGAGGGGGATCTGTGGATGACACTGTTATGGAGGGGATCTGTGGATGACACTGTTATGGAGGGGGATCTGTGGATGACACTGTTATGGAGGGGATCTGTGGATGACACTGTTATGGAGGGGATCTGTGGATGACACTGTTATGGAGGGGGATCTGTGGATGACACTGTTATGGAGGGAGATCTGTGGATGACACTGTTATGGAGGGGATCTGTGGATGACACTGTTATGGAGGGGGATCTGTGGATGACACTGTTATGGAGGGGATCTGTGGATGACACTGTTATGGAGGGGGATCTGTGGATGACACTGTTATGGAGGGGATCTGTGGATGACACTGTTATGGAGGGGATCTGTGGATGACACTGTTATGGAGGGGATCTGTGGATGACACTGTTATGGAGGGGGATCTGTGGATGACACTGTTATGGAGGGGGATCTGTGGATGACACTGTTATGGAGGGGGATCTGTGGATGACACTGTTATGGAGGGGATCTGTGGATGACACTGTTATGGAGGGGGATCTGTGGATGACACTGTTATGGAGGGAGATCTGTGGATGACACTGTTATGGAGGGGGATCTGTGGATGACACTGTTATGGAGGGGGATCTGTGGATGACACTGTTATGGAGGGGATCTGTGGATGACACTGTTATGGAGGGGATCTGTGGATGACACTGTTATGGAGGGGATCTGTGGATGACACTGTTATGGAGGGGATCTGTGGATGACACTGTTATGGAGGGGATCTGTGGATGACACTGTTATGGAGGGGGATCTGTGGATGACACTGTTATGGAGGGGGATCTGTGGATGACACTGTTATGGAGGGGATCTGTGGATGACACTGTTATGGAGGGGGATCTGTGGATGACACTGTTATGGAGGGGGATCTGTGGATGACACTGTTATGGAGGGGGATCTGTGGATGACACTGTTATGGAGGGGGATCTGTGGATGACACTGTTATGGAGGGGGATCTGTGGATGACACTGTTATGGAGGGGATCTGTGGATGACACTGTTATGGAGGGGGATCTGTGGATGACACTGTTATGGAGGGGATCTGTGGATGACACTGTTATGGAGGGGGATCTGTGGATGACACTGTTATGGAGGGGATCTGTGGATGACACTGTTATGGAGGGGGATCTGTGGATGACACTGTTATGGAGGGGATCTGTGGATGACACTGTTATGGAGGGGGATCTGTGGATGACACTGTTATGGAGGGGATCTGTGGATGACACTGTTATGGAGGGGGATCTGTGGATGACACTGTTATGGAGGGGATCTGTGGATGACACTGTTATGGAGGGGGATCTGTGGATGACACTGTTATGGAGGGGATCTGTGGATGACACTGTTATGGAGGGGGATCTGTGGATGACACTGTTATGGAGGGGGATCTGTGGATGACACTGTTATGGAGGGGATCTGTGGATGACACTGTTATGGAGGGGGATCTGTGGATGACACTGTTATGGAGGGGGATCTGTGGATGACACTGTTATGGAGGGGGATCTGTGGATGACACTGTTATGGAGGGGGATCTGTGGATGACACTGTTATGGAGGGGGATCTGTGGATGACACTGTTATGGAGGGGATCTGTGGATGACACTGTTATGGAGGGGGATCTGTGGATGACACTGTTATGGAGGGGGATCTGTGGATGACACTGTTATGGAGGGGGATCTGTGGATGACACTGTTATGGAGGGGGATCTGTGGATGACACTGTTATGGAGGGGGATCTGTGGATGACACTGTTATGGAGGGGGATCTGTGGATGACACTGTTATGGAGGGGGATCTGTGGATGACACTGTTATGGAGGGGATCTGTGGATGACACTGTTATGGAGGGGGATCTGTGGATGACACTGTTATGGAGGGGGATCTGTGGATGACACTGTTATGGAGGGGGATCTGTGGATGACACTGTTATGGAGGGGGATCTGTGGATGACACTGTTATGGAGGGGGATCTGTGGATGACACTGTTATGGAGGGGGATCTGTGGATGACACTGTTATGGAGGGGATCTGTGGATGACACTGTTATGGAGGGGGATCTGTGGATGACACTGTTATGGAGGGAGATCTGTGGATGACACTGTTATGGAGGGGATCTGTGGATGACACTGTTATGGAGGGGGATCTGTGGATGACACTGTTATGGAGGGGGATCTGTGGATGACACTGTTATGGAGGGGGATCTGTGGATGACACTGTTATGGAGGGGGATCTGTGGATGACACTGTTATGGAGGGGATCTGTGGATGACACTGTTATGGAGGGAGATCTGTGGATGACACTGTTATGGAGGGGATCTGTGGATGACACTGTTATGGAGGGGATCTGTGGATGACACTGTTATGGAGGGGGATCTGTGGATGACACTGTTATGGAGGGGGATCTGTGGATGACACTGTTATGGAGGGGGATCTGTGGATGACACTGTTATGGAGGGGGATCTGTGGATGACACTGTTATGGAGGGGGATCTGTGGATGACACTGTTATGGAGGGGGATCTGTGGATGACACTGTTATGGAGGGGATCTGTGGATGACACTGTTATGGAGGGGGATCTGTGGATGACACTGTTATGGAGGGGATCTGTGGATGACACTGTTATGGAGGGGGATCTGTGGATGACACTGTTATGGAGGGGGATCTGTGGATGACACTGTTATGGAGGGGATCTGTGGATGACACTGTTATGGAGGGGATCTGTGGATGACACTGTTATGGAGGGGATCTGTGGATGACACTGTTATGGAGGGGATCTGTGGATGACACTGTTATGGAGGGATCTGTGGATGACAACTGTTATGGAGGGGATCTGTGGATGACACTGTTATGGAGGGGGATCTGTGGATGACACTGTTATGGAGGGGATCTGTGGATGACACTGTTATGGGAGGGGGATCTGTGGATGACACTGTTATGGAGGGGGATCTGTGGATGACACTGTTATGGAGGGGGATCTGTGGATGACACTGTTATGGAGGGGATCTGTGGATGACACTGTTATGGAGGGGGATCTGTGGATGACACTGTTATGAGGGGATCTGTGGATGACACTGTTATGGAGGGGATCTGTGGATGACACTGTTATGGAGGGGGATCTGTGGATGACACTATTATGAGGGGGATCTGTGGATGACACTATTATGGGAGGATCTGTGGATGACACTGTTATGGAGGGGATCTGTGGATGACACTGTTATGGAGGGGGATCTGTGGATGACACTGTTATGGAGGGGATCTGTGGATGACACTGTTATGGAGGGGATCTGTGGATGACACTGTTATGGAGGGGGATCTGTGGATGACACTGTTATGGGGGGATCTGTGGATGACACTATATGGAGGGGATCTTTGGATGACAATGTTATGGAGGAACCATCAGAAAATGTGGTGATAAGAAAGCAGGATGCGCCATACCCATATGCAGCTGTGCATTTCTGTAGGGAGCACATCTTGCACTTGTAGTCCGTTGCTAATGGCAATCACCAGCAAAAATGCATACAATGGATGATGCCAGCAGCGGACTACAAGTACTACAATGGACATCCTACATAAGATGAAATTTATGTGGATGTGGCAAGAATTCAGAACAAACACAGAACCAGAGATAGGTGCACGCTGCCGTCACACTAAACCCTCACACTGATGTTAAAAATTGAGAGTTAGTTCGACATATCCTACTAGGAGGACGTGTCTTAAGCCTCGGGCACCAGCGCCAAGGTCTCTCAAGTAGCCCGTGGGCCCTAACACTCACCTACCTGCGCCATATGGGCGATATCAGGGCCAGTGGGCAATTACAGGAGCATTAGGACGACTCACAAACATCTCCTCTGTTACCTCCAGCATGTGGCCATGCTTGCAATGGGAGGTGGAGGTGTCTATGAGCCCTACCCAAGACTGACTGATATAGCCCAAGGCCAAGCAGGTGCACCCAAATGTGACCTGAAGATGAAAAACAGGCACATTTAAAATGGAGTTTATACACCTCCATACATATATATATAAACCATCAGAAAATGTGGTGATAAGAAAGCAGGATGCGCTCATACCCATATGCAGTTGTGCATTTCTGTAGGGGAGCACATCTCTGCACTTGTAGTCCGTTGCTAATGGCAATCACCAGCAAAAATGCATACAATGGATGATGCCAGCAACGGACTACAAGTACCACAATGGACATCCTACATAAGATGAAATTTATGTGGATGTGGCAAGAATTCAGAACAAACACAGAACCAGAGATAGGTGCACGCTGTCGCCACACTAAACCCTCACACTGATGTTAAAAATTGAGAGTTAGTTCGACATATCCTACTAGGAGGACGTGTCTTAAGCCTCGGGCACCAGCGCCAAGGTCTCTGGCAGCCCGTGGGCCCTAACACTCACCTACCTGCGCCATATGGGCGATATCAGGGGCCAGTGGGCAATTACAGGAGCATTAGGACGACTCACAAACATCTCCTCTGTTACCTCCAGCATGTGGCCATGCTTGCAATGGGAGGTGGGAGGTGTCTATGAGCCCTACCCAAGACTGACTGATATAGCCCAAGGCCAAGCAGGTGCACCCAAATGTGACCTGAAGATGAAAACAGGCACATTTAAAATGGAGTTTATACACCTCCATACATATATATATAAACCATCAGAAAATGTGGTGATAAGAAAGCAGGATGCGCTCATACCCATATGCAGTTGTGCATTTCTGTAGGGGAGCACATCTCTGCACTTGTAGTCCGTTGCTAATGGCAATCACCAGCAAAAATGCATACAATGGATGATGCCAGCAGCGGACTACAAGTACCACAATGGACATCCTACATAAGATGAAATTTATGTGGATGTGGCAAGAATTCAGAACAAACACAGAACCAGAGATAGGTGCACGCTGCCGTCACACTAAACCCTCACACTGATGTTAAAAATTGAGAGTTAGTTCGACATATCCTACTAGGAGGACGTGTCTTAAGCCTCGGGCACCAGCGTCAAGGTCTCTCAAGTAGCCCGTGGGCCCTAACACTCACCTACCTGCGCCATATGGGCGATATCAGGGGCCAGTGGGCAATTACAGGAGCACTAGGACGACACTAGGGGGATCTGTGGATGACACTGTTATGGAGGGGGATCTGTGGATGACACTATTATGGGGGATCTGTGGATGACACTATTATGGGGGATTTGTGGATGACACTTATGGAGGGGTATCTGTGGATGACACTGTTATGGAGGGGGATCTGTGGATGACACTGTTATGGGGGGATCTGTGGATGACACTTATGAGCGGGGGATCTGAGGATGACACTGTTATGGGGGGGATCTGTGGATGACACTTTATGGAGGGATCTGCGGATGACACTGTTATGGAGGAGGATCTGTGGATGACACTGTTATGGAGGGGGATCTGTGGATGACACTGTTATGGAGGGGGATCTGTGGATGACACTATTATGAGGGGGATCTGTGGATGACACTATTATGAGGGGGATCTGTGGATGACACTGTTATGGAGGGGATCTGTGGATGACACTGTTATGGAGGGGGATCTGTGGATGACACTGTTATGGAGGGGATCTGTGGATGACACTGTTATGGAGGGGATCTGTGGATGACACTGTTATGGAGGGGGATCTGTGGATGACACTGTTATGGAGGGGGATCTGTGGATGACACTATTATGGAGGGAATCTGTGGATGACACTATTATGGGGGATCTGTGGATGACACTTATGGAGGGGGATCTGTGGATGACACTGTTATGGAGGGGGATCTGTGGATGACACTGTTATGGAGGGATCTGTGGATGACACTTATGAGCGGGGATCTGATGGATGACACTGTTATGAGGGGGATCTGTGGATGACACTTTATAGGGGGATCTGTGGATGACACTGTTATGGAGGGGGATCTGTGGATGACACTGTTATGGAGGGGGATCTGTAGATGACACTGTTATGGAGGGGGATCTGTGGATGACACTATTATGGGGGATCTGTGGATGACACTATTATGGGGGATTTGTGGATGACACTTATTGAGGGGTATCTGTGGATGACACTGTTATGGGGGGATCTGTGGATGACACTGTTATGGTGGGGGATCTGTGGATGACACTGTTATGGAGGGGGATCTGTGGATGACACTTATGGGGGGGATCTGTGGATGACACTTATGAGGGGATATGTGGATGGCACTGTTATGGAGGGGGATCTGTGGATGACCCTGTTATGGAGGGGGATCTGTGGATGACACTATTATGGGGGAACTGTGGATGACACTATTATGGGGGATTTGTGGATGACACTGTTATGGAGGGGGATCTGTGGATGACACTGTTATGGAGGGGGATCTGTGGATGACACTGTTATGGGGGGATCTGTGGATGACACTTATGAGCGGGGGATCTGAGGATGACACTGTTATGAGGGGATCTGTGGATGACACTTTATAGGGGGATCTGCGGATGACACTGTTATGGGGGGGATCTGTGGATGACACTGTTATGGAGAAGGATCTGTGGATGACACTGTTATGGAGGGTGATCTGTGGATGACACTATTATGGGGGATCTGTGGATAGATCCCCCAGAGTCATCCACAGATCCCCCCATAAGTGTCATCCACAGATCTCCGCTGCTCACATGTGTATACATTTAACTGAAATCCGTATCCTGCAGTAAGTGGCCGCTCATGTCTCTACTACCTTACAACTCAGCCAGTCAGCTCCGGTAAGAGGCTCACTCACTGACATCACACGCCTGCGCCGCCTAGGGGGAGGAGGAGGCGTGTGAGGTCAGTGAGTAAGCGCCACCCAGACTGCCTGTTACTGGAGCTGACTGGCGGAGTTTAAGGTAGTAAAGACATGAGTGGCCACTTACTGCAGGATTCGTCGGATTCGAATTTAGTAAATTAAGTCGGGTTTATATTCCACGAATCCCACGAATCCATCAAGATTCGAGGGATTTGTGGATTCGAGGGATTCGCCGTCCCAACCCTAGTATAGTATAGTACAATGATAGAACAGTATAGTATGTATAGTACTGGGATAGAGCAGTGCAGTATATATAGTACAGTACAGGGATAGAGCAGTGCAGTATGTATGGTACAGGGATAGAGTAGTGCAGTATGTATACTGTAGTACAGGGATAGAGCAGTACAGTGTGTATACTGTAGTACAGGATTAGAGCAGTACAGTGTGTATAGTACAGGGATAGAGCAGCGCAGTATGTATACTGTAGTACAGGGATAGAGCAGTACAGTTTGTATAGTACAGAAATTGAGGAGTGCAGTATGCATACTGTAGTCCAGGGATAGAGCAGTACAGTGTGTATAGTACAGAGATAGAGCAGTGCAGTATGTATAGTACAGGGATAGAGCAGTGCAGTATGTATGGTACAGGGATAGAGTAGTGCAGTATGTATACTGTAGTACAGGGATAGAGCAGTACAGTGTGTATAGTGTAGTACAGGGATAGAGCAGTACAGTGTGAATAGTACAGGGATAGAGCAGCGCAGTATGTATACTGTAGTACAGGGATAGAGCAGTACAGTGTGTATAGTACAGGAATAGAGCAGTACAGTTTGTATAGTACAGAAATAGAGCAGTGCAGTATGCATACTGTAGTCCAGGGATAGAGCAGTACAGTGTGTATAGTACAGGGATGCAGCAGTGCAGTATGTATAGTACAGGGATAGAGCAGTGCAGTATGCATACTGTAGTACAGTGAGAGCATTGCAGTATGTATAGTACAGGGATAGAGCAGTGCAGTATGTATAGTACAGGGCTAGAGCAGTGCAGTATGTATAGTACAGAGATAGAGCAGTGCAGTATGCATACTGTAGTACAGGGATAGAGCTGTGCAGTGTGTATAGTACAGGGATAGAGCAGTGCAGTATGTATAGTATAGGGATAGAGCAGTACAGTATGCATACTGTAGTACAGGGATAGAGCAGTACAGTGTGTATAGTACAGGGATAGAGTAGTGCAGTATGCATCCTGTAGTACAGGAATAAAGCAATACAGTGTGTATAGTACAGGGATAGAGCAGTGCAGTATGTATAGTACAGGGATAGAGCAGTACAGTGTGTATAGTACAGAGATAGAGCAGTGCAGTATGTATAGTACAGGGATAGAGCAGTACAGTGCAGGGAGAGAACAATACATAACATTAAGTATAGCTAGTCAGCAGTCCAGTACATGTAGCGCAGGCAAGCAGCAGTACAATGTGTAATACAGGTAGAGAGCAGCAGTGGGCATGTGGTACTATTAGAGAGCAGTACAATATACAGTATGTAGTACAGGTAGAGAGCAGTGTAATATAGGTACCACTATACTATACCTCAAAAAGAAGCTACTAGACAGCTAACTGGTGCATGTGCCTCAGTACGGCTGTGTTCACATATGCGCTGTGAACTCCAGCAGTCTGTTCCAGTGAATTCTGTAATTCACTGTACCCGGCATAGCTGGACACCACCATGCTTCCCTGGATCCCTACTCACTGTAATGGGATCCGGAAACTTTCCGGCAGCTTTCGGCAAGACAAAAAATGTTGCGAGTAGTATTTTTTTTAAAGGCCAACATATACACTGGATACAGTGGTCGGATCAGAGTGCCGGAGTTTACAGCGCAGATGTGAACCCAGCCTACTATAACAACCTCTATGTTACCTGCAGGTGTTCTGCCAGTGAAATGCCCGTGCTGATTGCCTTTGCCTCCCAACCAATTGCATGTGCCAAGGTTTGCCACTGCCTGCGACATTGTAATAATAGATAACATAAGAAGGAATTAAAGTGCAACCAATATAACTGCTGAGAGTTTAGCTATAGTCATGGTGAGGAGTAAATGACTAATACGATGTGCTTTATATTTGTACTTTCTAGGCTCGATTTCTTGCATTGCATGTTTGTCGCCTCCATCATCTCTGCACCGCTTTTGTTCGGTGAAGTATGATTTTACATTGATAGACCTGATGTCAGTGTACAGTCTATGGCATGATATGACTTCAGTGCCTGTGGAGCGGCTAATAGTGGCTCATCTGTCACTGTCACCGGCCACAGCTGTGTCTTCATTCCACAGTCACCGCAGAAAGACACTAAATCACTGCTGGGAAATGTAAGATGGCTGAAGTGTGGAGTCTAGATGTCATCTTTTCATAAGCTCTGCTGGTTAATGACTTTAACGAATTAGCCAAATGGTCAACAGTCCAAAGGGGTTCGGCTAAGTTTTTAACTTATTCCACCGAATAATACAACTCCCCTGTATGAATGGAGAGGTAAGTCAACAGTGGTCAGATATCTCCAGCAGTCCCGTAAAGAAGGACTGGAGACCCTTATGTGATTGTAAATGTGTATAACCCACCTCCTGCATCTCTATCCCTGCTGCAGGCTATAGTGGGATTTGTGACACAATACCCCACCGCTCGTCTCTTGTGTATGGGAGACTTCAATCAGGTCATGAGTGAGGACCTGGATAGATTTAGTGGAGGGACTGATGGGAGAGGGAGAGGAGGAGACAGTACCACCCTTGCCAGGATATCCCAAGAATTGGGATGGATAGATATGTGGAGGGCTAGAAACCCGCACGGCAGAGAATACTCTTGCTTTACCCCCTCTAGAGGTGCTTTGTCCAGAATAGACTACCTATTCGGCAACTCCATGGTGTACACCGATCTACTGACCATTCGCTACGGCCCGCAAGGACCCTCTGATCATGCCCCGGTGTTGGCTGAGCTGAAGGTTTCAGATGCCCATAGTCAGGGTGGCAAGGCGCGTATTCATCCCATCTGACAGAATTCCCGACCAACTAAATATGTTTTTGAGGTTCAGCATGAATCCACTGACCCCTTATTGCTGTGGGAGACGCTAAAAGCATATTTAAGAGGCTGTCTCAAGTCCTCCATATCATATGCCAAGAGGGAGTCGCAGCGTAGGGAAAATGAATTACATTCAGAGTGCAGGGAGGCTGAGAGGGCGTTTACTGAGTCCCCCACGGAGGAGCGCAGGGTGGAATGGATGTCTAGGGACGGAGGTACATGCTACATCTAGAGGAAAGAGTAGGAGGAAACTTTTCTTCCTAAAACAGCAGGCGTTTGAAACGGGCAACCAGACAGGGAAATTACTTGCGCACATAGCGAGGGCTAACACCATGGCTCCTCCCATACTACGATTGCGGGAAGCTGACGGAGGCATAGTGGAGACAGTTGGAGACATCTTGAAATGCCTGCATGCCTTTTACGCCGATCTCTATAGATCGGTGTCAAATCACTCAGAGCAGGAGTTAGAATTGTACCTACAGGAGGTGACTTATACCAGACTAAATGACCAGGACAGGGATATCATGGAGGAAGACATCACGCTAGAGGAGGTGGAGAGGGCCATAGCAGACCTGCCAAATGGAAAGGCCCCTGGCCCGGACGGCATCCCAGTGGAGGTGTATTCTAAGTATAAGGACAGCCTGGGCCCACAGCTGCTGAAGTTGTATGGGGCGGCACACTCCTGCGGATCATTGCCGGATTCGATGTACGATGCCTCTATTGTAGTTATCTTGAAACCCGGCAAGGACCCGCTGGACTGCGGATCTTATCGTCCAATATCTCTTCTGAATTTGGATTATAAAATCCTGACTAGAATTCTGGCCAACAGACTGAACGGGGTGATAACGTCTGTGGTGCACTCTGATCAGTCTGGTTTCATGCCCGGACGGTCCACATCGGACAACATTAGGAGAGCGCAAGTTATTGCACAGGTGGGAGTTGCTGAGAAAGAGAAATGGGCGCTGGCATCGCTAGACACGGCTAAGGCTTTTGACTCTCTGGAATGGCCCTTCCTAACTGCCGTGCTGAGATGCTTCGGCTTTGGCCCTAAATTTATAAGTTGGATTAATATCCTATACAGCAACCCCACGGCATATCTCCAGCTTAATGGCTCACACTCCGACAAGATCACTCTTCAAAGGGGAACAAGGCAGGGATGCCCCCTATCGCCTCTTTTGTTTGCAATAGCAATAGAACACTTGGCAATAAGACTTAGACAGGATCCAATTTACAAGGGGGTGTCTGCAGGAGACAGGGAGGATAGAGTAGGACTATACGCGGACGACTTGATCCTGTTTATGTCTGACCCGGATGTGTCCCTCCCGAGAGCGATCGAAGTCATAACGTCCTTTGGGAAGTTCTCTGGGTTACACATTAACTGGGGAAAGTCAGCCATCATGCCCCTTTGGTCTCATGATTGGCCGGAGTGCCATCACAATCTGCCTGTGGTCGATAGGTTTAAATATCTGGGAGTTATGATCACCAAGGAGCCGCAGCTTTCCTATGCCCTAAATATTGAACCCCTGGAAGCCCTGTTTCAAGATAAAGCAAAAACCTGGGAATCTCTCCCGCTGTCGGTTATGGGGAGATTGTGCCTGGTTAAAATGATATTGCTACCCAAGGCCCTGTATTTACTGTCCCATGCCTGTACCCCGATTCCTAGAGGATTCTTTAAGCGCATCCACGCTCTGATAGCGGCCTTCGTCTGGGGTAAATCCAGAAGGAAGCTCTCGCTCTTGGTCCTGCAGAGATCAAAGCTACAGGGTGGGGCGGCCCTCCCTGATTTCTTTTTATATTTCATAGCGGGCCAGCTGAGATTTTTGAGATCCTGGGTCACTGAGACCCCTCAGCCTAATGCAGAATTCCACCTACATAAATATCTGCAAGTATCTACGCTGTGGCCCGTTTTGGAAGGCTCTGGGCATTTACAAAACGCACCCTACTAATCCACAAGCTAGCCCACCAGATATGGCAGGCGTCCAAATTGAACTCCTACAAGGATCTACCTAGTGAGATCCCCATATGGGATAATTGTATGTTCCCTCAATTGTCACGGCTAGACGGGACTGCAGAGTGGTTGAGACTCGGAGTTAGAGTATTGGGGGACATCTATGAGGGGAATCAGTTGATCAGCTTCTCACAAGTCCAGGAAAGGTTTCTAGCGCCACGCACCCTCTTTTATCGGTACCTTCAATTGCGCCATGCACTACAGGCTCAATTCAGAGGCGGGAACACAAGCATTTCCAAATATCCTATTATTGGAGTTCTACGTTCTCAGGGTCCCAGGGGATTGTGTCTGCCCTCTATACTCATCTGCTTAACAACCGTATGCTGGGAACTCCCTTGGCTGTTGAGGGTAGATGGAAGCTGCTTATACCATCCCTTACTTCTGAAGAGTGGAATGATGCCTTGATAGCCCCAACCAGAGTGTCCCCCTCCATAAACAATAAAATGACCCAGCTTTTTATATTGCATTATAGCTATTTGACCCCTGTTAGACTTCAAAAGATGGGTAGGATTGATCACTCGAGGTGTCATAGATGCAGTGCGGAGGGTGCTGACTTTTGGCATATGATCTGGGACTGCCCGGATATCCGACAGTACTGGAACTCGGTGCTGGAAGTCCTCAGAACCTTGGTCCCTCCGACGCTGCAGCTGTGCCCCAAGATGTGCATTCTGGGGATAGTGGATGAGGAGTCTTGGACTCACTATCAAAGAATCTTCCTAGAGGAAACACTGTTTCTGGCCAGAAAGGCGATAGCACTGCGATGGATGGGCGACATCCCCCCAACAAAGAGTCAGTGGCTCGCTCTTGTGAACAATACGGTGTCCATGGAAAATATTGTGTATAAGCACAGGGGCTGTCCACAGAAGTTTGACAGGGTATGGGGTGATTGGTGTTCATCCCCACTCACGTTGCGTGCCTCATACTTGCTCTCGACTGCGGATGATGCCTAGGGCTCTCTTACCACATACGATCCTCATGACTGACTTACCAGTACCCATGGTTTAAGAAACATCTATATACGCGTGTAAGGTCTCTGCAATGTCTCATTGTATAATCCTGACACTTGTGTATAAACCCAGTAAAAAATTTTCATGTATGATCCTCACAGCATGTAATCACAGCCTTCTACGTGTATTAGCAGTGTTTATGATAGGCCCCTGCGTGGGCTACTACGCTGTCATGTTTGTGCCATGCTTGCTTTATTATCTCTTAATAAAACGAGTTTAAAAAAAAAAGAAGGACTGGAGAAGTTGTGCCCAAGTGTAACCTGCCGCTTCATTTATATGGGGGAACAGGACCCCTGTTCTTGGGCTCCAGAGCTGCATTCACAATTCTGATGGTTGTTATAGTAAATAATCAGCAAACTTGACTACAGACAGACCCTAAACAGCAATGAAAACAATCAGAGTAAGCACTGTATAGGCATTAGTCAATAAAGAATGCTGTGAGATTTTAGCTCTGAAGCCTGCTGAGTTGTAAATGCATCTCTGAAATATAATACAGGCTGTCACTCAGGATCAGGACAAGAGAAGTAAGGCTAGTTTCACATTAGCGTTAGACATTCCCCAGCAGGCTGTTCTGGCAGGGAGCAGCCTTCCGGAGGTATCTGGATACGGCCTTGCCAGACGCTCCTTGATACCTGCGGCCATATGAGCTATAATGGGGACTGGCGAGACCCGGCTGCAACCTGGTAAACATGCTGAGAATCGGTTGGACTAAAGCACAGCGCGCTGCGGTTTTAGCCTGGCCAATTCTCTGCATATTTGTTCTCCGTTGGTCCCTATTATAGTGAATGGGGCCGGACGGCAATGTGGTAGGTTCTCGTAATGCCAGAATGCAGAGAGGTGCTGGATCTAAAAGCGCTAGTGTGAAACTAGCCTAATGCAAGAAAGCAGACATATTCTAATTCCAGGTCTGCTGATCTGTCATACTGAATGGCATAAAAAATGTTGTGCTGTTTGTATAATGGCGGGTTAGGATGAATACAGCTGCCAGCTGTCCATTATGTTCCCAGGTTAAGAACAACAGCCGCACCAGCTCAAGTAGGGTTCACCTGGAGAATGGCTTTGAGAAAGGTCTAGTGTAGCCCGAAACGCGTCACTTTAATAAAGTTCTTGGTTTATGGAGATACCACAGTGCTGGATGCTGCCACCTCATGCCCTCTTCTCTTTTGAAAATTTGATTTGTATATGGAAGCCTGTTTTCTTGTGTCATCAGAAAATGGCCAATCCAAGCTTTTACATGAATCATATTTTGTGAATTTGAGAGGAAGCTGTCAGTACACTTTGTCGGCACCAAGAAGTAGAGGTAGTGCAGGTAAACAGGACGCAGCGCTCACACGAGTGCTGCAGCCTCTCCATACAGCTGATTGGCGGAGCGCTGGGAGTCAGACCCCCACAGATCTGAAATTGATGACCTATCCTGAGGAGAGATCATTAGTATCATGACGTTGCACAACTCTTTAAGGAGGGCTTGTCCTGGACCTGGCAGGACGTATAGGAGTCCTTTTCACCAGCCAAGAGTTAGCGCTGGCAACATCAAGACGTTTAGTCTAACAGGCCCCCAGTTTTCCCCAGGGACCACCACGGTAGTATGACTGCTGGTGACCTGCAGGTCTAGCCCTCTGATTGCCCCCTTAACATGGCTAGATGGAGGAAAACAGAAGACGGTATGAAGAAGCTGTGCCAAACCAAGATCCAAGGGAATAATTAAATGAAGCCAAAGTCAGGGTTATAGTCAGTGATTCAGAAACACAAGGCAGGAATAGACAGTCACAGATAAAACAGAGTGCTAGAATCAGAATCGGACCTTATGCTCTGGCATTTGTTGGTGATCAGAATGGGAGGTAGTCCAATCAAATTAGGTGCCATGTGGCATCATAGGGAGTTCTTCAAAATTAGAGGTAGTACTGTGCTCTGGCCACTAGAGGGAGATTTGGAAAAGTAGAGTCATACACCGGCCACTAAGGGGAGCTCCAGCTTTGAATAAAGCTGAAAGATGACAATGGATAGGACAAGACAGTCTACCCAGATGCAGGAATAAAGGGGGTGTCCACTTCTTACTGTTGACCTATTCTCAGGATAGGTCATCAATATCAGATCTGTGGGGGTCTGACTCCCGACACCCCCACGATCAGTTTGAAGAGAAGGCAGCGCTTGTACGAGCGCTCGCCCTCTCTACGATGTTTACCTGCTCGCCGCAGCAACTGCAGTGGCGAGCAGCGTAATTACAACTATGGAGTCCCACTTCTATGGGATGGCTCTGTAGTATTCTCTTGAACAGTCAGTGCCTTCCCATAGAAGTGAATGGGGACACCATACTTGTAAATAAACTGCACGCTGCGGCGGACAGGTAAACAGAGCATAGAATGTAGCTCTCCTACGAGCGCTACTTTCTCTTCAAACAGCTGTTCAGGGGTCCGACACCTGGGAATCCCTGAGGATAGGTCACCAACAGTAAAAAGTGGACAACCCCTTTAAATAAAGTAAGTACTCTTGTGGCACTATTTTGTCATGGTTCTGTCTTTTAGTCTTTGAGTACCTTCCTCAGGTTAAATAACAACATTATTTTGTAATCTGAGGAAGGGCAGGTATGGACCCGAAATAGTGTAGTTTCGTGACACTAAACACATTTAAAGTTACTTAACCCAACCACTGTGCTCTCATTGAGGGCTGCAAACAGATGTTTCTTCGTTTCCAGTATGGAACATGTCAGTCCTCAGTAGCTAAACATATGGCCCGACATACTGTACGCACCTATATACCATACCACACCACACGTTGCCTGTAAAAAAAGAAAAATAACGCATATTTCCAGAAACACGTTTTCTTGAAAGCTCAGTGTATAGAAAAGCATAGTTAAAGGGCATCTGTCAGTAGATTTGTACCTATGGCACTGGCCGGCCTGTTACATGTGCACTTGGCAGCTGAAGGCATCTGTGTTGGTCCCATGTTCATATGTGGCTGCATTGCTGGGAAAAATGATTTCTAAATATACGCAAACAGGGGCGTTGTCATTACACCTAGAGGCTCTGCTCTCTCTGCAACTGCTGCCCCCTCTGCACTTTGATTGACAGCGCCAAGAAGTGATGACGTTTTCACTGCCTGGTCCTGTCAATCAAAGTGCAGAGGGTGCACTTGTGGAAGCAAATTAGGTGACATTCACACTTTGGTTTTCCTTACTTTTTGGGCATATGTAGGAAAATGCTACCAGAAAACAGGGAAAGTGTGAATTTGTAGATGTCATCAAGCTGAAAGCAGTTGTCATCCTTTCCTCTTGACAGGTTACACAAATTGCATTGTAAGGGGCGACAACGAGCACAGGGGGCGTGTCCTGGTGTGTCAAGTAAAATCTATCGTATTATATATGTGCCATGTCACCTAGGAATATTTGCAGTGCCACTGACATGACACTAGATGTGACTGTAATATACCGTGAAAGCCCGCCGCCTGGTCTCTCCGTTCAGTGCTTCCCTCTCCATGATCTCCTCATCAGAAGACATTATCTCTCAGTCAGCAGAGTAACCGAGCCAAGCCGCCACATGTGTGGATGAATCACGAGCAGAGTTAATTCTGACAGTCATTGTCAGCCATTAACAGCTGCATATTGTGCTCATTTTGCACTTTCACTAAAAACTGGTTACATTGTCAGATCTGAATTGGGTTCAATTTTGTACTGAAGGGAGGCTTAATTGTCTTAGCCGTCTGACCGCGGAAAATTTCACACATCTGAAGTCTGTTTGCAAACATGCTCTGTGGCTGGCGGGCTGCAGAGCGAGGGGTTACCATATATGCTTAGCAGGACTGGATTCAATCAGCTCACTACAGTCTCATGAAAGACACCGCTAAAAACGTCGAGCCCGAAAAGACTAAACAAACCCGCGCTCCCGATAAAAGGCAAGTGATCCATTTTTGTAAGACTGTAGGGCACATTTACAGAGTTCTAGCGCTCACGCCTTTACACCGCATTCATTAAGGGTTTTCAAACAATTTTCCCGCTGTGACTTAGTGGAAAGTGAGTGGTGGGGCTACCCCATGACTAATGTAAAAATGAAATAAAAATGAAAATCAGACATCATATAGGACATGGCAATCTCTTTCTAACAAAGCTAGAACCAGCCCTGTAGCTCACATGGATCCAGAGATCTCCCCATTCATTGTTCTGTTAGATTTATATCAAGCTGGCAGCTCAGGGAGTGTCTATTCTGCTGCAGCTCAGGGGCGTGTCCATGTTCTGCCTATCACAGATCAGGAGGCAGTTGAAGGATGAAACGGAGCATGTGCGGCCATCTCAGTGAGCAGGACAAAGAAATAAGAAAAAATACAAACAGCAGGTGAGCTATACAGGTACATTTTATTGAATAACATTGTGGCTATACACAATTTTTAATTACATACAATTACAAAAATATTCAGATCCAGGTGCTGGTTTAAACAGTGTAAAATATTTTTGTAGGACAACCCCTTTAACATGGGGAAAGATTGCTGCAAAATTTTGGCACAAAGCAAGCTAAATCTAATAGGTGGTATAAGGTTGGACAGTCTATGGGTACATTCTGTAGCAGATCGGGCTAAAAACTGCCACCGCAATAGAAAAAGTCTGAAATCAGCAGTTTTTTGGGGGCAGCATCACTGATGGAATCACACTGGGTCTTCCGCCTCCTTCAGTCTTTGGATTGCTAAACTGAAAGCTGTTGTACATTAAAAATCCACTGCACAAGTCAGTTTAGGCTGTGGGTTTTCTCTGCAGCGTGTGAATGAGATTTCTAAAATTTTACTGTAAATGCTGTGGATTTTCGAAATTCCACTACAGAGAGATCAAGGCGTTTACGACCAGGTTTCATAGGGTCCCATAGCAAAGCTTAGTAATCCAGAGTAAAATTTTAGTGTATGTGTGTCAAACACTCCCAGAAACCACCTCAGATTTCAGATGAATTTACAATCTTTTTCATTAAGCAGAAATTAAGAAATTTTAATAAAAAAAAAAATTGTAATAAAAAGTCGCCCTCTACTTCACCCACTTTATCTGGTTAAAAAAAAAACTGGAATAGGTGATTCATAATTTCATGGATCTCTTCCTGAACATTATTTTTCTCAATATATTTACACCAGACTGCAGATTAATCTCCTGCTTCCATCAATATATCACAAAGCTGGCTGCCTGCAGCCACCACTAGAGGGAGCTCAGTGTATAAGAGTTTATACAGTTACCATGGTCTGCAGTGGAAGCTGTGATCATCTGTTTGCACTGAGCATTAGCGATTTAAAACGGATATCCCATGAGTAATGTAATAAATGAAAATATGAAAATCAGAAATTATATAGTACAAAGCTAGAACCAGCCTTGTGCCTTACATCTCCCCATTCATTGCTCTATGGCTCTGCTAGATTTATTTCAGGCTGGTAGCTCAGGGGGTGTGTCCTTTCTCAAGAGGTGTGTCTTTTTTGCAGCTCTCTCCCTGTAACTGCCACAGCTTCAACAGTAGATATGGCTACTGAGCATGTCCAACCATATCAGAAAGGTGGACAGAGAAATAAGGAAAAGAACACACAGCAGGTGGCGCTATGCGGATGCATTTTATTTAATAACTCAGGGCAGGGTTATGCAATTATAAAATTATACAGATCCAGGTGCTGGTTTGAAAGTTGTAGAATATTTTTTGTGAGATAAGCCATTTAAGTGTTCTCTGTCTAAATCTTAGCTGGTATAAGTAGATTTGTTAAGTTAAATATTCACCAAGTATATGTATGGGAAATATATGATAATTATATTATTTTGATGGAGCTCTGCTGTCTGGTCCGGGACGAGGTATTTCAGTGCCCTAGGTGGAGCAGGCAAATTGTGCTCCCCCTGAATCAATTAAAAGTGACATTATTTCCTAATAAAGAGATTAAAACACATTTAAAAGAAGCAGTGAAGGGCAGACCCACTGACTTACAGGTGACATCTCCACGGATTTCAGTTCTTCACTTTCCTTTTCTTCTCCATTTGGTTCAGACCATCACAGGCAGACGTATTTGGTCAGTGGAGTCTAGCCATCTTTGCCACATAAGAAGACACCAGCATTACTATATGGCACATGGAGGGCTGTTACAGATTTTGCAAATCAGCCCCCAAAATTATATAGACCCCAGATGTCCCCCGTAGTGCCAGTATATAATGCTGCCCCCCCAGTGCCAGTGTAGCATCCCCAAGTCAGAGCAATGTGTGGGACTAACCTGGGGAATGCCAGTGATGGAGAGGCCGGCACGCTGTTCCTCTGGGGCACTCTCTGGGTTCTGAAGGGACACAGCCAGGTGCAAGGTGAGGTGCCCTTGGTGTTGTAGTTTAACGTGCCTATGGCTAAGTCCCTGATGTTTCGTGACGCCAGTGCCAGTAAACGGTGGCACACCGTATTTATAGTAGGAATAATGGAGGTGCAGACTTGTATCTTGAAACAGAATTCCAACTTTACTGAAACAGTGGTAATACAGAAGGCACTCTCTTAAACAGTTCTTTTGCAGACAATAGGCTTTGGTACAATCTCAGTTACAGCAGGCTTATATCCAGCAAGGTAAACAGAGGGTTAAATCACAGGACTTTTGAATTGCAGGTGAACCTTACTTTCTTCCTGACTTGTCCTGACTGGTAATTATTCTTCAAGGCCCCAATGCCCTACTTCTGGCTTATATCCTTGAATCTCCAGTTTGCAGCGTACCTCCTCTGACATTACAGTACCTCTTGCTCTAGGGATTGCCTCAGCTTGACTCTTGCTTCTGCAGTTATGGACGTAGGAGGGGAACCTTCTCCTTGGATCTGGAACCCGGTTACAGGGACTGCAATGCCCTCTCCTAGTCTGCAGGCTCCAGGCCTGCTCTGCTTTCACAGGCCCATGGCCTGTGCTTAACTCAGACACAGCCTTATCTGCTTTCTCCTTCCCTGACTGGGCCTTATATAAACTAGGGCTCCCTAGCTCCCTCTAGTGACTAGAGCTGGAATGAAATCCCTAGCAGACCTGCACTTGGCACATTTCACAGTAACAGGGGATTAAATAGCATTAAATTACATTGCATTTTATGAATAGGACTTATACCAGCTTCCCCATAAATGAGGGGAACGACAGCACTCAAGTGACCCTTCTGTAGTGACGGGCATCACAACTCCCGTACACTACATACCCCGCTGCTTTAAGCTGAGTACGACCTCGTACTCTAACAGGGCCCCGCCCGTCTGGAATTTTCACCTGAAAGAGAAAGGAAACATGCAGGCATACATACTCATCAGTAATCATCTGCATTGACAATTGTTATCAGGTCCAGCTGGCAAAGGAGAAGTGCGGTGACAAGGGGCGTCGTTCTCTTCCTTCAGGATAGTGAGTGGAACTGGGGCGCTGACCTGGCACAGCGGATGTTAGGGAATACCAGGATAGTCCATGACAATGAATGAGTCCACAATAAAAGCAACATCTCAGAGGCTTACACATAGGAAGTCCATCTCTGGGCACATAGACTTAGATAAAATTTTTGAGCAATAAATATGGTCAGCAGCACATGCATAAAATGACAATACAGGACTCTGACAATACCAGGGAAACACCTTCCTGGCAAGTCCTGCGTATTTTTAAAGTGCTGACATAAAAGAACCCTTTCAACCTGAAATGGGGGTTAAAAGGGGATATAGTGCAAATAAAAGCACAACTTGGATTTGCTAAAGTACTTGACGCCAAAATGTAGCAGCAGGCAGGATGTCCCGGAACAGAAAGAGGCAGGCTGGGAGCAGTGGTTCACAGTGGCTACTGATTTGTCAAACATGTCACCGGCCGTGGGGAACTGGCAGCAAGCTCCACCAGCCTGACAACATAAGGGAACAGTTCCTGCAACTAGTATGATGTCCCTGTGAGACTTCAGCAAAATGGCCTTGCAGGCCTACTCACAGGTTAGTGTCCTGTGGATCATCTTCTTTAGATGCTCCTGTTGTATCAGGCACCACTTGATCTTCCACGATGCGGCAGGGATTGCGACGTGAGACACGTTCTGCCCATGCTTCCACAAGGAGGTCATCATGTTCCCCTATTAGACAAGGGGCAAGACGTAGGCACCTCCGCGATATGTAGATTCGTGGTGGTGCCAGAAGACAGGCAGCGGTCGCGTTGGCTGGATCAGGTGCCGTCATCAAGGTGGCAGGTTCTGGATCCTGGATCGCTGAGGCTGGTGCAGAGTCGCAGTAGTCCTCAGAGTTCGCAGCTTGAATAGGTGCCGTATGTTGACGCTCCGCTCCCAGACCTTACTGTGCAGCTATGCGATGGTGGCTTGCCAGGTAGGCCTCAGGCCTTTCTTGTAACAAATGCTGGCGGTAGTTCCATGCTCCATTCCGCGGCTGTGGGCAAGGGTAAGGTTCGGCCTGTGGCCATGGGCAGGTCTGAGCCGCTTCACTGGGGGTATACGTTGGGGGCGCTTGGCGCTCTTTAGTCGCCCCTGAGGTCGCCTCCATTACTCTCGCTACGGCTCCGAATTCCTCTGACTCAGGTAGGAAGTCCCGTAGTAGGGTGAGCCACTGTTCCTGCAGGCTCCACCCCGTCGTTTCTTGCACGCCCCCTAGGTATTTCAGTATAGGGTAGGCGGTGTCCATATTATAATCCTCAAAGGAAGGCGTTACCTCCAGGTCGTCTTCTCCTCCCTCTTGGAGGGTTTTGGCGCCAAATTTCCGCACCCCAGCAGACAGTAATGGCGCAAGAAGAAGTCCAATGGCGCCGGCGGCCATCTTGGGCGCCATGATGCAGTTATTCAGTGACAGCAAGCAGAATGATAAAAAGTCCACAAAAACACACTTGGAAGTGGCGATTTTCTTCCTCTTGATAGCGCAACACTGCACAGCGCTTTCTGGGGGTTTTAGGGACACTTTTTGTATGTTTTTCAGTCCACAAAGTTCACTTCAAATAAACAGGCGTTTTGTCACTTAGCAAACTGGTTAAGGCACAAAGTTCACGTTTTGCTCACAGTCCGTAAAAACGTGCGTATCCTGTTCGTGACGCCAAAATGTAGCATCCCCAAGTCAGGGCAATGTGTGGGACTAACCTGGGGAATGCCAGTGATGGAGAGGCCGGCACGCTGTTCCTCTGGGGCACTCTCTGGGTTCTGAAGGGACACAGCCAGGTGCAAGGTGAGGTGCCCTTGGTGTTGTAGATTAACGTGCCTATAGCTAAGTCCCTGATGTTTCGTGACGCCAGTGCCAGTAAACGGTGGCACACCGTATTTATAGTAGGAATAATGGAGGTGCAGACTTGTATCTTGAAACAGAATTCCAACTTTACTGAATCAGTGGTAATACAGAAGGCACTCTCTTAAACAGTTCTTTTGCAGACAATTGGCTTTGGTACAATCTTAGTTACAGCAGGTTTATATCCAGCAAGGTAAACAGAGGGTTAAATCACAGGACTTTTGAATTGCAGGTGAACCTTACTTTCTTCCTGGCTTGTCCTGACTGGTAATTATACTTCAAGGCCCCAATGCCCTACTTCTGGCTTATATCCTTGAATCTCCAGTTTGCAGCGTACCTCCTCTGACATTACAGTACCTCTTGCTCTAGGGATTGCCTCAGCTTGACTCTTGCTTCTGCAGTTATGGACGTAGGAGGGGAACCTTCTCCTTGGATCTGGAACCCGGTTACAGGGACTGCAATGCCCTCTCCTAGTCTGCAGGCTCCAGGCCTGCTCTGCTTTCACAGGCTCATGGCCTGTGCTTAACTCAGACACAGCCTTATCTGCTTTCTCCTTCCCTGACTGGGCCTTATATAAACTAGGGCTCCCTAGCTCCCTCTAGTGACTAGAGCTGGAATGAAATCCCTAGCAGGCCTGCACTTGGCACATTTCACAGTAACAGGGGATTAAATAGCATTAAATTACATTGCATTTTATGAATAGGACCAGCTTCCCCATAAATGAGGGGAACGACAGCACTCAAGTGACCCTTCTGTAGTGACGGGCATCACAACTCCCGTACACTACACCAGTATATAATGCTGCCCCCCCAGTGTCAGTATATAATGTTCCTCCATGGGTGCCAGTATATAATGCAGCCCCTCCAGTGCCAGAATATAATGGTTACCCCGCAGTGCCAATATATACTGCTTCCTCCCCACATCCTTGGTACCCCCAGTATTAATTAGTAAGCCACTGCTTAGTTTAAAAAAACAAAACGCTTACCTCACTCCCATTCCCTGCTGATGTCTGCGATGAGCTGAGCGCTGCGATTGGCCAGCGCTCCAGGCTTGGGAGAAGGAGACGCCCAGGGCAAAAGAAGATGTCTCCGCCCCTGGCAAAAATAGGAGAAGCGCGTGCGCCGGTACCGGGGGCTACAGAGGACGAACGGAGCGGCACCCAGGGATACAAGTAAGTGCAGGGACATCCCTGGGTGCCGCTCTGCATGTACATACCTTTGCCTCATAAACTGTGGACCAGTGAAAGGTCCTCTTTAAACTGAAGATATTTGGAACAACCAGGACTCTTCCTAGAGCTGGCCTCTCCACCAAACTAAGTAATCGGGTAAGAAGGGCCTTGGTAACAGAAGTGACCATGAACCTCATAGTAACTCCGGCTGAGCTCCAAAGATTCTGTGTGCAAATAAGAGAATCGTTCCAGAAGGTCAATTATCATTGCGACAGTCCACCAGTCTAGGATTTATGGCAAAGTGGCCAGAAAGACGCCTCTCCTCAGTACAAGACACATAAAAGTTTGCAAATAAACATCTAAAGGACTGGAAGAAACACGATTCTCAGGTCTGATGAAATCATGAAACCAAGATTGACCTTTTTCCCATCCAACCTGACAGAGCTTGAGAAGATCTGCGGAGAATAATGGCAGAAAATTCACAAATCCAAGTTTGCAATCCTTGGGGCATCATACCTAAGAAGACTGAAGTACAGGGTCAATGCAAGAATTTTAGTGATTCAGATATATGACTAATGTCCTTTGCCTGGACAGTATTCCGACTCAGTGTGACAATCAGGTGTATAGACCAATAACCTTTTATTACTAAGAAATACGGGTGAAAAGAGTTTATGTACAAGCAGGACCCTTCCATCCTTCCAGAGGTTCAGCTCCTATCATGGTCATTTCCTGGTCCTCCATCATCCAGGCCTGTTCGGCACTATGTTAGCATCTCCTTATTCTTAGAAACTGTTTATGACACTCCTGTTCACTAATATAATTTTTTATCCAAAGGAGGATCAACCATATTAAAACGACCATAAGGCCTGGTTGGGTTGATTCAGCTGATTAAAATCATAACTTTCTTCTCCTATCCACTGCTGAATTTTGGAAAAATTGCTGTTTTTGTAATATGAAAATTAGGGCTTCAGTGCATCGAGGGCGGGCGCTAGCCACTCATTTAGTCTTAGTTTCTCTGCTCTGCTTCCCTGGACGTGGATACTTCCCCCTCCACTTAACTGACAGAGCACATGCCCAAGTGGGGGAGGGGCAGGGGAGAATTGGGAACTTAAAGTGTCCTGCGGAAAAAATTAAAAGTGACCCCATATTTTAGGTAGGTCCAAATTGATAGAAGGCCAACACAAGTAGGCAGCACCAACACGAGAAGGAGGGGGTCAGCATTACCATAGATCAGCACCAAATACTGCTCCAGCTGTGGAACCAAATGCCGCAGTGCAGCACAGAATACTACTTCAGCAGCACCAAATACCACAGTGCAGCACAGAATACTACTCCAGCAGCACCAAATACCACAGTGCAGCACAGAATACTACTCCAGCAGCACCAAATACCACAGTGCAGCACAGAATACTACTCCAGCAGCACCAAATACCACAGTGCAGCACAGAATACTACTCCAGCAGCACCAAATACCACAGTGCAGCACAGAATACTACTCCAGCAGCACCAAATACCACAGTGCAGCACAGAATACTACTCCAGCAGCACCAAATACCACAGTGCAGCACAGAATACTACTCCAGCAGCACCAAATACCACAGTGCAGCACAGAATACTACTCCAGCAGCACCAAATACCACAGTGCAGCACAGAATACTACTCCAGCAGCACCAAATACCACAGTGCAGCACAGAATACTACTCCAGCAGCACCAAATACCACAGTGCAGCACAGAATACTACTCCAGCAGCACCAAATACCACAGTGCAGCACAGAATACTACTCCAGCAGCACCAAATACCACAGTGCAGCACAGAATACTACTCCAGCAGCACCAAATACCACAGTGCAGCACAGAATACTACTCCAGCAGCACCAAATACCACAGTGCAGCACAGAATACTACTCCAGCAGCACCAAATACCACAGTGCAGCACAGAATACTACTTCAGCAGCACCAAATACCACAGTGCAGCACAAAATACCTGCCCAGAAGCTGTCTCTGTGGTTCTCAGTACCAGCTGCCTCGTTCTGTCCACCTCCTTTTCTCTAATTAAGAAATGGAGCAAGGCGCTAAGGAGGTGAGACATGGGTCACATCACTGAGCCAGCCCTACCTGCATGGTCAGCATCCTGCATGGTCTTTCAGCACTACATACCTATTGCATTCACTGATCCTACTACGATTTTAGACGTTCTCGTTACTCATCTTCTCCATTTGGCCCAGACTGCCATGACAACTTCTCCTAGCCACATCTCATCTCTGCAGAATTTGCTACACAAACATCTTAGACTCCTGAATTTTATATTAACCTCCCCACTTTTTAAACACAAATATCTTATACTGGTGCCCAACAGTGTCATCCTGCTGCCACCTCCAATACTGTGCCCACTCTGCTCCGCTATGCCGCCAAATACTATATTGCAGATAAAACTGCCATGCAAATAGTCCCTCTGAAAAAACTAGTGTCTTACAAAATAATTATGCTAAGCACAATGACCTCAGCAGTTATAATGCTCCCTTCTAGTGGATCCAGTAGTAATATCCTCCTTTACAGTGGCTCCAGTAGAAATAAAGCCTCCTACAGTGCACCTGTAGTAATAAGTCCTTCTATAGGGCCCCGTGTAATAATAATGCCCCCTACAGTGCCTTCACCAACAATAATGCCCCCTATTGTGCTCCCAGGAAAAATAATTCTCCCATAGTGCCCCAGTAGTTAAAAAGCCTCCTATTGTGGTCTTAGTAATAATAAGAATGCCAAATATAGTGCCACAAGTGCAAAAAATGCCCCCTATTTTGTGCCAAGTAATAATAAAAATTCTCCCTATAGTGCCCTAGTATTAAAAATGCACCCTTTTGTGCACCAAGTAATTATTATTATGTCGCCTATTGTGCCCCCTGTAATATGCTCCCCAAGTGGCCAAGGGAAGTAAAAAAAAATGCAGGAAATTGTGATGACTTCATCGCACCACCTGAGTCCTAGTGCAGGCGGTCACAATGATATCATCACTTCACGAGCGCCTGTACTACTCATACACTACACGTACCTCTTAGGTTTCAGACGTAGTAGTCTGTAGCCTATGGAGACAGGAAGCCATCAGTGAACCATCACCTGCGGCCCCCTGTTTCAGAGTGTCAGACTGCTATGTGCCTTGTCGGCGGCACCTTGGGCATCAGTCCACCAGGCAGTTCCCAATAAGGTCTTTGGTCAGTCCGACCCTGGAGCGTCCAGGCCGGCAGATCAGAGAAACAAATATGCAACGAGCGCTCTCAGCGCACTAAAGCCCTAAGTTGCATATTTTATCAAAATATTTTTACGTTTTTAGTCAGAAGGTGATGGTGAGTACAATAAAGGAATTCAAGAGGGGCCTGGATGTATTTCTGGAGTGTAATAATATTACAGGCTATAGCTACTAGAGAGGGGTCGATGATCCAGGGAGTTATTCTGATTGCCTGATTGGAGTCGGGAAGTAATTTTTCATTCCCTTTAAGTGGGGACAATTGGCGTCTACCTCACAGTTTTTTTTTGCCTTCCTCTGGATCAACTAGCAGGATGACAGGCCGAACTGGATAGACAAATGTCTTTTTTCGGCCTTATGTACTATGTTACTATGTTACCTGGCATTCTGGATGATCTAATAGGGTTGATCCTGCTGACAGGAGCTCTTTAAGACAAGCTGCTCTTTACTCTGAGTGAATCTTTGCTGTATTCTGTGATGTCCGAACTGAACTTATTAAATCACTGTCCAATAAAAGTCAAAGAAAGTGTCCATTTTGAAGAAGTTCGAACCAGCATTAAAATGGACCGGCAGTGCCCGGATCGCAGCGGGTCTTCTGCTGCTGTCAACACTGCAAAGGTTGAAAGCCGTGGATATAGCCCACAGCATAAACTGACATATTGCAGCAAGTGCAGAGTCAGTTCTTGAAGGATCTGAGTGACTTTGATAAGACAACTGGATCTCAGCATCTCCACAATGCCCAGTGGGGTGTTCCTGGAAACCAGTGAATAGTCTCTACCAAAACTGGTGCAAGGAGAGAGAAGCGGTGACAGGGTCATGGGTGTCCAAACCTCAGCGATGCACATGTGGATCGAAGGCTAGCCCATCAGGTCTGACTGCACAGAAGAGCTACTTTACTGCAAAGTATGTGCAAATATACAGGGCATCACAGCACACCATGTATACAGATGCCTAGCTGGCAGCTGCCCATGCTGAACCCTGAGCCATAGCACCTACAAGGGGCATATGGGCATCAGAACTCGACCGTGGTGGACTGGTTTCATGAATCCCTTTTTCTTTTACATCAGGGGGAGGAGATGGTACCAGGAGAAGGTAAGTCAGCGGAGGCAGTGTGATGCCCTGGGCAGTGTTCTGCTGGGAGACCTTGGTTCCTGGCATTCATGTGGATGTTATGCCAAGTGCCCTGAAGAACGGCACCAGTCTGATCCTGAAACACATTATTTGCACCTAAAAAAATGCGTTCATGTATCCTTTGGATTCTCTTATTTGGTTCCACATTGTATCCCTACTGAATACAAGCCTAGACCACGGGAGGGGAGCACAGTGGCTGGCAGTGATTGCCACTTCTACCAGGTCTTCACCGTGTGGTGCCAAACTGCACAACCGTAATAGCAGAGCGCTCAATCCTATTCTTTGTTCTTAAAGTTTCTGCTCCATGGAGCGCCGCCTCCTTTTATTTTTCTCCTAGTTTAATACAGATGCACAAGGCACCTACTGTACCTCCCCATCCCCCTGTATTCATACGAATACGTACGTATATGAATCCAACAGATATAAAACGAATATTCTCTGTCACTTGTCGTATGTATAGAGTGTATCTCCGTAAATACAGCACCTGGTGGAGGAGCCCGTACCGAAGTATAGGCTCTGGGCACCCAGCTTTGTCCTGTGCATGTTCTCTATCGCAGCTTTATGCAGTACCAGAAGTCACCACAGGGTGTCTCACGTCAGCTTAGGGAAGAGCAAATTGCTGCACAGGTGTACTGTCATACATCATGTAACTCAGGTGCATTGTGGGTAATGACATCAATGTGATCTCATTGTGTTTTCCGAAATCAGGCTATTGGCGTATTTCATGGCAGATTTACAACTGCTAGACTTTATTGATGTATGAGACCAAGAAATGACACCAATTCTCATATACCGTCATAAATAGGAGAACTAAATGTGGCGTCCTGTGATTACTGGAGGAATAGTGTGCGATAATATTACTGAACGTAATTATCATTATAACACGCCTCCCTGCCGGAAACGTTCACTGGAGATGTGAACATAGCCTAAGATTACTCAGTCTGTAGGAGGCAAACATAAATGTGCATTTTTTTTAATGTTTAATGTTTTAATGTGTTATTTTCCTAGTGGTTTACAGGTAGCGTAGCTTCTTGTTTTCCTTACTAAGAGGAAGACTAGCTGGTCATCAAACCCCCTGCTTCTTCCCCAACTCTAAAAGATAAAGGAGGTACGGCAGACACCCCAAATCAGCCATTTCCTGCCATCTCTAGGGTTACCTCACTCTCTGGACCCAGAGAATTTCAAAACTGGAGGGAAACGCTTCCTTTTTGTCCCTATTCATTGTCAATGCGGACAAAACTGAACAAACCGGAACTGAGCGCACCAGAATGCATTCCGTTTTACTGGGCACAAAATAGGGTTCATTTTTAATACTGGGGGCACTATATTTGGCATTCTTATTATTACTGAGGCCACAATCGGAGGCCTTTTATCTACTGGGGCACTATGGGAGAATTATTTTTCCTGGGGGCACAATAGGAGGCATTATTATTACACGGGGGGGGGGGGGGGCTATAGAAGGACTTATTACTACAGATGCACTGTAGGAGGCTTTATTTCTACTGGAGTCACTCCGAAGGAGGATATTACTACTGGATCACCTAAAGGGAGCATTATAACTGTTGAGGGCATTGTGCTTAGCATAATTATTTTTGTAAGATACTAGGTTTTTCAGAGGGACTATTTGTATGGCACATTTATCTGCAATATAGTATTTGGGGGCATAGGGGAGCAGAGTGGGCACAGTATTGGAGGTGGCAGCAGGATGACACTGTTGGGCACCAGAATAAGATATTTGTGTTGAAAAAGTGGGGAGGTTAATATAAAATTCTGAAGTCTAGACGTCATACATATGAGGTCCGGGACTGAGAACTTGAGCGCTACTCGGATTCAGATTCCTGTACAAGGGTGTGTATTCTCCAGCACAAGTTTCTATGGTCACCATTTAATATTGCGATATCGGATGTAATGTGAAAGTGGAAAAACCTTCAGTATAGCGTGGAAATAGAAAAAACATAGAATTCATCGCACAGCTTTATCATTTTTGTTTTTACAGTGTTCCCTATGAGATAAAACGTACCTGTTTGGGGTGTGGCTTCGGCATGGCGGAGTGAAGACGCATGCACTCAGAGCTCCGTGATCCCCAGCAGGAGAACTGAAGGGGAAAGTACCTACATCACCTCAAACAGGCCATGTCTAAGGGGAGGAGGTCCAGTCTGTGGCCCCTCCTGAACAAACCATAGGCAGGTACCTGCACTCTGGACCGTCAGAACCGATGCGCGCAGAGGCGCAACAATGGCGGTGTCAGCAGCAGCGCCGCGCCGTTCAACCCAGCAAGCACCAAGCCCGCTCAAGACCAGGAGGAGATGAACTTACCTCCACCTCCTGCACAGAGGGGTCCGCCAGGGTAAGCAAGGAGTCGATGGGACCACTTCAACACAATAGGCGCCCGACAGCGAGAGGCCAGGCCATCAGTGCAGTACACCACACAGGTACCGGCCTCCTTCCTGGCAGTGGCAGAGATGACATCGCCCAGTCAAAGCATGCCAGCCATATTTTCAACACCCTCACAGCCACCTGAGGGCACACATATGGGGCTCTCCCCCCCAGCCACCCTGGATCGCACGCTAGCGGAGCTGTGGGAAATGGTGAGGGCTTTGCCCACAAGATCAGACCTGGAAGCCCAGGTGGCTCGCATAGAGACCAAGCAGGCCCAAGCCCTACAAGCAGTACATGATACTGTACAGTCTCTGAAGAGTAACCTCACTTGAACAACAATGTTCTGCTTCAGCCTCTACAGTGTTCTCTTTATTTGCCACCTTAGCCTCTCATACTACTCAACTGAAGGACTTTTCCATCCACCTCGATGACATGGAAAACAGAGGTCGCCACAATAACCTCAAAGTTCGTAACATTCCAGAAACAGTCTCCAGCGACTAACTCTATGATACAGTAGTAACCATCTTTAACAAGGTGTTAGACAGGCCGCAGAGAACCAAGACTGAACTTGACAGAGTACACAGAACAGTTGGTCCAAGAAACCACAACTCAGAAAGACCATGTGATGTAATCTGCCGGGTACACTTCTATAAGGTGAAAGAGGATATTCTTTGTGGAGCTTGGGAGAAAAGAGAGATCCTTTATGGAGATACACCAATTACTATCCTACCGGATGTCTCCCGCCTAACTCTTTATATGCAGAGGCTAGTCCGACCACTGTTGGAAGCTGTGAAAGAAGCATCGTACCGTTGGGGCCACCCATTTCACAATATTTGGCGCAAACAAGGAGGGCAGTCCGTGTCTATCCACTCCCCAGAGGACCTCACAGAAGCCTTCAGATTCCTGAACATACCACCGATCCCGGTTCCTGACTGGACATTACCACTGCTACTCCAGGCCCTGACCCCAGAGAAGTGAGCAGTCATGGAGAAATCATCCACCTCTACCTCAATGAGAAGCGAATGGACGCCTCGGCAGCATCTGGGGCGTACATAATGCTCCTCAACAAGGCAACAACAGGTACCACCCCGCTGAAGCGGAGACATGGATCTGGCTACTGGGAAATTTCCTGACCAGGACAAGATGGACCCCCATTTTTGGACTACTGGTCAGCCTGACCCACCGAAGAATTTCTACAAACAAGCTACCTCTCCACACTTGCAGGGGAGAGTGATAGACTTGGGGCGAAGTTCACATTATAAGTTTCCTGTCGCCCACACTTTCCTCATAGTCCCCCCCCCCCCTTCACATGGTAATACATCTACTAGACCAGAGTTTCCCCAAATAGTTAATGTTAATTTTTATGCTGATCAATGGAAGCTCTCTTAATGCACCTTTTGTTCGGTCAACCGTTCCACCTTCCCCCACTAGGGTACTGTGACTTTCGTCCCCCTGGAGGTTATTGCCTCAGTTGTTCAGCCTTATAGCTAATCGTTCGGTCTAGAGAAGAGACTTAGTCTCATCTCCTACCCTAACTCCCAGACTCTTTCCCCCAGCCCTCACCTCCCCCCCCCTTTTTTGGGGGGGGGATTGTTTAGAAGCCTAACAATATGTCCGATGTTTTAATGGTCTCTCTCAATGCACAGGGCTTGAATATTCCAGAAAAAAGATCCTCCCTCCTTAGACTACTGTGGAAGAAACGAGCACATGTCGCATTTATACAGGAAACGCATTTTCGCTCAGGCGGTATCCAGTCTCTCACCAACGTGCGATTCCATCATGTGTACCACAGTACCTCTCCAGACTCCAAGACTAAGGGAGTATCTATTTTTGTTTCCAACACGGTTTCCTAGGAACTGACTGATATTCACACTGATGGAGCGGGCAGGTACCTCTTCGTGAAAGGTAAGCTGGCGGGCACTGTGACTACCTTAGCGGCAATGTATGCTCCCAACACAGGACAAGTCAGTTTTTTAGATATTGCGCTTAAGGCCCTAGAGGAGTTTACTGAGGGCATCCTGATGCAACCTACCAAATTAGAACAATTAGTGGGAGCTCAGATCGATTACATCACTTTTTCAGACCATGCCCTAATATCAATGACACTTTCACTACCGACTTTCCAAGCCAGAGCCTGGCACTGGCAACTGAATGACTCTCTCTTACAGGACCTACATGTCATTACAGAGGTCCGGAAAGACCTGACTGAATATTTCTCTAATAACGTAGCTCCAGAGAGCAACCCCTCACCATCTGAGAGGCACACAAATGCTTTATTAGGGGCACATTCATTAAGACTTATTATGATCATGGGAATAAACCCGGAAGGACCCTAGCATGGGCGTTGCGCAAAGCCAGAACACATTCTTATGTACCGTTTTTGACGGATAATACTGGTCAACGGGTGACACTGTCCCGAAAGATAGCTGAAACTTTTAAAGCATACCATCAATCATTATATAACCTACTTGCGTCCACAGCTCAGAACCCAGAAGCGAACATACAATTGATCCGTACATACCTATCGGACTCGGGTCTAAGTTGCCTCTCCACAGAAGCAATTGCCACCCTGGAGTCCCACCTATCGGCTGCTGAATTGACATTGGCTATCAAAGATTCCCAAACAGGCAAAGCACCCGGTCTGGACGGCCTACCCTTGTCGTACTATATATCTTTCATTAGTATACTGTCTCTGCAGTTTTTGTCCACCTTCAACTCGTTTGGCTTAACTCGCACCCTTCCTCCCGACATACTCAGGGCTCATATTACGGTCATTCCCAAGGAAGGGAAAGATCCATCTCAGTGTTAAAGTTATCGACCCATTTCCTTTATCAATGTTGACCTAAAATATTCTCCAAAATCTTAGCTGCCCGCCTCATCCCGTACTTGCAACAAGTTATCCACTTAGACCAAACTGGATTCATGCCCATAAGATAACACCACTAGGGCCATAAATATGATATATCACGCGATTACGTCCAAGTTGCCTATGTTCCTCCTCTCAACAGACGCTAACAAAGCGTTTGATAGAGTATATTGGACATTTATGTTTGAAAGATTGAAGCATGTAGGACTGGGTGAGGCAATGATGGCCCGTATCCACAATTTATACTCTAACCCCACAGCATCGGTTAGGGTGACTGGCCAATTCTCAATGCCCTTTCCTATAAGAAATGGTTGGTGCAAGACAGGGGTGTCCCCTATCTCCCCTAATATTTATACTCTGTCTAGAACCGCTTCTAGACCACATAAGAGCTAATCACGACATATCGGGTTTGCAAATTCGGGGAACCTCACATAAAGTAGCAACCTAGGCCCATGACCTACTATTCTTCCTCACCAATCCCCGCATATCACTACCAAACCTTTTACAGGAATTTAAACATTACTTGCAATTGTCAAATTTTAAGATAAACTTTCAAAAATCAGAAGCATTAAATATTACACTCCCCACTAGATTGGCCATGGAACTAACGGATAATTTTCCATTTAAATGGACAAGATCCTCACTTAGATACTTGGGAATACATTTAACTTCCAACCTATGCGATCTTTACTCAGTGAACTACCCCCCTCTCATTCAGACGATAAAAGCGGATTTGGACCACTGGCACAAGGGCACATGGTTCAGTCGAGTCTCCATTTTCAAAATGAATATTCTACCTAGAATACTTTACTTCTTCCAAGCCATGCCTATACACATTCCTAGATTATTCTTCCATACTTTGCTAACAATACTCACACGCTTCAAATGGGCAGGGAAAACCCAGAGAATAGCCCGGTCTGTAATTTTTCACCCTAAACTTCGAGGAGGTCTGGGCCTGCCGGATTTCATTGCCTACCATAGAGCCACATACCTCCTGAGAATAGTAGACTGGTGTTGCCACCAGGCGAATAAACAATGGATAACGGTGGAGCAATCCTTTATACCCACCCCACTGTCCACAACGCCATGGCTGGGGTCTCACATACCATTAGCAGAGAGACTTCTTCCCACGATAGGACCGACCCTTCGGTCTTTTTCCTCTATCATGGAAAATCCAGGCATCTCTCCGTCCCCCTCACTGATTTAACCAATTTTGGGCAATCCTATGTTCCCCCTGGGCTAGAACATGGATCATTGCGGAGACTATTGTTAGATAATAGGTTTAGAGCACATCATTTTATTGTGTCTGATTTATGGCTCTCCTCTCAGTCTATCACTGACACCTCGGATACATTCAGTCTGACGACCTGGCGATCCCACCAGCTGCAACACTTTCTCACCACACTACCACCAGCGGTTTCATAAAAAAGAGACAAAACCGACTTTGAACAAATTTGTGAGACAAGAGGCATAATCCGACACACACTCTCTCGACTGTATAATCTCCTGATCTCACCTTCTAACCAATCGCCTCCAACCTACGTGCTTAATTGGGAAAAGGACTTGGGTCTTACCTTTTCACCGGAACAGAGAGGCCCACTATACACATTTATACATAAGACCTCCATTGCCAGTAACATACAAGAAGCAGGGTTTAAAGTCCTTTCCAGATGGTACAGAGTACCTATCAAGGTGCACTCCATCTTCCCTACAGTTTCTCCACTTTGCTGGCGATGCAGGGGAGCTAGGGGGCCGATGTTGCATGTATTCTGGGAGTGTCCCATGCTTGCCGGATTTTGGGGTGGGGTATGGCGTATCACGTTTAAATTCACCTCCTACGACCTGCCTAAGACACCAGCTTTCTTCCTGCTCCATCATAGCGAGATCCCCGTAACAGCATATAAGAGGTCAGTGGTGCGACATTTGGTCAATGCCGCGAGAGCATGTATCCCTTGTATGTGGAGACAAGTTTCTGCCCCACAATAACAATGTGGATAAATAAAATACACGAGACCATGAGGATGGAGGATCTAACAACTTCATTGAGAGGTACCGACAACAAATTCCATAAAACATGGCAATGTTGGATTACATTTCAAAATTCTTAAGATTTCAGACTACTACTACTACTACTACTTTTTTTTCTCCTCTCTCTCCCTCCTTCCCTTCCCACTCTCTCCCCCACTCTTCCCCCTCCCCACTCTTCCCCCTCCCCACTCTTCCCCCCTTCCCACTCTTCCCCATCCCAGTCCATATAACTGAAACTATGCTCAGTTTCCATACTCCCTTACCAAAACTTTAGTGTTCATTTAACCTATGCGCACTAACCTAAGCAATATACATTCGGTTTCTCTTAATGTTTTTACAGAAAACTTTTGAGGACAATCGTCCTCTTGTTTAACTACCCTGACATTTGTTGGGCTGCGTCCCACACTTGATTTATATATATGTTCTAAAAAAAATGAAATCTAAATAAAGAATTTACAAAAAAAATTCGGGAGTCTAAAATGTTTGTGTGGCAAATTCTACAGAGATGAGATGTGGCTAGGAGAAGTTGTAATGGCAGTCTGGGCCAAATGAAGAAGATGAGTAACGAGAACGTCTAAAATCGTAGGAGGATCAGTGAATGTAATAGGTATGGAGCCCTCATATAGCTATGTGAACGGGCAAAGAAAAAAGTTATGGTTATTGGAATGTGGGAAGGAAAAATTCTAAATGCAAAAATGAAAATAGGCCACGACGTCAAAAGGTTAAAGTAGGCCACACCCCTTTATGTGACAGTGCCATTCCTTCAATGTATTTTGACACTAGGCCTGAGTCTGATGATACAGCATCCTGGCACCACACATAGGGCTACTGTCTGGGAGGTCCCAGAAGGCTACTGCAGCACCCAGGAGATTTGCATACACTTGCAGAAGTCAGAAAGATCTCCCTTTTAATCCAGCAATAAAGCAGAGCAAATGTGTGTAAATGTGGACCCATCCTTCAAGCTAATCACCAGCAGCATACCTACCATAGAGGCAGACTGCGTGACTTATAGGGCGTGGGGGGAGGAACGTCAAGGGCTGACCTGGTTCTCCTGTTCCGACATATATTTTACATCATCTGCCACTAAGGGGAGCTCAGTGCAAAGAGGTTCCGAAGCCTTCATTGATTTCAGCAGTACCTGTATACATTCACTATGCACGTAGCTCCCCCTGGTGGTGGCTGCAGGAAGCCCGTTTTATCATATATTTTCTGAAGGGAAGTAGGAGATTTTTCATTGCCAGTTATTTCTCAATACAGTGAGAAATATGCTGTTCAGGATGAGTGGGATATTTATGAAACACCTGTTCCAATTTTTGTCATTTAATAAAGTGGGTGAGGCTGTCGGCAACTTTTTCTTTGCATTTTTAAATTTAAAATTTCTTCTCAATAAAAAAAATATTATAAATTCTGCAGGAATCTGGGGAGTTGTGCTTTACATTCCTTGTTGCCAGGGACTGTTTAACGCATGCATTATTGGGAATCTGGGTGAAGAAGGGTCGCCTAAGTGTTGCTATGGGGCCCTATGAGAAATCTGTGTACTCCCCTGGTAATTACCTAAAGCAGTTGTCTCATCAGCCACCTCCTTTTGTAAACAGGTGATTTTGCCTGGGAAAGCCACGGTCAGTCAGTCATTTCTTCTGCATTAACTACAACAGGTGTAATGTCATATGACATAGCGGTCATTAGATGAATGGCTGTCCTTGTAATATAAGGACGTCAGGAGACTGCTAGAACTTGTACAGAGAGGCCTTATATTCAGGGTCATAGAATTGGCTTATGGAATGGGGTTGTCTTCGTTAAACAATTCCTTTAGGCCTTATTCACATGTCCGCATATATGTCCGCATGTATTCCGCAATTCTGCGGAATACATGCGGACCCATTGACTGCGAATGGGGCACGGAACGATGCGGAGAGCACACACTGTGCTCTCCGCATCAGTTTTTGCGGAGCGCACCGCCAATCTTACGGCCGCAGCTCCGCAAAAAAGTAGAGCATGTCCTATTCTTGCCCGCAATTGCGGACAAGAATAGACATTTCTATGGGGCTGCCGGCCGGGTGTGTTTATGGATCCGCAATTTGCGGATCCATAAACACTACGCACGTGTGAATAAGGCCTCAGGGTGCTTTCACACTTGCGTTTGGAAGATCCGACATAGAGTTCTGTCGTCGGGGCTCTATGCCGGAAGAATACTGATCAGGATTATCCCCATGCATTCTGAATGGAGAGAAATCCGTTCAGTATGCATCAGGATGTCTTCAGTTCAGTCACTGAACGTTTTTTTGGGACGGAGAAAATACTGCAAAATGCTGCGGTATTCTTTCCGTCCTGGGATGCGGAGCACAATCTGCCACAATAGAAAACGGATCCGTCCTCCATTGACTTTCAATGGAGTTCAACACGGATCCGTTTTGGCAATGCTAAAAAATAGTTAAAGTTAATACAAGCGGATCCATTCAAACGGATGCATGCGGTTGTATTATCTGTAACTGAAGCGTTTTTTTTCCGGCATAGAGCCCCAACAACGGAACTCTATGCTGGAAAACAAAAACGCAAGTGTGAAAGTACCCTAAAACAAGTAAAATGCTGGATGTTTCAGTGCATGGACATGGCAATACATGCCATATTGCATTCAACCTTTAAAACCAAATAACATTAATAACTTACCAACATTAAATAAAGACCATTGGACTGGAGAGTGGAGATTATAATCCTTTATTAAAGTAATAATAACTTAACAAACAAGCCCGTCTAAGAGCTCGGGCTCCCATAACCTTTAAATACAGCAGAGTCCATCCCATAACGGGACGACTATCACCAATACTTTAACCCCCAATAAAAAACTATGGCAGCAAAAATTAAGGGAGGGCGGGCGGGGACGATACCCGATCTGCTCTTCTTCAAATGTCCAGCTCCAACAAGCCCAAGCCGCGTGGAGCCTGGACATTTATTTACAAAGCGCCGCACCCTCCCTCCAATAGAAACACTGTCGCTGGGGACATCAGCTTGCCGCCAAGTCCCCAGTGACATTATAGGCTATTCTTTACAGCCAATCCAAACCCTGTCACCAAGCTTGGTGACATTCTACACACCCGGGCCTCTCAAACGGCGGGAAAAAATTCCCGCCACCCTCCCGTCCAGCTCAGGGGTCACTCAGGGGACAATTAACTAATGGCAGTAATTGCCATGTTTCCCCCTCCTGAAAGGTCCGGGGTCAATCCATACCGTATATTTTCTAGATTGCACGTCCTCCACCTGATACCAGCAGGTGATACTGTTCAAGGTTCCCTGATGTAATAATCCTTCAGCTATGCCAATGGTTCAGCACATCCTGTCTTGCAAGAATTGATTATGTCTTGATTAACCCCTTAGTGACCAGCCTGTTGTGGGCCTTACTGACCAAGCGTTTTTCTTCTTTTTTTCATCGGCGCGTTCCAAGAGCTATAACTTTTTAAATTTTCTGTCTATATAGCTTTATGAGGGCTTTTTTTTTTTGCGGGACAAGTTGTAGTTTTTAATGGTATCATTTTGGCGGTACACATAACTTTCTGATTAACTTTTATTAACTCTTTCTGGGAGGGAGATGGGAAAAACAGCAATACCGCCACTGCATTTTTACTTATAAATTTGACAGCGTTCTTTTTTCAGTATAAATAACATAATATCTTCATTCTCTGGGTCAGTACGATTACAGTGATACCAAATACATATAGTTTTGTTTTTACGTTTTACAACTTTTTTTTAAATAAAACACCTTTTTTTTTAAGAAAAAAATGTTTTTGCATTGCCGCTTCCCAAGACCCATATCTTTTTTTTTTTATATGGAGTTGTGTGAGGGCTTGCTTTTTGCGGGACAACTTGTATTTTTCATTGGTATCATTTTGGAGTAAATGGCGCTCTTTGATAGCTTTTTATTACATTTTTTCAGTGGCAACTAAGAATAAATTAGCAATTGTCTTTTTTTTTTTACGGCGTTCACCATAGGAAATAATTTATGCAATATTTATGTAGTCCAGGTCCTTATGGATGCGGCAATACCCAACATATGGGGGAGATTATTTTTTTGCAATTTTTTTTTATGTAATTTGTTTATTTAATAAATGTTTTTTGTTTTTTTTTTACCACTTAATAATCCCACAAGGGGACTATAACAGACAGTATTTTGATTGTACATTGCATTTTAATGGCAATGCTATTCTAACATTGACCAGTGGGCTGCACCAGAGAGGTGCAGCCTGCTGGAAATTACTGAAGGCTGGTCTGGGGCCTACAGCAGACTCCTGCCAGCCTTCATACACATCGGCACCCCGCGATTGCATTTGCGGGGTGCCGCTTGGAGACAGAGGGAGTCCGCTCCCTCTGTCAGCACTTTACATGCGGCGGGCGCCACTCCTGCTGATCCGGGCTGTTAGAGCAGTGTCACGGCTCTCATGTGCTTAGACTGGGCCGCTGTAAAAAATCAGAGGCCCAGCCTAAGGCCCCTTAGTGACCGCCACAAAAACACGTATGGGTGGTCACTAAGGGGTTAAGTCTTGAGTTCTCTTCTTCATTTCTAGACATGTTTTTGCCTTTACATCACTACTGCATTATGTTTTGATAGGAAGTGCTAATGGCCACTTCCATATTATGGATCCACGTGGTAGGTGTCCAGACATGTCGTCCATAGACTGCTATGGGCCTATACCCTACCTATGAGTGTTCCGTGCATGGGCATTACAGATTTATTCGTCTCCAGAAGCATTAGTTGCAGAGGCAGGATGGGATGAAAGAGTCAGACATTAGGAAAGTGCCCGAGAGCCTGCATCCAGAGGAGACCCACAGCCCCTGGGTCTCTTATGCAGGGTCTAGACAAACAAAATACATGGAAGAAATACGGTCACCCCAGGTGCATATTAAGCCAAGTTAGGTGTGCAGTAACCCAGTGGATCACTGCAAAAGGGTTAAAAATACAGTGTTGGGGTATTAGGTGAAAGTATTATGTTATTTCCTTCTTGTTATTCTGTTTTCTATCTATAAACTGCACATACGAAGTTAATATCCCCTGCTAGGCAACAGTAAACAGGCAGAGGGTGGCCCAAGACTTTTGCTGGGCTCCTTCCTGCTTATTCAGCAAGTGTGTAGTGAGTTGAACTAACTGAAACATGCTGCTTCTGCAGTTCTGTGAGCAGGGAATAGACAGCTAAAGAGAAGTTAAAGAAGACGTGAACCAGATAGATGGTACAGCAGCCATTACAGAGGGATTGTGCCTGAAACAAGGTAATGCTTGTCCACAGCATTCAGCTGGGTTAGAAGCTTCTGGCTCCCAGTCATACCCAAGAGACAGATATCGGTCTGTTACAAGGTCTGCACCCGCACATGGGTATTATAGACATGCACATTGGCTATATGTAAAGCTGATTAATCTTCAGTAAAGGCTGACTGTTTGTTACACTGCACCAGACTACTACTTCCACTTTTTTGCAGTTGCATCATCAACCTCATCTCCCTCTTGGTCCCTGCTTTTCACCCTACCCAAACCAACAACACCAAGGGCACCACACTTTCTACTGGGCAGGAGATCATAATCAGCGTTGCCCTGTGCATAATTATAGTCGTCCTGGAGACCCCTGAAAAAAGGGGAGATGTCCTGGATAAGCGGGCAAATCTCCTGGATGATACCCCTCTTTACTACCAAGCTTCAACACAGTCAAATGATGTCAGCCCCACATTTTGTCTGCAGCTGTGCCTGACGAATCAGAGTACAGGGGCTAGGAGAGGTAAGTTTAGTCTATGGCATTGGTGGCCAAACTATGGCACGGGTGCCAGAGGTGGCACTCAGAGCCCTCTTTGTGGGTACCCGCACCCTGGAAAAAGTCTATGGTGTACCAATATGCCTTAGACTTTCCCTGCCATTCATCAGCGCAGGACGCACTATGAACAGCTCAGGCAGCGCACTGAATGTAGGCAGGATATTATAGCTACATGATAAAGTACATGGAAGATATACTATACTGGACTGTAGTAGTCAGGGTAAATGGCTGTGTTGGCACCTTGGAATAAATAAGTGGGTTTTGGGTTGCAGTTTGGGCACTCGCTCTGTAAAAGGTTTGCCATCACTGGTCTAGGGTCTGTACCAAGAGCTGGGCTGATTGGGGTGGGCGGCTTATATTTCTGAGGAAGGGGATCTGGTGTAGGGTGTATACTTAAAGCTAGGCTGACTTGGGGTCTTTATAATAGGAGGGTCTGGTCTAGAGTCCATATAACTACGGTCTCATTTGACTTAATGAAAGAGGTTCTGTATTTCTTTAGGGGGTTAGGTATCTGGTCTAGGGCCTTTATTTTACGGGACTGATCAGGGGTCTATATTTGCTTTGTGGGTCTGATTTGGGGTCTATATTTGTTTGTGAGCTTGATCTGGGGCCTGTATTTGTTTTGTGGGTCTGATCTGGGGTCTGTATTTGTTTTATGGGTCTGATCCGGGGTCTCTATTTATTTAGGAGATCTGGTGTTCTGTATTTGTTTAGTGAGTTTGGTGTGTGATTTATATTTGTTTAGGGGGGTCTGTATTCATTTGGGTTGTTATGAAGGGGTACTATTTAAAGTCCACACTTTGGGGGCAATGTCAATGTCACGGTCTGCAGTCCACAATACGGGCACGGGGCACACATGTGTGCACAAGCCCTAAAGAAGACTTAGTGGCGGGGGTGGGGGGTGGAATGGACGTCTGAGAAGAAGGTGGCGTAAGCTCTGAGTTCCGCTGCTCTGCTTTCATAAGGGGACTCATATGCACCAGCAACACGTCTCATGGGGAGGAAATTAACTGCCAAAAAGCCCAGGAACACCCCAGCCAATACTGCAGTGAGCATAACTCTAGACGCATACCTATATTGTGGTCCCGCTCCACATCCTTCTGATTGCGACCTACTCCCGTCTTCTGCTTCTGGACTGCCTTGTGACGCTGCAGCTCCTGCGCCCTTTCCGCCAAGCGGCCCACAACAGCACTGCCCCCTAAAATCCGCTCCTTCTCCTCTGTCGCCAGAAGCAAGGGAGTTTACTCCTCGGCCCCAGGGTCTTACCTTGAGCAGTACATGCTCCACTGCTGAGAACCCGCACGCAGGGCCCAACAGGCCAAACAAGCCTCAACGCCGTCCCAGAGGCCCCGTGATTAGTGTGAGCCCCCAGAAGATCCTCTTGATCCAGAGCAGACCCTGGGGAGGACTGAGGGGAGCACTGCCACATGGGACCAGCTCTCTGACTCTGCAGAAGATGGGGAAGATGGCGTGCTGCCTCCTTTGCAGGCCTCAGCGATACTTCAACAGGCGTTACAACACTTGCCCACTAAAGAGGACTTCAAGGCTTTAATAACAGAGGTGAGGAATGTATGTAAATCCAAATTTTCCTCTTTATGCCAGGACTTATGCAAGAACAACATCAGAGTCAGAGGCTTGCCTGAGTCTGAGAAAGATGAAAACCTACATGATCTCTTTGGAGAACTCTTCAATTCAGTGCTGGGCTCCCAAACCCCCCAAGCTATTAAATTAGATTGAGAGCATAGGGCTATTCGCCCTAAAAATTCCTCTGTGCAACCCCGCAATGTGATTTGTTGCGTGTATGACTTTCAGCTTAAAGAAGCCATCATGGCCAAAGCTAGCACTATGAGGCCCATCGACTTTCGTGGATCGACTGTACAACTATATTAGGATCTCTCATGGATGACTCTTCAAAAGAGACGATCACTGCAACCTCTGTTGACCTGTCTTCGGGACAAAAAAATTGCGTACCGTTGGGGGTTCCCTTTTGCACTGATTGTTTCCAGCAATGGCAAGAAATCCACCCTGAGAACCCATGCTGATCTTCCGGAGTTCTGTTCCTCTCTGGGTATATCTACTCCGACTGTCAAGGATTGGAAGTTCCTGAGCCGCCACCTGCCCCAATATGGCGCACTATGCGACAGAAGAGGCATCGTTCTCCTTCTCAAGATGGACTATCCAGGTCTGGGTCCTGGGCTGCACCTACCTGAACTATCTACCACTACAGATCTAAGACTGTCCCCCAGCAGAAGCTCGCCCTCCGTGTCCAAGCCTGCACTTCGAGCAGCGTTTCTCACACGTGTTGAAACTGTTCTGTCACTCTAGTTTTTTACATATCTTTTTGTTTTTGTTTTTTCATTTTTCTGAGCGCATCATCGCCGAGGACGCTCAGTCACACCCCCGTGTACAGGGTTATTCCTTCTGCCCTTTCTCTCTCCTCCTTCCTTTATTTTGATGGGGAAAGGAAGTTGGGCAATACTAGATTTCTTTGGCATGTCTCATTAGCCTCTACCTGGGCTTTGTTGCCTAATCTCTGGAAATTTCAGTATTTCATTATTTGTGTCCGTTGTCTTCTGTGTTCCCCCTCTACCTTGTGTGTTCCCCTTCTCCATTTAAGCTCTACAGGCACTCTGTGGTCATCCCACACGCACTGGGACGCTCCTTTTTGGTGCCCCTGGCCTTGGCTCTCCTGGATGGATCTTGTGTTACCTCCAACAGCAAGTATGGTGCTCATTACACACTTACAGTATGATTAAATGTATCTCACTGAATGTAAAGGGGCTTAACTCTAATGTTAAAAGGAGATTAGCCCTTGCTGAATGCCGCTCCCAAAAAGCGGATGTAGTTTTCCTCCAGGAGACCCATTTCGACCATGATGGCGCCTTCAGATTCGCAGATAGATCATTCACCTGAATGTATTCCGCTTCAGCAGATAAAAAGACGGCTGGAGTAGCCATCCTTCTATCCGCCAACTGTCCCTTGCAGGTTGAGTCATCCATCTCTGATGTGAAGGGTAGATTTGTCATCCTCAAGACTACTCTCAATGGTACTCCTCTCATACACTGTAATATATATGCTCCAAACTCCTCCCAGATTTCTTTGTGAATAGAGTCTTTTTGAAGCTTTCTCGCTATCTACCTGTTGCACTGATTGTGGGGGGAGGGGGGACTTTAATGTCTCCTTCTCTGAATACTTAGACAGAATGTCCCCCACTGAATCTACACCTTCACACTCTCAACGTAGACTCTCTATGCGCCTGATCCGGAAGTTTGCACTCTATGACCTGTGGCGGATAAACTATCCCACGTCTAGATCCTACACCTTCTACTCACACCCGCATCGGACACATACCCATATAGATTATTTTTTGGGAAATATACCTACCCTCCGATTGCTTTGCAATGCGGAGGTGGGGAACATTACGTGGTCAGATCATGCCCCGATTTCTATGTCTCTTAAAACCTCTGGATACCACACTAGAGTGTGTAATTGGAGACTAAACAATTCCTTACTTACCAGGCCATTACTTAAACAGGAACTGCACACCACCCTCTCTGACTACTTCTCTGTTAACCAATCTTCTGTGTCATCCATTTCTATACTATTGGAGGAACATAAGGTGGTCTTCAGGGGAAATTGTATTGCCCTGGGCTCAAAACTGAAACCAGACACTGCTTTGCAAAAGACCATAGTTACTGCTCAATTGAAAGATTTAGAATCTCAGCTGGAAACATGTCGATCATGCCATCTGCTTCACCGTATAGTGCTCTTGCACGCCAGATTGCGGGAACTGGCCATTGCAAAAACAAAAAAGTTGTTACTGTACTCAAGGCAACACTTCTACGCATGGGGTAATAAGCCTCACATCCTGTTGGCACATCAGTTGTGTGAGTCCAATGCGACAGGGACCCCAACAGCGCTCCGGCAAGCTGATGGCACTACGATATATGACCCTAATACTATTTCCACCCTTTTCCAAGAAAACTACACGTCTCTATACTCCCTCCCGCAACAACTTCCTTCCAACCAGACAGACCGCCAAAACCTTTTCTCTGCTTTTCTGAATAAATGAAATCTGCCAAAGATGCTGAACATGGCAATAGCATCGCTTAATACCCAGATCACTGCGGAAGAGCTTGAGGGGGTAGGTAAACAGCTCCCCAACAATAAATCCCCTGGCCCCGATGGCCTACCTTACCTCTATTACAAATCCATTTTACCTCTCCTCCTACCACATACAGTATGTTAACCTTATTCAATTCCTTCTTACAGGGTGTTCTGATACCTGAGTCGACTCTCCACTCCTATATAACCCTTATTCCAAAACCAGGCAAAGACCCATTAGACTGTTCAAATTATTGACCCATAGCCCTCATTAACTCTGACCTAAAAATATTCACTAAAATTCTTGCTAACCGGCTCTCATGTTGGCTCCCTCAATTGTTACTTAAGGACCAAGTGGGCTTTGTTCCACACCGGCAGGGTGGTGACAACATGAGGAGAATTATAAGCTTGATCGACGTTGTCAATAAACGTAAGCAACAAGCTCTATTATGAAGCTTGGATGCGGAAAAAAAGTGCAACCGTCTAAGTTGGTCCTTCATGTTTTCCACCCTGCGGGCTTTTGGTATTACTGGCCCTTTTCTAACCGCACTGCGCGCTTTACACCCGAACCACAGCCACTATAAAAATGCCCCATGCCCGTTCTGGTTGATTCCCTATAAGTAATGGCACATGTCAGGAATGCCTGCTTTCCCCTCTCCTTTTTGTGCTTTGCATTGAGCCATTTGCAGTGGCTATCAGGTCTCATCCTGACATCGATGGAGTATTAGTTAATAATGCAGAATTTAAAGTTTCTCTGTTTGCAGATGACACTCTTCTAACCTTGTCTGACTTGCATGTCACTCTTCCAAATCTTTTTCGTTTATTGGAGGACTACGGTAGAATATTGGGGTACAAAGTAAATACAACCAAAACTCAAGCCCTCCCACTTAACCTCCCCCTGATGGGTTAACATTACTACAAACGAACTTTCACTTTAAGTGGAGTACCAGATCCTTGCGCTATCTAGGGATACAATTAACTCCCACTTACTCTTCCCTATATACCCCAAACTTCCCACCTCTCCTCCATGACCTTAAATCCTTTATGACCAAATGGATGACTTTGCCGATATCCTCTTTGGACGAATAGCAACAGTTAAAATGTCCATTCTTACCAAACTGTTATACCTATTTGAGACCCTCCCTGTTCCTGTAAAGGAATTGCGAGCTCTCCAATCCACTATCTTGCGGTTCATATGGAATGGAAAAAGTCATAAAATAGACTGCGGGGTTCTTGCAGCTCTTAAAATGCAGGGAGGATTGTCAGTCCCAGATATCACTGGGTACTATTGGGCCACGCACCTGAGACGACTCCCAGCCTGGTGCTTTATTTGTGCTTACTCTAGATGGATGGAAATAGAAAAACTATAGCTAGCGCCCATACATCCAAATTCCCTTCTATGGTCACCCATTCTGCCTGCAACTCAGTCCCAACTATTGGGCCCGATGTCCTTTACGTGTAACGTTTGGCAAATCTGCAGACGACGATTTGCCTTGATCTCAGATAAGTGCTCTACGACTTCTTTCCTATTCAATTCCAAATTTCCTGAGGCTATGCTCCCTTCTTTTTTTAGACCATGGTTCTCTAGTAAGTTATTCCACTTTGCAGACATAGCAGACTACAGAACCCTGCGACTCTTACCATTTAATGCTCTTAGATCTACCTTCCAGCTCCCAGACTCTAATAGATATCAGTACCTCCAAATACAACACTTCTTCAACATTATATTTCCCCCGAAGAATGGAAACTGATTTGGAGGAGAACCGCCTTGACTTCTATTTGTGTCTCCCATAGAGAGAACTCGTATAAGATATTGATGTTTTGGTACCACACCCCGCAACTGTTGAGGCGTCTCAACCTCAACGTCTCAGATAGGTGCTGGAGGTGCGGAACAGGACTGGGATCCCTTACATATCTTTTGGGAATGCCGATTGATTTGGCCTTTTTTGAGAATGGTTCAAGGTATCCTCTACCAACTCCTGGACACTAGGTCTCCTTTAGACCCTTCCTTTTACCTACTTAACATGCCCCTTACACCTCAGAGCAAACACTCTTTGGCATTGATATTACATATTTTGATGGCTGCTAGATGCCTTGTTGCCAGCTTTTGGAAGACTGTAGCACCCACACAACTTGATCTCATCACTAAGGTTATGGACATTAGAAGATTGGAACACCTCACGGCCATCATGAATAACCAGGTTGAATGGGTTGATCACGTCTGGCAATTGTGGGATCATTATTCTTGTAAACGTCTCTAGAGGTCCCACTATTCCCCTCCCTGTTTGTCCTTCCTCTTGTGTCATGTCCTTTTGTAGTCCACCTTCTTTTCACCTACATGTTTACACTTCACTCTTTTTCTTTCTTTTTATATATCTTATAATAACCATTTACTAGCTTCCTGTTAGCGATATGATGACTTCAAATGGTTTATCTACATTTGTTAGCTAGGTAAAGCCATAAAATAGGCTACTAAGTTATTATTTTGGTTGAAGAACAATTCAGATATTCATTTCATTGCAACCTTATTCTTTCATATGACTTTGCAGATCTCTGTATAAGTTTGAATGAATGCTTTATGGGTATTTACGTCCCTAATAGTATGAAAATGATATTGTCATTGTGTGTTTTGCTGTTTTTGTATTAATCAGACCACACTTTTGTATTGTATTTGGAAAAAAAAAATACTTCAATAAAAATACAGCCTCAAGAAATCACAGAATATAAGCACAAAAGAGAAATTACCCAGCCAGGGACAACAGGAAATGGAAGAAGCATTATCACCTTTTTTAGGTATGGCGCCAGAACAAACAGAACCCGGCGGGGAGGTAGAGAACAGCACAAAGAAAGAAAAAAGGGGGGAACCCCAGGTTTCAGAGAACAAGGACTCAGAGAAAGAAATAGTGGTAAATAGTTCTACAGTTAATCTTAACCCAACACAGATTGCTGTATTGAATAGGGGTCTGTCCTATTGCCCGGTAGCCAAAACAGATTGGTTTAATATGGAGCTTGATCTCCAAAGATTTTTTCAGTCCATTAGGTTGAAGATATAGTTTGCTGAGCGACAACACAGACCCATGGCTGATTTGAACAATCTATGTGAATTAACTTTGTCTAATGTTGACCTTTATTTGAAAAGTGATTTCAATCCAGTTATACACAATCCAGCTATTGAAACTTTCTATTCTGTTGTTAAGAGATATAGAAAAACTTAAAACAAATGTGAGTAATCAACCATTGAATAATCCCAACATGACTACTTTAACCACCTGAGCCCCCCTAGCTTAAACACCCTTAATGACCAGGCCACTTTTTACAATTCCGCACTACACTACTTTCACTGTTTATTGCTCCGTCATACAACTTACCACCCAAATTATTTTACCTCCTTTTCTTCTCACTAATAGAGCTTTTATTTGGTGGTATTTCATTACTGCTGACATTTTTACTTTTTTTGATATTAATCAAAAATGACCGAAATGTTTGCAAAAAAATGACATTTTTCACTTTCTGTTGTAAATTTTTTTTTTTTTAAACTACATTTCTATATAAATTTTTCTCTAAATTTATTGTTCTACATGTCTTTGATAAAAAAAAATCCAATAAGTGTATATTTATTGGTTTGGGTAAAAGTTATAGCGTTTACAAACTATGGTGCAAAAAAGTGAATTTCGGCATTTTGAAGCAGCTCTGACTTTCTGAGCACCTGTCATGTTTCTTCAGGTGCTAGAATGCCAGGAAAGTATAAATACCCCCCAAATCACACCATTTTAGAAAGAAGAAACCCCAAACTATTCGCGGAGGGGCATGGTGAGTTCATGTATGATTTCATTTTTTTTCACAAGTTAGCGGAAAATGACACTTTCTGAGGAAAAAATATATATATAAAGTTCCCATTTCTGCTAACTTCTGGGGAAAAAAAATAAAAATCTCCCACGGACTCACTATGCCCCTCAGTGAATACCTTGGGGTGTCTACTTTCCGAAATGTTGTCATTTTTGGGGTGTGTTTACTGTTCTGGCATTTTGGGCGGGGCTAAATTGTGAGTAACCCTGTAAAACCTAAAGGTACTCGTTGGACGCCCCTTTACACACCTAGGCTGCAAAAAAGTGGCACACGTGGTATCGCCGTACTCAGAAGAAGTAGGGCAATGTGTTTTGGGGTGTATGTTTACATATAACCATTTTGGGTGAGAGAAATATCTCTGTAAATTGTCAACTTTGTATAAAAAAAATTAAAAAGTTGTCATTTACAGAGATATTTCTCTCACCCAGCATGGGTATATGTAAAAATACACCCCAAAACACATTGCCCTACTTCTCCTGAGTACGGCGATACCACATGTGTGACACTTTTTTGCAGCCTGGGTGCGCAAAGGGGCCCAAATTCCAATGAGTACCTTTAGGATTTCACAGGGCATTTTTACGCATTTGGATTCCAGACTTCTTCTCACGCATTAGGGGCCCCTAAAATGCCAGGGCAGTATAAATATCCCACATGTAAACTCATTTTAGAAAGAAGTAAGTGATAAGAAAGGGTACAGTGGCTCACTTGGTATTCCAATATGCTATGGTGCTCACCCCTGGCAACACCCTGGCCAGAAAGCATCAATATTGGAAGAAAAAGGAGTGGGGGGCACACATAAATATAGGGATCAGATGGACCCAATGTAGATATACATGCATTTATTATTACAATTGCAAATACAAAAGAATAACCTAAAATAGTAGATATAAAAATAAAGATAAAAAACTGAAGCAGTATAAAAACAATATACACCAGTGGTTCTGATCAGTCCAAGACTCGGAGGGGGGACCAATGGACAGTCCACTAACAGAGAGTATGGTCCACTCACTTGAGGTATAGTAATTATGGACTGTCTTTTATCTTGAGCAATATATAGTGGGGTAAGCAGTGTTAGAGGTATGGAGTATACACTGCCAGTGCCTAGTGGGATAATGTAGCATCCCCAAGTCAGGGCAATGTGTGGGACTAACCTGGGGAATGCCAGTGATGGAGAGGCCGGCACGCTGTTCCTCTGGGGCACTCTCTGGGTTCTTGAGGGACACAGCCAGGTGGAATGCGAGGTGCCCTTGGTGTTGTAGTTTAACGTGCCTATGGCTGAGTCCCTGAGGTGTCGTGACGCCAGTGCCAGTAAACGGTGGCACACCGTATTTATAGTAGGAATAACAGAGGTGCAGACTTGTAACTTGAAAACAGAATTCCAACTTTACTGAGAACAGTGGAAATTACAGCAGGCAACCTCTTAACACAGTTCTTGTTGCAGAAAATAGACGTTTGTACAGTCGCAGTTACAGCAGGCTTACATCCAGCAAGGTATAACAGAGGGTAAAATAACAGGACTTAGAATTGCAGGTGAACCTTACTTTCTTCCTGACTTGTCCTGACTGGAATTGATGCTTCAAGGCCCCAATGCCCTATTTCTGGCTTATATCCTTGAATCTCCAGTTGACAGTGTACCTCCTCTTGACATTTAGTACCTCTTGCTCTAGGGATTGCCTCTGCTTGATTTCTGCTGACTTGCTCAGGCCTGAGACATGTGGCCTACACAGACTCCAGGGTCTGCACTAACACTAGCCTGCCTTGGCCTACCTATATATATCCCTGCTCACCAGTTCCCCTAGTGGTCTAATACCTACATGACGACCTTCACATTGCTGCAGGCAATTATATGAAATACTTAAAGGAACATAACAGATTGGTAGTAAACGGGTATTAAAGTGCCCGTATACTGCATACCCCACGACTTTAAACTGAGTACGACCTCGTACTCCCACAGGGACCCACCCAGCTGGATTCCTCTCCTGAAAGACAAAAGGAAAACATGCAGGCATACATATACACAAATAAATGACATCTGCATAAATAATCATATCAGGTCCAGCTGGAAAAGGTGGAGCGCGGTGACAAGGGCGACGTCCTCTGCTTGCAGGCTATTAATGCAGAGCTGTGATGCTGACCTGGTACAGCAAATCAATGGTTAACACCAGGATAGTCCATAAGAGAATGCCAGAGTCCATAATAAGAACATATCACAGAGGCTCGCACACAGGAGTCCATCTCTGGGCACAAAGACTTAAAAGGATGATGCTCACACAGAGGTTTCCTGTCGGGAAACACTTCCAGTACAGTCATAGTTTTCAAAACGTACTGGTAAGCGCCCCCTTGTAGACCGGGTAGACCTCCTTAGGGCCAAGGTCTCCTCTTGCCCGGATACAGGGGGACAAGAAGGATCCACATCAGTGGGACCCCTTTCAGTAGCACCCTGAGCGGGGCCTGCTACGGTTGCAGGTTCAGCAGGTGCCGGGGCAGGCACCCCAAAGTTTAACCAGGGTGTAAGGAACCAGTGGAGCGGCTCAGGATCATTCAGCAAATCCGCTATGGCCTGCATAGGTTCAACAGGCCGAGCAATGGAATCTGACTCAGAAGACTCGGATCCGGAATCTCCAACAACAGCCTCCTTGTCACTGCAGAGTTTTAGGCGGTTTCTGTGAACAATTTGGGGACCCTTACCCTCTCTGGTGACCTCATAGGTATGAGTTTCAGCATTAGGGATGGCAGACACAAGATAGGGAGTTCTCTCCCATTTACTGTCCAGCTTACTGGTACGGTGATTGTTCTTCAACCACACGGTGTCCCCCACAACCAAGGGCTCTGCATGGGCCGCCAAATCATAGTCTTTTTGTTGTCGCTCCCGGGCACCTTCCATGCGCTCCTGGACAATTTCTTTGGCATTAAGCAAGCGCCTTTGATGTTCCGTTACCCAGTCAGTTTTAGGCAGGGGATTAATGTCATCCAGCACTTGTACATCCAGGGAATGATCTGCAGGCAATTTACCCTGACGCCCAAACAACAGGTAGAAAGGAGTGTATCCAGTGGAACAATGGATAGTATTATTGTACGTATACATGAGCTGTGGTAGCAGGTTAGGCCAGTCTCCTCTGGTCTCAGGAGGCACGGCTCTCAACATTTCAATCAAGGTCTGATTCATCTTTTCACAGAGTCCATTACCTTGTGGATGATAGGCCGTGGTCCGGACCTTTTGGCAATTGTGTAGTCGGCACAGCTCCTGGAACAGATGAGACTCAAACGCAGACCCCTGGTCGGTGAGGATCTTCTCTGGGCAGCCGTAAGGCAGGAGGAAGTGTTTCCAGAACAATTCCGCGGTCGTCTTGGCTGTCAGGTCCTTCACAGGCACTGCTACGGCAAACTTAGTGAAATGATCAATAATAGTCATAGCATAGGCATACCCTGAGTGACTGGGCTCTAACTTTACGTGATCAATAGCAACCAGTTCAAGAGGGGCGGTACTTATAATAGGGTGCAGCGGTGCTCTCTGATCATGGTGTTCACCTCTCTTTAGGGCACAGGCTGTACATTCCCGACACCACTTCTCAATGTCCTCTCTGATTCCAACCCAGTAGAACCGCCTACGGATAGTGGCCTCAGTCTTTTGCACCCCAAAATGTCCAGACCTGTCATGATACATTTCTAAAACCATACCTGCATCACGACGCGGGATGAGGATCTGGTGCACTCTGTCGTTTGACACTGGATCCAGGCTTCGTCGCAGCAACAGGCCTTTCCGAAGGAACAGTTGTTGACGTTGCCTCCACAATTTGACGAGTTCTGGGTCTGCGGTCTTTCGCCGAATTCTTTCAGGGGTTCTGCCACTGATGAAGAAGTCCAGCAGTTCACCGAGAACTCTACTCTCTGATTGCAACTTAATCCACTTTTCTTCTCTGGATGCAGGCTTATCAAAGGATGGAGGGTCAGAGGTTCCACTGTTGGCAGCTTGAGCTTGGTCCTGTTGAGCAAACCTGTTATAAAATGCTGGCATCTCCACATCTTCCCAGGCATCCCGTTTGTCATCTGGTGCTATTTCAGTGGGGAGCCTTGACAGGGCATCAGCATTATCGCTTGAACGGCCAGCCCGGTATTTTACAGTGAAGTCGTAATTAGCAAGGCGGGAGGCCCATCTCTGTTCTAAGGCCCCCAGTTTAGCGGTATTCAGGTGGGCCAGAGGATTATTATCAGTGAAGGCAATAAATGGAGTGGCAGCCAAATAGTCTTTGAATTTTTCTGTTACCGCCCACACTAAGGCCAGAAACTCTAATTTGAAAGAGCTATAATTCTGATCATTCTTTTCAGCTCCCTTTAAGGACCGGCTGGCGTAAGCTATCACTCTCTCTTTCCCTTCTTGCACTTGAGCCAGCACTGCTCCCAGGCCTTTCTTACTGGCATCTGTGTAAAGGTGAAATGGCTTACTGTAATCTGGGTACCCCAGCACAGGAGGTTCAGTCAACTTCTTCTTTAATAACTGAAATGCAACCTCCCTCTCTTCATTCCATTCAATGGGGACAGGAGTCTTTGGGCTCTTTTTGGTTGCCCCTCAGAAGTTCCTGGATTGGATCCGCTATTTGAGCGAAGTGGGGGATAAAGCGCCGGTAGTAGCCAGCGAAGCTAAGGAAACTCCTCACTTCCTTCACTGTAGTGGGGACCGGCCAATTTCGGACAGCAGCCAACTTATCAGGATCAGGCTGGACCCCTCTGCGCTTACAACATGTCCCAAGTATTTTACAGCAGGTTTCAGCAGGTGACATTTGGACGGTTTAATTTTGAGGCCGTATTTAATAAGGATTTCAAACACCTCAGCTAAATGCTTTAAATGGTCCTCATACGTTTTAGAATAGATGATAACGTCATCCAGGTACAACAGCACCGTCTCAAAGTTCTTATGGCCTAAGCACCGCTCCATTAATCTTTGAAAGGTCCCGGGGCATTACACAGTCCAAATGGCATGCAATTAAATTCAAACAGGCCCATAGGGGTGGTGAAAGCAGTCTTTTCCCTATCTTCAGGGGCCATGGGCACTTGCCAATATCCGCTGGTTAAATCTAAGGTGGAGAAATAGGCGGAGGAGCCTAGAGCAGTTAGAGACTCCTCAATACGTGGCAATGGATAGGCATCTTTGTGAGTGATCTGATTTATCTTTCTATAGTCTACACAAAACCGGATGCCACCATCTTTCTTTTTTACTAAAACCAGGGGGGCAGCCCAGGGACTACGACTGTCCCGGATTACGTTTGAGTCTTTCATTTCTTGGATCATCTCTTTAACAGTTTGGTATGAAGTTGGTGGTATGGGTCTATACCTCTCTTTAATGGGAGGATGAGAGCCAGTGGGTATGGTGTGTTGGATGACACTGACCTCTCCATAGTCCGTTGCATGCTTACTGAAGGCTTGATGGTGTTGCTTTACTAGGTTCAGGAGTCCCTCTAGTTGATATTGCGGGGTAGCTTCGTCCCCGACATGGAGTTCCTTCCACCAGGGCACTGGAGAGTCGTCCGCAGGAAGAGGTCCTCGAGTGGCAGCTGATGGCTCCTCGGTGACAGGCAGGCGGATGACATCCTGGAAGGATACCTGGGAAAGCTGGGCAACAGGACAGTGCTTAGTAAGCACAGCAGGATGATCGCTGAGGTTAATCAGACGGACAGGTACTTTACCTTGGGAGACGGTCGCCAGGCACTTGGCAGCTCTCACATATGGGTAGTTCTCCATCTGGACAGGCTCCACCAGGGCCGGATAATCTTGGCCCTGGACTCCCAGGACAGCACGGCACCACAGGAGGGTTTGAGAGTTTGGAGGTAGAGTCACTGGTCTATTATCACGGATCCTGGCGGTGCAGATCTCTCCTTTTCATTTGCAAACCTCTGCTGAGCACACAGTACGCTGATAGTCTTTTGAAGGACCTTCTTGGAGGCAGAGGAAGCTGCAGGCAGGGACTGATGGAGAGCTTCAAGTACCTCAGGGTAGCAATTTTTGAAAACATTAGTCCCAACAATCACAGGGTGACCCCTTTATCCCCGGTTTGTACCACGATCACTCCTTGCTGTGGTAAAGTGGCTTCTCCCACCTGGAGCGTGGGTTCCCAGTATCCATGGACTTTTATGGGCTTACCATTGCTTGCAATTATCTCCAACCAGGACTCAGGTGGCTGGGTAAGCAGGCTGGAACTCCAGAACTGATTAAAGGTGGACTGCTGAATAGTGGTGACTTGAGATCCAGTGTCCAGCAACGCTTCAAAAGGCACTCCATTGATCCGGACGTTTATTTTGGGACGGGACCCCACATAACGGGGCATCCAGTTTGGATCCCTTGGACCTGTTGTTCTACCTCCCGAGGGGCGGTCCTCAGCCTCGAGGGTGACCCGCTTAACTGCCAGCAAGTAGATTCAGTATGACCCAACTTTTTGCAGTAATTACAGGAAGGCCGCTTGCGGTTCCTAAACCGGTCACTTGGACGTCTTCCAGGATCTCTGGGATAAACTTCTTGATACGCAGGGGGCCAGGCTTTTGAGGCAAAAGGAGTTCATCTTCCAGCATTAAGGGTTTCTCCCACTCTTCCAGTTTCCTGCAGACTTTTTCCAGGCTCTTAGTGAGGTAATTGACCTGTTCCATCAGAGCAGCTACTGTATCAGGAACTGGAGTCTGGGCGGCTTGGCTGGCCCCTGGCAGGCTGGTATCCGTCAGCTTAGGATTACGGACAGGAGGCTCGGGATGGGCCACTGGTTCCGTTGGCAGATGTTGTCCCAGAATACTGATGGCCAGTTCCTTAAAGTCCAGGAAAATACTGTTAGGTGCTGAGCCGACAACATTTTCAATTGTGTTTTTAAAGATTCGCTATTCACACCCGCAATAAATTGTTCTCTCAGAATTTGATCCTGGGTGTCAACCTCTCTAGGGTCTATATGAATGACGGCCCTCCAGGCCTCTTGGAGAGATAAAGCAAAATCACGGAGTGACTCACCAGGCTTTTGTTTCTTACTGAAGAAGCGCATCTTTATTTCAGACACCGTCCTGACTTCAAAGGTAGTGCTGAGGCGGTCGAAGATCTGCTCTATGGTACTCCTCTCAGAACTGGGCCAGGACATGACTTCTCGACGGGCCGCTCCTTCCAACTGGGCTAACAGAATCTCCATTTGCTGCTCCGGGTTAATAGGATAAAGCCGGAACAGAGCCAGGATTTTGTCTTGGAAGTCTTTTAAATTATGAGCCTCCCCGGCATAACGGGGAAACCATGGAGCCCCAAAGTAGTATGGCATCGTCAGCGGCATCATGTTGGCAGGCGCAATACCGTTGGTGGCCACTGGCTCCCTGGGGGCAGGCTGCTCGGCTACTTCTGAGTCCGACATGATGCAGATTAATTGGTTGAGCGGTCCCTTTAAGAGGTAGCGATAGGTCCGATGTCGCGCTGGCGGGGTTACTGGCCGGTGAGCGCGATCGATGGACAGAGTCCGGTATCCCCTTTTGGGCCTTACTAACCAGGCGACCCCTCTCCGGTGTAGAATTATTTCTCCCAGGAGTTTGTACTTACTCCGGTGCAGGCGGTCCAAATCTCGCGAGATCCGGAAGGACGTCTTCGGGAATCCCTTGCGCAGCGTCCCTTCCCGCGAGGACGTCGGGCTGGAGGGGCGGAGCTTCGGACTTGCTCCGACGGGGAACAGCGTCTGCGTTCTTCCAAGTCCAAGGTAGGTGGAGTCCAGCTTGGGAAATTTGCATAAGGTGGTGACGCTGCAGAGTTTGGCGCTAAGTTTTCCCGCCAGCGATGAGTAGTGATGGCGCAGTAGATACGTCCACAGTTCAGGCGGCCATCTTGGGCGCCATGATGCATCAATTCAATGACAGCAAGCAGCGGTAGTAAAACAGCATAAAAGTCCACAAAAATGCACTTTGAAGTGGCGATTTTCTTCCTCTTGATAGCGCAACACTGCCCAGCGCTTTTTAGAGGTTTTTGGGACACTTTTCTGTACGTTTTAGGTCCACAAAGTTTACTTCAAATAAACAGGCGTTTTGTCACTTGGCAAACTGGTTAAGGCACAAAGTTCACGTTTTTGCTCACAGTCCGTAAAACGTGCGTATCCTGTTCGTGACGCCAAAATGTAGCATCCCCAAGTCAGGGCAATGTGTGGGACTAACCTGGGGAATGCCAGTGATGGAGAGGCCGGCACGCTGTTCCTCTGGGGCACTCTCTGGGTTCTTGAGGGACACAGCCAGGTGGAATGCGAGGTGCCCTTGGTGTTGTAGTTTAACGTGCCTATGGCTGAGTCCCTGAGGTGTCGTGACGCCAGTGCCAGTAAACGGTGGCACACCGTATTTATAGTAGGAATAACAGAGGTGCAGACTTGTAACTTGAAAACAGAATTCCAACTTTACTGAGAACAGTGGAAATTACAGCAGGCAACCTCTTAACACAGTTCTTGTTGCAGAAAATAGACGTTTGTACAGTCGCAGTTACAGCAGGCTTACATCCAGCAAGGTATAACAGAGGGTAAAATAACAGGACTTAGAATTGCAGGTGAACCTTACTTTCTTCCTGACTTGTCCTGACTGGAATTGATGCTTCAAGGCCCCAATGCCCTATTTCTGGCTTATATCCTTGAATCTCCAGTTGACAGTGTACCTCCTCTTGACATTTAGTACCTCTTGCTCTAGGGATTGCCTCTGCTTGATTTCTGCTGACTTGCTCAGGCCTGAGACATGTGGCCTACACAGACTCCAGGGTCTGCACTGACACTAGCCTGCCTTGGCCTACCTATATATATCCCTGCTCACCAGTTCCCCTAGTGGTCTAATACCTACATGACGACCTTCACATTGCTGCAGGCAATTATATGAAATACTTAAAGGAACATAACAGATTGGTAGTAAACGGGTATTAAAGTGCCTGTATACTGCAATAAGAGGCCGTCTTCTTGCTCAAGGTTTCGCATGAAGTGATTGCATATATAACGTGATATCCACTTGTACTTTGTCAATGGATATATACAGTGCCCATTAAAGTACTTTACCGCGTCCTGCTGATGTCTCTGACCGGACCGTGCGCGGCGTCCCGTGCTAGTTTCTCGGTCTGGTGCAGCGTCTCACGTGATCAGCTGAATCCACGTGACTGTGACGTAATTGAAGTGGGTGGTGTTTTCGCAGGTCCTTGAAGAAACACAATGTGGATGCGACTCACATTTAAGGCCGATATAAGTGCGAATCACGGCACTATTGCAGGTCACTCCTTTTATTCAAAAGAGGGCATAAGATTCATAAGCCTTGGTGGGCTAAATCTCCGGAGACAAATCTTAAAAGTCCAAGTATACTGCAGAACACACCATACGCGTTTCGGGGTACGCCCTTCTTCAGTGGTTAGCATTATAAATACCCCACATGTGACCCCATTTTAGAAAGAAGACACCCCAAGGTATTCCGTGAGGGGTATGGTGAGTTCATGTAAAATTTTATTTTTTGTCACAAGTTAGTGGAATATGAGACTTTGTAAGAAAAAAAAAAAAAAGCCAATTTCCGCTAACTCGTGCCAAAAAAAAAATATTCTATGAACTCACCATGCCCCTCACAGAATACCTTGGGGCGTCTTCTTTCCAAAATGGGGTCACATGTGGGGTATTTATACTGCCCTGGCATTTTAGGGGCCCTAAAGCGTGAGAAGAAGTCTGGAATCCAAATGCGTAAAAATGCCCTCCTAAAGGTACTCATTGGAATTAGGGCCCCTTTGCGCATCTTGGCTGCAAAAAAGTGCACTTATGTGGTATCGCCGTACTCAGGAGAAGTAGGGCAATGTGTTTTGGGGTGTATTTTTACATATACCCATGCAGGGTGTGAGAAATATCTGTCAGATCCCTGTCTGCACAGCTCAGCACCATGGATTCCAGGGCTGGCTTACCTTATAAGAGACGCAGGCGTCCTCCAGCATATCGCCACATCCATCCTCACTACCAGGTGTCATCTGAGGCGCTATAGAGCATGCGCGTGCACCTCTCCCTGTCTTATAGGGGATAAGCAGCTGGTCCTGATTATCCTCCCCACCCATAGGTGGGGCTTTGAGTATTTAGGGCAGCTTCACTCTGGAGGAGGTGCCCAAGCGTGGTTGTTGTACCTCTTGACTCCCGCTGAAGCGTCCATCTGTGTCTGTTGGATTTTCTGGATTCTGACCCCTGCTTTGCTGGACCCTGACTCTGCCTACCATCTACTTGCTGGATTGCCTGGACTATGGACCCCTGCTCGGTTTGACTACGTATCTGCCTGCCATCTGTTTGTTGAATCACCTGGATTATCGAACACTGCATCTTCTGTCTACGCTTCTGTCCATCGTCTCCTGTAAGTCTGCCTGGATTCCTGACCCTGCACTGCCTGACAACGAGACAGCTTTAATCTACACACTGCATTACTCTGAACTTTGTTTTGCCTTTATCTCAAGTGACTTTTGTATAACTGTCTGCCAGTAAAGACCTTCTGTTCCTTTATTCCGCATTTGTTGGACTCTGTTCACATTGCTGCAGTTAGCTGCATTCTGGGTGACTGGTGCAAACACCAGTGTCCTGACTCTGTGAGTCAGCAGTCAGCAATATTGGGCAAATTCCTAGTCCTCTATCAGCTGACACAGAGGATCCACTTCCTCTGGTCGTAACAGTACGCTTGGGCCATGGATTCCGCTGGCTCTAACCCAGGAATGTCTGAACTTCTACAGGAACTCGAACAACAGCGTACCACCCAGAAACAAGTGATAAATTACTTGCAGCATGTAGCAGCTCGCCTGGACTCCCTTTCTCCAGCACCGTCTGCACAGGGCCCTACTGCCCCGGCTGTTCCTGTTGCGGCTGCAGCGCAGCCAAGCTTTTCCGGACCGCGATTATCTGCTCCGCCCCGTTACAGCGGCAACCCAAAAACCTGTCGTGGGTTTCTTAACCAGTGTACAATTCACTTTGAACTGCTTCCTCATCACTTTCAATCTGACCGGGCTAAAGTGGCGTTCATTATCTCTCATCTTGAGGGTGAGGCTCTGGCCTGGGCGAATCCAATATGGGAGAGATCTGGACCTATCACCCGTAATGTGGCATTATTTATGGACTCTTTTAAGAGGGTGTTTGAGGAGCCAGGTCGAGCTTCTTCTGCGGCTTCCTCGCTGCTGCACGTCCGTCAAGGAGGCCGGTCGGTGGGCCAATATGCGATTCAGTTCCGCACCTTAGCGTCAGAGGTTTCCTGGAATGAGGAGGCTCTGGTGGCGGCTTTTTGGGAGGGTTTATCTGGACATATTAAGGATGAACTCGCAGGTCGTGATGTGCCTACCTCCCTTGAATCACTGATCTCTCTGGCAATAAGAATCGACATACGGTTTTCGGAGCGAGCTCGGGAGATCAGCCAGGAAAAAGACTTCCGAAACTCCAGTTTAAGTCTAATTTGTCTCAGCCTTCATTACGCCCCTCTTTTCGGATCCTGAACCCATGCAGGTGAACTCCACTCGGCTTTCGGATGAGGAACGTCGTCTCCGCATGTCTTCTGGACTCTGCCTCTACTGTGGTGGCCCGGGCCACCGTGTCCGTAATTGTCCTCAAAAGTCGGGAAACTCCAGCGCTTAGGGTCTCTGGGGAGGCGGCCCTAGGCGAAAATTATTCCACTCTCCAGATTCCTGTAACTCTGTTTCTTGGGGGCGTCAAAGTCTCCATACCTGCTTCCTTGGATTCCGGATCGGCGGGGAACTTTATACACCAGCATATAGTGAATCAATATCACATCCCTGTACGCCTGCTAAAGAATCCCCTACTGGTGACGGCTGTCAGCGGGCAAGTGCTGACGGATCCAGTCCGGTTTGTCACTGAGCCGTTGGAACTGCAGGTAGGGGTGTTACATGTAGAAAGGATTTCTCTGTATGTGCTCCCTGAACTGTCCCATTCTCTCTTGCTGGGGATACCCTGGCTTAGAATGCACAATCCCATAATCGAGTGGACTTCTGGAGAGGTTCTTCGATGGGGACCGCAGTGCCAAGACAGGTGCCTACGTTCTTGCCAACGAAGGGTTTCTACTCCTCCTCCTAAAGGCCTGGAGGCTTTGCCAGTTGTCTATCATTCCTTTGCTGACGTATTTGATAAAAAGGAGGCTGAGGTACTACCACCCCATCGCCCCTATGACTGTCCTATCGATCTGCTACCTGGTACATCTCCTCCTCGAGGTCGTGTGTACCCACTGTCTCCTGCTGAAATGCTAGCTACAGCAGATTATATCAAGGAGAATCTTGAAAGGGGTTTCATCAGGAGGTCTTCATCACCTGCAGGGGCAGGATTCTTTTTCGTGAAAAGAAGGATGGGTCCCTTCGCCCCTGTATAGACTATCGTGGTCTAAATAAGATCACCATCAAGAATAAGTATCCGTTACCATTAATTTCCGAGCTATTTGATAGACTCCGTGGGGCTCGGATCTTCTCTAAATTGGACTTGCGGGGGCTTACAATTTAATACGTATTCGTAAGGGTGACGAATGGAAGACAGCCTTTAACACCAGGGATGGCCACTATGAATACCTCGTTATGCCATTTGGTCTCTGTAATGCCCCTGCTGTCTTTCAGGAGTTTGTAAATGACATTTTTCGTGATCTGCTCTATTCTTGTGTTGTAGTCTATTTGGATGATATTCTTATTTTTCCAGAGACATCAAAACTCATCGCAGGCATGTGCAGCTGGTCTTGCAACGCTTACGGGAAAATCGTCTATACGCTAAACTGGAGAAGTGTGTCTTTGAAAAATCATCCCTGCCCTTCCTGGGATATATCATCTCTGATCAGGGTCTCGAAATGGATCCTGGAAAGGTGGCTGCAGTACTCAACTGGCCCCGTCCTTCCGGCCTGAAGGCAATACAGAGGTTCTTGGGCTTTGCTAATTATTATCGTCAGTTCATTCGTAATTTTTCTACCTTGACAGCTCCTATTTCCAGTCTCACCAGGAAGGGTGCCAATCCCAAACAGTGGTCCTCTGAAGCAGAGACGGCATTCTCCTCCCTCAAGCAGGCCTTTTCTTCAGCTCCAGTCCTTAGACGCCCGGAACTTCACAAACAGTTCTTCTTGGAGGTGGACGCATCCTCTGTAGGAGCCGGGCGGTCCTGTCACAGAAGAATGACTCGGGTCGTATGTATCCTTGTGGTTTCTTTTCTAAGTTATTTTCTGTTGCAGAAAAGAACTATTCTATTGGAGACAGGGAACTCCTAGCAATCAAGATGGCTCTAGAGGAATGGAGATACCTCCTGGAGGGTTCCTGTCTACCAGTCATAATTTACACCGATCACAAAAACCTGACGTACCTGCAGACAGCTCAGCGGCTCAATCCTCGTCAGGCTCGTTGGTCTCTCTTCTTTGCCCGATTTAATTTTCAACTTCACTTCCGGCCTGCTGATAAAAATACCAAAGCGGACGCGCTCTCTAGGTCTTTTGAAACCACTGATACTGAGGAGGAACCCCAGTTCATTATTGAACCGACTAAAGTAGTCCCAGTGGCTCCAGTCAACCTGTCCAAGGTTCCCCCAGGTAAGATCTTTGTTCCAGAATCCAAACGTAGGGAAATCCTACGGTGGGGACATGCGTCCAAGATTGCTGGCCATCCAGGTCAACGGGGACCTTGAATCTCATTTCCAGACATTACTGGTGGCCTTCCATGACAGCGGATATTGGGGACTTCGTGGCATCCTGTACCTCGTGCGCCCAGAATAAATCTCCCAGGATGAAACCTGCAGGTTTATTATTGCCACTGCCAGTACCGGAGGTCCCCTGGCAGCATATTGGTATGGACTTTATAACCGATTTACCTGTCTCCGAGGGTTGTACAGTCATTTGGGTTGTCGTTGACCGTTTTCCAAGATGTCACACTTTATCCCGCTTCCAGGTCTACCATCTGCTCCTCGGCTGGCTGAGCTATTCATCTTACATATTTTCCGTCTTCATGGATTTCCTCTCCACATCGTCTCAGATAGAGGAGTACAATTCACCTCCCGGTTCTGGAGATCTTTATGTAAGTCTCTGAATGTATCTCTGGATTTTTCTTCTGCTTACCATCCACAGTCTAATGGTCAGGTGGAGCATGAATCAAATATTGGTCAACTTCCTGCGACATTTCTCTAATGCCCATCAGGACGACTGGGTGAAGCATCTTCCCTGGGCGGAGTTTGCCCATAATAACCAAGTCAGTCAAGCCACAGGTAACTCTCCATTTTTGTAATCTACGGCCGACATCCGAGTATTCCTCTCCTGTACAACCTTCGTCAGGGGTTCCTGCAGCAGATTCTTGTGTGGAGCTGCTTTCTCGTGTCTGGTCTGACACAAAGGAATTTCTTCAGAGAACGGCTGACCGGATGAAAAGGTCCGCAGATAAGAGGCGTAGACCTTCTCCTCAGTTTGCCATTGGAGACAAGGTATGGCTTTCTTCTAAGAATATCCGTCTCAGACTGCCCTCCTACAAACTGGCTCCGCGATTCCTGGGACCTTTTCCTGTGATAAGAAAAATTAATCCTGTTGCTTACAAACTCAAATTACCAGCTACCTTGCGGATTCCCAATTCTTTTCATGTGTCGTTACTTAAACCAGCTGTCTTTAACAGGTTTTGCAAAGGTACCTCACTGAACCCTCCTCCTGTCACTACAAATGACGAATTTGAGGTCAAGGACATTCTAGATAGGAAGGTTATCCGAGGTAAGACCTTCTATTTGGTGGACTGGAAGGGCTATGGTCCTGAAGAGAGGTCATGGGAGGCCGCAGCCAATATCCACGCCCCCTGTTGTTGAAGAAATTTCACTCCAGGTCGACCGTGCGGAGGAGGGGTGTAAGAGGGGGTACTGTCAGATCCCTGTCTGCACAGCTCAGCACCATGGATTCCAGGGCTGGCTTACCTTATAAGAGACGCAGGCGTCCTCCAGCATATCGCCACATCCATCCTCACTACCAGGTGTCATCTGAGGCGCTATAGAGCATGCGCGTGCACCTCTCCCTGTCTTATAGGGGATAAGCAGCTGGTCCTGATTATCCTCCCCACCCATAGGTGGGGCTTTGAGTATTTAGGGCAGCTTCACTCTGGAGGAGGTGCCCAAGCGTGGTTGTTGTACCTCTTGACTCCCGCTGAAGCGTCCATCTGTGTCTGTTGGATTTTCTGGATTCTGACCCCTGCTTTGCTGGACCCTGACTCTGCCTACCATCTACTTGCTGGATTGCCTGGACTATGGACCCCTGCTCGGTTTGACTACGTATCTGCCTGCCATCTGTTTGTTGAATCACCTGGATTATCGAACACTGCATCTTCTGTCTATGCTTCTGTCCATCGTCTCCTGTAAGTCTGCCTGGATTCCTGACCCTGCACTGCCTGACAACGAGACAGCTTTAATCTACACACTGCATTACTCTGAACTTTGTTTTGCCTTTATCTCAAGTGACTTTTGTATAACTGTCTGCCAGTAAAGACCTTCTGTTCCTTTATTCCGCATTTGTTGGACTCTGTTCACATTGCTGCAGTTAGCTGCATTCTGGGTGACTGGTGCAAACACCAGTGTCCTGACTCTGTGAGTCAGCAGTCAGCAATATTGGGCAAATTCCTAGTCCTCTATCAGCTACCTGTTGTTTGGGCGTCAGGGTAAATTGCCTGCAGATCATTCCCTGGATGTACAAGTGCTGGATGACATTAATCCCTGCCTAAAACTGACTGGGTAGCGGAACATCAGCGGCGCTTGCTTAATGCCAAAGAAATTGTCCAGGAGCGCATGGAAGGTGCCGGGAGCGACAACAAAAATACTATGATTTGGCGGCCCATGCAGAGCCCTTAGCTGTGGGGACACCGTGTGGATTTGAAGAACAATCACCGTACCAGTAAGCTGGACAGTAAATGGGAGAGAACTCCCTATCTTGTGTCTGCCATCCCTAATGCTGAGACCCATACCTATGAGGTCACCAGAGAGGTGAGAGCCCCAAATTGTTCACAGAAACCGCCTAAAACTCTGCATGACAAAGGGGCCCATTGCTGGAGACTCCGGACCCCAGTCTTCTGTGCCAGGACTTTCTGCTCAGCCTGTGGAGCCTATGCAGGCTGTAGGCGGATCTAGTCAATGATGCTGAACCACTCCATTGGTTCCTCACACCCTGGTTAAATTTGTTGGTGCCCGCTCCAGCACCTACTGTGCCTTCACCTCGGAAGAGCCGGTTCCAAAACGTCCGGATCCAGTCTCCCTTGTAGAGGATCCTCCGGCTCCTGTTGTTCCTGACCAGGGTCTCACTGGTGGAGACCCTCCTGTTCGCTCCTCTCCCTTCTACCTCGGTGCTAGGGAGGAGGAAACCCCTGTGTTGAGAAGGTCCACCCGGATGAACAGGGGCGTCCGCCAGTCCGTTTAGGGGACTTTGATTATACTGGTGAGTGTCTCCTCCCGGGCAGTTACTACTGGAAATACTTGCTTGACGTTTGTGCGCAAGAATGGACTCCTCCACATGAGCCCTTGCCTGTGATACACCCCCAGGGGACCTCTGTGTGAGCATCATCTATTTAAGTTTGTGCCCAGAGATGGACTCCCTAGTGTGCGAGCCTCTGTGATATGTTTTATGGACTCACTCTTTGTCATGGACTATCCTGGTATTCCCTAACGTCCGCTGTGCCAGGTCAGCGCCCCAGTTCCACTTTGTATCCTGACGGAAGAGAACGGCGCCCTTGTCACCACGCTCCACCTTTTCCAGCTGGACCTGATATAAATTATGCATGTCATTCATTTGTGTTTATGTATGCCTGCATGTTTTCCTTTTGTCTTTCAGGAGATGAATCCAGCTGGGTGGACCCTGTGGTGGAGTGCGAGTCGTACTCAGTTTAAAGCTGTAGGGTATGCAGTATACGGGCACTTTAACACCCGTTTACCCCAATCTGTTATGTTCTTTAAGCGTTTCATGTAATTGCCTGCAGCAATGTTAAGGGTGTCATTTAGGTATTGGACCACTGGGGAGCTGGTGAGCAGGTCATATATAGCTAGGCCAAGGCAGGCTAGTGCAGTGCAGACCCTGGAGTCTGTAGAGGCCACATGTCTCAGGCCTAGACCAGTTCAGCAGAATCTGGAGGCAATCCCTAGAGCAAGAGGTACTAAACGTCAAGAGGAGGTAAATTATAAAGCTGGAGATTCAAGGATATAAGCCAGAAGTAGGGCATTGGGGCCTTGAAGCATCAATTCCAGTCAGGACGAGTCAGGAAGAAAGTAAGGTTCACCTGCAATTTCAAGTCCTGTATTACCACCCTCTGTTTAACCTTGCTGGATGTAAGACCACTGCAATTTTATTGTCTGCAAAAAGGAACTGTTGGAAAGACTGCTTACTGTATCATCACTGTCTTCAGTAAAGTTTGGATTCTGTTTTCAAGTTATCAGTCTGTACCTCAGTTATTCCTACTGTAAATACGGTGTGCCACCGTTTACTGGCACTGGCGTCACGACATATCAGGGACTTAGCCATAGGCACGTTAAACTACAACACCAAGGGCACCTCACCTTCCACCTGGCTGTGTCCCTCAAGAACCCAGAGAGTGCCCCAGAGGAGCAGCGTGCCGGCCTCTCCATCACTGGCATTCCCCAGGTTAGTTCCTACACAAAGCCCTGACTTGGGGATGCTACACATCCACAGTCTAATGGTCAGGTGGAACGCATGAATCAAATATTGGTCAACTTCCTGCGACATTTCTCTAATGCCCATCAGGACGACTGGGTGAAGCATCTTCCCTGGGCGGAGTTTGCCCATAATAACCAAGTCAGTCAAGCCACAGGTAACTCTCCATTTTTTGTAATCTACGGCCGACATCTGAGTATTCCTCTCCCTGTACAACCTTCGTCAGGGGTTCCTGCAGCAGATTCTTGTGTGGAGCTGCTTTCTCGTGTCTGGTCTGACACAAAGGAATTTCTTCAGAGAACGGCTGACCGGATGAAAAGGTCCGCAGATAAGAGGCGTAGACCTTCTCCTCAGTTTGCCATTGGAGACAAGGTATGGCTTTCTTCTAAGAATATCCGTCTCAGACTGCCCTCCTACAAACTGGCTCCGCGATTCCTGGGACCTTTTCCTGTGATAAGAAAAATTAATCCTGTTGCTTACAAACTCAAATTACCAGCTACCTTGCGGATTCCCAATTCTTTTCATGTGTCGTTACTTAAACCAGCTGTCTTTAACAGGTTTTGCAAAGGTACCTCACTGAACCCTCCTCCTGTCACTACAAATGACGAATTTGAGGTCAAGGACATTCTAGATAGGAAGGTTATCCGAGGTAAGACCTTCTATTTGGTGGACTGGAAGGGCTATGGTTGTTGAAGAAATTTCACTCCAGGTCGACCGTGCGGAGGAGGGGGTGTAAGAGGGGGTACTGTCAGATCCCTGTCTGCACAGCTCAGCACCATGGATTCCAGGGCTGGCTTACCTTATAAGAGACGCAGGCGTCCTCCAGCATATCGCCACATCCATCCTCACTACCAGGTGTCATCTGAGGCGCTATAGAGCATGCGCGTGCACCTCTCCCTGTCTTATAGGGGATAAGCAGCTGGTCCTGATTATCCTCCCCACCCATAGGTGGGGCTTTGAGTATTTAGGGCAGCTTCACTCTGGAGGAGGTGCCCAAGCGTGGTTGTTGTACCTCTTGACTCCCGCTGAAGCGTCCATCTGTGTCTGTTGGATTTTCTGGATTCTGACCCCTGCTTTGCTGGACCCTGACTCTGCCTACCATCTACTTGCTGGATTGCCTGGACTATGGACCCCTGCTCGGTTTGACTACGTATCTGCCTGCCATCTGTTTGTTGAATCACCTGGATTATCGAACACTGCATCTTCTGTCTACGCTTCTGTCCATCGTCTCCTGTAAGTCTGCCTGGATTCCTGACCCTGCACTGCCTGACAACGAGACAGCTTTAATCTACACACTGCATTACTCTGAACTTTGTTTTGCCTTTATCTCAAGTGACTTTTGTATAACTGTCTGCCAGTAAAGACCTTCTGTTCCTTTATTCCGCATTTGTTGGACTCTGTTCACATTGCTGCAGTTAGCTGCATTCTGGGTGACTGGTGCAAACACCAGTGTCCTGACTCTGTGAGTCAGCAGTCAGCAATATTGGGCAAATTCCTAGTCCTCTATCAGCTGACACAGAGGATCCACTTCCTCTGGTCGTAACAATATCTCTGTAAATGACTTTTTTAAAATTTTTTAGGCCTCATGCACACGACCGTTGATTGATTCTGTGTCTGTTGCTCCGTTTTTCGTGATTTTCTGCGGACCCATTGGTTTTCAATGGGTCCGTGGAAAACTCGGAAAATGCACCGTTTGTCCTCCGCGTCCGTGGTCCGTGATTCCAGTCCGTCAAAAAAATATAACCTGTCCTATTCTTGTCCGTGAAAAACGGTTCACGGACTTATTCAAGTCAATGGGACCGTGAAAAAATGCGGATGGCCATCTGTGTGTCATCCGCGTTCCGCGTCCGTTTCTTTTGCGGATCCCTTGGCAGGCACTTGGCAAAAATTGTCAGCCTGTCTTTTGGTAAAATCTTTTTAGGTCATGTCCGCTAAAAAAAACGGAAGACACACGGAAACACAACGGAAGGCGGACAGCATTCTTGCGGACAGCATAAAAAAACAGTCGTGTGCATGAGGCCTTATACAAAGTTGTCAATTTACAGAGATATTTCTCTCACCCAACATGGGTATATGCAAAAATACACCCCAAGACACATGAGGTTGTGGTCAGAAGCCAAGTCATTAAGTGCCTTTATTTCCTTAACCGCTCCAGGGACCGCTCCACGGATGCGTTCGGCAGGCGGTCGGGTTATTCTGGGTGGACGCATCCGTGCGTCATCTCGCGAGAGGCGAGATTTCCTGTGAACGCGCGCACGCTCACAGGATCACGTCGGGAGGAAGGGTAGGTCAGGGGGGTGACAGGGGGTGATCAGGGGTTAATCGGGGTTAATCAGTGACGGGGGTGGATAGGGGTGTCTGTGTGGTGATTGGTGCACAGGCAGCAGGCATATCAGACGCTGTTAACAAAACAGCGTCTGATATGCGATTTCTTTAACTACTACAGCCTGCCAGCGCATGATCAGCGCTGGCAGGCTGTAGCTTAACTTCCTCCCAACGCGATCCTGTGAGCGCGCAACTCACGCGATCAAGTGGATAAGGTGAGTTTATTTTTTTATTTTTAACCCTTAATCTACATTTTACTAAGCATTCTGTATTGAGAATGCTATTATTTTCCTTATAACCATGTTATAAGGGAAAATAATAAAGATCGGGTCCCGTCTCTTAGCAACCTTGCGGGAAAATCGCACTGCATCCGCACTTGCTTGCGGATGCTTGCGATTTTCACGCAGCCTCATTCACTTCTATGGGGCCTGCGTTGCGTGAAAAACGCAGAATATAGAGCATGCTGCGATTTTCACGCAACGCAGAAGTGATGCGTGAAAATCACCGCTCATGTGCACAGCCCCATAGAAATGAATAGGTCAGGATTCAGTGCGGGTGCAATGCGTTCACCTCACGCATTGCACCCGCACGGAAATCACGCCCGTGTGAAACGGGCCTTAGAGTTTTGGAGCAAATTCCGATACCAAAAAGGGGTGGCGACACAACAGCCCTATTGAAAAAAAGAGAACTATACTGGATATTTACGTTAAAGACATTAAAACCTAATGGTCTTAATGTGGAATTTAAGGTGATGTAGTGAGAAACGGATACTCAATGTGGTAACGGGGCCCGCTTTTCATTTTAATTGTATAGGAAGGAATAGATATGTGCGATTTAATACAATCCATCTCCCTGACTAACGGTAATATGTTCTGTCTTTTCAGATACATGCCAACATAGCCATTTGGATGAAACAACTCACTGGAGAAATGGACAACAGGACCAAAGAGGCTATTTTTTGCCATGTCTTTATATTTTTATCCTTGGGACACCACAACATGGAATATATTTACCCAATAGTGAGATTCCATTAATTTCTAGGATGATTTGTTTGGATCCCTGTGATTCCCTCTTTTGGGATTCACAGGTTACTAACTTGTGATCCTAGGATGTTATTCTATATTAGATATAGCTGATTTCTTTTTAGACAGTGCTATACAGGAATTGGGGGGGGGGGGGGGGCGGGGGGCCTGGATCACAAAAAAGTGAGGCCAGTGACCCCCTTTCCTAAAGGGACAAGTTTGTGGCCCCTGTGCAAACACAGCCTCGTTCATATACACCTAGGTTGTCATGTTTACTATGGGTATACGGCCAGCAGAAGTGCAGGCGGTGACCCTATGATACCTGGGACAGGACCGGGTGGGGTTAACACCCTGCCTGGTCTTTGATCCCCGACCTTATAGATGTGAGTGAGGAGTCATAATATCAGCTATTTGCTGAATATACAGGGTGGGCCATTTATATGGATACACCTTAGTAAAATGGGAATGGTTGGTGATATTAACTTCCTGTTTGTGGCACATTAGTATATGTGAGGGGGGAAACTTTTCAAGATGGGTGGTGACCATGGCGGCCATTTTGAAGTCGGCCATTTTGAATCCAACTTTTGTTTTTTCAATAGGAAGAGGGTCATCTGACACATCAAACTTATTGGGAATTTCACAAGAAAAACAATGGTGTGCTTGGTTTTAACGTAACTTTATTCTTTCATGGGTTATTTACAAGTTTCTCTTTGTTTACAGCCATTGACATGCCGCCGAGGTTAACACGTGAGGAGCAGATAGAAATTGTGTTGATGTCTGGTCAACGCAGTAACCGGGTCATTGTAGCAGATTTTAATGCAAGACCCCCTACTAGACCACCCATCTCCCATGCTACAGTTAGCAAACTGCTTGCTAAGTTTCGTGAAACTGGTTCAGTGTTGGATTTGCCAAAATGTGGAGGCATGAAATCTGTCACTAATGAAGAAACATCAGTGGCTGTCCTAGCTTCATTCAGCAAGAGCCCACAGAGTAGCACTCGCCGCATGTCACTGGAGAGTGGCATTAGTCGAACATCCCTTCGGCGGATATTAGCTACTCACAAATGGCACCCTTACAAACTCCAGCTACTGCAGCATCTCGACGAGGATGACCCAGATCGGCGCACTAAATTTGCAGAATGGGCAAAACAAAAATTGGAACAGGACCCTCAGTTTACGCAGAAGATTTTGTTCAGTGATGAGGCAAACTTTTATGTGAATGGTGAAGTTAACATACAAATCCACCGCTATTGGTCTGACACTAACCCACATTGGATAGATCCCTCCAAGACTGTTGGAACAAAAAAATTGATGGTATGGTGTGGTATATGGGGTACAAAGATAGTGGGGCCATTCTTCATCAATGGAAACCTCAAGGCCACTGGATATGCGAAATTGCTACATGATGATGTGTTTCCCTCTTTATGCACTGAATCTGGCACGTTCCCTGAGTTTTTCCAGCAAGATGGTGCACCACCACATTATGGGTGTCAGGTCCAAGCGTTCCTAGATAAACAGTTTCCTGGAAAGTGGATTGGTCATCGTGGGCCAGTTAAATGGCCCCCAAGGTCTCCGATCTGACCCCCTTACACTTTTATCTTTGATGAAGATACGAGATGTGCAGCACCTGAAACTACGGATACTGGAAGCCTGTGCTAGCATTTCATCTGCGGTGTTGCTATCAGTGTATGAAGAGTGGGAGAAGAGGGTTGCATTGACAATCCAACACAATAGGCAGCACAATGAGCACATTTTATAAGTGGTCAGAAACTTGTAAATAACTCATGAAAGAATAAAGTCACGTTAAAACCAAGGACACCATTATTTTTCTTGTGAAATTCCCAATAAGTTTGATGTGTCACATGATCCTCTTCCTATTGAATAAACTAAAGTTGGATTCAAAATCGCCAACTTCAAAATGGCCGCCATGGTCACCACCCATCTTGAAAAGTTTCCCCTCATATATACTAATGTGCCACAAACAGGAAGTTAATATCACCAACCCTTCCCATTTTATTAAGGTGTATCCATATAAATGGCCCACCCTGTACATTACAATGTTAAATTGACACTAGAAGCGTGGAGCAGGCGCATTATGCATTTGAATATTGGGCATCCATCTTTGTTGTGGTCTCCCTGTGGTAGACTAGCAATGGTATCGCGAGGCGGCCAGACGCATGCACATTGTCTGTGGTACGTGGCGTCCATTGGAAGTAAGGGTAACTGTGTACTGAAGCGAAATCCGTCTCTCGCTAAAGGACGGCATGGTGGCGCTTGCGCTAATGCCGACATGGTCCTGGGATCTGTAGTTCCACCTGAGAGCTCATCCAATGTTTTTAATCAGCACTTATTGGCACTTTATTATCACCTGAGTTTAATAGGGGAATTTAAAGTTTTAAATGTATTGATGAATTATGAAGCACATGTATATATTCTAAATTACGGTATATGTTTGTGAACTAGATATCGTATTGATACAGAGATGAATTTGCACGTTTTATATGTAGAAATTATGACTTTATGCTTAATTATGTAATCATGTGATAAGATTGAGGCTGCTATGAATACACAGCATGTTTGCACACATGTTATGGCTTGACAAAGACTGCATGGAGCAGTTGAAACGTTGCTATCACATGGGGTAATAAATCACCCACTTTTTTAACTTTACTTGGAGTGCTGCCTGCCGTTTCTTTCATATGCACTAAAGGAAATTGGTCATAGGCCCTTGGCAGGATTTGCACCCACTTTGTAAGTAGTGTGCTGCTCTTTATTTTCTTTTTCAATAAAAATACAGTTATATATATAAAAGAAGACTTAGTGGCCCGTATTCAGTGCATTTTGCACTGGGTGGGAAATCTGAGGCTGGAGGACCATCATGAAAGACTAAGGAATGTATTTTATGCTGTTTGGTGCTTTATCTTTAAGGCTTGTTGATATATTTAAACCTCCTGCACTTTGCTACCCAATCACTGCAGCTTGGCATCTTCCAGCTATATTTCTCCCAAGTGTTCTTGAGATACACCTGGCATTGATTTATCTAGTGATAGAATACGTCAGCGGATAATAGTTTTTCACACAGATTTTTTTTTTTATAGGCAGTTGAGATAGGAAATCAGTTGTAATTATATGCTGCTGGCGTCAGCAGAGCCAAATCTGAGCAGAAAAGCGCATTATCTTCAGCCCAATTTAACACTGTGCAGTGGAAATGCCATAAAAGAAGGTACATTTAAACTGCACCTAATTGTATAAAATAGGAAGTATGTGCAGATAGTATCAGCAGGTAAAGCGGTGTGTTCTACCAAACCACATGTGAAATGGGAACCATATTATACTATTGTAAAAATGTTTAAACCCAATGGAGGGACCTGATGTCATTGTTCTCTCAAAAGCAGCGTCAGCTATTCCCTCAATGCACCAGCTGCCAAGTGGTAACTACTATGGGCACAATGACTGGGGAATCCAACTTGGAAAGTCCATACTTCCTTAAGAGAGTTAAAGGGATTGTCCCACAAAAATATTCAACATTTTTCAAACCAGCACCTGAAACTGAATACTTTTATAGTTGCATGTAATTAATAACTTAGTATAGTTATGCAATAAAACCTATTGGTACAGTACCACCTGCACTTTATTATTTTCCTTATTTCTCTGTCCATATGGCTGAGGTGGTCGCACATGCTCAGTTCCATCCTTCAACTGCCACCAGCCATATCTACTGTTAGAAGCTGCAACAATTACAGGGAGAGAGCTGTAGCATAAAGGACACTACCCTGAGAAAGGATCTGCCTCACAAGCTGCAACGCAAAAGACATGCCCCCTGAGAAAGGACACGCCTCATGAACTTCCAGCTTGAAATAAATGTAGAAGATCAACTGGAGCAATAAATGGAGAGATCTCGCCATCATGTCAGGTACAGGGTTGGTTCTAGCTTTGATAGAAAGAGATTCCCCCATACTATAAGATGCCAGATTCATAGAATACCCCTTTAAGGGTAAAAAGAATTGGGGATAAACCTTAGACTTTGATTATGTAATAAATGATCTCCTTCTCCGGTGAGGAACGTGACACCTATGAACGAGACATGTACCCAGGCTCCACCCATAAGCAAAGTAGGTCACTGCGTAGAGCGCATTCTTGCTGGGGGCGCCGGCCGCTCTGGCCGCAATAGAAGTAAGGCGCTCTCCACTCTGACTCCGTAAAGGCACGATAAGCCTGCCCCTTACCCCTCCTCTCTACATTGTGATGGACATCTTGCTGTGATGCCGGGACTGCGCTCTTCTCGCTCATGTGCTGTGCGTTGTCTGTTACAGCTCGATCCCGGCTCTGGCACTCACGTCTTCATCTTTCAGACTGCGCATGCGCCGTTCAGTCCCATCGCGCTCGTGCCCCGCTTCACGTCTTTAACGTGAGGGATGGAACTAAACGGCGCATGCGCAGTCTGCAGAATGAAGGCGGTGAGTGAGGGAGCTGGAATCGCGCTGTAACAGGCAGCACATGGCGCATGCGCGAGAAGAGTGTAGTACCGGCAAAATGTCCATCACAATGTAGAGAGGAGGAGTAAGGCAAGCTATCGTGCCTTAAGCTAAGGAGGCCACTGCCCCTTGACTTCAAGCCTGACTTGAAAAAGGCACCAACAGACAATAAAACTGCAATTTTAACAAATATGAGGAGACAGAATGAGGAAAGAAAATCATGATTAGCAACACACTGGGGGATACTTTAAGGTACTGTGGTTGGTTTAATATGTGTTTTCCAGGTGACAGGTTCCCTTTAATGTGCATGCGCGAAACCGGCTGGGACACACTGCGGCTGCGCACTCAGGGGTAGGCAGATTTGTCAGTGCAAAATGTTTCAACAGATCTCCCTACCCCTGAAGGCACACGCACGGTGTAAATTCCTGATGTGTGTGGCTGACGGGATTATATAGCTGTGCATGCGCACCCTCTCTTGCCCAGCCGTGGCTCCGGGTGCAGTGTCCCCCCTCTGGCTGACAAAAAGGGGTCAATGGGCAGCAAAATTAGCTTTTGCCTAGGGTGGCAAAAATCCTTGCATCAGTCCTGCATGTACCTGGCTTCAAAGGTGGCAAATACTGTCTCCTAAGTACAGTTTAAACATCTTTATGTGTCTATGTTTTCCATTTTAGGGCAGAGATTTGTCAGTATTTAATGTACTTTTTCCGGCAAGGACATTAGGGCTAGGAACAGGTACATGTATATATACGGTATACACTAATGTCATGTTGTTTGTCCAGGGTGGCGCGAGTTGGATACAATAATTACGATGCTCCAGTGATTTATGGGCACTCGATGTACGTCATAGACTTTATTGTGGTTGAGGCAGGTATTGAGGTATGTAATCGTTCTATAACTTCCTCCTCTTTAGAAATCCACTTATCTCTGTACATCTCTCAGAGGAGCCCGTGATAGCAATATTCTGTACTGGAGATTGTTATCCATGTCTGCCCGTGCTTTGCACAAGATGTTCTCAGTTAGCAACCTACTGAACGTTCCTATCATTGACCAGTTGCTGTTGTAAGACGCAGAGGGCTAGAAGCACTGCGGACATACAGTAGCAATAAGGGGGCAGGTACTTTTACATGGGTGTTATAGGTTATGTAAGCGCAGTAATAATGTCATCTGTGATACGTCTTGTAACAATTTATACCGTATATAGGTACATCCACAGGTAATAGAAAGAAATCAACGAATTCCATAGCAAATCCATGACAAAATATACATAATGTGTTGTGGATTTTGCTGCTAATCCACATTTTTTTGTGTATTTTCACTGCAGATTTCACACTGCTGCATTAAAAAAGGTGTAATCTGTGGTGAAAAGCGACAGAAACTGCTGAATCTACAAAATCCATGTGATATGTTTTCATAGATATTTGTTGAGGGAATGCCCAAAAAAAGATCTTTTTGCAACTTCGCAGGAATCTTCACAATCTAGTTTTAAGCCATTCACTGGAAAAAGTAGGTTCTCTGAAGTGGATAGAAGCAAGGGGGGGGGGGGGGTAGAGGCGTTGCTTGATAAAGATTCTCTTTGAGTCGAAACGTCGCTTCTTTTTGGTTGAATAAAGAGTTTGGATTGAAGAAATTGGAGTGCTGCGATTTTTGATTGTTTTTTGTGCTATTGGAGGGGTCCTTAGAGCCAGGACCTTGCATCGCTTTGCACCGCCACAGATTGGATTAATGGACATTGCTCCATGGGTAGTGCTGACTCATCCTTGTTCCTTTTTTAATCTCAAAACCAGCACTGAATTATCATTTTCAATTAGAGGCAACACAATGTTCATCTTGAGAAAACCCCCTGATCTCATGACCCTCTAGTAATGGAGAATACAAATCTCTCCAGAGGCGTAATGTCATTATGGGGAACCTTTAGGGGTTTTAGGAGATATTTTATTTTTTATGCCTTTGCCCTGCTCTGCCTCTCACTGCCTGAAGGCTACACGTGCTCCCTCCAACTCTGAAAGGGCCAGCACACATGCCTTAGTCTTCCCCAGCCTATGGCTGGTCAACTTTGGTACTCCTGTGGAAAGGTGCCCAAGCAAAAGCTTTTCTAGTCCATTACACCCCTGTGCTATATTCTGTCTGACTACTCATGTTTGACCTTGGACTGACTACTGGATTTTGACCTTCTGCTGCTTGACTTGACTTTTGCTTGTTTCCTGGATTTAAACCAGTGCTGCCTGCCCTTTGGCCTGTTTCTGAATTGCATGTACTCTGCCTGCCCTGGCCTTGTTTTGTCCCTGACTATGGTTTTGCCTGATTCCTCCAGTGACTTAACAGGGACTACTACAGGAGGTAGCAGTCTGGTGGTTCCCCTGCAGTAGAGTCCAGATCACTGAATAGTTTAAAGCATGAAGAACGGAGGGCCAACAGGACAACACCATTTTGAGTAGCTGCAAGTCAAATTTGTTCAATGGCACAGCAGATCCACATCTGTTTCTCTAACACCAGGCTTAGATTGATTGCTTGGAATGCCATTCTCCCAATAGGTGAGTGTCCCACAGTTTTGATCCACAAATATCCTTTGCACACGTCATGAATGCCTAAGGTGGGAATACTCTTTTAAGAGATCCTCTTGCATCTGCTATGCCTGCTACCATGGCAATTATGCCCCTAAATCCATCCACCTCAATAGCATGCAACCTATAATTCCTACAGGGATCTGAATTGAATAAACCAGTGAATTAGACAGTAGTAAGATAGATGACAATGAATATGGTATTATTTACTCCCCCCATGAATGCATCTGCAGCAGTTTCTTCATATTGCGTGCGTCGCATGGCTTACAGTCCACAACGTACCAATATTTCCATTTTGAGTCTTTCTTTTTCTTTTTAAGTAATGATGCTTATGAAAAGCCAGAATTTACTAAAGGAAATGTTTGAAACATCCCTACTAAAAGAATAGCGACAGCAAGGAACACGAACCTGTTCTTCCTGCATGACTACGATCTGTGGAATCGGAGGATCGTTCTCTCCCCATGGTAAAAATATTTACACTGACTGCACTCTACGTTCCCGACTTCCTCCGGCAATGTAAACCTAGTGGAGGCTGAGCTCAATATTATCATTCTGGACTCAGCTGTTCCCATAGAAACCTGCGCTTTCTTGGAATGTAGATAGAAGTGGGAACTTTATCCTCCCGGCAAGACAGATTTTTGGTAAATTTATCTACTTTTTATAAACTACACTAATAAATAGTAGAACATTTTAATCATTAGAAACCACTGTAAAAAAAATATTTTAAAGACGACCTGTCACCTCTACTGACATCAAACTACTTGTATTCCCCGTGGAGCATCATTTCTTGGACTTCTGCCTTTTGCAGTTCCTCTGTTATTCCTCCTTTATAAATAAATTGACAGCTAGATGTTTGCATTCCCCTTGTTAAAATGTTGTATAACTACTTGAGTCTAGCATTTGCCAGCAGTGACTGGTCAGACTGTGTAGGGACACGCCCCCCAGCTGACAAATGGCAACGCAGAAAGATGGTTCAGCATTCTTATTTCAAGAAGAACAGACACATGTACTAAAACAGACAGATGGCACCTATGTGGTATCACTGTATACCGTAAAGTGATGTTTAAACAGATAGTACTTACAGACATGCCAATGGACAATTGCCACTGAACTGCTTTACAAGAAATTTTGCTGACCACTGAGCCAGATGTTATAAAACTACACCCCTTAAAATTCCACGGGTGGTGTAGCTTCTGAAATGTGGTCAGTTTCTTGGGGTTTCCACTGTAGTACATCAGGGTTTCTTTAAATGCAGCATGGTGCTCAAAAACCATTCCAGCAAAATCTGCCCTCCAAAAACAATATGGCACTCCTTGCGTTCTGAGCCCTGAAGTGTGCTCATACAGCAGTTTGGGATTATATGTGGAGTATTTATGTAAACTGCAGAATCAGGGTAATAAATATTGAGTTTTGTTTTGTTGTTAACCCTTGTTGTGTTACAGGAAATAAAATAGATTAAAATGGAAAATCAGCAAAAATTTAATTCTGAAATTTCACCTCCGTTTTGCTTTCATTCCTGTGGAATACCTCAAGGGTTTACAACATTTCTCAAATCAGTTTTGAATAGTTTGAGCGGTATAGTTTCTAAATTGGGGTAATTTATGGTGGTTTCTATTATGTCAGTTCCTCAAAGTGACTTTAAAATAAAATTGGTCTATAAAAAATTGATTTGTGAAGTTTTCTTAAAAATTTCAAAAATTGCTTCTGAAATTCTAAACCTTCTAAAGTCCTAAAAAAAAAAAAAAGAATGTTACCAAAATTATGCCAACATAAACTAGACATATGGTGATTGTTAATTAATAACTATTTTCTGAGGTATCACTATCCGTCTTAAAAGCAGAGAAATTTAAATTGAGAAAATAGTGAATTTTCCAAACTATTTGGTAAATTTGGGATTTTTTAAATATAAATAGAGGTATTGACTCAAATTTAACAATAACACGAAGTACAATGTGTCACGAAAAAAACAATCTCAAAATGGTTTGGATAAGTAAAAGCATTCCAAAGTTATTACCACATACAGTGACACATGTCATATTTGCAAGATTAGGTTTGGTCGGGAAGGGGGTAAAAGGACCGGTTTGGGAGTGGTTAACCAAGCCCTTAACAAGCAATTTGGTAAATAGCAATAGGAACTGCTTCTTAGGGTGGTATTACACTGCCGACTACACAGGCCGATGCAAACTTTGAATGAGAGAGGAACAATTCCTACCGCAGTCGTTCCCTCCTTCATTCTTTTCTGTAGATGACTGGCAGTATAATCCCTGATTACCAGGGATGGACTTGGAACTTGAAGTGGCCCTCTAAAAAACATAAAAGTGGCCCGATGTTCTAGGTGGGTCCAAATTGACAGACGGTTGGGCAACACAAGTAGAATAGAAAAACACAAGTAGGCGAGGCCGGCAATACCGTAGTGCAGAACAAAGTACTGCCCCAGAAGAACTAGAAGAACTAAATACCACAGTGCAGCAAAATACATCGTACTAAGGACAGCAATACAGTTGAATTCAGGAGGACACCTGCTGATACTGGCCAGTGCCTGATGCTCCTACATTAATACTGAAAACACAGATCTTTATGTACCCGGCTGGTGGCCATAGAGAGGGCTTGGGCATTGGCCCACTGGAAAATGTCCCTGTTGGATCCATAGCCAGTCCACCCCTGCCAATTACACAGACTGATGCAAGGAAAGATTCCTACCACAGTTGTTCCTCCCAGATGATCTTCTGTAGATGATCGGCAACACATCCCTGATGTGCTACTGATTATTGGGCCTCTTACAACCTGATGAAGAATTCCAATAAGCTGAAGTTCATCAGCTGCTCGATTATACAGGCCAAATTCTGCAGCTGGCCCCCTTGCCTATAGGGCACATATATAGCTGTACCGGCTATACATATGGCATATAAACCCTTAGGGGTTATTTGTTCACTACATTATAGTATAGTAAATGGTTAAATGGGTTTTCTGGCACATTAATATTGATGACTTGTCCTCAGAATTGTTTATCAATACCAGATAAATGGTGGCCCAGTCGTTTCTGGTGCCAGCGTACTTCAGATCAGCTCCTATTCACTTGAATGGGAGCTTTGCTCCAGTACCCCGACATGGCCACTGCACAGTGGACAGACCCTTCAGCTTCAGTTTCTGTCCACTGTACAGTTTCTGGTGCCGGCGACTGCCTGATACGGTGCCAGGTGTCAGATCCCCACCAATCTGATATTGACCTATCCTTAGGACAGGTCATCAATATCTATGTGCCGGAAAACCCCTTCAACTAAGAAAAAGTTGATGCTCTACTGTAGACAATTGTTTTTTGTTTGAAGGATCCCCAGATGATGCAATGCGTGGTCATGCTGCCTCCTCCGGAGTCAGGCACTCTGACAAGTGAGATATAAGCTACTTTTGATTGGTTGCTATAGTTTTGATGCAGTAAAACCCCAGGGCCTTTAGTGACATGACAGACACAGTTCTTGCACCCATGCACTTCAGAGGATGGGAGTAAGGGTGTGCATGTATTGTATTTATAATGTATGTAGTGTGTCGGTAGTCCTTGTATACTCCAAGATGTCAACAATGTGGAACAGACTGGATCCTAAGGATATGCAGCTTGAAAATCCTATTTGAGGCAACTCAAAATGGTCTATATATGTTTAGTGAATCACACACCCGAATCTCCCTGATGTCCCTTCTGAAAAGTTGGCAAATGTAGTTTATGATGTCTGAATAAGTTATGCAGTGTGTCTCAATCTGAAGGAGAGCATGTTGCAAAGGTTTGGAGGGTTATTGTAGGTGGTAGACTTTCCTAACGAGGTGGATTTTCAGGTTGTTTTTGAACGTTTGGATGATGGAGGAGACTCTGATGTTCTGAGGAAGAGGATTCCAGAGTATGAAGGTTGCACATGAGAAATCTTGGAGAGGACTGTGTAAGGAGCAGACAGAGGGAGAGTAAAGAAGGAGGTCTTGGGATCGGAGATAGTATGTGGATGTATCAGGAAATTAGGTCAGAGATGTATGGAGGGGACGGATTGTGGACAAATATGCTATCCAGTGGGGAACCAGTGAAGGGGATCAACGAGGCAGCAGTACGCGGATTGATTGTAGGAACAACAGAATGTTAAATGGGGAAGCCACAGAGAAGGATGTTGTAGTAGTCTGGGCGGGAGATGATGAGGGAATGCAGGATTGAGGACAGAGCGAATACGAGAAATTTATTTGTGTTAGAAGACACAGGAGTTGGTAAGGGCTTGAATGTGTGATTTAAAGGAAAGGGCAGAATCAGATGTTATCCAAGGCTGCAGACTTGTAAGACTGGAGACTGAATCATTATTAATGGTGTCCTCAATGCTGAGAGATACAGGCAGATAATTATCCATCAAGCAGTACCATCAGGGAGAAGTCTGATTGGCTCTAAATTTATTCTGCAGCAGGAGAACGACCCCAAACATACAGCCAATGTCTTTAAGAATTATCAGGAGCGTAAAGAAGAACAAGTCCTGGAAGTGAGGATATCAACCCCACAGAGCCCTGACCCCCCTGGTTGCCCCATAGTAGCCTCCACTAATTCAATTATTTTACCACTGTCCGTCTTTCTAGAGAAAACTCTGACACCACTGATTAAGAACACGAATCCTTTGTGCTAGACACATTAGCCGTCCTGACAGTCATAAACAATTTACAACCCTTACCACCAGAAGCCATTCTAGTAACCTGGGATGTGGCAAGCCTCTACTCTTCAATATAACACCAGAATGGAATCCAATCAGTCAAAAGATTATTACATTCTACTGACATATACACAGAAGTCACTTCTCTTTGTTTGGAGCTTTTAAGGTACTTTCACACTAGCGGTATTCTTTTCCGGCATTGAGTTCTGTCCTCGGGGCTCAATACCGGAAAAAAATGATCAGTTATATCTTAATGCATTCTGAATGGAGAGAAATCCGTTCAGTATGCATCACGATGTCTTCAGTTCAGTCACTGAACAGCGTTTTGGCCGGAGATAATACCGCAGCATGCTCGGTCCAAAATTCCGGAAGACATGCCGGAATGCCGGATGTGGCATTAATTTTCATTGAAATGTATTAGTGCCGGATCCGGCATTAAAATTACCGCATTGATGGATACAGCATTCTGGTCTGCGCATGCGCAGACCTTTAAAAATGTGAAAAAAATAAATACCAGATCCGTTTTGCCGAATGACATCGGAAAAACGAATCTGGTATTGCGATGCATTTTTCTGACTGATCGGGCATTTTTCAGACTGATCAGGATCCTGATCAGTCTGAAAAATGCCTGATCAGGCAGAAAAAATGACATGCGTTTGCATACAGTTTGCCTGATCAGGCAGGCAGTTCAGGCAACGGAACTGCCTGCCGGAATCAAACAACGCAAGTGTGAAAGTACCCTTAGAGCTTGTACTGTCCAACAACTTCTTTTTATTTTAAGATTAATTTTATATACAAAGACAGGAAACCGCTATGGGGTCCAAAGTAGCTCCCCCATATGCAAGTGGTCGAACATGCCCCCCTCCCCCTTAGAAGGGGTGAGAATAAGGCTAAACAGCTCAAAATAAGGGAAGCATATTGGATTCACAGGCTACAGAGCCTTTCACTCAAAGGACTTAACAGGGAATATGAGATTCAGAGTTTTCTCTAATGTATGTATATCTAACAATGCAAACATATGGAGAATTTAATTTCCCTTTTGTCTTTTTTCCTTTTAGGCCCATTAAAGGGGTTCTGCAGTTATTTTAAACTAATGATCTATCCTCTGGATAGATCATCAGCATCTGATCTGCAGGGGTCCGACACCCAGGACCCCCGCCGATCAGCTGTTTGAGAAGGCAGCGGCGCTGGCTTCATTTCAGTGAACGGAGCTTAGCCCCGCCCAGGCCAGTGATACTAGTCGTGACATCACTGGGCCTGAGGTAAACAGCGAGAAGGCCTCGGCGCTACTGCCAGTGCCGCTGCCTTCTCAAACAGCTGATCGGCGGGGGTCCCGGGTGTCGGACCCCTGCCAATCAGATGCTGATGATCTATCCAGAGGATAGATCATCAGTTTAAAATTACTGCAGAACCCCTTTAACCATAATGATATCCTTTTCTATCATCCGTTTCATCTAGATCTATTCCTGACTTACACATTTGGCCCGCCGGCCAGCTTACTGTGAACTAAGTAGTATGTAGATCTTAAGGTCCTCCTGTTTTTCTGGTTTTATTCTTCTCTCTACCTTTTTTTCGCCTCCTCTGCATACTTCCTTTCGTCTTCTCTTCCTCTCTTTTTTTGTCGTTTTCTATTGTTATTCCTTTTACCCCTTCTAGTTTATTCTCCCTCTAATTCCATTTTTTTAATTCTTTCTTATTTTTCAAATTTTTCTTCCCCTTTTTTTCTTTCCTTTTGGTACTCCACTTTTTCCCCAATTACTCTTATTATTTCTTATATATACTTATTTTGCTTTATTTCTCTTAATTTTCTCCCTTTTATTTTTCTGTTCCTACTTTTCTCCATGACTTTCTGGATAATATTTTTCCCTTCAGCTTTACATACTATGTTTCATTTTTTTTCTAATTTTGTTATATTTTTCTATATTTCTTCTTATTTTCTACCTTTTCTATATATTCTTCCTTTTTTTCCCATTTATCTTTGTTCCCTATCTTCTTACCCCTCTGCTCCATAGATCCATCATCTGGAATTACAATTAGTATTACACACGGCTTGTGGAACGCACAACTCGTCCTATGCGTTCCACAGCGCCTTCCAGTGGAACGCATGCATACTGCGCATGCAAGTTCCCGGATTTCTCTTACATAGGGTGATTACGGCCTATTATCGCAATTCATGCTCTTCTCATCTTCTATGTTTGGTGCCAAATAAATAGAAGTTATAAGTATGTGTACACCATACTGCTTTCATAATGAGACCAGACACAAGTTGGTTCCATTGAAAGCACTTCTCATCCCCCAAGCCAAGAGAGCTTTATTCAAATTTATGTTCACTTAAATAGCAGACATGACATCACATAATGGGTGTTCCTTAAAAAAAGGTAATTGGCTCCTTAACTTTTTAGGAGTGGTTTCAGCAAGATCAACTCTGAGTTCATAGGTAGATTTGAAAACTGCAACCTATTCCCCCTCCCCCTTCACAGTGACCTTACACACACATCTGGATAGCGGCCATCTTGTGGACAAAAATGTGTACTACGATTTTCACTAATTAATATATATATATATATATATATAAATAAAACTTATCTCTCACAAATCCCTCCTTTTTGCGGGAAATAGACCAAAGGTGAACAGGCAAAGTGAGGTACTCTCCCAACGCCCTACACAGCGAAGAGCTGGACTTTCCTAATTGCTTCACCAGGTCCCCTCAACTCCCTTTCGGGTTTGCCTTCACCTTGTCCTATTTACCCCGCAACCATCGACAAGGTTTTATTTACTTCAGGATGGAATAATCTTTGTCTTTGACAGGGGCACAGCACATATACATAGTATAGGCATGGATGAATTAAACATTTCCAAAACAATTTTCCTAACAGAAAACTATACAGCACCCTGTTAAAGTCAAAGGCTAAAAACACTGTAGTCACTGAACCAGTTCCCAAAACATTATTCTGATCATGATGTGATTCATTTCAGAATTTTTCCCATCAGTTAATTTAATAAAGTCTATCAGTTTCTTCAGATCCTTGGTGATCCTTCCATCAGCGGCAGTTTTGTCCAACGATCTTGTAGACCCCTCCTTTTTCTGCTGTCAAGGACCAGTCGGCTCTGTAGAGTCATCACTGGAAAAGAGTTCCGTTGTTCCGCCATTCCCTTCGCAGCATCACAGGTGTAATTCACAAATCTCTGTTGATGACAGTAGAGATGTTAATCCAATCTACACATTTTTATTACTAAACTTGGGAATTAATTACTCAAATCCTGAAGCTATCTGACTTTTATCTTTAAATTCGTCAGAAACTGTACTACAGACTCCTATGGCATCCAGGTATACATTTGAGTCAAAGGATGTAGGAAGTGTCCTCCTTAATCATGACTGGACATTGTATTTCTTACTGATTTGATCCCACTCAGGAGGTGAGAATAGAACAAATGACATCAGTACTTGATCAGGGTACATTGGCCAATTCATTCTACCTGCATCCTGGGTCGGAGTTTCAAATCTCCACACAATCACCAGATATCTACGTTTTTATAATTTTGGTTGATAAACCCCCTGTCAGGAACTGAACTTAAAATGGAAAACACTGGAGTGGACCTTTACCACGGCGCTGCAGGCAGATATGACACTCCTGGATAGGAATAGTCCTTGTTTATTAGATAATTATAAAAACAATGTCTACTCGTTTCAGGGGCTCATGCCCCCTTCCTCAGGACAATACAATGATAGATAGTAAGATACAATGTATTTAAAGGCTAAAAAAAGGGCGCGCTAAAAAAGAGGGCGGGACTACAGGGAGGCAGAGCCCCATATTTGACAGGATACCGCCCTCTCTAGTTATCCCCAGAGGTTGTAATATATTCATAGTATTCATAAAATAATACTTTTGCCCTGGCTCTTTTTATTAAGTGTCTGGAATCGCACATAGTTTTACAGTATTAAAATAGACTTTGGTGATTAGCAGCGGGAGGCAGCCGTGCGTTTGTTCTCTTCTAAGCGCCGGCTGTCATGCGCACTGCCGTCTCCCTCAGCCTCCGATACTGCGGTCTGTCATATATATGTGTTGGTGGGAACATATGTATCTTTTTTCAGCCGTGAATATTTGGGCACCCGCCCTAAAATGGTATGGTCGTTATATAGACGACTTGTTGTTCATTTGGTCGGGTGATGCTCCAGATATAACCCTTTTTGGGGAATTCCTCCGAGGACGGATCTCTAGGACGGAAAGCTAAAACGCTAGTGTGAAAGAGGCCTAACTCTTGTCGTCCTATGGCATGTTTTGTAAACACTTCTGCTACGCACTGCTACGCAGAGTCTCATACCACAGGCTTTTATGATACAAAGTTTCCTAAAGACTTCTTGATGGATACTTAATGGACTCTGTTGAACTGATAAGTGTATAAATGAATGATATACAAATGTCTCACAAAATGGTCTCATTGATCTCATTTAGACCCTTCGGGTTTAAAGTGTCAAGCTGGTAGGTCCAATATATTTCTTTTCTCTGTAATTTCTCAAACCGATTGAACGGTATGAACTGTAAACATTCCAAGAGGAACTCTGTTTGTGAGGGTTTAAGGGTAATATCGGTTTCAAGGGTAGTTCTCACACATTGGATTCCCAGATCATGTCTGATATTTGAGTATAAGGATGTCACATCCATTGTTAATAGTGCATAGGTGTCTTGCCATTTGACTGTTTTCAGTTCCCTAATTAACTGGCTAGAATCGTTTAGGTAACTCGGCAGGCTTTTCACATATGGCTGTAAATGAATATCTTCTTTCTTGATATTCATTTACAGCCATATGTGAAAAGCCTGCCGAGTTACCTAAACGATTTTTGCCGGCTTTTGCCAACCTCTTTATGGGAGCATTTGAAAAAGAATTCATTGCGAAACACCCTACATTTCACAAGAATATCATATACTATAAAAGGTATATCGATGATCTGTTCCTGATTTGGGATGGAGATGAATTTGGAGCACTGCAATTCTGCGAAACACTAAACAAAACAGACTGGGGTATTTCTTTTACCCCTAAGTTTAACAACAAAATAATTGACTTTTTAGATATCATTATATCGATCGACGAAAACCCAGCTGACCACAATAACATATTTTAAAACAGTCGATTCAAATAGTTACATTCACTTTTCAAGCTTTCACCATAAGAAATGGCTACAAAACATCCCATATAGCCAATGTAGAAGGATCAGACGCAACTGTACCAAAACTTCAGATTTCAGAATCCAAACAAAAATTTTAGAAAAACGGTTCAAAGAAAAGGGCTACCCGAGCCAATTAACAAAAAGTGCTATAAAAAGAAGTAGCCAACAAGCACAGGATGAATGTTTAGCCATATCTACCAAATCCGAAAAAAACATGGAAACGATAAGATTTATTACCCAGTACAATACATCCAATTTACAAATTCAAAAAATTTTGAAGAAACACTGGCATATTCTCTTACAGGACCCCTATCTATCTAAATACCTCTCCCGCACCCCAGTGATAACCTATAGACGGGCCCCTACCATTAAAAACATTTTGGCCCCCAGTAGACCTAAGCAACACACAAAAAGAGGAGAAGAAACTCATCACCACCTAGCAAGCAAAGGGAGTTACAAATGTAGGAAGAAAAATTGCTTATGCTGTAAAATAATTACCCACGGCCATACGGTTTTTAGTTCCAATACGAATGGTACACATTTTCAGATCAAACACCATCTAACCTGTCAGTCCACCTATGTTATTTATCTCATAGAGTGTGAATGTGGACTGCAGTATGTAGGGAGGACCACACAGGCCCTACACTGCAGAATAAACCAACATAGGTATAACATACGGCGCCTATATTTAAAACATAGTCTATCAAAACATTATGCAGCAACTCCTGAGAAGGAACAACATCAAATTAAGATCACTCCGATAGACTTTATACCTAACAATCCGTTCAATCGGTTTGAGAAATTACAGAGAAAAGAAATATATTGGATCTACCAGCTTGACACTTTAAACCCGAAGGGTCTAAATGAGATCAATGAGACCATTTTGTGAGACATTTGTATATCATTCATTTATACACTTATCAGTTCAACAGAGTCCATTAAGTATCCATCAAGAAGTCTTTAGGAAACTTTGTATCATAAAAGCCTGTGGTATGAGACTCTGCGTAGCAGAAGTGTTTACAAAACATGCCATAGGACGACAAGAGTTAGTTTGAAAGAGATGACTCTGTGATCCAATATAACATACAGAGTATCACTTTCTTTTACGATTTTTTACCTCCATACTTAAGGTTTTTTTATATTTATTTTTATTAATCATAATTGCCTTTTTATTATTCTGGACAGAGTATAAGAACTGCAACTGTAATGTTTTTTATTAGTATGTACCATCCAAAAAACAGCAAAAATATATTAATAATCACGATAAATGTACCATCTTGTAGCGCTAGGAACTGCAAGCACCACGACACAATCCCTGGTTATATCTAGTGACAAGCCCCTTTTAAGATTACATATCAAGCAAGTGAAATCCCTTTTGGGTCAGCACTACTCAAAATATTACTATTGTACCCCTATTATTTCTGGGGTGTCAGATGAGTATGATCCTATGACAGACCACAGCACCGGAGATAGAAGGACACAATAGCGCACATCACAGCCGGCGCGTATAGTAAAACAAGTGCACGGACAAGTTAAACCCTGTACAGGCCGGCACTACTAAAATACCAATGCGCACTGTCATATCTCCACTATCCCTGCGGTGCCCGTTTAGTGCGATTCTATGACACACCACAGTATCGGAGGCTGAGGGAGACGGCAGTGCGCATGACAGGCGGCGCTTAGAAGAGAAAAACGCACGGCTGCCTCCCGCTGCTAATCACCGAAGTCTATTTTAATACTGTAAAACTATGTGCGATTCCAGACACTTAATAAAAAGAGCCAGGGCAAAAGTATTATTTTATGAATACTATGAATATATTACAACCTCTGGGTATAAGGGCGGTATCCTGTCAACTATGGGGCTCTGCCTCCCTGTAGTCCCGCCCTCTTTTTTAGCGCGCCCTTTTTTTAGCCTTTAAATACATTGTATCTTACTATCTATCATTGTATTGTCCTGAGGAAGGGGGCATGAGCCCCTGAAACGCGTAGACATTGTTTTTATAATTATCTAATAAACAAGGACTATTCCTATCCAGGAGTGTCATATTTGCCTGCAGCGCCGTGGTAAAGGTCCACTCCAGTGTTTTCCATTTTAAGTTCGTGTCTTTTCATCCGCATACCCAAGCGGGACGGGACCTGGCAGTAGCGTGGCGTTTTTCCCTCAGCTGGTGGGGCAGAATCCAGCAAAGCCCGAACAGTTGTTGTGACTCTTTTCACAACCTCATCTGGTAAGCGCAATTTTTGCCTTTATAAATAATTGCATTGAGACATTCTGCACATGAGGCGCTGTTTCCCTTTTTCTTTTTCTCTTACATATACCCTGTCAGGAACTATCAGAGTTACTACTTGTCCCATTCAGCTGAATTATATAAGATCAATATCCTGGAGGGAAAATACCAAAGGGTTTTTTCCTGTATAAAATCCTGTCTCTAAGGCCAGTTTGTCTTCTTGTTTTCAAATTGGCCAAATATTTAATGCCAATTATAGGTAAGGACGTAGGAGCCTCAGATGTAACTTAACTTTGAGGTTTTCCCTTACCAACATTCTAAATTTGACTAGGGGATCTTTGTCACTTACACATGCTCCTAAAACATATATCCCCGAATCCTGTTGGATAGGATTTCTAATGGACAGGAACAGAGGATTGCACTCATTATGTTTACAACTGTTTGGTGGTGTTCCCTTCAGGATAGTCATCCTTTCCGACAAACCTTTACCTTTACTGATTCTAGAGGTAGTTTCCACTCGTTTATATTCCCAACACTTCAGACTAGTGTTCTATCCTGTTAATCTCCAATATCCACAGTTGGTATGGTCATATCTAAACACAATTACCATAGACCAGGACAGTTCCAGTCACAGGAATGTACTTATCAGACCAAAACCAAGTGTCCTATCTGTCATCTGTCTTACAGTCCACTATACTAAAAACTTAGTCAATTTAGTTGTTGGTCACTCATTTTGTTAATATAACACCGTTGGAATTTGATTTGACTGTGATTGCTCCCTTGTACAATATGAACCAAACAATACAACATGCAAAAACATTATGGCTCTTATAGTCCTGGCAGTTGATTGCAACATAACACATAGATCCTTTCAGGCTCTCCTTCCAATTCGACAGCAGTGGCGGTGGTCATCAGGACTTGATGTAGATCTTCAAACCGTAGCTCTAGGACTTTCCGCACATCTCTCGTTTTATCACCTCCCCAATCTTCTGATTGTAAAGAATGAATAGCTTCTATACAGTCTGGATTCTAGAAAACAACTAAAACTTGGAAATACACATTTATCAATCAATTTGTGCAACAGACAACATAATTTGGAAAACCACTATGCTGCATCTGGAGCTGTTGGGGAAAAAAGAGACATAATCTAGGGGCATTCCCAAAGAGAACTTCATATGGACTTAGGCATATCTTCCGGTTAAGGGTGTACCAGATGGAGAAAAGCCCCAGGGGTAGGTACTCTTACCTCTGTCACTACCTTTTATCTGTAGCCTTTGCTACAGGTCAAATCTCCGAATATCCTGGAAAGAGATCAATATAGACACAGACATATTCACATTGTTGCACCTTTGTTCTGAATGTAGTCAATCCGCAGTCTCTGAAATAGTAAGATGACCTTGGCCTACGCCTTCCTGGAACTCCCATAGTTCTCCCTTCATTATTACAGCATTCACCTTCAACTAACCTAGTGGCAGCATTGCTGAACCCAGAAGCCATCCACCACAGAACCCAATCACACCTTCTCGCTCTTGATTTTCCCATGTTCTAAATCCATCCTCTTTAGGTAGAGTGCCCTCTGAAGGAAGAGTTTATCAACCCTCCAGAGCCCATTCTCAATCATCACTTCTACCTTTATCCTTTGATGTTTCCTCTTTGTAGCCTATATCGGAAAAATACAAACTTTTTGAAAGTCTACTGGCCCTAAGCCATCCTGTATCACACAGACTTCCATGTAGCGTAGACTTTAGGTAATAGTTTAGCCTTTATCTTCTCAGGCAGCATCAGGGCATCAAACATCTTTCATACACTCAGCATCCATTATTGATGGGTTTACCCATGGATTAAACAATCTCTGCTTCTCCAGATTAGACCATAATAATGAGTGATACCAAAGGCATATCTGGATCTTATTGATGTTAGCAGTCTTACCCTCAGCCATCTTACAAACCTCAGAGAGTGTCTTCAGCTCTGTCTCCTGCACTAACATTGCTGGAGAGAGTGGTTCTTTCTTGACAACATCAGATTAAGTAGGGACAGCATATCCTGTCTGAGATGATCCATCTTCCAAGAACCTGAAATTATCTACCAGAAACTCAAAAATGTGGTTATTAATTGGAGATAGTCATGTGAATTAGAATTTTTATTTTTAGAGGTACTACAGTATTACTCCCTCCCCCTTCCAGAGGCAGCAGAGTAGTTGGATCTAAATTTGTGCACCTTTAAGGCGGTGAACAGTTGGAAAGAGGAGTAGGAACTGCATTACTATCTACTCCTACACATGTGATACTACCCTTAGCCATGAGGAGAGATCATGGAACATGTTTGCTATGAGACAATAGAAACAAATCCTAAGGATTGCATAGATAATAGGGATCCAGCATTTGATTCTGGATTGTTGATTCCCTGTGGGCGTTGCACTTGAAGGGCTGAACATTTGTAGCTCCTCCCATGGGCGAGGAAGTGGGCAAGTACGTACAAAGTATTCCCTCCCCCCTTTTTGTGGGGAGGACTGAAAGGCAGCCACGCCTTAGGCCTTTGTTCAATTGAACTTCTACAACTTGGAGACAAAATATAGGACTATAGTGAACTTTACTCATGCCTAGCTAATACTAGACCTTTCCAGATGATCCTCAAAACCATCCACAAAGGCAGCACTTATGATTTTCTCATTTATCTCTAAGGTATTTTCAAAGCCCAAATCCACCCAACTTTCCTGGAGTCTAATGACAACTTTCTCCACACTCTCTGCCTTGCACTGATGCACATTCAGACAATGTGACAGGATAATCACCTAAATGCTTACTCCCACACCCACTAAAATGAGAAAACTCTTTTTTTTATTTTATTTTTTTTACTACAAAACCAGCATAGGTAAGTCCTCTGAATTGGGAATTCTACTCATCGGTAAAATTGATGTTATTACTATTTGGGGATAATGGGCACAGCAGATTTCATACATCATACAATGATGCTAGAAATCTCACATTTTCCTGTGATTGTAACCCACTTCTAATTTAAGGACTAAGAGTGCCTAATTTATTAGGATTGGACACTTCCAATTGGCATCATAGGGATAATCTCTGCAGGCACATTTTAACTAGTGGAACATACCATTGGGACATACTGGAACCTATAATATGAACACACATGTTACGATCCTCACACTCTAGAGATGCATTCCCAATTACCAGACCCCACCATAAGGGGGGTTGAATTCCTGAGGAGGGTTTCAGCAAGAGCACAGGCAGGTAACAGTTTTTGTAGAACTACAAGCACAAAATAACCATTATTGGTTACAGCAGATGTGGTGGGGGAAGGGATGCCACATGGCAGACTTTTTGTTCTCTATAGGATTCAAAATCCTCCATCTTGCATAGACATTCTGATAATTTCATTTCTTCACTTTCTTCAATACACTTTCCACAATCCTTCATTTAGTCTACCTCCTACTGCACTTTCCTTCTTATGTTATTTTGAAATACAGTCTCTAGTGGGAACTCTTACACAATACTACATATTTCCGGATAATACCGGAAATCTCTGCTACATAGTATCACATAATGCTATCAACTTTTTCTTTATTTTAACTGAAACTTTTCCTCTCTTTCTCTCATCAGCTGAGCTGCTGTTAACATCTCCTCATTATATCCTGTAACATTAGAATTTACCATTATTGGGGGCTCCACAGCTTAACAATATGCGGCTTTTATTGATCCCAAGCTCTTACACTAAAAGAAGAAAATGGTAATACACAATTCAAACAATACATCTAACCGCTACTGATCCCACACTATCTTAGGGATACAAAATCTTAATAACTTCTAATCGCCTATAGATTAGATAATACGCGATTGGTGTTAATCCTAATCTCTGTAGGGATAAACAATCTTAATAACTGCCAATCGAATTGGTGTTAATCCTACTAGTCACTCTCCAAGACTCTCGTCAGAGCTTGGCTGGGATCAAATTCTACGTCACAGGATATGCATCAGCTGTCTAACAACTTCCATTCTGCTAAGTTTCAGCACGTTCTGCCACACAAAGAAGGAATATTCAAACGGGTTCTTTCGTTCTAAAGGACAGACCACCAGCTATAATTTGAACCCTTCTATCGCGATAACACCAATTCAACTCTTGAGAATTAACTTGGGCAAAAGATTCAGAGGAGGTGTAAGAATTAAACTTCTTACCTTTAGTTTGCTGCAGCTTGTGACCCTGTCTGATAATTTTGGCCAAGTCCTCTCCTGGCGTTTGAATCGGAAATTACACAAGCTGATCTGCCCCACGTTGGGCGCCATTTTGTTATCACAATTCATGCTCTTCTCATCTTCTTTGTGTGGTGCCAAATAAATAGAAGTTATAAGTATGTGTACACCATACTGCTTTCATAATGAGACCAGACACAAGTTGGTTCCATTCAAAGCACTTCTCATCCCCCAAGCCAAGAGAGCTTTATTCAAATTTATGTTCACTTAAATAGCAGACATGACATCACATAAGGAGTGTTCCTTAAGAAAAAGTAATTGGCTCCTTAACTTTTTAGGAGTGGTTTCAGCAACATCAACTCTGAGTTCATAGGTAGATTTGAAAACTGCAACCTAATTCCCCCTCCCCCTTCACAGTGACCTTACACACACATCTGGATAGCGGCCATCTTGTGGACAAAAATGTGTACTACGATTTTCACTAATTAACATATATATATATATATATATAAATAAAACTTATCTCTCACAGGTCTCATACCAATCTTTGACACATAAACTATACCACCTGTTTAGTCCCCTACATGGAGCGCCATAATTCGTTCTTTATCACTCCAAGCTCTATCTTCTTATATCTCTTTTGATACATGCTATCCACGTGTCCCTTACTTCCAGGACCGGTGGAACGCACGCACAAGCGTGCCGTACCATGTAGGAGGTACTTCTCCTATTTATACCAAGACACGTCCTGTTACCTACAGAAGCTTTTTCCCTAAACATGTGTTACACATGACTTCTAAGTACTGCGTCTACCTTTCTGCCTTTTTCCCATCATACCTGCGTCATAGGTAAGTAATTAGGATCCAATATGGCAAAGTTATTGTCTCAATATTGGCAAAAAAAGTTACTTATAACCTTACATGGGTTTGTTATCTTACTATACCTGGTATCTTTTCCTTAATATAATACACAGAATACAACTTAGGTTGGCGCCAAATTGAACACTTATTAACAAAGAGTGGACGACAATTGATTGCCAAAAGTCAAAATTATTGTCTTTTTCGCTTAGGTGCATATCAAAACAGCATATACTTGATTTCCAACAAATTTTGTAATAGCTCTAATATGGCATATTAATACTAAAGGAACCGTTCTTAAGTTCCATTTTGCGAGTATAATTACGTTTAATGGAAGCATATGCCTTCCTTTGATTTATTTATATAACTTGTTACACTTGTATTTACAATCAGGTCCCTTTATTCTTTGTAATTTGTTTTTCTATTTTTTTTTATATGGGCAGTGTCTGAGGAAGGCCTGCGTGCCGAAACGTAACACTAATATTGCCGTATGTTGAATTAAAATACTCTACTAGCAAGACTAAAACCTACAAGCTGTAGTTGAAATTATTGGAAACGGGGTTGGAACCTTACTTACAGCAAACACACGGAGTACGACAAAGATTTATTGCAACCAGACCCCTGATCTAAACATCATTCAGCCTGCCTGGGATTACATGAAGAGACAGAGAGATTTGAGCAAGCATACATCCATAGAAGATCTGTGGTTAGTTCTCCAAGATGTCTGAAACAACCTCCCTGCCGAGTTCCTTCAAAAACTGTGTACAAGTGTACTGTCACGGTTCAGTGTGGGAGGGAAACACCACACCGAGCATAGGAGAGAATGGGGGAACAGGGAATAAGGCCTGAGAACTAGGGAAGGAAGATGGACACCTCCTAGTGAAAACCCTAACCAAAATCCTGACTGACTACCAATATGAACAGACCCCAAAGGTAGGTGAGTTCATACGCAGGAATACCTAGAGTCCTATCTCGCCCTATAGGACCCTGGTACTAATGGCAGTGATGAGACTACCTGTACCTCCAAAAGGAAGGACGAACAGGAGTCTTCTTCAGGCCTAATACAAACAGTAAGGAAATGCAACACACAGAACCCAAACAAAATACAAAAGGGAAAGGAAAGACTTAATTCCAAAGGGGCTATGGAAGCACCGGGACCTCAGCCGAGATCCAACCACAAACTATCCACAGGCACAGAAGCTATAAACCGCACAGCATTGTTGGAGAAGCAACTATAAATAAGGAAGGTTAAATGACCACATTAGCAATACCTGGAGGCAAGAGATGTGGCCATTACAGAAACAACACAGCCGCCTATTGATCCACAAGGAAAACCTGTCAGATCAAACCATGCGTTGCCAGTCTCACAGATCTCCTGCCACTCACTGTCGCTGGGACGTCCGTATGTCTTGCTAAGTCCATGACATGTACCCAAAAGAACTGATGGTGTTTTGAAGGCAAATAGTGGTCACAGCAAATATTAATTGGATTTATATTACTCTTCTGTTCATTTACTTTGCATTTTGTTAATTAATAAAAATAAACTATTAACAGTTCTATTTCGAAAGCATTCTTAGTTTACCAAATTTTTTCCACACAGCCTAAAACTTTAGGTATCACAGGACACAGCATTGAGGGACACTGACAGACAGAGGGTATGATGAAGAGGTGATTCATGAGTGGGAAACAATGAATGTTCGGTTGGTGATGTATGAGGAGATCCAGAAGAAGACCAAGTCTCTGATGGTGGGGGATGAAAACGTAACAAAGGGAGGGGTCGACTGTATCAAAGGCAGAGGACAGGGCCAGATGGAGGAGCACAGACTAATAAAGTTTTGCTTTGGCAGTTAGCAGATCATTGGTAACTTTGGTCTGGCCAGTTTCAGTGGAGTGATGTCAGAAACCAGATTGTAGCTGATTAAAAAGTGAAGAGATGAGAGGTGTGATGGTAGTTCAAGGTGGACAGGCTGTTCTAGGAGTTTTGATTCTAATGGAAATAGCAAGATAGCTGGATGAAGATGACAGGTCGAGGGAAGGCTTAAGGATGGGTGTGATGGCTGCATGATTAAAATAAGAAGTGAAGACACCAGTGGTTGATGCTAGGTTGACTCGATGGGTCGGGCTGGGATAAGCATAACAGTAAGGTTAGGAATGAGGTGGGATGGGAATTAATAAAGCGCACATGTAGTATGGATTTGGAGAGTATGTATGGTGTCAAGCTTTTCTTCAGTAAAAGCTGAGAGGTAGAATATGTGGGAAGAGCACTGAGCGGTTGTGCGGAGGGTCCAGGGGATTTTCAGTTGAAGAGATGAATGAGTCCTCTGAGATGAGAGTGTCGAAAGGGGCACCGGGAATGTAGTAGGGGGTTAAGAGTAGTAAATAATTGTTGTGGGACAGAGAAGATATAGGCCTTATTCACACGTCCGCAATTCTGTTCCGCATTTTGCGGAACAGAATTGCGGACCCATTAGTTTCAATGGGGACAGGCGATGTCCCGGCCGGGTCCGCAATTGCGGATCCGCACTTTCGGGTCCGCAATTGCGGATCCGCACTTCCGGGTCCGCAATTGCGTTCCCGAAAAAAATAGAGCATGTCCTATTCTTGTCCGCAATTGCGGACAAGAAAAGGCATTTTCTATGAGTGCCGGCGATGTGCGGTCCGCAAATTGCGGAACGCACATCGCCGATGTCCGTGTTTTGCGGATCCGCGGATCCGCAAAACACGACGGACGTGTGAATTAGGCCATAGTGAAATAGTCCTGTTTGGAAGAGGTGAGTGCAGACCTAAAGAACTGCTTGTTTCTTGCTTGGAGTCGGTTTTCTTCCTGTGTTTTTCTGCAAATCTGAAAACCTCCCTCAGGGAGCAGATGCGGGGGAATAGAAGGTCAAGTGGGTGCTGTCTTTGTGGGTGGCTGTGGAGGACTATTGTGAGAGGCCAGAGGAAGTAAGACATGGGTGTTTGGAGGCGGCTGAATGGTGTGTTAAAGGGTTTCTGTCACCAGTTTTAACCCTATGAAGTTAGCTGACATTAGCGATGTGCTAATGTCAGCTAAACCTAACTAGCCTATTCTTACTTTTCTCAGTGCCCGCATAAACCTAAAAATCGAACTTTTATAATATGCTAATGAGGCTCTAGGAGCAGGGGCGTTGTTCCTGCTCCTAGAGCCTCATTCTCCACCTGGTCTCCTCCCTCAGGTCTTGATTGACAGGGCCAGGCAGCGCTTGCATCTGTCTGCCAGCCCTGTGCTCGGATGAAATCTCGCGCCCGTTCTGAACTCAGCGCAGGCGCGGTGAGGGAAAGACGCTCGTCGGCTGCCAGGTTCCTCACCGCGCCTGCGCTGAGTTCGTAACGGCGCGGACTCATCCGAGCACAGGGCTGGCAGACAGACGCAAGCGCTGCCTGGCCCTGTCAATCAAGACCTGGAGGGAGGAGACCAAGGTGGGAGAATGGAGGCTCTAGGAGCAGGAACAACGCCCCCCCTGCTCCTAGAGCCTCATTAGCATATTATAAAAGTTCGATTTTTAGGTTTATGCGGGCACTGAGAAAAGTAGGAATAGGCTAGTTAGGTTTAGCTGACATTAGCACATCGCTAATGTCAGCTAACTTCATAGGGTTAAAACTGGTGACAGAAACCCTTTAATGGGGATGTAGAAGTCTCCTATGATGATGGTGGGGATACTGTTTGTAGGAGCCAGGTAAGTGAAGATGAAGACCTGGGGGATGGTAGATGATAGTTACTTGGAAGTGGGAGGGAGAGTAGAGCACTTCAAAAGCAGCGAGGATGAGGAAGGGTGGAGTTGGGTTTAAGGAGCATTTATCTCACAGTAGGAGACCAGCTCCTCCACCCTGTCTGTTACTGAGATGGGAAACGTTGGTAAACTGAGGTGCGGCCTAGGAGACAGCAGCAGGGGAGGCTGTGTCAGAGGGTGCTGCCATGTTTCTCTATATATGTCTTACCAGGCAGCAGTAATGGCATTGTGAACAGAGTATAATACACTTGAGCTGGAAAGGTCTCACATGGGATTAAAAAAAAAGTTAAATAATTTAATAAAGTTTAAACAAATTTTAAACAAAGATTAAAAATTCTCAAACATTTTTTATTTTTATTTGGTATCACTGTACTAGTACTGATCCCCAGAATAAAGGGAACGTCTCATTTTTACAGCTACGACCTGGACCTGGAACGGCTCAGAGTAACAGGAGAGCTGAGCGTTGGTTGCGTAAGGCTGGAGCCTGCTGTTGGCGCCGATACCATAAACAGGTATATTTCAATTTAGGCCGGCAGGTAGCAGCAGTACATTGGAATATATTACATATCTACTCAGTAATGCATTAAATCTCATTACTGAATAGAGACAAAAAAAAGTAAAAAAAAAATATAAAAAAAAAGTAAAATATAAAAAATTCAAATTGCGCCCTCCCTTTTCCCAGAATAAAAAAAATAAACAACGGGGCATGTTTTAAACATTGGATTAGCCCTTTAATAGTTTCATGTCTATCGTATTTGTATGGATATCAAGCGCCCTGGAAGTAATATCGCCTTCAAAATAATAATAACACAGAGAATGAAGGGAACAGAACAGCGCAGGGAATGCCGCAAAGACAAAACCCATACAAGGATACTTTCACACTAGTGTTATTCTTTTCCGGTATTGAGTTCCGTCAGTTTAATCCTAATACATTCTTAATGGAGAGCAATCCGTTCAGAATGCATCAGTTCAGTCCCTCTTACGTTTTTTGGCCAGAGAAAATACCGCAATCCAAAATCCTGGAACACTTGCCGCAATGCAGGATCAAATTTCCATTAAAATGTCAGGGATCTCAAGTCTCCCTGACGCCTGCATGTAAAACAATATATCCCGGAAAAGGAGAGGCACTGGGGGCTGATGAGAGGCACTGGGGGGCTGATGAGAGGCACTGGGGGCTGATGAGAGGCACTGGGGGGGCTGATGAGAGGCACTGGGGGGGCTGATGAGAGGCACTGGGGGGGCTGATGAATGTAATAAAAAGTTTGTAAAAAAAACAAAACAAAAGAAAACCTCCCTGAAATGGGAAGTGCACCTCCCTGAAATGGGAAGTGCACCTCCCTGAAATGAGTTTTCGTAGGTTGGGATGTCTGAAATGTATTAGTGCCGGATCTGGCATTAAAATTGCCGCACTGACAGATCCGGTCTCTGCATCCGGACCCGTCTACAAATGGTATCCGTTTGCATACAGATTGCTAGATCCAGCAGACCATTTGGAATCTTTTTCCAGTTTTGGTGTTTGCAACATTATAAACGCAAAAACTGAAAATCTTCCGGGGCTGAAAGGGTTAAACGGTACTGTAGCATGGCAGGCGCTGAGGTGTGTGGAGACAACAACCTCTATCCATCACATCTGCGACAATACGGTGCGACACTCTGCATATTCCCTATGTATACCACAGCAGCACCCGCCTGGCATCTCCGGCGCCTGCGCGTTAGAGCCCTCTCTGCAGAGATCCTGCCGCGGCTGGGGCGTGGCTATGGACAGCTGAAAGTCCATCGTCACTTCCGGTGCTCGGCGGTCCTCTTCTTCCCTGGCTTCTCCGGAGCGGAAGTAGGCCGAGAGTGGGCGAGGAAAACGACGCCGCAGCCGGATCACGATGGCAGGAGCCGACGGAGACGACTCTTTGTATCCTATCGCCGTTCTGATTGACGAGCTGAGGAACGAGGACGTGCAGGTGAGGAGCGGGGGGCCAGGGGCCCAATGACTGTATGAATGGGCTGGGCTCCCTGTCACCTCGCCCAGTCGTGCTTAGTGTTTGCTGTATGCAGGCCGACATATCGCGATAGAAGCCGGTCTATGTGTACATAACCCTATGTATGGGCGCAGGCAGTATACAGCACCATATAGGAGTGTATAACGTCAAAAACACTTAAAGGGGCTGTCCACCAGGAGCTGACAACCCAGGGTCCTCCCATAGTCCCCTTAACATATAAATACCCCACTCACTGGCCACTGCTGTGTCCCAGACCGGTCCCCATGACATCAGGAAGTGGCTCGGTCCCATGACCGCTGCAGCCAGTCACGCCTCAGCGGCTTGAACGGCATCACTGTTGGCCGAGCCGCGTCCTGTCCTGGGGGGCCAGAGGTGCCTGGGAACGGAGCGTGGGCAGGCGAGTGGGTTTTCTATATTTAGGAGTAGGGATAAGCTCATCGAGATCCGAATTTCAGGAGAAAGTCAGTTGAGTTTCCACGTGTTTTGCTGTAGTGATTGAACTGACTTGAAATAGGGTAAAAAAAACCCCCCAAAAATACTTTCTCCATTTGCTCTTGTCCGGCCGCTGTCTTGCCTTCAAGCAAGCTGGACACGAGCAAATGGATCAGGTTAGTACTTTTATAAAAGGGTTACTCTTCTGTGTATCAGATGCTGCGACCATGTATGACACGGCATCTGACTGGTACAATGACGGGGCCGCGCCGTTACCGCTCCCTGTCATTGCACCCGCTACTCACAAAGAAATAAGAAGTCATTTGTCACAAAGCAGATTTTTTTTTTGTATAATTTGGTGAAGCGGCTGAACTGAATTTTACAGAACTTTGCTCCACTCTCTTTAGCGGGACAGGGTGGTCTTCTCCAAGGCTGGGCAGCCCCTGTAGAGAGTATTCCCACCTGGTGAATGTGTCCTGTTGGTGTGGAGCCCGGCTCTGGATGGAGAGCATACGCCATCTCCGAAAATGGCCATATCCCATATGAAATTGCCGAGCTTGGATGTGCTCTCCGTTCACTGCCAGCTATCAGAGGTGGGACCTGCACCTCCTGGCCATTTATAGCGTATTATAGCAATATGTCATAAATGCCCCATTATGGGCTGTTCTGCCCCCTCCAGAAGAGATTTGGATAGAAGTCCTTGGTGAAAATTTAGAATCGTACCCATATTTCCGGGAAAGCTGCACCCCCACAGAGGGGGTGTCCCCCAGTTTTACTAGAGGGGTGGTTATAGTGTGTGATTGGGTGATCTTACCGTTCAGGATCCGGGAAAGCTGAGTGACGGCATTATATGACGTTGATCTGACCTGTGGCATTCCAGCTGTGCCGAGACTACAACTCCTGGCGTGTCCTGACAGATTTACAGCAGCTGGAATGCCGCAGTTTGGTGTGGGAGTCACATAACTGATGGCGGCTCTGTGACCACCTGAGGATGCCAGTAGGCGGTAGAGGGGGTGACGGGAGCAGCAGATTCCTACAGTAGGTAGATGGCAGGTGACGGGCTGGAGACTGCTGTAATAACGGTAACCTCTGGCGCTCCAGCTGGTTTGACACTCCGACTCCCAGCGTGCTTCACGTATCTGTTTACATGTGATTTTTATTGGTGTGAGCGGGTTTACACCCCAATCCTAGACACACATTGGCAGGTTTATTAGCCTCTGTCCCTAGTGTGTGTCCGAGAGGGGGGGTAGATTGTGACCCCACTGCGGACAAGGGCTGGTATGGGGGTAAAGAAGAGCCTTTGGGGCAGTTCACATCTTTTATATTAGTGGCTTCTCCTCGGGATAGGTCGTCAATATCTTATAGCAGTGGTCCGTCCGACCTCCAGGACCCCGCTATCAATATAAAAGGACCGAAAAATCCCTTTCACGTGGAGTATTTGAATGCAGTAAAAATGCACTGAAGGGGTTGTCTCACTTCAGCAAATGACACTTATCATGTAGAGAAAGTTAATACAAGGCACTTACTAATGTATTGTGATTGTCCATATTGCCGCCTTTGCTGGCTGGATTCATTTTTCCATCACATTGCACACTGCTCGTTTCCATGGTTACGACCACCCTGTAATCTATAAGCTGTGGTCGCGCTTGCACTGGCCCCTTTGGCCGGGACTGTGGAAGCGCACATAGGCTGGCGCTTTTTCCTGTAGAGTGCAAGCACGATCCCCACTGATGGATTGCAGGGTGGTTGTAACCATGGGAACGAGCAGTGTGCAATGTGATGGAAAAATGAATCCAGCCAGCAAAGGCGGCAATATGGACAATCACAATACATTAGTAAGTGCCTTGTATTAACCTTCTCTACATAAGTGCCATGTGCTGAGGTGACACAACCCCTTTAAAGCTTTTCACCCGATGTACTTGTTCTGGTTTTTGCTATAGAGGATAAATGGAAACGTAAAGCATTCTTCTTTAATCTGTTAAAGTCAGATTTTTTACATTTAATAATCTGTGGAGGTTTAAAAAAATTAGAACCCCCCCCCCCTTTTTTTTTTTTTTTTTTTTTTAACTTTAAGGAATAAAGTTTTCCATTTAAAAACGGCTACTTTTTTCCATAAAAAGACAAACTTGTCAAAACGTGTGCCCATCGGTTAAACATACTTCCAGTTGGAAGCATTAGCGGGTTGTGCAGCTGGTACGTATCCATGGCCTTTCCTCAGCAGAGGTCCGACTCCCGCCCCCCCCCCCCCCACCGATTGGCTGTTTAAAGAGGATTCGCCAGTCAGGTGAGGCGGCGCAGTGTAGTTACGGCTGCGCGCCCCATGCAGGTGAATTGTAATTACACTGCGTCGCCTCTACCGGGGAGGAGAAAGCATCACTTCCTGGAGCGCCGCCTGCTCTTCAAACAGCTGATCGGTGAGCGCGCCGGGAGTCAGACTAGGCTTGAGCAAATCGGTTTCAGGTTGCTGCATCCGAACCCCATACGTTTGAAAACGCCGATTACAATATCTCCTCCGCGGTGCGCTAAAATGTATGGTCCCCGCTGAGGCCTGGCAAATCATACTGCAGATAACGCAAGACGTGCTTCAACTCGCGTCTATGACGTTCCACTTGGTTTATGCGCATAGAAATTACTTAAATTACTGTTCCAAAATCTCATTAACGAAGCAGAGTTCAGCTTCGGATTTTGGAACAGTATTTTATGCGCAATAATGGAAATGTAACGTCATGGACGCAAGTTGAAGCATGTCTTGCGTTATTTGCAGCAAGATTTGCCAGGCCTTAACAGAGCCCATACAATTTAGCGCACTACGGAGGAGATTCGCTCGAGCCCTTTGATGACCTATCCTGGGGAGGCAGAGATCCGCGGCATAAAGTAACACGCTGCAGTTTTCTGAGCCACGCTGCAGAGTTTTTACGCAATGTGCAGATGGGGTTTCGCTGGCCAGAAATCAGCGTAAGGCCTCATTCACATTTTTGTGCCAGTGTCACGTCCGTGAAAAAAAAAAAAAAGCGCATGTGTTTTATACTTGATGATATTGTCATCCATAATTCACTGAGGTTGCTCAGATGAAAATTTATTTCCAAAAAATCTCCTATTAGTCTTCAGTGAAAAATGGACACAACACGGATGTGTATTAGTGATTTTGATGGACCCATAGACTTCAATGGGCGTGCTTGGTCCGCATCATGGATCAAAGTAGTGCATGTCCCCGTGATATTTTTTATTTTCATTCTTTTTACTGACCCACGGTCAGTAAAAAAAAGTACTGAAATGTGAACACACACATTTAAATCAGTGTACGTGTGCTGTCTGTGGAAATTATGGATAGCACAAGCCAGTGAAAAACGGAAATGTGATCGGGGCCTAAGTTGGTTGCTGCGCAAATGATAATCCACAACGTGTGCCCCTTTCCTGACGGCATGGTCACACAGCCTGTCGTGTTCCATTGTTTCCAGTCGAATTCTGCGTTGTCATTGACCCTTAATGACCCTTGATGTACTGGTACGCAAGGCAGCCATCAGAAATTTTGGGGCCCCTTACACAGCTCACTGCCTCCGCTCCCCCCTTGTGGCAGTAACAGATAGTCCGGTATTAACGAAATAAAAATAAAACATTTATACTTGCCTCCATCACACAGACACAGCGATGCAATGCAGGCGTCTTCCGGCCTGTGTCCCTCGCTGTACGGCTCAGGCGGTGCGATGACACCATCGTGCCGTCTGCACCGGCCTCTGATAGGCTGCCAGCACTAGGGGTGGACGATATGGCCTAAAATTTATATTGCGATATAATATGAAGCATGTGCGATATGCAATATTATATCGCGATATAGATTTTCTATATTGGGGGGAGGGTTGTTAAACTTCCTTTTTTTTTTTTTTTTTTTTTTTTTTTTTTCGTTCAACTTTTTATTTAATAACCATTTAGCCTCCTTAGGGGCTAGAACCCTTGTCCTATTCACCCTGATAGATCTCTGTCAGGGTAAATAGGACTTGACACTGCCCCTGCTGCCCTGTTCTCTGTGCACACAGCAGCAGGGAGCTGACCATAGCAGCCAGGACATCAGTAGTGTCCTGGCTGCCATGGTAACCGATCGGAGCCCCAGCATTACACTGCTGGGGCTCCGATCACAACTGCCACTGCCACCAATGATCGGGGGGGCCCACTGTGCCACCAATGAGTGAATAGAAACGTAGCCTGCATGTGCCGGCCATATACCATACTGGGCCTCTGTGACTGCACTCTACGATCCACCGCAATTAACCCCTCGGGTTCTGAGGGGTTAATTGCGGCGGATCACAGCAGGCAGTCATAGAAGCCGGGTGTGGGATATGGCTTGCACATACAGGCCTATAGGACCTTTCATTAGGTAGCAGCACATAGGGCACTTACTATTATATCTGTGCGGGGCCCCGTTCACCTGCTCTGGCCCTGTCACATGGTGGGAACATCAGGGAGGAGACATCAGCTTCTCTCCCTGGGCGTTCCTTCTCCCTGCCTGTGACGTTCTGCACTGCCCAGCTCTCATTGGTGGCAGTGGCCACAGTCCCTCCCCTCCTCCGCTCTCATTGGTGGCTCTCAGTGGGGAGGGAGGGACTCTCTCCTTCTCCACTGTGCCGTCTCAGGAGAACATGGTATGTGCTGAGAGCGGCGCATACCATGTTTTACCGCGATATGGTGATATAGACGAAATCGATATCGTGGCACAAATTCATATCGTCTATATCGCCATATCGCCCCACCCCTAGCCAGCACAATGCTTGCAGCCTATCAGAGGAACAAGGTAGGGAGACTCCTTTCCCTCCCCTGCCGCAGCACAGCAATCTGTTTCGCTGTCCTGAGGACGTCGATACAGATGACTATGGAGACGAACGCTTCCTCAATGCGTTCATCTACCTCAAAAAAAAAAAAAAGGCTTGGGACTGGCCGGGCCCCTTACTGGGGTACTGGCTGTACTCCCCTGATGGCAGCCCTGCTGGTACGTCATGGCGGCAAGTGACTTGACAACCTGGCGTACTAGGACGTCACGATGATCGGGCGGGCACAGGAGCTGTGCACGCCTGATCAATGCAGGGGCCCTGGAGGGGGGGGGGGGCGATATCTGCCATGGCGACCCCAGGCCTGGCAAAGGCTGAGTCTCACAGGCACAATGTCAGTTTCAATGTAGTACAATACAGCATGGAAACGGATCAGACCCTGAAATGTTGAAGTCCCTGAACTGGGGCAAAAATAAAAAGTTGTTCGATTGACGAAAGATCATTTATGAATGAAATATCTTTCTATGAAAGAAGGTTCCCAAAAGATCTTCCTTCCGTCATACAGTTTCATTCACAGTCTATGGGCAGTTTGAACAAATCAGACCGGTCACCAAAAAATGTAATCTGCAAGCACCATGTTCTAGAGCAGGAGAAGCTGAGCGGATTAATGTATTTGTGGGAAAATATTCAGTAAAAGTTGTAATTTTTACATTTACATCTGCAGCCCTGTAAAGTCCTATCGGTACAGGAGGGCGGAGCTACCAGTGATTGCTGGCAGCGTGTATATAAGTGAGCACAAGGATAGCTGTCACTGATGGCTCCGCCCTCCTGTACCGATAGGACTTTACAGGGCTGCAGATGTAAATGTAAAAATTACAACTTTTACTGAATCTTTTCTCATGATGATATATATCAATCCGCTCAGCTCCTTCTGATCTATAACACTGTGCTTTCAGATCGCATTGCTTTTTTTTGGCGACAGGTCCTCTTTAAGGCACGTCTGGCCATGTCTGCTAAACGAGCGTTCATCCGTCTTCTATATCAGGCATGTCCAAACTGCGGCCCTCCAGCTGTTGCAAAACTTCAACTACCAGCATGCCCTAATAGCTGTAGGCTATCCAGGAATGCTGGGAGCTGTAGTTTTGGAACAGCTGGAGAGCCGCAGTTTGGACATGCCTGTTCTATATGATGTGTGTGGACAGCTTTAGGGCGCCTTCACACACTGCAGAAATCCATGCGCTCGCTGCACCTTTACAATGAATGGAATTGATTTTTCAGCCATGGGAAATTCTGCAGCAAAATCGTTTGCGTGTGAGGGCGTCCTTAGCGGGGCGGGAGTCCAGACACCGTGGAGACGTACATGGATCCCAGGCCATAGCTAATCCATTGACGAGAGGTTAGAACCGGGATCAGCCCCGTCCAGAACTCCAGCTGTTCTCCTACTATAACTCCCAGAATCCCCCTTTCAACAAACATGCTGGGAGTTGTAGTTTCACAGCAGCTGGAGTGCCTGGGATCGAGTACAAGCAAGGAACCTGCCCTCTCCGTGGACGCTGCCATTTGCTTCCCTTTATGAAGGTTTTACACCCTGGATACAGCTACGCAGACATGCAGCATATCGGGGGAAATTCAGAAGCCATTTTTTTTTTTTTTGTGCATTGACATACTTTGCCCCAAATTTTATCAAATGTTAAGCGGCGTTTGAACAATCTGCTGCATCTTTACAGACAGCGCTGCTGGTTTTTAACCTTCCCCTCCCCTTACTCGAGAACGATTTAACCTTTTTTCGCAACTTTTTAAAAAGACACAGTTGATAAATGGAGCGTCTACATTTTTGGCATAGCCAGCCGTGCCCTCTTCCATCCAAATGAATGGAACCGATTTTCAGTCGCCGAATTTTCTGCCGCACGTGAAGGCGCCCTTATACTTGTGTTGCCACAGACATTTTAACCCTGCACCTAACACAACATCACAAATGTGTGCAGCCACAATGAAAAGAAATGCAGACAAAGCTCCTGTTATAGCAGGCAGTGCTTTGCCGCACAAGTTTGGACATGTTCATCATGCAATGTGTTAATGTCCGGTCTCCTGATGTCCGCCACATCCCCTGCCCGTGATGGCACGTCTTGGTATAATCTCATTCCATGACTCGCTGATCTTGATATTCATAGCAGAAAATTGGCATTTCTTCCACAATCTGCGGAGTGTTCCTGTATAATGACTTGGCTCGTGAGCCGATGACGCCCACGGTGAATGAGTGCTGTGTTCCTGCATCCAGAAAGTGACATGATGATTTCAGAAGAAGATTCATCTGGGGGGGGGGGGGGGTGACAGCTCTGGATCATACTAAGCCAGGGTTGGGCAAACTGCGGCTCTCCAGCTGTTGCAGAACTACAACTCCCAGTATGCCCAGTCTGGCTACAGCCATCAGCCTACAGCAGAGCATGGTGGGAGTTGTAGTTTTACAACAGCTGGAGAGCCACAGTTTGCCCATCCCTGTACTAAGCCATCACTAGGGATTCGTGAGGGGGGTTGGAGAAGCTCTGTGGGGGTGGGACAGCTCTGGATCATACTAAGCCATCACTAGGGATCTGGCGGGGTGTGAGAGCTCTGGATCATACTAAGGCCTCTTTCACACTTGCGTTCTGAGGATCCGGCAGGCACTTCTGTCCCGCCGGATCCGTCAGAACGCAGGTCGCCTGAAAGCATTAGAAGACTGATCAGGATCCTGATCAGTCTTCGAAATGCTTTCAGGTTACTATGGCAGCCAGGACGCTATTAAAGTCCTGGTTGCCATAGTAGTAGTGGGGAGCGGGGGGGCGGTATACTTAGTCCATGTGGCTCCCGGGGCGCTCCAGAATGACGTCAGAGCGCCCCATGCGCATGGATCACGTGATCCATGCGATCACGTGATCCATGCGTGTGGGGCGCCCTGACGTCACTCTGGAGCGCCCCGGGAGCCGCACGGATGGTAATTATACTGCTCCCCCGCTCCCCACTACACTTTACCATGGCAACCAGGACTTTAGCGTCCTGGCTGCCATGGTAATCATTGAGAAAAAGCTAAACGTCGGATCCGGCGATGCGCCGAAACGACGTTTAGCTTAAGGCCGGATCCGGATTAATGCCTTTCAATGGGCAATTATTCCGGATCCGTCGTTGCGGCAAGTGTTCCGAATTTTTGGACGGAGCAAAAAGCGCAGCATGCTGCTGTGTTTGCTGCGTCCAAACAACGTTCCGGTCCTGAACTGAAGACATCCTGAACGGATTTCTCTCCATTCAGAATGCATGGGGATAATCCTGATCAGGATTTTTCCGGCATAGAGCCCCGACGACGGAACTCTATGCCGGAAAAGAAATACGCAAGTGTGAAAGGACCCTAAGCCATCACTAGGGATCTGGTGGGGTGGGACAGCTCTGGCTCATACTAAGCCATCACTAGGGATCTGGTGGGGTGGGACAGCTCTGGATCATACTAAGCCATCACTAGGGATCTGGTGGGGTGGGACAGCTCTGGATCATACTAAGCCATCACTAGGGATCTGGCGGGGTGGGACAGCTCTGGATCATACCAAGCCATGACTAGGGCTTCGGGAGGGGTTTGGAGAAGTTCTGACTGAATAATAGCCCCTGTATGGACAGATCTGTCACGTTTCCGATCCCTGTTATATCCGACCTGACGTTTAAGGCCTAATGCACTGGCATATTGGCAAACCTTATAGTTGATGGGATCTGATTTAGAAAATGCATTTTCAGATACGTCCCCTTACCCTATTAGAAAATTCTGAGCTGATAGAGGAGGGTCCATTGTTTGGGACCCGCCTCAATCATATTAGTTTCTTAGCGTTACTTTATTTCGCCTGTCTTACTGTACAGCCATAGTAATGGTCTTCTCCTTCTCCGACAGCTGCGTCTCAACAGCATTAAGAAGTTGTCTACCATAGCCCTAGCGCTGGGCGTGGAGAGGACCAGGACGGAGCTGCTCCCATTTCTCACCGGTGAGTATTTTTTCTACAGCTCTTAGACACAAAAGAGCAACTGGCCTGCTTCCTAAGGCTGCACACAGCACAAAATGATGTTACACATAGCAGATCACAAAACTAGACCCGCTTTCAGTCAGTGTTTGGTCAGTGATTTTCATCAGTGATTTGTGAGCCAAAACCAGGAGGTGACGCAGTGAAGCCTACACAGAGATGAGGTGTAAGGGAAAGACCCACAAAGTTTCACACCGATCCCTCTCGACTCCGCCAGTGCCCAGGTCCCCGCTGCGCTTTTTTTACTGCAGGAAATGGCCATAAATGCTGCTAAACCAGCACCGACTACAGCGATGACCCGCCTCAGCCAGTAACTGGCATTTACAACCATCTCCTGCCGAATCTAGAGCAGTAGCAGGAAGTGGAGCGTAACAGGGACCCAGGCACAGTGGGTACGGCAGGGGGTCCGTGTAAGTTTTGGGGGTTAATTACAGCCTCTGCGGGTCCTGGGGCAGCTTTGTGTTGGAATATGCCTTTAAAAACCTTTTGTGATATGAAGCGGATATACAGTGGTAATACAATTTGTGATGTAAACCAACCCTAGGGCCCCATTGTGACCCAGCAAAGCCCTTACAGAGGGCACCATGTCCCTGCGGCTCTGTGTGCTGAATACATAGCCTATTGCAGAGCAAATCTCTTATGGAGCATTGCTTTTACTTAGATTTCATATTAAATTGGGGGCATACTGGACTACTGTAGTGCCCTGGAAGTTACGCGACCCCTAATTCTGTCTGCCGTGAGTGATACCACCATCTTTATTTGTGCTGATTTATATACAGGACTTGCGGTTTTCTGATTTTCCATGAGAACATGAAATTAAATCTAAGGTGGGAAGATGCAGACATTCAGAATTGCACATGTACCACATAATTCTTACATCGGAGGTGTAGCCACGTAGAAAATTTGTGTTTTGTGATGCGTTTTGTGAAAAGGCTACATTATTTTGCAGATAGCCCCCGGCTTGTCTGTCTAGGATCCTTAGCGTAGTGACCTTCTAATTATCACATTCTTACCGGACTAAAATATTTTGTCCTGTAGACCTGCACACGTGTGTATTAAGAACTGCCTAAAGGGAGATTTAATTTAAAGGGTTTGTGTGTGTGAGCAGAAAAAGTTAACTCTTCTGATAGTCTGTCCAATGAGGGCTGTGTAGAAAGAGAAGAGGACCTCATACTGAACCCCGAGGAACTTAGAGAAGTAGAAAGAGCGACTGATATATACTAAAGGAGCAGCCAAAGAGATGGGGAAGAAAAAACTAAGAGAGCAGTGTCCTTAAGGCCAATTGAGTGGAGCATGGTGAGGAGGAGTTTGTGGTCTATGGTATCAAACGCAGCAGAGAGATCCAGAAGAATCAGTAGAGAATAGTCGTCATTCCTTTTTGCTGTCAGGAGGTCGTTGGACTCTTTAGTAAGGGCAGTTTCTGTGGAGTGGAGAGGACGGAAGGCAGATTGTAATTGGTCAAGAAGATTGTTTTCAGAAAGATAGCTTATTAAGCGAGAGTAGACAAGACGTTCAAGAAGTTTAGAGATGAAGGAGGGGTTAGAAACAGGTAGTTAGCAGGACAGGTGAGGAGATGTGTTTTTTTTTTTTTTTTTTTTTAAATTTATTTTTGTTACTTGGGTTATAACAATGTTTGAAAGAGGACGGAAAGACAACAGAAGACAGAGATTAAATATTGTAGTGAGGTGTGTAATGACGGCCTAGGTGAGGGACTAGAGGAGGTGTGAGGGAATATGATCACTGCTGCAGGTTGTGGGTCAAGAAAAGCCTGGAGACTTCATCTGTTAGGCCCCTTTCAGAGGAGTGAGTGACTCGCTCCGGACTCACAGCGAGGCACCCGGCCTGAACTCCCAGCATTGCCGGGGTCACATGGCATTATATTGATATATGATGCTATGCAACCCTTAAAGTTATGAAACGTATTGGATGACACTGGCATAATGCTGTCACTGCTATTGAATACATTCCAGAACTGTAAGGTTTACATAGCATCTTAAATCAATATAATGCTATGTGACCCCGGCGATGCTGGGAGTTCAGGCCAGGTGCCTCGCTGTGAGTCTGGAGCGTGACGCTCGTCTGAAAGGGGCGGGAGGAGAGAGAGCATGTGGAAGTGTGGGAAGGAGGATGGAAATTGTTTGTGGAATGGGAGCTGATTTCCTGCCGGAGGTTACCAATCTTGTCTCTGAAGTAAAGGTACTTTCACACTTGCAGCAGAGGATTCCGTCAGTCAGTTCCGTCGCCCGAACTGCCCGCCGGATCCGTCTAACCGCATGACAACTGAAAACATTTGTAGACGGATCGGGATGTGGATCAGTCTCACAAATGCATTGCAAGAACGGATCCGTCTCTCCGCTTGTCATGCGGATAGATGGATCCGTCTTGTATTATTTTCTTCAGTTTTAAGGGTCTGCGCATGTGCATACCAGAAGGACGGATCCGTCCTTCAGGTATTTCTTAATGCCGGATCCGGCACTAATACATTCTTATGGAAATAACGGCAGATCCGGCATGTGTTTTGGCATTTTGGATGGAGATAAAACCGCAGCATGCTGCGGTATTTCCTCCGTCCAAAACGACTGACTGTGACTGAACGGAAGACATCCTGATGCATCCTGAACAGATTTCTATCTATTCAGAATGCATTGGGATAAAACTGATCAGTTCTTTTCCGGTATTGAGCCCTGACCACGGAACTCAATGCCGGAAAAATTTGCCGCAAGTGTGAAAGTACCCTAAGTGAAGCCATGTCAGTGACGGGTACTTGGACTTTAGGGATCTGAAGGGAATGAAACGTGTCAGTAGTTTTGGGTTATTTGAGAGTGAGGAGATGACAGAAGTGAAGTACTTTTGTTTGGTAAAGTTGAGGGCCGATTTGTATGTTTGTGTAAAAAATGTCATCAATAAAAATTCCAGATCGCCCCACTAAATAAGCCCTTATGCAGAAATGCACTAGCGGACATGAAAAATACGTGGAAAATTTAGTGGTTTTCCGGGTTCCGAGCTGAACTCGGACATACCCAGAATTTCACGCAGGCAGCCCCAATGACAAGAGCATCAGAGTATTTCATGGTCCGATGCTCTTCTTTGCCCTGCGCTGAGTCACGCAAGTCAGGCATTTTGTGGAGTTCTGGTGATGTATCGGGCTGCCAGGCTGAGGCTTCCGTCCAGCAGTGAGCCTGGTGACGTCTCCGGCAATCATGGGCAGGCTTTAGAGCTGCTTTAGCCTGTAAAACGGCTAGGGCAGCACTAAAACCCGCCCATCAGAGCCGTTGACGTCACCGAACACACTGCCGGGCGGAAGGCTCTACCTGGCAGTGTTATTGTAAGGGTACTTTTACACTTCCTGCCGGATCCGTCATGCCGCAAGTATCCGTGAACTGCTGTGCTGCCGCTCCGTCCCCATTGACTATAATGGGGCGGGGGGCAGAGCTACGGTGCAGCACGGCAGTGCACAGCAAAGAACGCCGGACTAAAAAGTCGGACATACAGGACTTTTAGTCCGGCGATCTCCGGCTGTGCTGCGCTGTAGCTCCGCCTCCCGCCCCATTATAGTCAATGGGGACGGAGCTGCAGCACGGCAGTGCACGGTACTACGGCAGGACGGATCCGGCAGGCTGAATAGCCTGCCGGATCCGTCCTGCCGCAAGTGTAAAAGTACCCTAAATAAAAGAGCAAGGGAGAGCATCGGAGTCAGGGGGAGCTGTCTGGGTATGTCCGGGTGCAGCTCTGAACCCTGACAACCCAATTAATGTGATTAAGCAGAGAGAAGAATTTGGGAAAATATGTGAAAACAGACTATTTTGTTCCTTTTTTTTTTTATGCTTTCCTGTGTATAAAAATAGAAAAAAATGCTAAAATAAAAATGGCATATCTCACTTAAAAAGGTATTTAAATATACAGTTGAAACCAGAAGTTTACATACACTATAAAAAGACACACATGCATGATTTTCTCAATATCATTATAAACCTTTCCTGTTTTTAGGCAATTAGGATTACCATAATTATTTGCCAAATGCCACAATAATGAGAGAAAATGTTTTAGGGCATTTTTCTTACTTTCTGCAATGTCAAAAGCTTACATACACTAAGATTACTATGCCTTTAAACAATTCTGGCCTGCCCATATGATGATATCATGTGTTTGGAAGCTTTTCTTGGGTTTGGGGATTAGAGACACCTGTGGATGTATGTAAATGCAGACCTGAAACACACTGCTTCTTAGTGTAGCATAATGGGAAAGTCTAAAGACATCAGCCAATATATCTGGAAGAGAATTGTGGACTTGCACACGTCTGGCTCAACCTTGGGTGCAATTTCAAGATACCTGAAGGTGCCTCGTTCATCTGTACAAACAATTATACGCAAGTACAAACAAGATGGGAATGTCCAGCCATCATACCGCTCAGGAGGGAGACGGGTTCTGTGTCCCAGAGATGAACGCGCTTTGATCCGACATGTGCATATCAATCCAAAAGCAAAAGACCTTGTGAAGATGATGGCGGAAGCTGGTGAGATTGTGTCAGTAACCATAGTGAAACGAGTAGTGTATCAACATGGGCTGAAAGACCACTCTGCCAGGAAAAAGCCATTACTCCAAAAGAAGTATAAAAAAGCCGGATTAATGTTTTCAAATGCACACAGGAACAAAGACCTACATTTTTGGAGACATGTCCTGTAGTCTGACGAAACTAAAATTGAACTTATTCCCTTCACCCACGACAGCACCACGAGAGAGAGAGGATTCGCCCCCATAGACGGGAAACCTGCAGAATAAAAGGGCGGACACTCTCCTCCCAATTCAGTGTGGTTTCCTGTCTCTGGAGAAGCCTGCAATTTTATTTCAAGATCCTTCTCCCTGGTGGTGCTCCTATCCTGGCCCCAGCTTCTAGGCTGGAGCATTGTTTTTTTTTTTTCCCCTTGGGCATACCTGCAGTCCCCGGGGGTAAGAAGTGGGACTCCAAACCTTCAGAGGGAGTGTCTTGGGTGCTGGTGCGCGGTGTACCTGGCGGCATTGCTGATGCTCTAGAGGCATGGACTTCCTGGCCACAGGGGGAGGAGGAGGAGCTTCCGGCACTGAGATATTCCGGGGAAAGCATGTGGAGCTCGCAGAACGGCGTGCAGTGCAGGACGCTGTGACGTCATCACAGAGCGCCTATGGGAAGGGTGCTCTGTAGGCAAGAGGACGGCGTCCTGATCAGAGTTCTGGCTTGGCGGTCCGGTGGGAAGCATGGAGGAGGAGAAGCATACCGAAGAGTCTGGAGTCCCCCCAGCCCTGGTACCTCTGAGGAGTGAGTGTTCTGGGGCATATTGAGTCCTGCTTCTCTTCTGATACCTTATACCTAAATGTGATTTCAGGCAAAGCCTAGGAAGATGGTTTCTAAAAAGAATAAAGAGTGTGGTCCTTGTAAATCTGTTTTACCGCCTGAGTGGGAGAAGAGGATGTGGCTGAGGAATCGCCGTCTTTTTGTAAGTGTCTTCAGACGTTGGTCAGTTCAGAAGTCAAATCCTCTCTATTTTTAAAAAGAGTGGCCGGTACGAGAGATCCAAAATTGAGGCGATTAGATGCCACACAGGAGTTTTTCATCTGATTCTGAAGAAGATGAAAAGCACTCCACCTTATATTGGCATTCTGAAAATTTGTCGCTATCTTCTTCTGAGGAAGGCGAGATAAGTGGCAAACCATGTTTTCTAATAGAAGATACGGATAGGCTTTTAAAAGCCGAAAGATCCACAATGGGCATAGAAGAAATAAAAGAACCAAAGTCCATTCAGGATGTCATGTTTGGCGGTTTAGAATCCAGACACCACAGCACCTTCCCGTACATAAGAATGTATCAGCCTTAATTAAGGGGGAGTGGAAGAAACCGAACAGAAAAGTTTATATTTCTAAAAACCCTAAACGATAATATCCCTATAAAGAAACGACTCTGCTACTTGGGATAAAGCGCCTAGAATAGATGTAGCTATATCTAAAGTCTCTAGAAAAACCGCCCTTCCCTTTGATGATACGGGGGTACTTAGGGACCCTTTAGATTAAAAAATAAAATAAAAAAAAGCGGAGGCTTTTTTAAAAGAAGCTTGGGAGGCGTCAACCTCCTTCAGACCAATAATCGCTTCCTCTCCTGCATAACGTAAACGGGATGGATCCGTTTTGCAGCCCACTGACTTCTATTATGACGGAATGAATAACGGAATGCCTCTAAAGGAATTCTGTCATAAAATTGCGTTATGGTCCGTGGTAACGGAATCCATAACACAATTCTGCCATTACCAGAAAACGAAGCATGAAAGAATTTCATAACGTAAAATTCGCTCATCTCTAATAATAAACTTTAACGTTAAACTGGTTCCTACAAATAAAAAAATTCAGACACCCTATATGGGACTTGAACCTAGTGTTAAAAGCCTTGACACAGCCACTATTTGAACCGTTGGATGTCGGCTCCATTAAATGTATTACCTTGAAACTATGTCTTCTAGTAGCAGTAACATCAGCTTTTAAGAACCCGAGGTCGGAAGAAGAAAGGTCACTTCGTTGCTTGGATGTAAGAAGAGCCTTGATTATTTATCTGTCGCGTACTGAAAGCTGGCGAAAATCTTCTTCACTCTTTGTCCTCTTCCAAGGAGTGAATAAGGGAAAAGCTGCCACCAAAAGTTCCATTGCTAGATGGATTGTTTCTGCCATTTCTTTGGCCTATTCTTCATCTGGTTTATCTCCTCTGATGGGTCTAAAAGCACATTCTACCAGGGCAGAGAGGATATTTGTAGGGCGGCTACCTGGTCTTTTCCTTCAACCTTTTTTACGCACTATCGACTTGATTTGAACTAATCTTCTTCTGATGTTTCCTTTGGGGGGAAAGGTGCTTCTTTCGGCTCTCCCACCCTAAAAGATTTTCTCTGGTAAATCTGTCGTGGGTGAAGGGGAAAAACGATGATTACTCACCGGTAATTGGATTTTCCAGAGCCCATGACAACACCATTAATGTCCCTCCCTTCTGGGTTATTTCTGGTTCTCTTGGTGGGTTGTAGCATGAAGAGAGGGGGAAAAAAAGGAAAGAATCATATGTATATTAAATTGAATATTATTGTCTGTTATCTAAACATTATATGGGAGGACTTCCTCCGATGCTTGGATATCTCACTGAATTGGGAGGAGAGTTTCCTCCCTTTTATTCCTCAGGTTTCCTGTCTGTGGGGTCGGATCCTTGCTCTCTCGTGGTGCTGTCGTGGGCTCTGGAAAATCCAGTTACCGGTGAGTAATCATAATTTTTTGCCCATAATGACCATCGTTACATTTGGAGGAAAAAATGAGAAGCTTGGAAGCCTAAGAACACCGTCCCAACTGTAAACACGGGGGCGGCAGCATCATGTTGTGGGGTTGTTTTGCTGCAGGAGGGACTGGTGCACTTCACAAACTAGATGGCATCATGAGGAAAGAAGATTATGTGGAAATACTAAAGCAACATCTCAAGACATCAGCCAGGAAGGTAAAGCTTGGGCGGAAATGGGTCTTCCAAATGGATAATGACCCGAAGCATACCGCCAAACTGGTTACAAAGTGGCTTAAGGATAACAAAGTCAATGTTTTGGAGCGGCCATTACAAAGCCCTGATCTCAGCCCTATTGGAAATTTATGGGCAAAGCTGAAAAGGCAGGTGCGAGCAAGGCGACCAACAAACATGGCTCAGTTACACCAGTTTTGTCAGGAGGAATGGGCCCAAATTCCGACCAACTATTGTCAGCTTGTGGAAGGATATCCAAAATGTTTGTCCCAAGTCATACAGTTTAAGGGCAATGGTACCAAATATTAATGTATGTAAACTTATGACTTTGCAGTAAGTAAAAAAATGCCTTAAAATATATATATAATTTTTTTTTTTTTTTTTTATGGCATTAGGCAAATAATTATGTTAATCCTAACTGACCAAAAACGGGAAAGGTTTATTCTGATTTCATGTCAGATATTGAGAAAAACATGCATTTGTGTCTTTTTATATAGTGTATGTAAACCTCTGGCTTCAGCTGTAATTGAACATGATAAAAGTTGGTTTTCAAAGTTGTATGTACTAAAAAAAACATGCAATATCTGCTCAGGAAGGGAGTGTAAACGATCATGTCTTGATCTGGTTAAACTGAATTGCTGTCTCTCTTGAGCCCTCCTTGGTGAGTGTCGGTTTTATCTTTTGCTTTCCTAGATACCATATACGATGAAGACGAGGTGCTTCTTGCCCTGGCCGAGCAGCTGGGAAGCTTCACCACTCTGGTGGGAGGACCGGAGTTTGTGCATTGCTTGCTGGTAAGTATTTGTGTGACTGGTTTCATTACTCTGTGTAGTGTGGTGAGTGTTCACTGTGGATTTGTTTTTAAGGTGTGTGTTTTTAGTTTTTTTTCCTCTCTGGGACCCATCAACCCACCTTTTATTAGCATTACCTTGCCTGAATAAGAAAAGTTCACAATATACTGTACCTATTGTCTCGAAATAGCGTGGATCGAACGCTCTGGAGCCCCTACATCTGGAAATCTTACATCTGCTGACGTCACCAGGTTTCCAGTCTATGGACCTTCACATCACAGGATAGGGGAGATGCTGTGGGAGGTCTCTCTGGCACATGTACAGATGAGGCCCATTCAGTATCCAGGCAGTAGAATATCTGGCCCCATCCACGGCATCTCTCCTGTCCTGCCCTTAGTGACATGCCGTCCATGGATCAGTCCAGAAACCTGGTATTCAGATTGGAAGATGTGATGTCAGCGGATGTAGAGTTTCCCAAGAGACGTGAGTCATGTTGCCGCGTTTCAGAACGGATGATTCACGTAACTTCCAGGCTGTAGGCATCTTGCAAACTTTTTTATGCAGGCGAGTTATTAAGGTGCGTTGTTGCCTCCCAGAAAAACATAGGACATGCTCTATCTTTTTTGAGGGGCTGCCAAACAGGACAAGGGATGCGGAAAGCACACTGTGTGCATCCCTATTGAAAAGAATGGGGCACCCGTTCTGTAAAATTGCGCAACGGATGTGGACTCAGAATTAGTCGTGTGAATGCACCCTTATATACCTTTTTTTTTTTTTTTTTTTTTTTTTTTTTAAATATAGATGTAGGACATGGAAAGATAAAAAAAAAAAAACTCACCAAAAATTCAAAAAAAAGTTGATTTAAACAATAGGTCATTTTCCGATGACACTTTACCTTTAGTGACATTTTTCTGAGGTGCAGGGGGCCTGACTACTGCATGGAGAGGTGCAGGGGGCCTGACTACTGCATGGAGAGGTGCAGGGGGCCTGACTACTGCATGGAGAGGTGCAGGGGGCCTGACTACTGCATGGAGAGGTGCAGGGGGCCTGACTACTGCATGGAGAGGTGCAGGGGGCCTGACTACTGCATGGAGAGGTGCAGGGGGCCTGACTACTGCATGGAGAGGTGCAGGGGGCCTGACTACTGCAGCGGGCGTCCTAAGAAACCTTACAGGGCAAAGCCTGCTGGGATTGGTTAGAAAATCCAGCGGGAAGCTTAGGAAAACGGGGAATTCTGAATGTCAACAACCTGCCAGGATGCAGTAATGATGAGAACAAGGGAAGGAAAGCGCCGATGTGAAAAACAGGGACATCGTGCAAAAATACGCAGATAAAAAAAAATATAAAATCATTACTTCAGCAGCCGCAAGTCCACTTTCTGTACGGTATTTGCGCCGTATTACTTGGGTTAAAGCGTGAAATAGTTTTATCTCGCCTCGTGTGTTCCTCCTAGTCTTAATTCCATCAAACATGAAAGTTGTTAATAGACTGATGCCTCGTCCCTTTTTGTCCTCTATTGGCTCCAGCTACAAAGCTCGCATCTGGCTCCCCACTTCCCTGCCAATCTACTTTGTGCGTCAGCAAGTAAAGCTGCCAAAGTCTTAGATCTCTTCTGAGCCTTTTCTGCCTTCTGGAGCGAGAGGCTTGCAAGCATTGCGGGTATTGAGACATTAGGTGCCATCTGGGGGGCCCCAACTCTCCTGGCTCCCGGCCCAAACTTGTGTTCAGCTTGGCAGCTCTTAAATATTTTTATCCACGTCACCAGCTCAGTTGAAAGTAATTTATGTATGTTGGTAGCAGATGCTGCATGAACAAAACAGGCAGCTCCAGGTGGTCTTGTAAGGATACACATAATAAGCTTATGGTGCAGCGGGATTAATAGTAATCAGTGGCTGCTCAGACTTTGTGTACGTCGCGGGAAAGTTCCCCCTAATCTGCACACGCTGAAATCTGCTCCTAATTGGCCTTACCTGGTTCTGAAACTGTATTCTGCACGCGACTGATTCTCCTGGTCTGCATCTTTGCATAGGCTTTTCTCGTTTGCTGGCGGATTTTCTGGCAGCGGTCCTCTTACCCCAAGATTATTCCAGTCCTAGAAATCAGAGTAACGTCAAAGGACCAAAAACCTTCCTGTAAATCTCATTCACGTGTAACATCTGGATATTACATTTGAGCTGGTTCTTGGCTAATTTGCAGAACGGGGGTACAGTCACCGTCTGCAAGGGGCTGTAGAAGAGGACGCTGCTGGCCAGCTCTGCCCGATGGGACAAACTGGTTATTAAAGCTTGGCTCTGGGCGGCCCAGTTACATTGAGATATTGGTGCTTGTTCTATCTGAAACGTGGTCTTGATAGTAAGTACCGTGCCTGCCCTACTTGATGGCTGCTCCTGCCTTGTTTGGCTTGTTCTAGCCATGTCAGTTTTTCACTGAAGCTGGGCTACAATCTCCAGTTTTAGTGCCTTTTTTGCACTGCATTCTAAATAAGAAATATATTTAAAAAAAATCTTATTATTGTGTATACAGTTCCTGTGCAGACACTACATGCCCTGTCTCTGATCCTGCAGTCATGTGCAACTCCTGTCCATCTGCTCCGGTGTGGCCTTTAGTAGTGGAGGAGACGAAAGTAACCGTGCCGTACACTTAACCCCTTCACGATCAGCGCCGTACATGTATGGTGCTGGGCGGATGTTTAAACATGGCGCCTGCTGCGGTCGCCATAGCCACGGGTGGCCATCTGCTTCTTTCAGCAGACACACGCGGCCAATGTCCGCAAACGGCAGTGATGACAACATCTGAGTGCGCTGACCAGCCGCCCCCCGCAGCGATCGGAGGAGCTGGAACGTGTATGCAGCAGCCCGTGTCTTTATGAATGACAGGAGGCTGCTGCATAGTATTTCCTATGGAAACCTTGCCTGTAATAGGGCTTCATAGGAAAGTAGTAAAATCATCATAGACTCCAATGCAAGTGCATTGGAATATATGATAATAGCAATCAGATGATTGCATGTTATACTATAAAAAAAAAAGTGTAAAAAATAATAAAAAAAAAAATTCAGATCTCCCTCCTTTTCCCAAAATATAAATCCAAGAACTAAAAAAAATACACATCATTGGTGTCGCGATGTGCGAAAACACCTATAGTATAAAAATAGAAAAATATATTCCCCATACGGCAAACAGAAAAACGGGAAAAAGCATCCAAATGGACTAGTCGCCGTTTTTGGTTGCTTCATTTTCTTCAAAAATGAAATAAGTGCTCAAAAAGTCATACACGCCCCACAATGGTATCAATGAAAAGCTCGAAACGCCCCGCAAAAAAAAGTATAGGGGTCAAAATATGGCGACAAAAAAAATAAAACTTTTTTTCCCCACACTTCTTAATTTTTTAGCAAGTTCAAAACGCAAGAAAAACTATACATATAAGGTATCGCCAGATTCGTACTCACTTGTAGAATAAAAGTAACCGGTCAGTTTTATTGTACATTGAACGTCGTAATTAAAAAAAAACAGTAAAACTGTTGTGGAATTGCATTTAATTATTTTTTTTTTTTGCTATTTCACCCCATTTGGATTTTTTTTTCCTGCTTTCCACTACATCATATGCGATATTAAATGGTGGCGTTGGAAAGGAGAACTTGTCCTCGTCCAAGCTCTCGTGGTTATGTGAACGGAAAAATAAAAGATAAGGCTCTGGGAAGGCAGGGAGCGCAAATCAAAAGCGCCAAAAAAAAGACACCTCTGGGCTTGAAAGGGTTAAAGGGGTTGTCCCATGAAATATATTCTACAGTTTAGTTTTGTATTTGCATGTAATTAAAAATTTAACATAGGCCGCACATGCTCAGTTTCATCCTTCAACTGCCTTCTGATCTGTGATGGGCAGAGCATGGACACGCCCCCTGTGCTGTGATAGGCAGAACATGGACATGCCCCCTGTGCTGTCATAGGCAGAGCATGGACACGCCCCCTGAGCTGCAGCAGAAAAGACGCTCCCCTTGAGCTGCCAGCTTGATATAAATCTAGCAGAGCAATGAATGGGGAGATCTCTGGATCCATGTGAGGTACAGGGCTGGTTCTGGCTGTGTTAGAAAGAGATTGGCATGTACTATATGTCTGATTTTTTACATTAGTCATGTGATAACCCCTTTTAAGCACAAAGTTTGGCAAACCTACAGATTTCGACTGGTTCAACTCTACTTCTGATACATGAAGATAGTGGAAGGAAGAGTCAGGCATGTTGAATTATATCCTGTCTGATCCTTTGTTCTCACAGGAGATAAACCTCTGCCAGAGTCGGTTGGCAGTGTCCTATGGCTCACTTACACTGGCCAGTTGTCGGGCAGATTATCGGGTATGAACGCACATTCCCGATAATCTGCCCGTGTGCCCCGCTGAACACGCTTGTTCATCAGGTGAAATCATCTGAGGTGCAGACACCTCAGTCATCGTTCCTGACTCCGGCGCTCTGTATGAGGACGAGTAATGGAAGTAGACGTCGCTCGTCCCCATATTGTGGAAGTGATTGCTGCAGGAAAGAAGCACTTCATGCCCTATAAATCTCTGCGCAGTTTAAATGCGCTTTTTCTCCCGTCTCTCGATTTAAAGTAGATGCACTCACAGCAGGAGCACGTACATGTTTCTGGAGTAGTGAGGAAGAGGATGGAATCAGGTAAAGGACTATTCGGCTAACAGCTATTGGGAGGTGTATGGCTGCATCGATGGAGACAAATGGGAATAGCTAAGATTGGTCAGATTAGATTTTACCTGCCTTATCCTTCACAGTGCAGAATGGTGCTCTCGTGGTTTTGATCAATGTGTTGGTTATTGTGAGGTTATTTTTGATAGCTTTTCTGCTCTGTTTTGATGCTGTTTATAGTTCTTCGATCCGTATCTGAATTGGTGGTCTCTTCTTTGACAGCCTCCCTTGGAAAGCTTGGCAACCGTGGAAGAGACCGTAGTTCGTGACAAAGCCGTGGAGTCCTTGAGGAAGATCTCCCATGAACATTCTCCTGTCGACCTTGAAGCTCACTTTGTGCCGCTGGTGAAACGCCTGGCCAGTGGAGACTGGTTTACGTCACGCACATCTGCATGTGGCCTTTTCAGCGTGTGCTACCCTAGAGTGTCTAGTACTGTCAAAGCAGAGATCAGGCAGTAAGTGTCCTCACCTCTCTGGTGACAGCACCAAAGGGGCAAGGTTATGTAGAAGAATGAATTGAAATATACTGGCCAGCAAAAGTCCAGGACTTTCCAAATGAAGCAATGAGATGTCGGCTGCCCTTTGGAGAGCCCTTCCCTCTTACATTGGCTTCCTCCTGGGTTCAGGCACAAGCCCGTGCAGGAGAGCAGATGTCGGCAGTGCTATGTAATTCTAGTTAGTAGCTGCCGAGTGTCTATGACAAAGCTTACTGCCGTCTTAGAACCAAAACTGGAAGTGTGTTGGGTTATGTAAGTAGCAGATGAAGGAGAGGTAGGTTATACTAACCCTTTGTTTGGGAGTTGAAAAAAAATATGCAAGTCAGTATCTAAAAGGAATGATGGCCTACTGTTTATCCCCAGTTCCTGCTCCTTGGCTGTGTTTAACTCCTCTCCATTAGGGCAATGCTGTGATCCGGATCAGTGATTAGACGGGAGGTGTGTCTCAGACTCCTTGTAAGCCCTGTAGCTAAGCTGTAGTCACACATCACTGCTCTGCCCTAATGGAGACTCAAGATCTGAGTAGAGAAATAGCAGGTAGACATCCCCTTTAGGTACTGATTTACATTTCATTATTAAGTTGTGGCTGCAGAGTCAAGTCCTCTAAGGTTGTTTTACATTGTCGGCCATTGAGACGCTTCATGCAGTGAGCGACTTTTCTTTTTTTCAATCGCATTCAATTTTAATGGAAATAAAGAATTTGTATACAGCATTAAGGATACAGTCCAAGAATCAGAAAATAGGTAGGCATAACTCGCACATCCGGGAAATATGTTAAGACGCGAGTTCTGTATACAAAATCAAAGTACAGTAAAGTTGTTTGACTACAGATCTGTGAGCGGCTTTTCTTGGTTTAATAAGAATACTTGTGCGTCCTGTTTTTCTCAGGCATTTCCGCAACTTGTGCTCTGATGACACGCCCATGGTACGCCGTGCTGCTGCTTCCAAGCTCGGGGAATTTGCTAAAGTACTTGAACTGGAGTATGTGAAAAATGACATTATTCCTCTGTTTACAAACCTGGCTTCAGATGAGCAGGTAAGCTGTAGGTTATAAAGGCATTGTTACAAATATTAACATGGGCATAGACTAAACCCCCCCACCGCCGCCGCCTTACTTCCTTTGCACTTCAGGCCCTTATACACATTTGTGTATTGTTGGCCAAACGCGCTGAGAATGGCGGTGACAACACTGTGTGGGGAAATCCAGCTCTCCCCCCGACAGATGGAGTCTAGGGATAGAAGGATCAGGTGAAATGAATATTTTTGCCTGATCCTTTTGTTGTCCAGTGTCTGGCAGTAGCTTTTTCCACTTTCCACATTGAGTACACATACACGTTGGCCTACAGAGGGGTTGTTGGGAAGTTCTTCCGACAGATATCACATGTGCATGCCCAGCTTTATTCTTGATTTATTGTCTGAGGTTGAATCTGACAGGCTGGCTGTATAACCTTAGACTAAGCTTATTCTCGGTCTTCCTAGGACTCTGTACGCCTGTTGGCTGTAGAAGCCTGTGTCAGCATTGCCCAGCTGCTCCCCGAAGAAGATCTTGAAGCTCTGGTGATGCCTACACTCCGTCAAGCTACTGAGGACAAATCCTGGCGTGTCCGCTATATGGTAGCAGACAAGTTTTCTGAGGTAATAAACTGCTGACACGTGCTGTTTTCTTTCCCTTTGTTTCATTAGTTCCCATGTCTTTGAATATAAGATGTCCACCCTTAATATAAAAAGGGCAGTGGTTACACACAGACAACATGAATGCTAATACATTGCCTGACAGTTCAAAGCTGATAATGGCGGTAGTACGACCATTTGTATAGCGTACATGTGTCGGCTTATAGTGTTTGTTCTTAGACAACCATTGTAACTTGAGACCATAACTAATAACTGGTTCTGAGCCTCCAGAATTTTAGCCTAAGGCCTCTTTCACACTAGCGTTGTGAGGATCCGGCGTGCACTTCAGTCGCTGGAAATGACTGCCGGATCCGTCACGACGCCACACACCTGAAAGCATTTGAAGACTGATAAGTCTTCAAAATGCTTTCAGTGTTACCATGGCAGCCAGGACGCTACTAAAGTCCCGGCTGCCATGCAAAAGTAGTGGGGAGCCTGGGGACAAGCTACTTACCGTCCGGGGCGCTCCACAATGACGTCGCAGTGCCCCTACGTCGCGTGGATCACATGATCCATACGACGTAGAGGCGCTGTGACATCATTGTGGAGCGCCCGGGAGCCGCCCGGACGGTAAGTAGCTTGTCCCCGGCTCCCCACTACTTTTTCATGGCAGCCGGGACTTTAGTAGCGTCCTGGCTGCCATGGTTACCATTCAGAAAGCTAAATGTCGGATCCGGCGATGCACCGAAATGAGGTTTAGCTTTAAGCCGGATCCGGATTAATTATTTTCAATGGGCATTAATCCAGATCCGTTCTTGCGGCATGTCTTGAGGATTTTTGGCCAGAGGAAAAGAAAAAAGACATCCTGATGCATCCTGAACGGATTTCTCTCCATTCAGGATGCATTGGGATAATCCTGATCAGTATCTTTCCGTCCTAGAGCCCCGAGGACGGAAAGCAAAAACGATAGTGTGAAAGAGGCCTAAGATAAGAAAACATGAATACTTAAGAAATATAAGCAGGTTACTAATACAGATAAAGCCCCCTCTTACATAACGCTCAAAAACTGCTGAAAGCTGAGGAATCCCCTGTTAAGTGGAGGACAGGAACTTCTTTAGGACATGCAGCTCGTCCTTGCACAGGTGGAGAGCAGTGCGGGTAGCACAGGCAGAGTGATGCAGTACAGTAAATGTGCTTTGATTGTTTGTGCTACATTGTGATGACTAGTCTGTAATGGAAATTATATGCTTGTGAAGTGTCCTATAATGGCAAGGCACCATTAAATAACGTTTTCCACATTGCATTTCAGCTCCAGAAAGCTGTCGGCCCAGAGATCACAAAGAACGACCTTGTGCCTGCTTTTCAGAACCTGCTGAAAGATTGTGAAGCAGAGGTTCGGGCGGCTGGGGCACACAAAGTAAAAGGTGAGCCTGTGTCTCTGGGTTTTACTGTTTACCCCTGGTTGGATTTAATCATTGGCAGGGGGGTGGCAGAGAAAATCAGACATACATGGATATCAGGACTCCAGTGCGTTAGACCCCAGCAGCATAAAACTGGCCTGTGACTTGTTGCTGTGCCCAACATAAATGGTTTTCCTTTTAACCATTTGTCTGTAAATTATACATTTATTTTCTAGGAGTTTTTTTTTTACCATTCAGTGCCATTAGTGATCCCTTACCTGGGTAAGATCTTGGTTTGGTATAGTAGTTCTCTCAAGCTGAGCAACCAACATCTGATCTGCAGGAATCTAGTGATCCACAGGGCTGATGAGGTGTGGGCTGTGCCTCCTGAACACTGTATAGCTTGGAAGTGAACTTTTTGGTATATGGTTTATCTAGTGATACAGTCATTTGTTTTTAGTATAAGGCTACTTTCACACTAGCGTTTTGGATTCCGTTTGTGAGATCCGTTTCAGGGCTCTCACGAACGGTCCAAAACGGATCAGTTCAGCCCCAATGCATTCTGAATGGATAAGGATCCGTTCAGAATGCATCAGTTCGGCTCCGTTCCGCTTCTATTCTGTTTTAGAGGCGGACACCAAAACGCAGCTTGCAGCATTTTGGTGTCCGTCTGAAGAGGCGGATCGTAACGGATCTGTTTTGAATTACAATGTAAGTCAATGGGGACGGATCCGTTTTCATTGACACAATATGGTGCATTTGAAAACGGATCCGTTCACCATTGACTTTCAGTGTGATTCAAAACAGATCCGTTTTGGACTTTGTCATTTTTCTTTAAACCTAATGCAAACTGATCCGTTCTGAATGGATACAAACGCTTGCAATATAGGTGCGGATCCGTCTGTGCAAATAAACAGATGGATCCGCCCCCAACGCAAGTGTGAAAGTACCCTTAAGTATCATGAATTGCTGCTACAGTAGAAAACTAGTTTTCTTGAAAGTGGAGTCCATTTTTCCAGGATCTCCTGTGTGAACGGAACCTTATTCAGAGATGGCGTTTACTTAGATTAATATAAGTCTCTTGTTTGTCTTAATAGAGTTCTGTGAGAATCTGCCTGCTGATGGGAGAGAGGCCATCATCATGAACCACATTCTGCCCTATGTAAAGGTGAGATCAAGAAGTAAACAATCATTCTGCTTTGCTACCATTAGGGTCTGGCAACACAGGCCGGAGAAGTTCCGCTGCAGATTTCACCCTATACACTGGAAACGGTGAAATCTGTGGTGAATATCTGCAGCGTAACTCAGATATCATCCCATTGGGATTCATGCACTGTAGTATAACCTGCAGCAATGGTCTCCAGCTTGTTGCTAAACTACAATTCCCATCATGCACCAACAATCTTGGAGCTGAAGTTTTGGGCTAGAATTATACCAGCAGTTTTTGTGGCATTTCCTGCTGTATTTTTTTTGTGTTTTCAGCCAAAGCCAGGTCTGTATTCAATACCCATGGGAAATATTAAAAAATTGCATGAAATCTTTCTTTCCAGCCACAGCTTAAAAAACACTGGCCTGCAGATGGCATGGTAAAGATTCTGGCATGTAGACCATGTTCTCATATTGCATTAAATGAGTTTTCCCATCTGGGGCATTTATGGCATGTCAATAGAGTATGCCATCAATGTCTGACACCTGTGAGCCCAATCTTTGGGCTCATTGCCATGTCCAGGCCCTGAAGTGAACGGAGAGCACCCCACGCATGCGCTGCGGCCTCCCCTCCATTAAGTGACAGTTCTTGGCTATTTTTAAGTGAATGGAGAGGTGGCCACACTAGCATGGGATTCTCTCCGTTTACTTTTGGGGTCCCTTCCTTGAGACAGGTGCAGCTCTGGGACCAACACTGATCAGACATTTATGGCATACCCTATGGATATGCTATAAATGTCCCAAATGGGGTAACCCCTTAAATTCTTTTGTTGGTCGCCACCAGACTTGTTGGTGACATTGTAGCTGAACTGTATCAGTGTGGAGTGAACGGATGATTTTGTTGAATGACTTTTGGTCTCGGTCACATCTGTCAAGCAGATCTGCTACAAATGCCTGCTGTTGCAGGGACAGAAAACGGTTGCATCCAATGGCTTTTGCCCGGCTGATACCTGGCATTTATACTGGAAAGCGGCCGACTTAACGCTGGACTGACTTAGTCAATGGAGATCCGGCGGTGAACTAGAGAAGACGGCGATGTCGGATGTGCTTGTAAGAGATGTGAACGAGGCCTAACGTTAGGATTGATTACACTTCCCTGCAGTGATATAGGAGTAGGTTTATGGGGCAGATGTTACAAACAGTTTGTATAAAGACATAAATCAAGTCCGCTCTGCAGATTTGTAAAATGGGGAAAATGTTTCTTTCCTTCCTCATTCTTTTTGCTGGGCTTTGGTTAACCAGATGAAAAACTAGTGATGTGAAATAATGACCAAGCCCTAAACGGGTTAGTTTAAATATGAAAATCGACGGCACAAGCCTTATTTCTCTCTTTTCTTTAGGAACTGGTATCGGACTCAAATCAACACGTGAAATCCGCTCTGGCCTCTGTAATCATGGGATTATCCACTATTTTAGGCAAGGATAATACTATTGAGCACCTTCTACCTCTCTTCCTGGCGCAGCTGAAGGATGAGGTAATATCTCAATTTTGTGCATTAATGATACATAATTATAAACATGTGATGTGTTGCTTTTTTTGCACCTCCTAAAAATCCGTTTTTTTTTTGTTCCCCTCCTGAATCCAGTGCCCTGAAGTGCGTCTGAATATTATCTCTAATTTGGACTGTGTGAATGAGGTGATTGGCATTCGCCAGCTTTCTCAGTCCCTGCTACCAGCCATTGTGGAGCTGGCTGAAGATACCAAGTGGAGAGTGAGGCTGGCCATCATTGAATATATGCCCCTGCTCGCTGGTCAGCTTGTAAGTCTATAGAGCATTATAATTGGAGAATGTTCACTCTGCAGCATTTAAAAGCCCGATTTCGGCGTATATTTCACGTTGATATCCGTGCTTTATTCATTTCAGTGGGATTCCGCATCAGTGGTTTTTTGTTTTCTTCAGTTTACTTACTGAGGCAGAAATTGTGACGTGTAACCATATGTGGATCAACCCCATTGAATGAATCTGCAGAATAGAAAACTGTGAATCCGTGGCCAAAATCAAAAGGTCCATTTCAGATTTTTGCCACGGGTTCTACAGCACAGACAAATCACGTTTCATTGTGAAGTCCCCATTCATGTACCTATCATGCTTAAGGGTGTTGTGTGCTCTTTTCTTTATAGGGTGTAGAGTTTTTTGATGAAAAGCTGAATTCTCTGTGCATGGCTTGGCTGGTTGACCACGGTAAGTGCTTCAAACGCCCCATGTTGGTGATTAATTATGTCTCCGTCTAGGTTCCTGTGGCTGGTTTAATCAGTCAGCAGTTCCCTTATCATAATTGGGCTTAGCAGGGACTGCAGTTGACGTCACTGTTAGTTTGGATTTCACAAAAGCCCATTGATTTTTGGCGGTTTTGTGTGATAGCGCTGTATGTCTCATCGAGATCTGCTTCTAATGACTGGGCACATCCACTTCTGTAATGGCGTGTTGAATTATTAAACTTTATAAAGGAACCAGGGCTCAACATTCAGCCCATAAAGCTGTCTATCTAGCACAGGCATGCTCAACCTGCAGCCCTCCAGCTGTTGCAAAACTACAACTCCCATCATTCCCGGACAGCCTACAGCTATCTGCTTACAGAAGGGCATGGTGGGAGTTGTAGTTTTACAACCGCTGGAGGGCCGCAAGTTGAGCATCCCTGGTCTAGCACATTCAGTGCTGGTATATCTATCCCATGTTTACAGGTGACATTATCGTGTTGCCTTAAAATGACAGGGTGTCACAATCTAAGTGACTTGGTGTCGGGGATCATATAGTTTGTAACGTCTCGGCTGTACTTAAAGGGTTATGCCAAGTATAATAATTGAGCATGCGCCCTGCCGCTCCCACTGAGAATGAATGTAGTTTGGGGCGCATGCTCGACCTGCTGCAGCATTAGGACGGGAGAAACGGGACCTTGGCCTTTGGTTTGGGGATAACTGTAAAACTTGACAAACCCCCTTTATAGCTGTGTCTAGCAGAGCAGGTAAAGCATAGCCATGGCGATCATCATGATCGCAAGTGTTCCCTGAGCAGTCGCTGCATATGGAAGTGTCCCCTCCGCTCTTGAATGACCCCTTTAGTGTCCATCCAGGAGACCACTGGAGCCATCAGGGGGGAAGGGGAGAGAATGGGGGGGGGGGGGGGGCATTCACTGCATAGACCCCCAGAACATTGCACTGGGGTGGGACCACCCAGGGGACACTTGGAGTCTCATCACGATGATTTATTTTCCTTGGTCACTCAATTGGCACAACAATTACAAAAAATCAGTTTTAGAGGGAATCTGTCACCAGTGACCTACCTATCAAACTGTTCGCATACACAGCTGTGGTTTACCTAAAAACCAAAACAAAAAAAGTTTTTCTTTTTTGTTGATCGGAGACTCCATTCCAGAGTTGTATTTTTTATTAATATGCAAATTAGGTATTTTCTGCAATGAGGGGCGTCGCCATTGCCCTTGTTGCACCCAAGCTCTACCTCTTATGGTGGCCGGCCCTTCCCTGGCTGCTTTGATTGACAGGGCCATACAATAGCAAAGCAAGAGCAATGGCGATGCCCTCATTTCACCAAAGGGCTAATTATCCAAGATCAAATCTAGGCTGACCCACAGTGGTGATACTCGCCTGGTTCTAGTCTGTGTGACACAAGGGGAGCAGGTCACCGCTACGGCCTAAGATTGACTGCAGTGGTCATGTGCCCCTGTCAACGGATGTTGATATCTGTGCAGACGGGAGCCCCAAGTGCCAGTCCGGTTGCTGCACAAACATCAGCGGGGATCAGTATGAAACCTGATGTAGTCTGGAATAGCTCTTTTATGAAAATGGATCATACCTCGGATCAACAAAAGAAAAACTGCATTTTATTCAGGTGAACCACAGTTGTGTGTTTATGCAAACGGTTTGAACGGGAGATCGCTGGTGGCAGATTCCCTTTAACAGCTTTCCCTGTTACCGATCAGCAGTTTTGAAAGGGTCAAAACTGCTGACAGACTCCCTTGTAATCAAATACATCAATCAAAAAACGGTATTGGTTAAATGAAGTGGTTCCAGAAGTTTTTCTTTTTTAACTTGAATTGAATTCTGTCGTTTATTAGTATTTTCCAGTATACTTGCATATGCAAAAGACCTAGAAAAGCAATACCCACAATAGTAAAGATACGGCCGGGTCTGTAATTATTGATGCGTTTATACTGCAGAGCCGTCTACATAGTTAATAACTACAGTAACTACTCAGGTTTTACTTTTTTTTTTCTCTTTTGGTTTTTCAGTTTATGCAATCCGAGAAGCGGCCACCAACAATTTAATGAAGCTTGTGGAAAAGTTTGGTGCAGAATGGGCCCAGAACACCATTGTCCCGAAGGTCCTGGCTATGGCAAATGATCCCAACTACCTGCATCGAATGACGACTCTGTTCTGTGTTAATGTACGTGATCTTGTTACTGGGTTAATTCTTCATGAAGATGCACTAGGTGTAGGTGGGCAGCACTGACTTCATTTTATTTTTTTTCTGTACAGGCTCTGTCTGAAGCATGTGGAAAGGAAATCACCACTAAACTGATGCTTCCTATTGTATTAAAGATGGCAGTCGACCAAGTGGCAAACGTTCGTTTCAACGTAGCCAAATCATTACAAAGGATAGGACCAGTCCTGGATAGCAAGTATGTGTTTCTGCTTGGTCCCGTGTTATCCAAAATCCCTTTTGGCCTTTTCAGATATTTCTGTAATCTTAGGAAAACCTACCTCATTGGTAGTACGAGAGTCATATACTTTGTTGCTGAAAGTGGCTGTCCAGCAAAAAGTTGTTCAGACAGGCTCCATGTCTGATTTTCACAGTTGGGCTGTTTTCACACAGCGCCTTTTATCATCTGTGTTCTGAACACAGAACTAAACTTGGGTAATTATTGGAGGTCCAAATTGTGTGGTTCCATCGAATTAAGGGCGCGGGTGCAGTAATGCAAATGCTGAAATGCATCGGTATCCCCAGGGATAACTTCAACCGACTGAAATACCCCTTTAAGACCACCCCTGTGTACAGTGACTGACAACTATCTACAGCTACACAGAAAATGCTATCCATCCCTGGTAGCACCTCCCCCGTGTACAACAGAAGGCAGAAAAAGCAAAGATTTAAATGTGTAAATTACAAGTTTTATGATATCGGTCTGCTCAGCTCCGGCTGCTCTAGAACATGCTGCCTGCAGATTGCTCTGCCTTTTGTAGTGACAGATCCTCTGGTCGATGCTGACGTTTTAGATTGCTGAGTATTTGCCCATTAATACACTTCTATGGCTGTGCATCTAATAGAAATTTGACTGAGTGTTTTATTTATTTTTATTAAAGGCAATTTTACAGGAGTCAAAGGGGTATTCCCATCTTGGATAATGGGGGCATATCGCTAGCATATGCCCCCATTGTCTGATGGGTGTGGGTCCCATCACTGGCACCTGCACCTATATAGAGAACGGAGCGGGGAGAGCTGTGGCTGGATGACCCTGGATTTCCCGGGGTCCGTCCACCACCCAGCGCTTCTCCCCGCCTCTCCCATACAAGTGAACGGGAGCGTACCGAGCATGCGCGGCCCATGCTCCCATTCATTTCTATGAGGCCGACGGAAATAGCCGAGCCAGCGCTCGGCTGTTTTCGACGGCCCCATAGAAATGAATAGAGAGAGGCTGCGCATGTGCAGTGCACCCTCCTTCACTTTCGGGGCTCCGTTCTCGATATAGGTGCAGGTCCCAGTGGTGGGACCCGCACCTATAAGACAATGGGGGCATATGCAAGCGATATACCCCCATTGTCCAAGATGGGAATACCCCTTTAAAAATCCTTGGGAAAGGTCATCAATATCTTAGCAGTGGGCGACTCCAGCAATTCCGCTAGTCAGATTTTTTAAGAGGTTGTGGTGCTCTGATGATCGCCGAGGCCTCCTCATACTATATCGAGCACAGTAACCTGTATATCGGCTCTACTTGGTATTACTCCTCAGTCCCAGTCATTTTGCGGAACTGAGTTACATAAAGGCCACGTGACGTGACAAGCCAAAGAAGTGTCCTTTTCCAACAGCTGATTGGCAGAGGTGCCAGATGTCTGACTCCCACAGATCTGATATTGATGACGTCCAGAACATGGGCCGTCCGTATTTAACTCCCGGAAAACGCTCTTTAAATCGAAACTTGATATGGTCTGTACCTCGGTAGATTCATTGACGCACACCATGGTCTGATATTTTCTTGCAGCACAGTACAATCTGATGTCAAGCCTGTACTTCAGAAGCTGGGCCAGGATGAAGATATGGATGTGAAATATTTTGCCCAGGAAGCCATGACTGGTATGTTTCTGTATGAATTGGTAGTATACTTACTGAATGGAACTTTATTTTTTATTTTTTTATTACTCTTCTGAGGGAAGTACCTGCCTGTGGTTACATATGGACTTGCATATTGTCGCCTGTGGTAGGCTAATCTAGCAGTAAGTAATCGCATCTGGGGCAAATTAGACGTGTGTATCAAGTGCACTTTTGAAAACTAAAGGTGTATCCCGATCTCGTAAAATGACGCGATGCTGTCAGTTTATGGTCAGTGGGGGTCCATCCTCTGACCCGTACCAATCCTGGCAGTGCTTTGAGGATGGATTCACTCCGTTTTTTCTAGAAGGTTTGGATGCAGATTACCCTTCCTGTTTTTCAGCAGGAAGGAGAAATAAAAGTCCTTTTATTTTTCTGATTCCCCTAAAACAGGCATGCTCAACCTGCAGCCCTCCAGCTGTTGCAGAACTACAACTCCCAGCATGCCTGAACAGCCTACAGCTATCAGCCTACAGCAGGGCATTGTGGGAGTTGTAGTTTTACAACAGCTGGAGGGCCGCAGGTTGAGCATGCCTGCCCTAAAATATAGTTGTATTGTCTTCAGACTGAGGTGCTGATCTTCTGGTTGCTTGTGCATAACCCTCAGATTATTTTTTTTTTATGCATAATCGATTCAACCACCCGTTATGTTAATTCTTCTTTCTCTGCAGTCCTTTCCTTGGCATAAGAAGTTACAGACGACGCGACCCCCTATTGTATGTTCAGTATGTAGTAGAATGATGTTTTGAACCTCTGCGGAACAACCTTTCAAGACCTCACAGGAACAAATGGCAACTACTGTTGGAAGACCACATTCCCTGCATATGTGCCTCTTCTAAAAGACTTTTTTCCTTCTTTTTTTTTTTTTTTAAACTATGTTATTTATGCATTTCCAGTCATTATTTTTATTTGCAGTACTATGGAGTCTTACTTGTTACTGGTGGTCAGTGTATTATTGGGTATCGGTGTTTTTGGTTACGTCTGAAGCTGGGGAGCTGATGAAATTGTCGTCAGAGTAGTGCTCTGCCCTAGATGTGGAAATAACACCTGGCATTGGTGGACATTAAAATTCACGTGAACCGGGCCAGTCTGGCATCTTCCCTCAGTGCCAGAGGAAGTAGAAAATGGTCATTGGTGAAGTAACCTTGGTCGAAATGTCTCTTGCTGGCCGCTTGTGTCTTGGGCTTGAACCATTCTGTACCATTCTATGCACTGTGGGTAGGTCTGTTTGCTCTATGCTGTATCTAGGGAAGACAGATTTGTGGTCTAAAGCCCTTGCAGATTCACTGGTGAGGAATTTTCTAGAAGGGGTGAAGGAGATCCTGAAACTTAAAGGGGTTGGCCAATCCCAGACATTGACGGTATCTCTCAATGTGAGATAGATGCAGGTTCCACCTTTGGGGACCCGCTCCTGTCTTCTCAATGCATGTGCAGCGTTCTCTCCTTTCACTGGTATGGGACTTCCAGATATGGCCAAGCAAGCACACTTGGCTAGTTTCGGAAGTCCACAGAGGTAAATGGAGAGTGCACTGCGCATGTACAGCCTACTCTCTGTTCTCCGCCAGGGGACTGCCGGAAATGGCTAAGCCACCACTTGGCTATTTTCGGAACTTCCATAGAGGTTCTACTTAACTTACCGGGGCCCGTTCAAAAAAGAGGTGCAGGTCCCACCTCTGGCCCCTGCTCCTTTCTGACATCGCTAGGATATGCCACCAATGTCTGGGATGGGACAACCCCTTTAGCTGTTACAGATGTGATCCCTTATTTTACATTGTATTCTTACTGTACTTATCTCGTATTGCATGTTTCCTCCTCTGACGTTTGAGCTTGACGTCTGAATGAAGACCATAAGAAGTCTCGCTCTTTCACTTTATTTTGCTTTTAACATTTTGTCCATTGCTTCTGGCACTGGAATGAAATGGCAACTATGCGGTGGTGAATATTTTTGCATGTCGGGCATTATTAGGAGCAGTGCTTATCTACTGACATTTTTCTGGACTCTTTTCGGCAGTGTTCTTGGTGGGAGACATATCTTTCCATCTTTGTGGTGACTTTTTTTTTTTTTTTTTTTTTTTTTTTTTTAATAACTAGCTGGCTTTGCAGCCTAATGCCTGGAGAAAAGGTGCTCTAAATTTTAAAATAACCACCTCCATTTGTGCAGGCAGTCCATCCGAATCAACCACAGCCTTTTAATTAAATGCAAAAATAAACTGAAGTCCCCCGTCGCTTCGGGACAGTCCTTGAAGGTTAACTCAATATTGACTGTAGAAATTGTCATGTGCTTGATAAAGGAAATAAACGTAACTCACATAATGTTTCCTAGCATGCGCAATCTCGTGTCTGTTTATGACCGTACTTACATATTCCATGTTTTAGCTTTTTATGCAGCTGTCACTACTTTCTAAGAGTCCATCAGGTATGTATTCAGCTTAAAGGGGCTGTCTCATCATAGACAATGGGGGTCTATCATTAGCTTATGCCCCCACTGTCTTATAGTGGGGGCACACCTTTTATCAGGAACAGAGCCCCGCAAGGTCGTGGCTGGAGGACTTTGGTCCGGCCACCACCAAGCGCTCCCCATAGAAGTGAATGGGAGCGCACTGCGTATGACAGGCCACCACTCCCGTTCACTACTTCTATGGGCCTGACGGAAATAGCCAAGCCAGTGTTTGGCTATTTGCTGCGGCACCATAAAAAATGAATGGAGGGCTGCTGTGCATGTGCAGTGCACCCTCCACCACTTTCGGGGCTCCGTTCTTAATATCGGTGCGGGTCACTAGTAATATGCTCACTTTCTCTGTGAGGAGACAACCCCTTTAAAACCTGGTGAAGGCCCCCAGGCCTGCCATGTTGGGATTATAATGACACCACTTCTGGCAGGGTGTAATAGGATGCTGGTAAAATCCACCATACACTCCAGTACAGAAGTACATGTTCAGGTCCTGTAAGGGGGGGCTAAAAAAAAAAACACTAGTACACTAATTTATTTAAAAAAAAAAAACTGCACCCAGAATTATTTGTTGGAATCGAATGTAAACTTGTGTGACTGTGATGATGATATATGTAAGTGATTACACTATTTGAGCAAAGGGAGAAGTTTGTTTGGAAACACTGAACAGTTGAAGAGGGAGGCTTTAAGACCTTGTTGGGCTCCTCTAGCCTGGACACACGATAAGATATGGTTGGTCATGGAGACATACATGTATGGTATCCTGCAGCATATTTGCCACAGATGTTACAGCCTGGCCTGTAGATCCTGCACACCCGTAGGCTACTGAAGCTGGGGTCCCAGCTGGTCCCATAAATGTTGTACTGGAGATAAAACTGGAGTGTTGTAATCTGGTGGAGACATTCCTGGGAAACCCTTGCTGTATGTGGGTGAACATTATCCTGATGAAAAATGCCATTTGGAAGCCCTGCCATGAGAGGAACACGTGGCCTCAGGATGTCCTGCACATACCGCTGAGCTGTGTCCCCCATATCACTACTAGGGGTGACCAAGCGTTGTATGTTATGGCCACCCAGATCATCACACCAGCAGTTGGGGCAATGTGTCACTCACTACAAGGTTTCCAAAAAATTTGCCTTCACACAGCTCCTTTGCTGGAAAAAAGTTATGGGTGTTAAAACCACAGTGATTTAAGGTTTTCATATTTTTTTTTAAGTAGTAAAATATGATAAATAAGTTTAGTGTTGTTGTTTTTTTTTATTTGCCCCGTAATTTTTTCCCCCACAGTTTCACAATGCAGTGTAATGACCATTAAATCGGTGCAATGTCAGTTATGGCCCTTAGAAGCTGAGGAGGAAAAGTGGGATCAGTTGCTAAAATGGCAGAGGATTGGGGAGCTGTTCATTTGTTTGCTACCTTTGTGGTAGCCTCGAGCCTGCTAGAGCAGGGATGCCCAACCTGTGGCCCTCCAGCTGTTTCAAAACTACAATTCCCAGCATGCCTGGACAGCCTACAGCTTCTAGGGCATGCTGGGAGTTGTAGTTTTGCAACAGCTGGAGGGCTGCAGGTTGGGCATCCCTATGCCGATGTTTACCACGGCAATGTTTTTATGGAGCCCTGCCTGCATGGTGACCTCTGCACAGGTCACAGAGCATGCCCACAGCACTCCCCATAGAAGTCAATAAGTCCTCTCCAGACTAATGTCCAGGGGACGGCTGTGGAGCATATTTCTGAATGCTGTTAGCAGCTCAAGCAAGATGGTCACCCCCATAATAGTGCAGAGACTAGTAAAAGTAAATCTACAATAAGCAAATAAAACTGTTTATTGGAAACCATATTTTCTGAATAAACAAAATGGGTAATACACTCCCTTTAATAGGTTATCAATAGACTTTTATTGTACAGAAGAATCCGGAGGTTTAATTTTGTCTGATTCAGTATGTTGCTATGGTGTTGTAATATGCCTTATAACTTTGAATAACTTAAAGGTTATGTACACCTTCGGACGCAATTTTTGTTTGCATTTTATTTTTTGGCTAAAAATCATTTTCAATTGGTCTTTATTAAAAATATTGAGCCGTTCTGTCACAAAGGGTTAACTGTTTTTCTAGCTGTGTGACTGTGTGGTTTTCTAATAAATCTTTATCTCTACACTAAACCCTTATTTAAAGAGGACCTTTCATCAAAAAAATATTCATGGGATACTTATACCATCTTGTAGGGCTGCTGCCGCTGATGTCCGCACATAGTTTTTTTTTTTTTTTCAAACTCCCCCCCAGTTCGCCCGCAGCGCTCCCGGTATCTTCTGTGCCTCTTATGCTAATGAGGCAACTTGGTTATAGTAGGAGGTTTCATTTAGTTATGGTGGGCGGTGTCTGCTCTCGCAGCAGCGCATCCACTGCAGCGCTCTCTCTTAGCCAGGGAGCCCTTGCTAAGAGAGGAGCGCTGCGATTGGATGCGCTCGCTGCCAGAGAGAAGAGACACCGCCCACCATAACTAAATGAAACCTCCTACTATAACCAAGTTGCCTCATTAGCATAAGAGGCACAGAAGATACCGGGAGCGCTGCGGGCGAACTGGGGGGGAGTTTGAAAAAAAAAAAAAAACTATGTGCGGACATCAGCGGCAGCAGCCCTACAAGATGGTATAAGTATCCCATGAATATTTTTTTGATGAAAGGTCCTCTTTAAGCCAACTTCTTATCAGTAAGACAAAAACTGGGCTATAATAAGTGTTTATAATGTCAGAGCAGAGATAAGGAGTCCGTCAGCTTCCCAACTGACGGAAAGTAGAGAAAATCCATAGGCTGCTTGCTACTAGAGCAAGGATCAGCAACCTTCGGCACTCCAGCTGCTGTGAAACTACAACTCCCTACGTGCAAACATGCTGGGCTGTTGTAACAACTCCCATAGAAGTGAATGGAGCATTCTGGGAGTGCCGGAGGTTGCTGATCCCTGTACTAGAGCATCTCGGCTCTATACAGAAAAAAGGGACTCCATATAAAAAAAAAAAAAAGAAAACAATCAAAAAAAATGATTTGTAGCTCAAATTTGAGTACAATGCAATAATTAAAAAAAAAAAATGCACCCAAAGGTGTACATAGCCTTTTAGGAGTACTGGATCCCCTTAAAGAGAGCAGCCCTGTATGGAGACTGACTTGGCCTTCATACTATGGAACACATATTGGCAATTCTCCATGGGAAAATATCCAAAGAGGTGTCTCCCCAGAAAGACAACTGTCCGACTAGAGCCACATTGTGGAAGTGGCTCCTTATGAGTCAAAATTTTTTTTTTTTTTTTTAACAAATCTTGGAATAGGACAAATGAAAATGGCCAAGCCAAATATCCATCTGTAGCTGTTTCATGGTGCAGAATCCTACTCCGTACACCAGTCTACGGATGGATACCTGGTGTCGCATTTTCCGTTGTCCTATTCCAAGGCTTTTTAAAAAGTAGAATTTTGGGGGAGATTTATCAAACTGGTGTAAAGTAGAACTGGCTTAGTTGCCCATAGCAACCAATCAGATTCCACCTTTTATTATCCAAAGGAGCTGTAAAAAATGAAAGGTGGAATCTGGTTGGTTGCTATGGGCAACTAAGCCAGTTCTACTTTACACCAGTTTGATAAATCTTTCCCCCCCCTCTCTTTGTTCTTTGCATATCTTTAAAAGAGAACAGTTTTTCCAAACTCTCTGAAGATCTATCACGAACTTGGCATCAGTGTTGAAAACATAACAGCTCATTGCATAAAAAGGCAATTTCAGGTTAACCACTTGGCAAATACTATGGATATGGAGCGGATGATGTGATTTCTGGGCAATTTTCTATTAACAATTTCTGAGGTCAGGAAGAAATGTTCCTTCAGCATCCTCTGACAACAGCTCACCGTTTCATTATTGAGCGCTTCCATTTGGTCATGCACCTGCTGATCTACCGGCGGCAGATTGCAATCATTTTTTATTAATTGCTGAGGTGACAACCATGGTGATTTCATTAATATCCACAGGAATGTTTTAGGGTATTCGCCAGGTGAACTGTCCCTTTAAATATTTCAAGACTACCTCTCTTGCCATATGTGTTTTAGAATCTCCATTAGAGTTGAGCGAAGCAAGCTTCGGATGCTTAATCCCAAGTTGCTTCATTCAAAACTTCGGAATAATACTGTACGGAGATTCATAGGCTCCGATGAGCCGAAGTTAGTTATTTACGAAGTCGTGCGTGACTTTGAATAACTTCGGTAACTGATTTCTAAAGTGGTACCGGCTTCGGATCCGAGGTACTAGTGGGAACCAAAGCCGAATTCACTTTGAAGTGGTTTACCACTTTAAAAATCAATTACCAAAGTTATTCCACGAAGTCACGCGCGACTTCGTGAATAACTAACTTCAGTTCATCGAGCCCATACATCCTAATACTGTACGGAGACGAATCTCCGTACAGTATTATTCCAACGTTTTGAACGAAGCAACTTTGGATTAAGCATCCGAAGTTCTTAACACTAATCTACACGCATTCCTCATGTTAACGTTTCTGGAGCATCTATTCTTATGACTGTTGTGCCATTCCCCTATTATTCCTGCTAGGAGGTCTGAGTGAAAGTCCGGCTGGGTGTTAACAGTTGGGGATGCGTCCCTGCACAGTCTGACATTATCCAATCAGTGCTGCCAGCATCAGACTGTGCAGGGACACGCCCCCAACTGATAACACCCAGCTGGATTTTCACTGCAAACTTCTCGAAGGAATGGCACATCATACATTCATAAGAATAGATGCTAAAGAACTATTACATGGGGGATGAAGGTAGTTAAAGGGGTTCTGCACCTTGTTTAAACTGATGATCTATCCTCTGGATAGATCATCAGCATCTGAACGGCTGGGGTCTGACACCGGGACTGCTGCCGATCCGCTATTTGAGAAGGCAGCGGTGCTCCAGGAGCACTGCAGCCTTCTCGCTGTTTACTGCCGGCCCAGTGACGTCACAACTTGTAGCAACTGGCCTGGGCGGGGCTAAACTCTGTTCACTTGAATGGAGCTTAGCCGCGCCCAGGCCAGTTGATACAAGTTGTGATGTCACTGGGCCGGCAGTAAACAGCGAGAAGGCTGCAGTGCTCCAGGGGCGCCAATGCCTTCTCAAACAGCTGATCAGAGGGGGTCCCGGGTGTCGGACCCCTGCCGATCAGATGCTGATGATCTATCCAGAGCATAGATCATCAGTTTAAACAAACTGCAGAACCCCTTTAAAAAAAAAAAACATACCTGTCAGGAGAGGTGACAGGTTCTCCGTAATTATTCGCAAATACCAATATTAAAATCCTACATTGTGTGAATATTTGTGCCATTTAATATATATTTATATTTGTGGACATCCATAAAGGGGTATTCCCATCTGAGACTATGGGGGAATATCCCTAGGATATATCCTCATTGTCTGATAGGTGCGGGTCCCAGTGGTGGATATGAGTGCACCGCAGCTCCCATTGATTTCTATCGGGCCAACGGAAATAGCTGAGCCAGTGTCAATCCTTAGGATGGCCCACAGGATCCCCACCAATCGGCAGAGTGAAGGGGCCGCTGCCCTCCAGGGTCTTAAATGCAGCTAAGTTGCAGTTAAAAGAAATCTGACGCCACCTTCATGCTGCTCTGTATGGCAGTGGCAGGCACGCTGATTGGAGCTCTTACTGTTACATGTGTATGGGGTTTAGTTATTGAGAAACTTGCACATTATTGTATTATGCCTCATTCACACGTCCGTGTTTGGTCAGTGATTTTGAGCCAAAACCAGGTGCAGATCTAAACACAGAACGGGTGCAGATCTTTCCCTTATACCTCATGTCTATGGAGGCTCCAATCCTGGTTTTGGCTCACAATCACTGATGGAAATCACCGACCAAAACACTGACGTGTGCATGAGGCTTTACTCGGTCTTCTCTATGTTATGCATGAGAGCTAAGTGCATGGCATTCATGAGTTGTGGGCTAACCTTCCTTCAGCCCATGATTGACAGCTTTCTCTCTGCAGAGTTAATGGGGAGAAAGCCCCCACAAGGCTCTGATCACAGTAGTATAACCCCTCAGATGCTGCAGTCAATAGCCATGGCATCTAAGTGATTACACAGAGGGAGGGTGCTCCCTCTGTTCTCCAATTGGAGCCCTAACATCAAAGTTGCAGGGCTCTGATCCCAGGCCTGCCATTGTAAACTGTCTTTGAGCTGTGCCTGTGACAGGGCTTGACAGGCAGACAGTAACAATCCCATATACTACAATAGTATTCTATTGTAATCTTTGGTACATGCAATCAAAAGATTGCATGTTCAAGCCACCTAGGGGGACTACAATTTCATAAAAAAAAAAAACCTCAACAGTATTAACTCAAATCACCCTCCTTTCCTAATTTTACATAAAAATTAAACAAAAAACTAAACAATAGGTATAGTTACAGTACATCCAAAAATGTCTGTAAACACCGTAATGGAAAAAAATTACAAATTTGCTATTCAACCACCACAAAAAATTTTTTTGAATAAAAGGTGATAAAATTATATGTACCTCCAAAATGGTACCAATAAAAACTACCGCTCTCCCTGCAAAGAAAAACAAGCCCTCAAACAGCATTGTAGTTGGAAATATAACAGAGATATGGGCATCAGAATATGGCAATGCCTAGAACAGTTTTTTTTTTTCCAAAGGTTTTTATTTTTTCAAGTAGTGATACATAATAAAAAATACTATATATATTTGGTATAACCTTAATCGTACTGACCCAAAGAATCAGGTCGTCATGTCATTTTTAGTGTGCAGTGAACACCATAAAAATGACCGCACCCCCCCCCCTCCCCCAAAAAGGCAGATTATTATTATTATTTTTTTAAGTTTCCCCCCCACATTGAATTTTTTCCTGTTTTCTAATGCAAGATACGGTAAATTAAACGCCATTAAGAAACCCAACTTGCACCAAAATGAAGCCCTTGTATGACAATGTGAAGAAAAAATTTAAAAAGCTGTGGCTCTTGGAAGGCAGGGAGGAAAAAATGAAAATGGAAAAAAAAAACTGGCCTGGTCCTTAACAGGTTAAACACATGCATAAACCTTTTAATACAAGCTAAGGCCACACTGTCGCGTAAGAATTTTTATAATAATATTCTATGGTGTCCCGCTGCCACTGCGACACGGCAGCCACAAAAAAAAGATCCAAATGCGACACCATAGACTACCATTGTAAAAAAAATTGCGCAACATTGGTGCGACATCAATGTGTCAGTGTAGTTGTGCCCTATGTGTCGCACGAAGCCCTAGCTTAAGGCCTCATGCACACGACTGTATGGCTTTTTCAGTATTTTGTGTATCCCAAAAAAATACGGATGACGTCCATGTGCATTCCATTTTTTGCAGAACGGAACAGCTGGCCCCTGATAGAACAGTACTATCCTTGTCCGTTATGCGGACAATAATAGGACATGTTCTATCTTGGAACGGAAACGGAAGGCATGCGGAGTACCTTCCGTTTTGTTTGCGGATCCATTGAACTGAGCGGGTCCGTATACGGAATGCAAAAAAACGGAACGTAAATGGAAAATATATAAGGTCGTGTGCATGAGCCCTTAGGCCCCTTTCACACGGGCGAGTTTTCCGCGCGGGTGCAATGCGTGAAGTGAACGCATTGCACCCGCACTGAATCCTGACCCATTCACTTCTATGGTGCTGTGCACATGAGCAGTGATTTTCACGCATCACTTTTGCGTTGCGTGAAAATCGCAGCATGTTCTATATTCTGCGATTTTCACGCAACGCAGGCCCCATAGAAGTGAGTGGGGATGCGGGAAAATCGCAAGCATCCGCAATCATGTGCGGATGCGTTGCGATTTTCCCGCATGGTTGCTAGGATACGATCGGGATGGGGACCCGATCGTTATTATTTTCCTTTATAACATAGTTATAAGGGAAAATAATCGCATTCTAATTACAGAATGCAATGTTCCCCGGGCTATAGAGGGTTAAAAATAATAAAGAGTTAACTTACCTTTCTCCCATTGTACGCGCAGAGCCCCAGAACGTCTTCTCTCTTGATGGTTGGGATGCTTGAGGACCTGTGGTGACGTCACAGGGTCACATGGTCCAATCATAGAAGCATTTGAGTGGACCATGTGACCCATGTGATCCTGTGACATCACGGCAGGTCCTTCATCCAACATCTGCTCTGCGCGTACAATAGGAGAAGGTAAGTTAACTCTTTATTATTTTTAACCCTCTATAGCCCAGGGAACATTGCATTCTGTAATTAGAATGCGATTATTTTCCCTTATAACTATGTTATAAAGGAAAATAATTACATATACAGAATACTCATCCCGAAACCGGACTTCAGTGATGAAGTCTGACTTCGGGTCTGGGTACCAAGCATGCGGATTTTTTCACGCGCGTGCTAAACGCACTACAAACGTTAGCACACGCGCGGAAAAATCGTGGCGATTCCCGCAACGCACCCGCCTCTTATCCGGGCGTCAAACATGACGCCCGTGTGAAAGAGGCCTTAGTGTAACCTCAGGTTGACGTAGGCCAGTTCTACAGCCAGCTCCCGGCTATGTGAAGCGATTGTTTTTAGCCTCCCCCGGATACTGCGCGACGCCCTGGTTTCGGAGGCTTGTACAGCATTGGTCTGCCTTATACAGAACTCATTCAGGATAACTGGGGATTTTAATATGGCCAGACAATAGAAACCATGACGCACGGCTCCATTCCTACACACGCTTCCCCCTCATCACCTGTGTGAATTATTCTTTGTCTCTCGTTCCAGGTCGTGCTCCTTGCAGCAAGAGAACAACATGCTCATTGTTCCCATACAATAGAGGCAGCGGTCTAAGGAACAATGTCACATTTACCTGAAGTCTTTAGATCAGCAGAATTCATTTTCTTTTAAGCTACTTGTCAAAGGAGCAGCAAGGGCAGCCTTAAAGGAGCACCACCACCATGTGTCCTATGTGCATAAAGCTAGATATTTAATAGAAAGTTAACATCTTCAAATTTAGCGATCTGTCATTATTTCTAAGTAGTTCATCATAATGGGTTAAACTTCAGGAACTGTTGGGGTTAATAAGAATAAGTGGATCCAACCACCATTGGTTCTTTTCGATCAACTCCCGGACCCCCACCACCATGTTGTCTCTTGGTACATATGAGTAGGCTTCAGCGAATCGAGCTTTGGATCATAGATCTAAAGTCGTTTTGTTTAAAACCTTTATGGTTAATGGTTTCCGTACGGCATTAAAATGTATTGGCTCCGTGGAGCCAAACTTTGTCTTGCCCGAAATGGCGCAAGACTTCGGTGAATTATTACTGTATTCATATCTGCGTATGTAAAAATAGTTTAAAATAGGAATCCAAAGGGAGCTTTGGTACTGGCTGGTACCTCTCTGTACCAAAGCATACGAACATGTGACGGCGGTGCCCGTATTGCATCCCCCAAACAGTGGGTCTGCAATACCCGGGCAGCGGCCGCGTACGCACCTTATCACGGACTCATTCACTTGAACGGGTCCACAATTCCGATGATACGGTGTGGAACAGAGGCACAGATCAGAAGCCTATGGAGTGCTTCCGCACCCCAAAAAAGTAGTGCGGACTGTCGGATGCGGATCACCGACCCCGTTCAATTACTGACAGCATAATGTGGTTACAGACACTCTGATTTAGATTATAGTCTACGGGTTCGTGAAAACGACGGATGCCATCCGTGTTTCACGGATCATTAGGAAGAGATGCTTTGAAAAAATGTTTTCAGCTGTGCAGTGTCAGTGAAACACGGATGACACACGGGTAGAAAAAACCGGACACATGGTCCATCCCAGACATCTTCATGGAGGCATCACTGGCCAACTTTTCATGGATTTGAGCACGGACACGGACGTGTGAATGATGCCTTATTCACAAGCTCCTGCTCTCCCGCCCATCTGCTGATGATTGGCACTTCTCTGAAAAGTAAGGAGAAGACTGTCAATCATCAGCAGATGGGTGGGAAGAGCAGGAGCTTATGAATAAGGCCTCATGCACACGACTGTATGTATTTTTCAGTCCGCAAAACACGGATGACGTCTGTGTGCATTCCGTATTTTACGGTCCAGGACAGCTGGCCCCTAATAGAACAGTCCTATCCTTGTCCGTAATGTGGAGCTGTACTTGGCTATCTCCAAAACTCCCATAGAAATGAATGGAACTTCTGCACTCATGCCCAACCGGTCCGCTCTGTTCATTTCAGGGGGTCACAGAGGGTACAGGGGCCCCATTCTCATGATCGGTGGGGGTCCCAGTGGTAGCACTCCCACCAATCTAATAGTTATCCCCCATGCTGTGGATAGGGGATAACTTAATGTAACCGGAATACTCCTATAATGCACTAGGTCTGATTTTTGTGTTGCCCTGTATATCTGGCTGTTTTATAGCTATTTATTAAGTTATTAGTTTTTTATGCAATTCTGCATTGCACATTTTTAATCGGAAATATTGCCAAAAATGCAGGCGAATGTTATGGGATGTGTCGCAGCCAGCTGCCATGCAGAAAGGCTTTGAAGGGGGTCCAAGTATGTGGCACTGGGATTCTGTATCAGATGCAACTCTGCTGCCCAGAGTGTATTCAGGGACGGGGTTCTTTAGAAAACGGGCGACACACAAAACGGGCGGAGCACTGTAGAAAGTGGTAGGCAACATTTAAAAGTAAAGTTTCTTGCAAAGTGAATGTGTCCACGCCACAGTGATCATTCTCCCACAAGCCAACTTTTAAATAGTGGCAGACAGGGAGCAGCCATCTTGTGAGAAGACCTACTTATATCAAGGATATATGCTAATACAAAACTGTAGATATAGCCCTCCTTCTTCTTTCCTGCCTCCCAAAACTGCCCAGTGGGCACCTACTTTGGATCTTATCCAGCAACCTCCCTGCACTCCAGATGATTATTGTATGCTTGGCTCCAATGGGTCCAGAACCTTCCTATTCTCCACGGATGTCTGTTTATAGGGACGCATTTTGTTATGTTGGGTGTACGGTATTTGAAGAGACATTTCACATTCACTTTAAATGGAGCTGTGTTGCAATACCAACCCAAACCATGAAGATCGTGGCACTGTTTTTTGGAAGAAATTAGCCATGTTTTTTTTTCTAATCCTGGACAAACCCTTTAACCCTCAGTTCAAACTTGCGCGTTTTACAGCGCGTTCGAACGCGCTGTAAAACGCATACCCGATGCAAACCAATGCTTCCCTATGGGACTGGTTCACATTTTCGCGTTTTACAGCGCGTTCGAACGCGCCGTAAAAAACGCCCAACGCATAAACAAGTACTTGAGCTTTTTTTGGGGCGTTTGTCGCGCGTTTTGGCCCATGGACTTCAATGGGAACGCGCAACGCTTGTATTTTGCGCGTTTTTGACACTGAAAACGCGCGTTCATGAATTTGCAACATGCTGGAAAGACCAAACCCCAGGTGCTAGGCACAGTTTGGAGAGAAGCCGACACTGCAGTCAAAACGCGCGTCTCAGAAACGCTCAGGTGTGAACCCAGCATAAGGGAAAAGGGTTGGTCTGGGCTTGACCCATATTTTTTTCCCATGAGATGTCTCTATAGTAAACTTAAAGGGAAAAATGTAGAATTTGTTCTCATTTTTATTTTCAAAATGAAGCTCAGTGTAAAAAATATGTGTTTTATAGACAATATATATAACTGCTTCTATGATTACATAATGTTATGGTTTTATCATTTTTTTATGGCTTAAAAACATATTATTTATTACTGGATAAAAGTGAACCCAAGAAGCCAGTCCTGAAACTTTTTGTTCTCTTAGCAAGTCAACAAAATTTTTTTTTGACAAGCAGCTGAAATATTGTACATGAATGCGAGGCTGTGAGTGAATTAGTAGCAGCATGTATTAGGGGCTCTCGTCGCGGATTTATCGGTGCTGCAGATATTACGGGCTTTGTGCTATTGTGTATTGTGTCTTTGGCACCACAAATCCCAGACTAGACAAATGGACTATGTCACCCTTAAACATACAAAAGGCAATATAGGGGACTTGAGCAGCCAGAAAAAAAAAGTTTTTTTTCTTTCATTGAGCTACAAACTAGGATTAGGCTGATGTCCCTGGCTGGCTGGCACACATGCAGTACACTACAGTGGCGAATATGGCCGCCGAGCACCACCTCAGTAACAGATGGATTACAAAAAAGATTTCCCTTGCAGTGGCTGGGTACAGAAATGTTGGATTGCTGAAGCTCCCTCCCTCTGTATTTGCTGTATCTTGTGGATTAAAGTAGCACAGATTCCTCTGATTTCTGCCCTATTCTGTCCCTCATCGCAGCACCAACATCCTCTCCCTAAACTCAGATAAGCAGAGTGATGTGCGGCAGTACATGACTCCAGCTTATAAAGAGGCTGGGTCACATGCTGTACTCAGCCAATCACAGCCATGCCATTGGTAAGCATGGCTGTGATGGCTTCTTAGGGCAAGAAGTAAAATGCTTGCTGATTGGCTGCTGTGCAGCCCTTCAGAAAGCCGGAAGAAATCGCCAAACAACGGACCCGAAACCGAACTTTTTGAAAATGTTTCGGGTTCGCTCAACTCTATCTATGACCAGATTCAAGGTGACACCCAAAGAGTCCAAGTTGTCCTCTACCTGTATCCAGTACATCACTTTTGTCAAAATGAAGCAAGCCTTGATTCAATAGGATTTTCACACTCGTGCGACTGAGGCCGATGAATTGATCTGGCCTTGCTGGCGGTGCCCCATCTTGCCACTGTTGCTGCCTGCCGCCCTGCCTCCATCTTGCTGCTGCCGTCATCACGCCACTGCTGTGGTCTGCCATCCATCATTTTCTGTACAGTTGCTGCTGCCTCCATCATGCCATCGCCGCCAACATGAAATTGTTGTGGCCTGCCAACCACTATGTTCTGTATGGCTGCTGCTGCTGCTTTATCATGCCATTGCTGCCATCATGCCACTGCTGTTGCCTGCCGACCATCATCTTCAATAAGGCTGCTGCTACCTCCATCATGCCTCTATCATATGGCTGCTGCTTCTCACTGCTAATCCCCTACTCCCACCACTTTTACACTAAAGCATCTGCCACTACTACTAGTACCACCACTACTACCACCACCACTACTACTACTACTATTACTAGTACTACCCATAGACAGCCGACCTACTGCCTTGTATGTTCCATGCTATGCTGCTCCTACTGCTACTTTTGTGGCTGCATTCCACTATATCCATACCGTACTTTTTCCACATCCACACTGCACTGCTGCTGCTCCCAGTTAAAAGGGAGAATTTTTTTAAGCGTCACTTTTTCTTCTGACCTTATCAAGGTATCATTTTTGGATGCTCCGTCCCCCAAGAAGCCACCTTTTAAAAAAAAAATTTAATCTCATAACACTGGTTGTGTTTAAACATCATCTGCCACCAATAAGGGACAATTTTTGGAAACTGGAATATGAAAAAGCATGAGACATGTGCCGGCGCGGTGAGTTTCTGAACACGCTGTACAGTATGTTAACACTGTCAAACGTACATTTACCCATAGCTATTACTGCGTGCCAGAGCTTGGGGAGGGGAAGGGAAGAAAATTTCTTAAAAAATACACGAAAACAGATAAGTCCTAAAAGATCAGAATGTGTTATATACCAATTTTCATGGCAATAGGAGCAACTTCGGTTTGGTCCGAGTCGATTCAAGTCCAAACTGAACTTTTTCAAAAATTCAGCGAACCGGACCCAAAACGAATCTCAAGTGGTTTGCTCATCTCTAATATGTATGTTAAATTATTATGACTTATGATACGGTTTAAATCTTCTTACACTAGGTGGTGGAGGCCCCATCTTATTTTGCTGTGTGGCCCTATGAGTTATAGTTGCGCCTCTACCTGTTTGATGTTCTCTGCATATTTTCTTCCAATAAGTAAAATGCACAAGATGTACTTAAAGAAGAACAGAAAATAAATAAATAGCTGCTTACATTACTGATACATTTTGTTCTTACCCTTCGTACTTTTTGTACTTCAGACTTCGTAGTCGTTGCGTCTCATCCTTGCTGAATGCAGCACATTGGTGAGTCATCCATCTCTCTGTATAAAAGAGAAGCATCTCTCAGGCTCTTTTCAGTAACCTTGTGTGTAGCCCTGAGATATAGACTATTTCTAAAGCAAAAGGTTGTGTGAGTTACCCTGGAAATTCAGGTAAAGGCCTGAGATGCATGGTGTTGTACACTGCATAGTCTATGTGATCCATTTACTGCAATCCCACATTTCATATTTGTAGCTCTTTTTTCTTTATCAACCGTGATCTAAAGAGAGCCAAGTGGTTTTAGTTTAATGAAAGAACAAAGCTTACATGTGACTGTATACAGATCTGAACTGGAAGTAGTACCCAGACCAAGGGCATGTCAGAAGAACTGTCAAAAAATACTACATTAAGTCATTATAACATGGTTACAAGACTGGGCTGGTTGGATAATGCCATAAAATGATTTTTTTAACTTTCATATTATGGTCTTAAGACCAGGGCTGGTCCCACATTGCTGCCCTGTGTGGTAGCTTCTGCTAGCATCGGACCATATGGTGTAATCTCATGGTCTGTAGTTTACAAATAATTGTAATAAGAAATGCTGAAATAACACTGCCATATGCTGGCCAGATAACAATGCTATACAATGCTGCCACCAGAATAATGTACAGTGTTTAAAGGTGTTGTGCCACAAAATATATTCTACATTTTTAAGAAAGCAGCTGGATCTGAATAACTTTATAATTGTGTGTAATTCAAAATCTAGTATAGCTACTGCGCTATTCAATAAAATGTATCTGTATTGCACCACCTGCTGTTTGCTCTTCCCCTTATTTCTCGACCACCTCAATGAGGTGGTTGCACAAGCTCAGTTTAAATCTTTAACTGCCACCAGCCATACTTACTGTTAAGAGCTGTGTCAGTTACAGGGAAAAAGGCTGCAGTAGAGAGGACATGCCCCCTGAGAAAGGACCCCCTTCCCAGGCTACCAGTCTGAAATAAATCTAGCAGAGCAATTGGAGCAATGAATGGGGAGATCTCTGGATTCATGTGAGGTACAGGGCTGGGTCTAGTTTTGTTAGAAAGAGATTGCAGTTTTAGCTGTTTACCTAAACATATTCAAGATGCAGTTATATAATCAACACAGGCTTAAAGTGCAGACTCTCAGCTTTAATTTGAGGGTATTGCCATCCTAATTGTAGGAAGGATTTAGGAATATTATCTTTAAAATGCAGCTGACTCTTTTTAAGGGACCAAGGGTAATTGGAAAAATATTTAATGGGCTTCATGGGCTATTCCTTTGTTAATCCTTCATCAATTAAGCAGGTAAAAGGTCTGGAGTTGATTCCAGGTGTGGAATTTGGAAGCTGTTGCTGTGAACCCACAGCATGTGGTCAAAAGGGGCTCTCAGGGGTGAGAGTGGTGAGTGAAACAGACCATCAATAGGCTGAAAAAAAAAGAAATCCATCAGAGATATAGTGGAAATGTTATGAGTGGCCAAACCAACAGTTTGGTACATTCGTTCCTGAGCGCACTATTGAGCTCAGGAACTCCAAAAGGCCTGGATGTCCACAGAAGACAACAGTGATGGATGATTCATGAATCCTTTCCATGGTGAAGAAAAACCCCTTCACAATATCCACCTGTGAAGAACACTCTCCAGGAAGTAGATGTCGCAGTATCTAAGTCTAACATAAAGAGAAGACTTCATGACAGCAAATACAGAGAATTCGCTACAAGGTGCAAACCATTAATTAGTCTCAAAAATAGAAAAGCCAGATTAGACTTTGCCCCCCCCCCAAAAAAAAAAAAAAAAATCATCAAAAGAAACCTGCCCAGTTCTGGATCAGCATTCTTTGTACAGATGAAACTAAGATCAACCTGTACTGGTTGGGAAGAACAAAGTATGGAGAAAGCTTGGAATAGCTCATGATCCAAAGCACGCCACATCCTCTGTAAAACATGGTGGAGGCAGTGACATGGCATGGGCATGCATGGCTTCCAATGGCACTGGGTCACTAGTGTTTATTGATGATAAGACTGAAGACAGAAGCAGCTGGATGAATTTTCAAGTGTGTGGAGATATGCTTTCTGCTCGTATTTAACCAAATGCAACAAGGTTGATTGAACGTCTTTTCATTGTACAGATTGACAATGACCCAAAACATACTGTGAAAGCAACCCAGGAGCTTTCTAAGGCAAAGTAGTGAAATATTCTGCAATGGCCGAGTCAATCATCAGATCTTAACCCAATCGACAAGCAATATACCAAAAAGGAAGAAAGTATCACTAGTCCTGTAAAAAAACCGCTGCGAGTCCGTAGTGTGTTGTGGGTATTCAACACTCTTACAATTTTGAATACAGAATTCAGACCGCGCGTTGGAATCGAAAGTCCCAAAAAGCAGTTCACCTGTCCCTCCAGAAAATGTCGAGGTCTGCAGATATCCTGGATTCAAATATCCTGCAACTTGTAAAAGATACACAATAGTGAAGTTCCGTGAGGTTCCTCACCCTTTATTCCGCACAGATTATACTCACAAAAGTGGCAGATTTTTCAGGCACATCAAAAAAGAAGCTGCAGCTTCAGCCCTTCATACGATCAGAAGGCACGCTCCCACAGTAGCAGAAAGGGTGTAGCATAAACTCAGGAACACACCGACTTCAGAGGAGGCTTCCTTTTCCTTCAAACACTGCAAACCAGAAGCTCTCCAACCATAGTGAGGATCCGATGATAACTTCAAATTTTTTATTACAAAGGTACTACAAACAGATTCTTTAAAATCACATAAAATCCCAGCGTTTTTGTCCTCTCGCCTGACCGGGTTTGGCTCCCAGAGCTCGTGAGCCCCTGACGAAGCTCTGGGAGCGAAACCCGGTCGGGCAAGAGGACAAAAACGCTGGGATTTTATGTGATTTTAAAGAATCTGTTTGTAGTACCTTTGTAATAAAAAATTTGAAGTTATCATCGGATCCTCACTATGGTTGGAGAGCTTCTAGTTTGCAGTGTTTGAAGGAAAAGGAAGCCTCCTCTGAAGTCGGTGTGTTTCTGAGTTTATGCTACACCCTTTCTGCTACTGTGGGAGCGTGCCTTCTGATCGTATGAAGGGCTGAAGCTGCAGCTTCTTTTTTGATGTGCCTGAAAAATCTGCCACTTTTGTGAGTATAATCTGTGCGGAATAAAGGGTGAGGAACCTCACGGAACTTCACTATTGTGTATCTTTTACAAGTTGCAGGATATTTGAATCCAGGATATCTGCAGACCTCGACATTTTCTGGAGGGACAGGTGAACTGCTTTTTGGGACTTTCGATTCCAACGCGCGGTCTGAATTCTGTCTTCAAAACTTAACCCGATCGAGCATGTATTTCACTTGCTTAAGACAAAACTTATTTTTGTTCAACCCCTTGACTTAAACCTGAAAGTCTACGCTTCAACTGCATCTCAGTTGTTTCATTTCAAATCCATTGTGGTGGCATGTGGAGCCCAAATCATGAAGATGGTGTCACTGTCCAAATATTTCTGGACATAACTGTATACGATACCTTTTTCTCTTCTTTTTTTTTCATCAATCATGGCATAACTCCTTTAAGTAGTACATTACAAAATGTAAACACCACCATGTCCATCAGGCAATCAGGACAAATGGTGATGGGGAATAAGAGGAGTGAAGTGGTTACCCTGAGGGGTTAGGCCAGCCCCTTGGTGCTTGGATAACCTAATTTGCATAATATTAAAAGTAAAAATTGTGCTGCAACTGCACATAAGAGGGCTCATTTAATTCACCATGGTCACCCCTACCAGGCATTTTACCGGATTCATTAGGGCTGATCATGGTGAGAGATGCTCTTTCAGTCAGATGTTTAGTGGCCTGTGGTGGACTCTATTTTCACATCAAAGTTAAAGATGCAAAAACCGGGCTGGATATTTTCGGTGCAGAAAACCTATTGTACTTATAAGAGGTTATAAAAGGACAGCTTATCATTCGTCCATTTTGACTTTGTGACCCTGAAAACCTCTTAGCTTCACATCTTGCAGGGCAAGAGATACAAGTGACATTCCTGTAAGCAGAAAATGTATACTGCATTTACAGATTTCCTGTCCTCGGTGACTATCCAGATCAATGCAAATTGCATTCCATTTTCAGCTCTAAGCCGCTGCACAACATCAATACCATGAAATGAAGAGTTTTCCTTGCAGCTGATTCTCCCTCTAATGTGCTTTGAGTTCCAGAAAGAGGAAGCTGGTGTAGAGGAAATAAAAGTCACCCCACCAATCCATGCACAGCAATAAATATACCTTTTATTATATTATTTATTATATTTTATTATATTACCTTCTCCCTATGCACCAAGTAATCTTCATTAAATAGGTTTTCCAGTTTTACATGAATAATGAGTAATAATTATTCTACAAATTTCTAATATACTTTGTGTGTTTCTCACATTTTTCAAGAGTTATTTGATGCCAGAACATAAAATACTCTTGTTCACATTCAGAGTCAGTAAACTTGTGTACGCCAAGTCTTGCTCTCAGCTGAGAGGTGGACACAATTGTATAGAGTCTCAACAACGGTCAGTGAGGCTACGGTGACATATCGGGCATACCGGAGAGCAACATACTACCGGAATTGCCGAATCTGGCATGGGCAGACACAGATACACACCACCAGATCCCTATTGACTGTAATAGTACCCGATAGGTTTCCAGGATAAGTGCCGGCTTTCAGCCAGGCAAATACTGCTACAGTCAATGGGAATCCGGAGGTGTATGGCAGTGTATGGTAATCCCATGGACGGTAATTCCACTGCCAAAACAGACTATTGGAATTCCTCATGTAAGAAAGAAGTTTTTCCAGCTCACCATATTCTTCCCATGAGCGGAACAGACCGGACCAGTCCTTACTTGAAATATGAAGAAAACAAAGGTTCCAGCATTTCCTGCTGGTTACGAGTAAGGACTAGCAAGTCCGAAACATGTCAACCTAGCCGTGGAGGGAGATGTTGTCCACGTCTGTGAATTGTGACCAATACGAGTAAAGTGAACGCCAAGTTTTTTACCCGAAATGCTGGAACCTTTGTTTTATTCATATTGGAATTCCTAAATGAAGATGTGAACATAGCCTTAGATGACCAACCTTGACTCCAGACTGATATAGCGTTGCCAATCAGGGGCGTAGCTATAGGCTCATGGGCCCTGGTGCAAGAGTTCAATTTGGGCCCCCCCCCCCCCCGTTCGGCCATTCCGTTCCCCTGCTCTGTTATAGGAGCAGGAGAAAGGAAAGTATGCATTCGGCACATAATTGAGCCGAACAGAGCCTAAGGATCCCATAGACTACAATGGCGTCCGTTAGGTGGCCGCTCCAAAGATGATTTTGGAGCGGAGACAAAAGCTGTGCATGCAGGACTTTTGACTCCGCTCCAAAATCATCTTCGGAGCGGACACCTAACACACCCCATTATAGTCTATGGGGTCCTTAGGCTCTGTTCGGCTCAGTTATGTCCCGAATGCGTCCTTTCCTTTCTCCTGCTTCTATAACGGAGCAGGAGAACGGAAAGGCCAAACACTGATGTGAACTTAGCCGAATGGTGTCCAGTGACATGGAGGGGGGAGGCGGAGAAATGTGACATGGAGGGGGGAGAAATGTCACATGGAGAGGGGAGAAATGTGTCATGGAGGGGGGAGAAATGTGTCATGGAGGGGGAGAAATGTGTCATGGAGGGGGAGAAATGTGACATGGAGGGGGAGAAATGTGACATGGAGGGGGAGAAATGTGACATGGAGGGGGAGAAATGTGTCATGGAGGGGGAGAAATGTGACATGGAGGGGGAGAAATGTGACATGGAGGGGGAGAAATGTGACATGGAGGGGGAGAAATGTGACATGGAGGGGGAAGAAATGTGACATGAGGGGGAGAAATGTGACATGGAGGGGAGAAATGTGACATGGAGGGGGAGAAATGTGACATGGAGGGGAGAATGTGACATGGAGGGGGAATGTGACATGGAGGGGGAATGTGACATGGAGGGCGAAATGTGACATGGAGGGGCGAAATGTGACATGGAGGGGGCGAAATGTGACATGAGGGGGAGAAATGTGACATTGAGGGGGAGAAATGTGTCATGGAGGGGGATGTGACATGGAGGGGGAATGTGACATGGAGGGGGGAATGTGACATGGAGGGGGAATGTGACATGGGGAAATGTGACATGGAGGGGGAAAATGTGACATGGAGGGGAGAAATGTGACATGGAGAGGGGAGAAATGTGTCATGGAGGGGGAGAAATGTGTCATGGAGGGGGAGAAATGTGACATGGAGGGGGAGAAATGTGACATGGAGGGGAGAATGTGACATGGAGGGAGAAATGTGACATGGTGGGAAATGTGACATGGGGGAAAATGTGACATGGAGGGGAGAAATGTCACATTTCCCCACCATGTGACATCTCTCCCCTCCATGTCACATTTCTCCCTCCATGTCACATTTCTCCCCATGTCACATTTCTCCCCGCTCCATGTCACATTTCTCCCCATGTCACATTTCTCCCCTCCATGTCACATTCCCCCTCCATGTCACATTTCTCCCCTCCATGTCACATTTCTCCCCCTCCATGTCACATTTCTCCCCTCCATGACACATTTCTCCCCCTCCATGACACATTTCTCCCCCTCCATGACACATTTCTCCCCTCTCCATGTCACATTTCTCCCCTCCATTTTACATTTCTCCCCTCCATGACACATTTCTCCCCCTCCATGACACATTTCTCCCCCTCCATGACACATTTCTCCCCATGTCACATTTCTCCCTCCATGACACATTTCTCTCCCTCCATGTCACATTCCTCCCCATCCATGTCACATTTCTCCCCATCCATGTCACATTTCTCCCCCTCCATTTCACATTTCTCCCCCTCCATTTCACATTTCTCCCCTCCATGACACATTTCTCCCCCTCCATGACACATTTCTCCCCTCCATGTCACATTTCTCCCCTCCATGTCACATTTCTCCCCCTCCATGTCACATTTCTCCCCTCCATTTCACATTTCTCCCCCCTCCATTTCACATTTCTCCCCCCTCCATGACACATTTCTTCCCCCTCATGTCACATTATGTAAAAACATTCTGCTCACCTGGTCCTGGTCCAGTCGGTAGCAGCTCCTCTTCTCCTCTGTGTGGCACTGGCTGACTCCTGGTATCTTCTCTCTGGCCTCCCGACAAGTTGTTTGAGGTCTTGAGGACCTTTCACACTCAGCCAATCAGTGGCCACAGTTATGTCATGTGTCAGGCCAGTGATTGGCTCAGCAGGAAATCGCTGGCCTGACATGTGACACAGCTGCAGCCACTGATTGGCTGAGTGAAAAAGGTCCTCAAGACCTCAAATAACTTGTCGGGAGGCAGCTCTCTCCTGGAGGGGGCCCTGTGGGCCCCCCTGACTTAGGGGCCCGGTCGCAATTGCGACCGCTGCGACCCCTATAGCTACGCCACTGTTGCCAATTAAGGAGCATATTACATAGGGTAATTATCATCCAAAGATCACTTGTAAGAACCATCATTCCCGATGATTGCCCAGTGTGAACACATTAAGAGATCGAACTACAAACGATAAATCTTTGATTTATTGTATCTACTTCTCAGCCAAGAGTCATATGTTTGCAGCCTGTAACAGTGTTCTCATTTAGGAAAGGGCTACACGGTGACACTGGTCGTAGCCAGGATTGCTGAGCAGTGGTGATCCCATAAAAATGAATGGGATTACTGCAGCAGTCGCAAGAAATCCAACATGGCTGGATTTCTTGTGTCTGCCGTGGTGATCCTATTCATTTCTATGGGATCACCACTGCTCAGTGATCCTAGCCTCAACAGGTATCGCGCGACCAGTGTCGTTGTGTAGCCCTTGCCTTACTGACAGCAAACTAATATCTTTAAATAGTAAGGAATTGAGACCCAAATTCTAAAGCTTGTTCTCTGTACACTACAGCTATTTTTTTTACTTCACAATATTTTACAATTTAAAATCCTATAGGTCAAAGGGGAAAGGTGTGCTGGTCCAAGTTTAACTGCCTTTCTCTAAGATTTGACCCTAAGCTGCCTGCCCTGACCTCTGTCTGAGATTGATTCTGACCCTGGGCTTTCTGTTCTAACCTCGGACTGTTTATCTGACTGCAAGTACTCTGCCTGTCCTGACCTCAGACCGGTTACCATATTGCACCTACTCTGCCTACCCTGACCTCGACCTGTCCCTGACTATAGTTTTCACTGATCCCTTGGTGTTTTGCGCTGGTGTCTCTTGACCCCTGTGGGTCAGCAGTCACTTGAACAGAGACTACTCTAAGAGGTTGCGGCCTGTGGTGATTACCCTGCAGAAAAGTCCAGATCCCTGTACATGGGTTAAAGGGTGAAGACCAAGGGGGCAACTTAGATAATGCTCTTGAGAGTAGACCCAAGCCAAATCTGTTCACGTGACACAGTGGGCCCACAAACGCTGCGTAACAATAATGTATGTAGATCTCCTAATAGTGACATAATACATCTCTTAGATTAAGGGCACATTTACATGGGCTGATATGCTGAACAATGATCGCAAATGATTGTTGATATGAACGTCCATTCCTGATTATTGCCTGCTTGTTAGGACAGGTTCTCACCAGCGCTAGGAATTCCATTATAGTGTCGAGAGGACTTTTTCCCATTATGAATAACGGAAAAAACGGAACCGTTATATGCTCCCATAGCAAAATGGAATGCTTCTTAAAGGGTTCTGTTTTGTATTCCGTCATATTTCCTTATAACTCTGTCATAACGGAATTCTTAGCGCTGGTTAAGAACCCGCGCTTATCTGTATCATGAGAGAAAAATTGCCCCAAGTTAAGAGCAGTTTGGACACAGTGGCTTTCCACAGTGGATCATGGTCTTGGATCCGGGCCTACTCTGGGATCATGAAAATAACATTGAGATGTCATATATTGACAAGTACTTTTTGAATGGAAATAAGCAGTACAGGAAGCCTACTGACAAGATTCTAGTCTTAGAGGATCTAAAGAGAGATATAGTTACTGCCATTGAACCCCTGGATCCACAGACAGCCCAATGTAAGGTTTGAGAACCAATGAATCAAAAATAATCCCATTTTAGATCTAGTTTGTTATTCACGGGCTGAAGTGAGACGGCCTCGTGGAACCATTGTTGAGGGCTATAATCGGAGTAATCTCTCCAGCACTGATAAGAACCACATTTCCTACTTTCTCTACTAAAGCCGCTACATTAAGCCACTGTGGGATTCCCCAACAGCCGCACAGACTACGCTACTTGATTATGTGCTTAATGACAAGTTATCAGTAATCTGTTCTGGCTGCGCCATCTGCTCCTGTCCTTCGCAATATAAGAGGAAATCACAGACCTTTCACTGTCTGGCAGATGTGAATTGGGTTACAGAGTTCATATACAAAGACATTTTGTTATGAAGGCAAGTTAATACTCAGGAGGTTGTAAAATAAGTTACATCAACGGTTAATCAAAAGTTACTGCACGAACGCACAGGGAACTCCTAATGGTTTTTACCTGCAGTTCCAGATTGGCCAGTAGAAAAAATTGATAGTGGGACCCTTTTAAGGTGCAAATACAGCAAGCCCCTGAGGAGCCGGTTCCGAAAATGGGAGTGGCAGTGGCCCTGATGAGGTGCCTTGTCATTGTGTACTCCCTCAGGCCGTTGCTTCCTGGGTTTCGATGCAGTAAAAAGGTAGTTTGAAGAATTAGGCCACCAGTAAATGTATTACAGTCTCTCTTTACTTTGTGCAAACTAACTTTGGGCATATCCTGCAATATTAAATACAAAGTGCAGATTCTGGCACCAGATGAGGAGGTATGGTGGCTGGTTGGATGGCAATGGATTATAACTAGCAGGCACTTGTGGATATGGGTGTAAGATTCAGGCTTGATTTTAGTCTGACCTAGTGATTATTTAGGTAAGTGATGGTGCCTCAGCCATAGTCCCTTGCCTTGCAGCAGGGTTCGTAAAGTGTAGTTTACTGATCACTCTGCTGTTTTGTCAGACTTTTTTCTGTAAGCAGTGTTCTTGAGTTTTCTGGTCTCTAATATAGTGCTGGCCTCACAGTAGAACTGGATCTGGTTTCTAAATATTCTTCTGGAGTGTTGGTCTCACAGGGGAATACGGTTCCTAGGAGTAGGAGCTATGCATGTGCTTCCTTACTTTCCCACTATCTGAACTGGAACTTCCCCTGTTGGCAGGAAGTAGGACTAGCGCACTCCTACCAAGAGGGGAGGAAAAGGGTGGTTAACTCTGTTCCCCCCAACCATACCTTCCCTAGCTGGAATGAACAGCCAATACATTAAAATACATAATATTACATAAGAAAACAATAACAATTGCAGATAGCCCCAGGTCTGGGTTACTGCACAAACTTGGTACATACTGGATCTGGTGCTACATTAAGGGTGCTTAGAGTATGGAAAGCTGTCAGCTATGGGGGGTGGTCCTCATTTACACAGTCACATTTACCACAGTAGGGGTCCACCATCAAGTGGTACATCGTAGGCCCCAAAACTCCGGATAATTAAGAGCTAATGTACACTAGTGAAGTTTACCACCACTTCTCTAGACAGTGAGCAGCATTAAAAAACATAATTTGTCATGCATGATATGGGGTAGATAGACTAGTGTAAAAAGTCTTTACCAAAAAAAATTCTAAAACAATTGTTCATAACACTATAATAATAAGGGTGCATTCACACAACCGTATCCATTTTGTAGTCGTATGTACACTGAACAAAAATATAAAGCAACACTTTCAGTTTTGTTTCCATTTTGCAAAAAAAAAAAAAAGATCTAAGGCGGACTAAAAATATTGGATTGTAGTTTTCAGCCTATTGACCCTCATCTTTATGTAAAGGGTTGTGGTTGTGGCAACTTGCAGGTCACAAGATGACGCCATTCACTTCAATCAGTTGCAATGATATCATTGGCGGCATTCCATGTGTTACAGCCAGCGTTGGGGTGTAATGCTAAAATACATTGGGGTACATTTACTTAGACTAGGCTGTCTGAAGAGGCACCAAATTTATCACAGTGGTTCATGCTGGATGATGTTTGGTGCATCTTTAGACATTTTTTTGGCAAACGCTGGTACCCGTTAGCCACCCTTCTTTCCAGAAATGTCATGCCCCCTTGTAGAGGTGCAAACTGTGTCTAAAACACAAGTTGGCCAGATTTTTTGATGCACCACAGCCTCTTTCCAGGACAGCGACGTCAGTTCATCGGTCACATGACCCAGGTGTTGCTCTGTCCCTTTCATCTGGATGGGCCTGAGCTGTAATACTAGGCACAGCCACTACATAATGGACAACACTACGTGAGGATGCCGCAAAACTCACCGGAGTGCGGTGACCTCTTCAAACAGCTGATCTGCTGGGGCGCCGGGAGTTGGACCCCCACTGATCAAATATTGATGTCCGATCCTGAGGATAGGCCATCAATATACAAATCCCAGACAATGCCTTTAAGCCACAGTTCTTACGCCTTTAGCTTATATGGCCAAATAAAAAGAACATTAAAAATGCAATCAGTGAATTTTGCATTATGGACTGATTTTTCCACAATTTAAGTAAACAGAAGCCAAAAATGTGGGATCGAAAAAGAGGAAAACTGACAAACTGGAGCAAACCTGCAAACTCATTCTATTCTCTTTAAAAACTATTGCATAACCATCCTGTAATATTTGCTGAAGAATATAATATTTCCCCAGCAATCACACAAGGTCCAGCTGCTTCTTACACAAGAAGATCGGGTTGACATAACGGCTGTTGTTCGCTTTGTGGTGCCATTTTAAAGATTTCTATCTTCCAACCATATTCAGGTGATTACAAGAGTTAAGGGTATTATTAACATGACTGACGTCAATGCAGGAATCTTATCCACTGACCAGGCTTGTAACAAAAATAAACCAGACCCTGCATTATTAATAAGAAACTCAGTAGGAGCTGGGTGTCCGGAACAGTCAGGGCATCAAATAATGATTACGTCAAGGGCACGGTTTTCAAACAGCCCTTTTAAAACTGCCCGCTGAGACATCTGGAAGAAATGCCTTTACTTATCACTTCACAGGGAGATTGTATACTAAGTAAAACTTCAGAGCAAGGTAACAGATATGCACGGCAAGAGAGATTTAAAAGATAAGCTTTCAGTTAAAGGGACCTTTTATATTATATTATGACCACCAGCTTATATCCAGAATAACCGCCATGTGCAGTAAGGACCAGCAGCTAGACGGGCTGGGAGTGACTCAATAAGGTCCTGGTAGGATGCAGTGTATCCCACAGCTGCTGGAGGGTGCGTGGGGGAAGGATCTATAGAGAGAAAACAACAATTGAGGTGGTCCCACAGGCCCTCAATGGGTTTACGTCTGGGAAATTAGGGAACCAGGGTAGAACTTGGAAGTCTTGGCCATGCTCTTCCGAGCCATGTCAGACATTTACAACATCCATCCATTCGATGAAGCAGAAAATCTGACTTATAGTAGTCGGTAATCATTTGCAAATCAGCAGAGTTCCAATTCAGCTACTGCCGTGAAAATTGATGCCTTTTCTGCTGATGCAACTTTGTCAGCAGAGGTGCAGTGACCATCCGTCTGATTCAGAGCCCCCTATGAAAGCAACAAGGGATAGCCCATCACACACCTTATATACCCACCATGCCTACTCACAACGCGTCTTGCTTCACAAACGACACGTGTCCAAAGTCGAAAGTAGAATGTGGTCACAATAATGTGACTCGAGCATGATATTGCATTGTAAGATTTTTGCATTTTTGCTTCTATTAATCACGTTTTATATTAAACATAATAAAATTGTGCAGTTCAGTAGTCATCGCTTTATCATTACAGGCAGAACTACAATGACAGATATCATCTCTGTATACATAACACTTGATTTAACCTTTGCAATAGGTGGTGATATATTCCTGCTTATCTACTCCCTCCTGACCTCTGCACAGGTCACATGGCAGCCATTGTGTCTATGGCCCACGTGGCTGCTCTGAAAATACTGGCATTTTTTTAGGCCTAGGGCCAATGAGAAAACTGTAGGGTTTTAGGATGTTTTTTAAACTATAGATAGGCTCAAGGTAATAAATAAAAAATTACTAACATTAAAAAACACGTTTAATATAACAATATGATTTAATCAATAGGTAATTTTCTGACCTATTGAAGGTACCAGTATGGGCAGCACATTTGTCCCTGAATACTAAAGCCATAGTATCCTTATGTGACGTCTGCTGTTTAATAGGAAGTGTAAAAGAGTTTTATGTTATTGCAGCGTACTCAAGTTAGGGTTCAATAGTGTACCTGGGTGTTGTAGTGCAGTTATGACCGCTAACCTGGAACAGGCCGACTCTCTGGATCTTCTTCTAGGACGGGTAGTTATAGGTAGAGTTTGTGACGCCAGTGCCAATTAACGGTGGCACGACGTTTGTTGATAGTAGGAATAATTAAGGAACCACGTTGCAATAAAACAGAACTTGAACTTTACTGAAGCTTGGATAGTAATCAGGCATATAAATAGATGGAAGCGCAGTTCCTTAATACATAGCAGTGCAGAGTAGTTTCGGATGAATAGATAACAGATGAATATAGATTGCAACTCCTCTTAGATCAAGCAGGCCTAAATCTGCAAAGGGATTTGACTCTCCACTATTTCCTCAGGTTCTCTATTGATTCAGGTGACTTCAATTCTTCTGACCTGTCTATTCCTGGGTTACTTTATAAACCAAGGCCCAAATACCTCTTAGACGGCTTCTATCCTTGGTTCTTTACACTTGGAGGATTTCCCTTGCTACCTGCTGAGGACATTCCAGGAGTCCACCACACAGCCTACTCGGTCTGCACACACTTCACAGACTCACATGTCTGCACTGACCTCCCTTACTATCTGCTTGGGCCTACCTATATATAGTGGGGCGTACTATCTCCCTCTAGTGGCTGTAGTAGACACTACCCCTGCAGGCCTGTACAAGGAAATAAATTAAAGGTACATACACATAATAAACCTTTTGCAGTGTCGGGTATTAACACCCGTATGCTGCATACCCCCTTGCTTTGAAATGAGTACGGCTCGTACTCCAGTGGGGTGCCCCTTTTACACAAGAATAGGCATAAAGATACACATGCAACAATATAAAACATGAATAAGACATAGCATATAAACGGAAGGGAAACAGGGCGACGTTCTCTTCTTATCAGGAAACCATATGGAACAGGGCCGCTGACCTGGCACAGCGTATTCAAACATAAAACCAGGATAGTCCATGGCAAGTATATAAGTCCATAACAGAATAGAATCAAACGGAATGTAATACAATAGTGCATGGAGGCTCGCACTAGGGAGTCCATCGGGCACAGAGCTTAATTAACTAAGGATTTACACAGGAGTTTCCAGGGGGGAGATGCCACCAGCATAGTCAAAGTCTCCCAAACGGATTGGCGGGCGCCCCCTGGTTACCCGGGTGGATCTCCTTAGAATGGGAGTCTCCTCCTCCCTTGGCAACTGGATAGGAGGAGGAACAGAAGGAACAGAAGGAGCAGGAGGGTCTCCCTCAGTGGGACCCTCGTTACTGGTACCCTGATCCGGCTCCTCTGGAGATGAAAGGCCGGTGGGTGCTGGAGCAGGCACCAACACGTTTAACCAGGGCGTGAGGAACCAATGGAGTGGTTCAGCATCATTCAATAGATCTGCCACGGCCTGCATAGGCTCCACAGGCTGAGCAGAGGGTTCTGGCACAGGAGACTGGGGTCCGGAGTCTCCAGCAATGGGCCCCTTTGTCATGCAGAGTTTTAGGCGGTTTCTGTGAACAATTTGGGAACCCTTACCCTCTCTGGTGATCTCATAGGTATGGGTTCCAGCATTGGGGATGGCAGATACAAGATAGGGAGTCCGCTCCCATTTACTGTCCAGCTTACTGATGCGGTGGTTATTTTTTAACCATACAACATCCCCCACGGCAAGAGGCTCTGCATGGGCTGCCAGATCATAGTCTCTTTGTTGCCGTTCTCGGGCACTTTCCATACGCTCCTGGACAATCTCTTTAGCATTTAACAGGCGCCTTTGGTGTTCAATCACCCAGTCAGTTCTAGGCAGGGGATTTATGGTGTCTGGCACTTGTACATCCAGGGAATGATCCGCAGGCAATTTACCCTGACGTCCGAACATCAGGTAAAAGGGAGTGTACCCGGTGGAACAATGAATGGTATTGTTGTAAGTATACATGAGCTGTGGTAGCAGGTTAGGCCAATCTCCTCTGGTCTCAGGAGGCACGGCTCGCAGCATTTCAATCAAGGTCTGATTCATCTTTTCACAGAGTCCATTACCTTGTGGATGATAGGCCGTGGTCCGGATCTTTTGGCAGTTGTGTAATCGGCACAGCTCCTGGAACAGGTGAGACTCAAAGGCGGGTCCCTGGTCGGTGAGGATCTTTTCTGGACAACCGTAGGGCAGGAGGAAGTGTTTCCAGAATAACTCAGCTGTCGTCTTGGCTGTCAGGTCGTTCACAGGCACTGCTACGACAAACTTGGTGAAGTGATCAATAATAGTCATAGCATAGGTATACCCTGAGCGACTGGGCTCCAACTTTACATGATCGATAGCAACAAGTTCAAGAGGGGCGGTACTTAAAATAGGGTGCAGTGGCGCTCTCTGATCATGGTGTTCACTTCTCTTCAGGGCACAGGCTGTACATTCACGACACCACCTCTCAATGTCCTCCCTCATTCCGACCCAATAGAACCGCCTACGGACAGTGGCTTCAGTCTTTTGAACCCTAAAATGTCCAGACCTGTCATGATACATTTCCAAAACCATACCTGCATCTCGACGTGGGAGGAGGATCTGGTGCACTCTGTCATTTGACACTGGATCCAGGCTTCTTCGCAGCAATAGGCCTTTTTGAAGGAAGAGTTGTTGACGCTGCCTTCACAATTTGATTAGTTCTGGGTCTGCAGTCGTTTGTCGAATTCTTTCAGGGGCTCTGCCACTGATGAAGAAGTCCAGCAGTTCACCGAGAACTCTACTCTCTGATTGCAACTTAATCCACTTTTCCTCTCTGGGTTAAGGCTTGTTAAAGGATGGAGGATCAGTGGCTCTGTTATTGGCAGCTTGAGCCTGGTCCTGTTGAGCAAACCTGTTATAAAATGCTGGCATTTCTGCTTACTCTGTACTGTATGTGAGGTGCCGACACCCCGAGGGAGGGATACTATGAGGTATGCAGACTAATGGTTGCTTGCTATTACAATCTGTATAGGTAAACTGCAAGAGGAGAGGTTTCCTTTTTTTTTTTTTTTTTCTTTTCTTTTATTTGACATCATGTTTATCATGTCTGTATTAGGGATTGGGGGGAGGGGGGATTGTTAATTGGTTTGGTGGGGCCAATATGTAATGTATACCTGGGATCCTGTGTGGGGTACGGATGTCTACCTGGACTTTCACGTTGTTTTATTCATGGTTTGTACTCTACTCATTGCTCACATGTACCATGAAGTCTTCTGTAATTCTATTTGGTCCTAGGACTTTTGTTATTATGATAAAAATGGAAAACTGTTTTCTTTCAATAAAAACGTATCTGATTCAAAAAAAAAAATGCTGGCATTTCTACATCCTCCCAGGCATCCCGCATGTCATCAGGTGCTATTTCAGTGGGGAGCCTTGACAGGGCATCAGCATTATCATTTGAACGGCCAGCCCGGTACTTTACAGTGAAATCGTAATTAGCAAGGTGGGAAGCCCATCTCTGTTCTAAGGCCCCCAGTTTAGCAGTATTCAGGTGAGCTAGAGGGTTATTATCAGTGAATGCAATAAATGGAGTAGCAGCCAGATAGTCTTTGAACTTTTCTGTTACCGCCCACACTAAGGCTAGAAACTCCAATTTGAAAGAGCTGTAGTTCTGATCATTCTTTTCAGCTCCCTTTAAGGACCGGCTGGCGTAAGCTATTACTCTCTCTCTTCCCTCTTGTACTTGAGCCAGCACCGCTCCCAGGCCTTTCTTACTGGCATCTGTGTAAAGGTGAAATGGCTTACTGTAGTCTGGGTACCCCAGCACAGGAGGCTCAGTCAACTTTTTTTTTAACAATTGGAATGCGATCTCTCTCTCTTCATTCCATTCAATGGGGACAGGAGTCTTCAGGCTTTTTTTTGGTTGCCCCCTCAGGAGTTCCTGGATTGGATCCGCTATTTGAGCAAAGTGGGGGATAAAGCGCCGGTAATAACCAGCAAAGCTAAAGAAACTCCTCACCTCTTTCACGGTGGTAGGGACCGGCCAATTTCGGACAGCAGCTAACTTATCAGGATCAGGCTGAACTCCCTCTGCGCTTACAACATGTCCCAGATATTTTACAGCAGGTTTAAGCAGGTGACATTTGGACGGTTTAATTTTAAGGCCGTATTTAATAAGGATTTCAAACACCTCAGCTAAGTGCTTTAAATGGTCCTCATAAGTTTTAGAATAGATGATAACGTCATCCAGATACAACAGCACCATCTCAAAGTTCCTGTGGCCCAAACACCGCTCCATTAGCCTTTGGAAAGTCCCGGGGGCATTGCACAGTCCGAATGGCATACAGTTAAATTCGAACAGGCCCATAGGAGTGGTAAAAGCAGTCTTTTCTCTATCCTCAGGGGCCATGGGCACTTGCCAGTACCCGCTGGTTAAGTCTAATGTGGAGAAATAGGCTGAGGAGCCAAGAGCAGTTAGAGACTCCTCAATACGTGGCAATGGATAGGCATCTTTGTGAGTTATCTGATATATCTTTCTGTAATCTACACAAAAGCGGATGCCGCCATCTTTCTTTTTTACTAGAACTAGGGGTGCAGCCCAGGGACTACGGCTGTCCCGGATTATGTTTGAGTCTTTCATTTCCTGGATCATCTCCTTAACAGTTTGGTATGAAGTAGGTGGTATGGGTCTATACCTCTCTTTGATGGGAGGATGAGAGCCAGTGGGTATGGTGTGTTGAATGACACTGACCTCTCCATAGTCCGTTGCATGTTTACTGAAGGCCTGATGGTGTTTCTTTACCAGATTCAGAATTCCCTCTAGTTGATGTTGGGGGGTAGCTTCGTCCCCGACATGGAGTTCCTCCCAACAGGGCACTTGTGAGTCGCTCACAGGAAGATGTCCTCGAGCGGCAGCTGGCGGCTTCTCGGTGACAGGCAGGCGGATGACATCCTGGAAGAATACCTGGGAAAGCTGGGCAACAGGGCAGTGCTTAGTAAGCGCAACAGGATGATCACTGAGGTTAATCAGACGGACAGGTACTTTACCTTGGGAGACAGTCACCAGGCACTTGGCAGCTCTCACATAAGGATAGTTCTCCATCTGGATAGGCTCCACCAGGGCTGGATAGTCTTGGCCCTGGACTCCAAGAATGGCACGACACCACAGGAGGGTTTGAGAGTTTGGAGGCAGAGTCACCGGCCTATTATCACGGATCCTGGCGGTACAGATCTCCCCTTTCTCATTAGCAAACCTCTGCTGAGCACACAGTACACTGATAGTCTTCTGGATGGCTTTCTTGGATGCAGAGGGAGCAGTAGGAGAGTCTGGTGCAGCGCTTCAAGCACCTCAGGGTAACAGTTTTTAACTTTAGGACACATGACGTACCGGCACGGCATGTTTCCCGAGTCCTTAAGGACACATGACGTACCGGTACGTCATGAGTAGTTCCGATCACTGCTGCTCAGCCGGCAGTGATCGGAACAAGGTACCTGCTGAAATCATTCAGCAGGTACCTTGTTACAATGCCCAGGGGGGTCCTGTGACCCCCCCGTATTGGCGATCGCTGCAAACCGCAGGTCAATTCAGACCTGCGGTTTGCAGCGCTTTGTGCGATCTCTGATCCCCGCGGTCTGTGACCGCGGGGATCAGAGAGTTAATACCCCCAAAGTGTTCTTCTTTAACCCCCCCTGCAGCCCCCAATCATATTATTGCTGCGGGGGTGTAGGGGGGGTGATTGCAGGCGGCCGGAGGCGGTGCGGGAGGCGGGCGGTGCGGCGGGCAGGATCGCAATTGCGATCCCCCGCCCGCCTCCTCTGTAATGTTTCCCTGGTGTCCAGTGGATCTATCAGAGTGTCAGCACATTGCTAACACTCTGATAGAAATGGCTGGCATCTGTGCTTGTTCAGATGCCAGCCGTTTAACCCCTTCTATACCGCGGTCCGTACGGGTTAACAGGGAGGGAGCTCCCTCCCTCTCCCATCGGGTGGCTGCTGTGCCTTTGCAGCCCCCCAACAGGATGGGATCGCAGAGGGAGTGGGCTCCACTCCCTCCCCATCCATCACCTGCTGCTTTCTGATGGCTGCGGGTGATGGTTGCCATGGAGACAGGACGCTTTCAGAAGCGTCCTGCTCTCCATGGTGCTGAAAGTCTGAATAGACCTGCTAAAGGTCTATTCAGACTTTGTAAAGTACAAAATACAGCACAGTGCACTATATAGTGTACTGTACTGTATTATACAGACACCAGATCCACTGGATCTTTCAGAACCAATTGGGTCTGGGTCAAAAAAAAATGTAAAAAAGTGAAAAAAAGTAAAAATGAAAAAAACACATATCACTGATTAAAAAAAAATAATACACTACACATATTAGGTATCGCCGCGTCCGTAAAAACCTGCTCTATAAAAATATCACATGACTGAACTACTCAGGTGAACGCCATAAAAAAAACCCCAAAAAATGTTGTAAATAAGCCATTTTTTGGCACCTTACATCACTAAAAGTGTAATACAAAGCGATCAAAAAGGCGTTTGCCTCCCAAAATAGTACCAATCAAACCGCCATCTCATCCCGCAAAAAATGAGCCCCTATCTAAAACAATTGGCCAAAAAATAAAAAAACTATGCCTCTCAGACTAAAACATTATTTTTTTTGTTTCAAAAATGCTTTTTAGTGTTAAATGTAAAAAAAAACTAAAAAGTAGACATATTGCATATCTCCACATCCGTAAGAATCTGCTCTATAAAAATATCACATGACCTAACCCCTCAAGTAAACACTGTAAAAAAAATGTAATAAAAACTTTGTCAAAAAGCCATTTTTTTGCCACCTTACATCACAAAAAGTGTAATAGCAAGCGATCAAAAAATCATATGACCCCCCCAAATAGTGCCAATCTAACAGTCACCTCATCCCGCAAAAATAATACCCAACCTGAGACAATTGCCTAAAAACTGAAAAATATATGGCTCTCAGACTATGGAGACAAAATGGATATTATTGTGTAAAACCAAAATAAATAAAAAAAGGTATACATATTACGTATCGCCACGTCCGTAAGGACCTTCTCTATAAAAATATAACATGACCTAACCCCTCAGATGAACGCCGTAAACATAAAAAATAAAAACGTTGTAAAAAAAGCCATTTTTTTGTCACCTTACATCACAAAAAGCCATTTTTTTGTCACCTTACATCACAAAAAGTGTAATAGTAAGCGATCAAAAAGTCATATGCACCCCAAGATAGTACCATTCGAACCGCCATCTCATCCCGCAAAAAATGAGCCCCTACATAGGAAAATCGCCCAAAAATTTAAATGTGGAGACACAAAAAAAAAAATTTTTTTCAAAAATGCTTTATTATGTAAAACTGAAACAAAAAACCCCCAAAAGTAGTCATATTTGGTATTGTCGCGTCCGTAACAACCTGCTCTATAGAAATAGCACACAATCTAACCTGTCAGTTCAACAATGTAAATAACAAAAAATAAAAACGGTCCCAAAACAGCTATTTTTTTGCAAATTTTCCCTTTTAATCCATTTTTCCAGTAACAAAGCAAGGGTTAACAGCCAAACAAAACTCAATATTTATCGCCCTGATTCTCTTGTTTGCACAAACACCCCATATGTGGTCATAAACTGCTGTATGGCCAAACGGCAGGGCACAGAAGGAAGGGAACGCCATATGGTTTTTGGAAGGCAGATTTTGCTGTACTGGTTTTTTGACACTATGTCCCATTTGAAGCCCCCCTGATGCACCCCTAGAATATAAACTCCAAAAAAGTGACCCCATTTTGGAAACTACGGGATAAGGTGTCAGTTTTGTTGGTACTATTTTAGGGTAAATATGATTTTTGGTTGCTCTATATTACAAACAAAAAATAGAAATTCTGAAATTTCATCTCCATTTGCCAATAACTCTTGTGGAACACCTAAAGGGTTAACAAAGTTTGTAAAACTGGTTTTGAATACCTTGAGGGGTGTAGTTTCTTAGATGGAGTCACTTTTTTGGAGTTTCTACTCTAGGGGTGCATCGGGGGGCTTCAAATGGGACATGGTGTCAAAAAACAGTCCAGCAAAATCCGCCTTCCAAAAACCATATGGCGTTCCCTTCATTCTGTGCCCTGCTGTTTAACCATACAGAAGTTTACGACCACATATGGGGTGTCAAAAATCCAGTCCAGCAAAATCTGCCTTCCAAAAACCATATGGTGTTCCTTTCCTTCTGCGCCCTGCAGTTTGGCCATACAGCAGTTTACAACCACATATTGGGTGTTCGTGCAAACTGCAGAATCGGGGGAATAAATATTAAGTTTTGTTTGGCTATTAACCCTTGCTTTGTTACTGGAAAAAATGGATTAAAATGGAAAATTTTACAAAAAATTTAAATTCTGAAATTTTATCTCCATTTGCTATTAACTCTTGTGGAAAACCTAAAGGGTTAATGACGTTTGTAAAATCAGTTTTGAATACATTGAGGGGTGTAGTTGCTAGAATGGGGTCATTTTTGGGTGGTTTTATTATGTAAGCCTCACAAATTGACTTCGGACCTGAACTGGTCCCTAGAAAGTGGGTTTTTGAAAATTTCTGAAAAATTTCAAGATTTGCTTCTAAACTTCTAAGCCTTGTAACGTCCCCAAAAAATAAAATGGCATTCCCAAAATGATCGATACATGAAGTAGACATATGGGGAATGTAAATCAATAACTTTTTTTGGCGGTATTACTATGTATTATAGAAGTAGAGAAATTGAAACTTGGAAAATTGCAAATTTTCAAAATTTTGGGTAAATTTGGTATCTTTTATAAATAAAAATGAAATTTTTCGACTTCATTTTACCAGTGTCATGAAGTACAATATGTGACGAAAAAAGAATCTCAGAATGGCCTGGATAAGAAAAAGCGTTTTAAAGTTATCACCACATAAAGTGACACTGGTCAGATTTAAAAAAAAATGGCCTGGTCCTTAAGGTGAAATAGGGTCGTGTCCTTAAGGGGTTAAAGACATTGGTTCCTACAATTACAGGATGATCCCCTCTATCTCCGGCCTGTACCACTATCACACCTTGTTGAGGCAAAGTAGCCTCTCCCACTTGGAGAGTGGGCTCCCAGTATCCATGGACTTTCACTGGCTTGCCATTACTTGCGATGATCTCCAGCCAGGACTCAGGTGGCTGGGTTAGTAGGCTGGAGTCCCAGTATTTTTCAAAGGTAGGCTGCTGGATAGTTGTTACTTGAGACCCAGTGTCCAACAAAGCTTCAAAAGGGATCCTATTGATTTTGACACTTATTTTAGGACGGGACCCTACATACCGGGGCATCCAGCTTGGATCTTTTGGACCTATTGTTCTACCTCCCGAGGGGCGGTCCTCAGCCTCGAGGGTGGCCCGTTTAACTGCCAGCATGTAGATTCTGTGTGGCCCAACTTTTTGCAATAACTACAGACAGGCCGCTTGCGGTTCTTAAACCGGTCACTTATACGTCTCCCGGGATCTCTGGGGTGAAACTCCTGATAGGCAGGAGGAAACGGTTTTGGAGGTAGAAGCAATTACTCTTCTAACATTACTGGTTTTTCCCACTCCTATAATTTCCTGCACACTTTTTCCAGGCTTTTAGTGAGATGATTAACCTGTTCTACTAACATAGCAACAGTATCAGAGGTTGGAGCTTGAACTGCTTGGCTGGCCCCGGACTGGTTAATAATAGGCAGCTTAGGTTTACAAGCTAGGGGCTCAGACGGGGCCACGGGTTCTGCAGGCAGGGTTTGACCCAAAATACTAATGGCCAGTTCCTTAAAGTCCAGAAAGGTGCTACTAGGATGTTGGGCAGACAACATTTTCAATTGGGCTTTTAACTGTTTGTTATATATCCCTGCAATGAACTGTTCCCTCAGGGTCTGGTCTTGGGTATTCACCTCCCTGGGATCTATCTGAACAACAGCCCCCAAAGCTTCCTGGAGAGATAGAGCAAAATCACGGAGAGACTCACCAGGTTTCTGTTTCTTCCCAAAGAAGCGCATCTTTACTTCGGACGCGGTCCGAGTTTCTAAAGTGGTTCTGAGGCGGCTAAAAATTTGGTCCATGGTGCTCCTCTCGGAGTTAGGCCAGGACATGACTTCTCTGCGGGCTGCCCCTTCTAGCTGGGCTAACAGTATTTCCATCTGCTGTTCTGCATTAACAGGGTATAGTTTGAACAACGCCATCATTTTGTCCTTACAGTCTTTTAAAGTATGAGGCTCTCCTGTATAGCGGGGGAACCATGGGGCCCCGAAATAATATGGCTTCGTCAGCGGCATCAGGCTGGTGGCTGGGGTACCGCCTGTGGCCACAGGCGCAGCCCGAAAAAGTATTGAATCGACTGGGGGGTGTTGCTAGGAGCAACAGTCTGGCCGGTGCGGTCCCTTTAAGAATGACTCTGGGGGTGCGCGTTTTCTGCAGTGTACCCTCTCTCTCTCTCTCTCTATATATATATATATATATATATATATATTGGACGTTATTCCCCGGCTCTCTCCAGTCCTCTTATAGTATTTTTATGCCCTCCGGTGTATTCTTACCGGGTCTGCCGGCGGCGGGGTTTCAGTCCGGCACCCGCCGGGGTTCAACAGGTCAAATCCCGCGAGATCTCGGGCGCGGCGCCCGCGCGATGACGTGCAGGGTTCAAAGGCCGGGCCGCGGTGGTGCGTACAAGCGACGTCCTTCCACTGAGCACAGGCAAGTGGGCGGGGCGGAGCTTCCCGCTCTTCAGGGGGTGGCACCCTGTACACTCCTCTAATGGTGCAGCAAATTTCAGTCCATGAGGTGGGCGGCTATCTTGGGTGCCATTCACCGACAGCAAGCAGGATTGTAAAAAGTTCACAAAAATCACTTTCAAGTGCACAGTTCTTTTCTTTAGGATGGCGCAACACTGCACAGCGCCTCTGGTCCACTTTAGGCACACTTTTCTGGCCCAACAATGCAAATAAAGTCCCTAAAGTCACTCTAGTCACAGGGCAAACTGGATAAGGCACAAAGTTCACGCTTCCTGCACTATAAAGCGTGCGGATCCTGTTCGTGACGCCAAAAGAGAGGTGCAGCATACTCAAGTTAGGGTTCAATAGTGTACTTGGGTGTTGTAGTGCAGTTATGACCGCTAACCTGGAACAGGCCGACTCTCTGGATCCTCTTCTAGGACGGGTAGTTATAGGTAGAGTTTGTGACGCCAGTGTCAATTAACGGTGGCACGCCGTTTGTTGATAGTAGGAATAATTAAGGAACCACGTTGCAATAAAACAGAACTTGAACTTTACTGAAGCTTGGACAGTAATCAGGCATATAAATAGATGGAAGCGCAGTTCCTTAATACATAGCAGTTGCAGAGTAGTTTCGGATGAATAGATAACAGATGAATATAGGTTGTACTTCCTCTTAGATCAAGCAGGCCTAAATCTGCACAGGGATTTGACTCTCCACTATTTCCTCAGGTTCTCTATAGATACAGGTGACTTCAATTCTTCTGACCTGTCTATTCCTGGGTTACTTTATAAACCAAGGCCCAAATACCTCTTAGTCGGCTTCTATCCTTGGTACTTTACACTTGGAGGATTTCCCTTGCTACCTGCTGAGGACATTCCAGGAGTCCACCACACAGCCTACTCGGTCTGCACACACTTCACAGACTCAACTGTCTGCACTGAACTACCTACTATCTGCTTGGGCCTACCTATATATAGTGGGGCGTACTATCTTCCTGTAGTGGCTGTAGTAGACACTACCCCTGCAGGCCTGTACCAGGAAATAAATTAAAGGTACATACACATAATAAACCTTTTGCAGTGTCGGGTATTAACCTCTTACCGACCGCCGTACGCAGGATTGCGTCCTGCGGGCAGTCGGTTTATTCCTCCTTGACGCGCTCCTGGGTCCGGTGGAACGCAAGTGGAACGCACCGCCGGACTCAGGAGAGGTGAGTCACCAGCCTGCCAGCCAATGATCAGCGCTGGCAGGCTGGTGATTTTTAAAATCACCTATAGAAATGATCAACATAAGTTTTATTTATAAATATGTACATGTTATAAGGGCTCTGTGCCATGTGCTGGGTCCTTTTCATCGGTTGGACCCAGCACAGAGCACAGATCCCAAGTAAGTGCACCAAACACTACACATCAGGCCCTGATCACCCCCCATCACCCTAATTAACCCCTTGATCACCTGTCAATACATAGTGAAAGGGAAAAATGTGATCAGTGTCACTTTTGTGAACTGTCACTTTTTTTTTTTTCACTACAATTGACTGTTAGGCTTAGTTTAGTTTAGGCCAGGGGCGTAGGAAGCCCCAAAAATCTGGGGGGGGACAGCACTTATGGGGCCCCTGTGTCCCCGCCCACCCTCAAGCCACACCCACATTTCGGCACCCCCCCCCATGTGCCAAAAATCTCTCCCCTCCCCTCCTTATGGGCCAGTGGGTCCGGTTAAAAAAAAAAAAAAAACACAAACACACACAAAACAAGACACTTATACTTACCTCCATCCGTCACAGCAATGCGATGCAGGCCTCTTCCGGCCTGTGTCCTGCGCTGTACGGCTCACAGACGGCGCGATGACGTCATCGCGCCGCCTGTACCAACATCTGATAGGAGCAGGGAAGGAGAGACGCCTATCAGAGGAGCAGGGAAGGGAGACGCCTCTCCCTCTCCTGCTCCACAGCACAGCCACCTGTATCGCTGTCCTGGGGACGGCGATACAGATGACTATGGAGATGAACGCTTCCACAATGGAAGCGTTCATCTCCCTGTGCCCCGCCACCGCTGCACACATTGCCCTGCGAAAGCTGGGGGGGATTTTTGCATACCCGTCCCCCCCGCATTATTTCTTGGGGGGAATCCGACCCCCCCGCTTCTTACACCCGTGGTTTAGGCCCCTTTGTTAGGTAGTTAGCGTTAGCGCCCAGCCCACCGCACCGCAGTCACTGATTAGCGTAGCGCTAATCAGCGTTTGTACTTTTATAGTATCTGTAAGTGATCAGAACTGATCACGGTCAGATCTATAATAGTATTACTGTCACTTTAGTTCGCCCTCCACCCAAAACGCAGTGTTTGCCCGATCAGGCCTGATCGGTCGCCCACACCTGCGTTTACCCACGCCCGCCCGCAGTGACAAAAAAATATTTTTTTTGTATCACTGCACAATCACTACACAAGCGCTGCGGCGATAAAAAAATCAGTTTTGATCTTTTTTATCAATCGCAGCGGCTTCCTGTACGTCGCTAGCCTCCCATTTGTAAGTCAGGCTTGCTCTTTTTCTTGGGTAGTCTCAGGGAATACCCCCTAAATTTAGTCGCCCAAATGTCAAATAAGGGGTATTCTCCTGAAGAGGCCTACAGGATACTGACCCAGTCGGATGAGGAATGGGAACCCTCATCTGACGAATCTAGCGGGTCAGAATACAAACCTGTAGAGAGCAGTGGCAGTCTGATCCAAAGTTCGGACGAGGAGGTTGAGGTCCCTAATAGCACCAGGCGTACCCGGCCCCGTGTTGCTAGACCGCAGGTAGCGCAGGATCAGTTTCAAGGGCAGCAGAGTGGGGCTGGCGCTGCCGGATTACGTGGTGAGGCATACACCAGCAGCGCAGCCCGTCCTGGACCTTCTACCAGCACTGCTGTACAACATGGTGAAGTGGCGAGCACCAGAAGGGCAGTTGAAGCTGGTACGGTGGCACGTGCAGTAATTCCCCCATCGCAGCCACCGCGCAGACAGGCCCGTAGAGCTCCTAGAGTCCCTGAGGTGCTGGCAAATCCTAATTGGCTGTCCCCATATTCAGCCGCACCAGTAGTTCCCCCTTTCACCGCCCAGTCAGGAGTTCGGGTGGAGACAGCTCAGATCGGATCGGCGCTGGGGTTTTTTGAGCTGTTCTTCACTGCGGAGCTCTATGACTTAGTCATGGCAGAAACAAATCGGTATGCCACTCAATTTATAAATGCCAACCCGGGAAGCTTCTATGCCCAGCCTTTCCGGTGGAAACCAGTCCAAGTTTCCGAATTTAGAACTTTTCTGGGCCTTCTCCTCAACATGGGCATTACAAAAAAGCATGAATTGCGGTCATATTGGTCCACAAACCCAATTCATCACATGCCCATGTACTCTGCTGCCATGTCCAGGACACGTTTTGAGACCATCCTGCGTTTCCTGCACTTTAGCGACAACACCACCTCCCGTCCCAGAGGCCACCCAGCTTTTGACCGGCTCCACAAAATTCGGCCCCTCATAGACCATTTCAACCAGAAATTTGCAGATTTGTATACCCCCGCACAAAACATCTGCGTAGACGAGTCCCTAATACATTTTACCGGGCGCCTTGGCTTCAAACAGTACATCCCAAGCAAGCGCGCCCGGTATGGGGTCAAATTGTATAAGCTCTGTGAAAGGGTCACAGGCTATACGCACAAATTTCGGATCTATGAGGGAAAAGATCAGACCCTGGAGCCGGTCGGTTGCCCTGACTACCTGGGGAGCAGTGGGAAGATAGTCTAGGACTTGGTGTCACCGTTATTCGGCAAGGGGTACCATCTTTATGTGGACAACTTTTACACAAGTGTGGCCCTCTTCAAGCATTTGTTCCTAGAACAGATTGGCTGCTGTGGCACCGCGCGACCTAGTCGCCGGGGCTTCCCCCAACTGCTCCTTACCACCCGACTTGCAAGGGGGCAGAGGGCTGCATTGTGTAACGAAGAACTGCTCGCTGTGAAATGGAGAGACAAGCGTGACGTTTACATGCTCTCCTCCATTCACGCAAACACGACAATACAAATTGAATGGGCAACCAGTGTCGTTGAAAAGCCCCTCCATATGGGAGGGGTGGACTTCAATGACCAGATGTTGGCCCCGTATTTGATTTCCCGACGCACCAGACGCTGGTATAAAAAGGTGTCTGTATATTTAATTCAATTGGCTGCCTATAATAGTTATGTTCTCTACAGTAAGGCTGGGAGAACAGGATCCTTCCTCAAATTTCAGGAAGAGATCATTTCAGAACTCCTGTATCCAGGAGGTTCCGTGGCCCCATCCACCAGTGTAGTGAGCCGTCTACACGAGCAACACTTCCCCAGTGTCGTTACCGGTACCTCAACCCAACCGCCACCCCGAAAAAGATGTGGTGTCTGTAGCAGGAGTGGAATAAGGCGTGACACCCGTTATTTCTGTCCTGACTGTCCTGACCACCCTGCCCTATGCCTAGGGGAGTGTTTCCGGAAGTACCACACTCAGGTACACTTAGGGACCTAGGGACAGCACATCACAGGTAGTTTTTACAATCAGGCTCTAGGGTCTCTCAGGATACTAGGTTTTGAGAGACCCTAACACATAGGGGACGGTGCTGTGCTACTGCAGAAGTGTGAAACGGTAGAAACCTCTCCTTTCACTTGGCATAACGTGTATAGTGTACTTCTCACCATCTCTGTGTGATTTACACTTTACACATTGTCCCATGGGAAAGGAGAGGTTTCTGCTAGGAAAATAAAGAGTGATATGGTTAAAAAAAGAAAAAAAAAATTAAACAGGTAGCAAAAAAAATAATAAACTTGAGTTAGTTCAGGTTTTAAAAGTTCCGGTTTTTTTTCATGTTCAGGTTTTATTCATGTTTTACTAAGTTTGTAACGTTCAAGTTATGTGCCTGCTGCCTGTTTTTTCTTCTTTTTTTTTCCCCCTAACCACCCTTTATTTTCCAGGTAGATCAACGGACCAACCGATAAAAACGCTGCAGCACTGATGTGAATTCTGAGAGAAGCATTACGCTGCTGTCAAAAGACACGTGAAGTCGAAATCGCGTGGGTGCAATGCGATTGAATGCGTTTTTCACGAGCGTGATAAAAAAACATCTCTTAGCAACCATCCGTGAAAAACGCATTGCATCCGCGCGGAATAGTCGCTCATGTGAAAGAGGCCTTAAATTCTTATCCAGCTGGTGGAGGGGAGCCAAAGACAGTGTCCTCATGGGGGCAACGGTGTATGACAGCAAGAAAAGCTGCAGTGAAGAGTCTCTAGGCCAAGCTGGCAGAAGAAGTCAGGGATGAGGCGAGTCGGCTTTGGTGGCCAACAGGTGACACTGCAATCAAGGAACTTTAAAAGGCTGGATTGCCCCTTGTTTTTATAGCTTGGACTGATTGTGTCTAGTGGGGTGCTGAGGACAGCACACGACAAACCGGGGATGGGGGTTAAAGTTGAGGGGGATTTATTCACACATCAGTGTTCGGTCAGTGATTTCCATCAGTGATTTTGAGCAAAAACCAGGTGCGGCTCTAAACACAGAGCCGGGGCAGATCTTTCCCTTATACCTTAGGTTTGTGGAGGCTCCAGTTCTGGTTGTGGCTCACAATCACTGATGAAAATCACCGACCAAACACTGTGAATGAAGCTTAAGGCTGGATTCACACGTCCATATAACACGGACGTGAACTGTCCGTGGTAACCTGGGCTGGATTCTAGTTCAGAGCAGGAGCACATGGCGTCATTGGTTGCTATGACACCGTGCGATCTCTGCCGCCGCAGTACAGTAATACTGGTAGATCATACCAGTGTATTACTGTACTGCAGGGGCGGCAGGAAGCGCACGGCGTCATAGCAACCAATGACGCCGTGCGCTCCTGTTCTAAGCAGGAATCCAGCCCAAGTTACCACGGACAATTCACGTCCGTGTTAAACGTGTGAATCCAGCCTAAGAGGAGTGTTGTGTTCAGGAATATTCATGTGCTTTTCTTATGCAGCCGTTGTCCATTGCTGTGGGATGGGTGTGGTGGTGATGGTAATAATAAGCACAGGGGGGGAGAGATGTAGGCAGCCTCTATTTCGGGAGGCAGTAAGACGCCATAGCCCTTTCTTACCATTGAGGGTACATGGTATGTTTTCCATGTGACCCACCTTGGAGGAGATTAAGGTGTGCCTATAACAGAGCAGCGGGAATTGGAACTCACATCTTCAGTAACTCTCTGGCGTGGTCCCATTTAAGTCAGCGGGTGAGCAAAAAATGCAGATGGCCATCCATGTGCCATCTAGATTTTGTGGATACATTGCCTGGAAAGGGACATCCCTCTGAGCCATGTGCAGACGGGCCGAGTGAGAGCTGGAGACAGTTCGAAGCCAGACCAGAGCAGATAGAAGTGGAAAAACAAATTGTTCTTGGGATACTCACATGGACTCCTACCACGACAATTCCCGTAAGGATACAGTATGGGAGGAGGTCACAAAAAAAGTGGACCCCAGCAGGTGGGAGGCACAGTGTCTTAAACTGCTGTTATTGGCATACATCTACCTATATATCTGTTTGTTTCCGCTGCATTTAACCCATTCCTCAGCACCTGTTCACACACCATAGTTAGTCTAGCGGTAGGACCCCATGCCATGCTGAGAAACCTTGACGTGGTGCATGAAGGGGCTCCGATATGTTCCTCACTGGGAGATATTGGCGAATGGCTCAGCTTTTAACATCAGCTTGAGGAATTAGCCAGTCAGGTGCTTATCCTTGTGGTGCACTTTTTTTCTGTGATTTATGTGTTTTATATATTTTCACATTGTATCATTTTGTGTAGGATGTTTGTGTGGTGCATGTGGTTCGCGCCGGCATCCTCCATTGTATGCAATTTTTGCTGGGGATGGCTGCTCGCTGCGAACCACATGGGGAGGAGCTGCTCCCCCAGTTAGAAACACGCAGCAGTGTTTGGGGTTTGAGCAGTTCCACCCATTTAGGCCACTTTATTTCTGTGATTTTAACCCATACCCTCTCTCATTAGTACAGTATGTCTTTTTTGCTGCCATGTATCCTGTTTTTTGATGCTGATGCATTTACCACTCCCTCCCTGACATGCACCGTGCATTGCCGTAAAGTATGCCTTTCTTGTTGCCTTAAAGCCTGTTTTGTGCTGCTGACGTGTTTTATGTTTTTCCCTTTTAGAATCAAAGATGGCAAATTTTTAATTCTATTTTCTTGTATTCTAAGCTGTCAAAAGCAGATGGAACAGCTGTCGAGATCAATTTAGGCAAGAGTTAAACAAGAAGGGCTGAAGTGGAGATGAGGCTACAAAAACCACGATATATGCACACACACACACCAGAACAGAACATGCCCCCCATAGTAAATTAGAGCGCACTACGCATTCAATGCTAGGGGAGTTCTCACAATTGTTGAGCACACTTGCTTGGCTATTTTGTGAACTCCCATAGAAGTGCAACGGAAACAGCTCAGCACTCAATCCCCGATTGCGCTGCAGCGGGAAAACTTTAATCGAACAATGCAAGGAAAATCCCAGCAGCGCTTTTGCGATCTTCAATGATTTTTATTATTTAATCTCATGCAAGAATACATACAGGACGCATTTCGGCCCGCCCAAGCCTTTGTCAACTGATATCGATACAATGTTCTATTCACATTATATATCATACACAACCAATGAAATGCCTGTGACACTTCCATAAATCATGAGGAAGGCATGCAAGCAGTGTCTACATTACTAGGAAAAACTGACTATTCTCCCATACAAAAGGAATTTTTCCTTGACCTATTACGCTTGGTACTATGTGCCAACTACTTTCTAGTGTGGGATAGCGACGGGTTTGAATGTGGCCCTGCCCTATGCAAACACATTCATGTCATCGCTTGAAGAACATGTAAACATAAATGAGGATTTTTGCAGATATGCTAGAACATGGAAGAGATTTACCAATGACGTGTTTTGCATATGGGTGGGTACGCTCGAGTTCCCCGTAACCTTTTTTGAAGCATTAAATAACATCTACACTAATTTAAAGTTCAGAATAACCTATGATCAAGAACGTGCCAGCTTCCGCTTCCGTGACACCAGTCTATACAAAAGGGAAGGAGGCCGATTGTGTACCGATCTGTTTTGGAAAGAAGCGAAGAGAACCAGTATCCTCCACTTTTCCAGCTCACATCCCCCATCATTAAAAAAAGCTATCCCCAAATCCCAATTTCGGGCGGATAGTGTCTGACCAGACAATGTAACAGGAGACTAGAAGAAACATAGAGAGATTTTCTAGGAGGGGTTATCCCAGAGAAACGTTAAAACAAGCAAGAGGACTCACCATCAGAGTCCAGGAACAAAAACTCATGCATGACAATTGTCCGGAAATATCATCCATTCAATGCACAACTTGACCAGATTTGGTATCCTGCAGAATGCTTACCCTGAAATGGACGAATTTAAGGTCCCCCCTTTAATCTGTAATAAAAAGAAGCCCAATTTACGTGACAACCTGATTCGGGAGGACATTGGAGGCAGACAGAGCACTTTGAAATCTAAAAACAATTTCGCCCATTTCCATGTCTCCATTGTATCCAATGTTCTCACAATGTAAAAGGATCACAATTCTGCCACCCACATGCAGGCAAACCGTTTAAAATCAATGGATACTATTCATGTACAAAGTTATAGATTTGATAAAGTGTCCCTATGGATTGCTATATATACGGGAGACAAAGCAACTAATTAAAGACACAATCTGCAGACATAAGTCCACCATTAGAACTAACAAACTCCTATTGCCAATTCCACACCATTTTCATACCCATAAACATTGTATTTCACAGCTAAGGTAACAGGTAGTAGAGCAGATAAAGTTACCAAGAAAAGGTGGCGATATCAAATAACTCTCCAGGGAAGCATTCTGGATCCATACCCTGGGGACATCTGGATAACTAAATGACATGACTTTGATCACTCCTTTATTTTATTTAATTCTGTTTATTTTACAGAGTGCCATACCACGTTAGGAGACTGTGAATATAATGTATCCTTTGATATGACTGACTTTCTAAAGGGAATCATTAACATGTAAGGCTACTTTCACACTAGCATTTTTTGCGGATCTTCAAAAACGCTTCCATTACAATAATACAACCGCATGCATCCGTCATGAACGGATCCGGTTGTATTATGTTTTCTATAGTCATGATGGATCTTTCTTGAACACCATTGAAAGTCAATGGGGGACGGATCCGTTTTCATTTGTGCCAGATTGTGTCAGAGAAAACGGATCCGTCCCCATTGACTTACATTGTGTGCCAGGGCGGATCAGTTTGCCTCTGCTTCGTCAGGCGGACAGCAAAACGCTGCAGGCAGCGATTTGGTGTCCGCCTCCAGAGTGGAATGGTGACTGAACGGAGGCAAACTGATGCATTCTGAGCGGATCCTTTTCCATTCAGAATGCATTAGGGCAAAACTGAACCGTTTTGGACCGCTTGTCAGAGGCCTGAACGGATCTCACAAACGGAAAGCCAAAACGCGGGTGTGAAAGTAGCCTAATCCTTTCCATGTATTTGTTGTATCTCCTGGACGTCATAGGCATATCATTGGTTGTATATGATATATAATGTGAATGGAACATTGTATGGAAATAAGTTGACAAAGGCTTGGATGGGCCAAGATGATATAATAAAAATCATTGAAGATTGCAAAAGCGCTGCTGGGATTTTCCTTGCAGTCACATAGAAGTAAAGGACAGCATGCTGCACATGTGCACTCTGCTATGATTCACTTAGTGGGCATCATTCAGCAGAAAGGAGAGGGTCCCAGAATTGACACCTGACATTGGGGCACCCCCACCGATCAGCTATTTGAGAAGAACACAGTGCTGGTACAAACACTGCCTTCACTGTTTACCTGCTGGCCTTTGACATTGCAGTGGCTAGTAGGTGTAATTGCAGCTCCATCTCCATTCACTTCAATAGGAAGGCACAGATAGAGTAATTTCTTCTTCCTATTAAAGTGAATGGGACAGAGGAATTGTAATAACACCTGCTCACCGCTGCAATGTTGGGAGTGCTGGTAGTCAGACCCCCCGCCAATCAGATATTGATTACCTATTCCTAAACCAGCCAACCCAGTAAAAGTGGTTCTCTGGGAATTCAGAAAATGAAAATACTTAAATATTACTTTATATACTTAAAATGAACCATTAAAGCTAATGAAATACATTTCATTAGCTTTAATGGTTCATTTTATCTAGGGCGCAATCATTAGGAGAAATAAAATGGCCACTGTCCTATTAGTGCAAACAAAACCTGTCCTAATCTCACAGCAAGACAAGTTACTTTACAACACTGAGGTAAAGAGCTGCCTCATCCTACTCTCTGCTCTACTTGTCACGGGTTATGATCCTCAATGCATTTGATCTTCAGCTGAATCTCTGTAGGAATGGAGATCATGAGGAGACATGAAGTACAGAGAAGACATCCAGGAGAGGCTGTGGTAATGGAGACTGCATACAGGAGCTGCTGCTCATTATCTACACCCCCACCTCCTCTCTGTACTTTATGTTTCCTAATGAACTCCATTCCTGCAGAGATTTATCTGAAGATCATATTAAACTGTATTCAGGATCATAATCGCTGACAAGTAATCGCTGGACTAGTAGGATGGCGGCCATTTTATTTCTCCTAATGATTGCTCCCCAGACAAAACATGCCATTATAACTAATGAACGGTATTTGGTAATATATTTATGATGAAGTAGTATTTAAGTATTTTTCATTTTTTTAGTTCCCGGAGAACCCCTTTAAGCTATGTGTTCTTACTGCAGTACCCCAGAACAGGAGGTAGAGCAGAAAAAGTTTATTTTGTTAATTGGTCTAATGTAATCTGATTTACAGCGTTGTACAATTGATGGTTTTTGTTTGGATAGGCCAGGGTTAACAATCCTGACTCAGCCCCTTCCAGGATACTAGAAGAAGGACTTAAGTCCTCCCCTAGTTCAATGAGTTTGAGTATAGCTGATAAAGAGAGGAGCTGCATGTGCTCACTCAGAAGACTAGGCCTGATTCACAGAGAATCACTGCCTCTGAGCCATTTACGGTAAGAAAGCCATTGCTATATTAAAATACTCCAAAGACAGAGGAAAGGAAGAAATAAAAGGTACAGAATCTATGAGGCTGTGCCCTGGAGTCAGTCAGTACTGTGTTCGGTTAAGGCTGTCAGAGACTTTACTGCTGTGAAAGGGAACATCACTAATATTCCCTTCCACATTTTGACATGGCCTAGCCATAGCTCTTAATTCTATACCCCTCAGTCTGGGAATTAGACACGTCTAGCAAGAACCGTATTGCCAACCTTAGATTCTGCAAAGAGAGACTTTGGAGAGAGTCAAAGCTAGAACTAGTTTGGAACTGTGCCTTGAAACTGTCGGATGTACTACTACTACTATTCTGCACTTTATTAAAGAGAAATAGATTTATTTTCTACACTAGCCTGGTTACCGACTTGTGCACTATTAATCGCCTACTGCATGAACACTAAGGGCACCATCAGGCGGAAGCCCCAACATCAGGGTGTGTCCCAAGGAAAGAAATGGTGCACCTTAACTTCACAGGCCTAGGGAGCATCGGTGTGAGAACTGCCGCTGTGATTTATGTGAAAAACTGTTGCTGCCAGAGCCACTACCACTCCCATCCTCATGGGCTTATAGCATTACCTTACCTGACAATGAGATTTTCCTCACCGCCATATGACAGAAGCTATGGAACTTTTCTGAGTGCTGCTGCAGGTAAGTGTACAAGGTACAGAGATGCCCTTTTCTGAACCATTAGGAGACAATGGAGTCACCCAGTTTCTCCTCCTCATTGGTTCACCATCCAGCATAGCAGATCGCTGTCAATAGTGCCAAGACAGAAGCCAGTACAGGGGAACCTTTAACGCAGAGTTTTTCACCATGTTGAAGAAAGAAACCAATACCAGCCAAGCAGGGGAATCTAGCTGAGCTCTCTACTCTGTGAAAGCAGTAGAAAATAGTGCTGGAGCGATCAGGTGACCTTCCTATGGGTGTAACCAGGGGGTTGGGGCTTAAAAAGTGACAATTTCCTGCTTAGGTTTTGTTTTTGCCGTCCGCAAAAAACAGACAGACAACTAATGAAAACAATATGTACTCTGCAGACTTGCAGAATGAATGCAGAGACACAACAGATAAAAATGCGGACTCACGGATCCGTGATTTGTGGGCCACAAAAAGGCAACACACATAAAGGCTAAGTCAAACCCTCCGAGTCAGGGACTAAGTTAGTGGTGAATACTTGGAATGGCGTCTCTGTGCCAGGTAATACTTTCAGAGAAGGTTGGCATGGACTACTGAGGTATAAATGAATTCAACAAACAAAGCTTTCATTTTGTTGACATGACACTCTTCCAAGATCAATTTTCTGATTTCTAGAACCTTTGATACGTACGTTTTGTAACCCTTAGGCATAAAATTGTGCAATTGTCATGAGGCACAGGCCTAATACTTCAACATTACTGGTGCCCAGCTCCAATTTCTTCATTACACCTTGTATAGGGTCAGAAAGTCCACTGCGAAGACATGAAGAAGTAGAGGTAGACATCATGGACTGGTAGTGAGGTGATTAATTGGTAATGAAGGTAGAATTACCTAATGATGTAGGATGTGCTGGGACTGCAATAGGATACAGTCAAAAGGGGAAGGAGGAAGAGAGGCAGAAGTCACGTTACATGTGTCACTATCTTGTTTATGCCTAAGGCTAATTTCAGACGAGCTTGTCCACTGTGGGAAGAGTGATTTCCCTTATGGACACTGCTACTTTCACAGGACCGCATGGCATTATAATGATTTACAGGGCCCCACGACTATCATGGAGTGGGACACTGCCTTCCCCCCTACTTTAAGATAAGCTGTCCTCGGCGTTTGACATGCTGGACGCTGTGAATCTCTACGCCGTCATCTGAAAAATATAAAACATGCGCCGCAAACACAAATATGCATAAAATCATCATTGCAACGTACTATTATGTCACTTCGATAACCTCATATAAGCAAAGGGTTCTGCATAACAATACACATTATGAAATATCCCATATATCTTTCTTTTCCTGCTCTCATGGCGCAAGGGCGACATGGGGCGTCGCATCTTCTGTGCTTGACGGTGTCCAAAATGGGCGTTGATCTTAGGATGGGGCAATACAGTCCATGACAGAGTCCTCTGAGACAAAGTCCATCCCTGATTTGGGGTATAAATATTAGTAAGCTAATAGGTTGGTTAAAGTGCAAAGTCTCTGACTTGTAAATCACGTGCGTTGCATAGGATAAAACACAGAAAATGTCTTTCTGGGCACATAACTTAAAACGTTGCATAGAACGTGGTGAAATTGTAATCTCAGTTAACCTGAGAAGGGGGTAAAAAGGGTATAAAATAAAAAATGGCGCAACCGTGCGCAACTGGGATTAGCAGCATAGATGGAGTCCATAAGGGAGTCCATTAGGACAGTAGGCTCAGAGGTGGCCGGGGAACTGCCACTGATATAAAAACAAGAAAGAGTCCTCACGTAACTAATGGGCCCTCAAATCCCCCCAGAAATGCTTAAAGCCACTGTAGTCACCCTGCCTAAGCCAGGGAAATCCCCGGACGCCCCTGAAAACTTCAGACCAATATCCCTACTGAATGCTGACCTCAAGCTGTTTGCTAAGTTACTCGCCACTCGTCTCAGCAGTGTATTACCAGCCTTAATTAATCAGGATCAGGTTGGCTTTGTGCCAGGTAGACAATGCAGGGATGGTACTAGAAAAATGATAGACCTGATCCAAATTGCAGGCTGGTCCAGGGCCCCCGCGATCTTTGTATCCTTAGACGCTGAAAAAGCATTCGACAGAGTGCACTGGGGGTTCCTGGACCAGACTCTTAGGAACTTTGGGTTTAAGGGCCATTTCCTGCAAGCTATATTGGGGCTATACACGGCACCAAGCGCGAACGTTCTGGCTTCGGGTTTCTTGTCTGCCCCTTTCTCAATTACCAATGGGACTAGGCAGGGGTGCCCGCTGTCACCCCTGATATTCGCGCTAGTGATGGAACCTATGGCTGAGAAAATGCGTAGCTGTGCGCGGATGTCAGGGATTGCAGTGGGGAAGTATTCGCACTGCATTGGATTGTATGCTGATGATGTCATTCTGACGCTTGCTAACCCTTTAATCTCATTACCAGCTGCATTGGAAATTTTGGATCAGTATTCATCCGTAACATATTATAAGCTGAATGTTAGTAAAACCAATGTACTCTCAATTAATGTACCTGCTAGCATGCATCAAGTTCTTAGTGTCAGATATCGATTCAACTGGGCATCTGAATCGATAAGATATTTGGGAGTGGAGCTATCCAGCTCGTTACCAGGCATGATTTCGCTTAATCATAAGCTGTTGAGGTCTGAACTGCAAAAAGACTACTCCAAATATGGCAAAGGGTTACTTTCATGGATAGCTAAAATTAATGTAGTAAAGATGCTGGTGCTCCCAAAGGTCTTGTACACGTTCAGATGTATCCTGTTGAAATTCCCTAGGGCTTATATCAAACAGTTGCAGGATGACATGATGGGGTTCATATGGGGAGGCTTTCGTCCCAGGATCAGTAAAAGTGTGTTGTTTCCAGCTCTCAGGAAAGGGGGAATTGGGGGTTCCTGACCTCTACAGTTATTATATGGACAACTTGCTGGATCAGTCAATGGAATGGTGGTCCCCATCTTCGCCACATAAATGGTTAACAATTGAGGAGGTTTATGTCAAAAGGAGATCTTTGAAGTCGCTGCTGGCAGCGTATCTACTAAAACCTTTTGTTTTCTCCTTGCCATTAGATACGATGCAAGCTTCTATATTTGCCTGGGCCCATGCATTCAAAAATAAAACCCCCTTCTCTATAGATAAGAAGCAGTTTCCCATATCAGTTATTGAGTACCACATCCCCACGCTTCAACTTACAAGTTGGCTAAACTGTGGGATAGATACTTTGGGAAGCTTGTTTGAGCAGTCTGTCTTACGTTCCTTTGAGTCTTTGCATTCTAGCTTTAAAGGGAACCTGTCACCAGGATTTAGTGTATAGAGCTGGGGACTTGGGCTGCTAGATGGTCGCTAGCACATCCGCAGTACCCAGTCCCCTTAGCTCTATGTGCCTTATAGCGCCAAAAAGATTTTGTGATATAATTACCTCTGATATGAGTCCTGTGTCCGGAGATGAGTCAAACTTCTGACGCAGCACGCCCGCGTCCGAACTCCTCCTTACTGGCCGACGTCACATAGCTGGAGCGCCAAATCTCGCGATGCGCGAGCTAGCGCATGCGCAGTGTCTGCATCATGTTCCTATCCTGTGCTGGCATCAGCACAGGGAACAAACTACGCATGCGCTAGCTCGCGCATCGCGAGATTTCGGCGCTCCAGCTATGTGACGTCGGCCAGTAAGGAGGAGATTCCGAGGACGCGGGGCGGTGCTGCACTCAGGAAGTTTGACTCATCTCCGGACACAGGACTCATATCAGGGTAATTTACATATCACAAAAATCCTTTTTTTGACGCAATGAAGGCACATAGAGCTAAGGGGACTGGGTACTGCGGATGTGCTAGCGACCATCTAGCAGCCCAAGTCCCCAGCTCTATACACTAAATCCTGGTGACAGGTTCCCTTTAACTTACCTAATTCTGTATTTTACCAGTATCTTCAGATCCGTCACCTTCTTTCATCACTCAATTTAGATACCAAAGTAAATGAGCGAGATCCACTTAGCAAGATTCTCAGTACGGGTGCCCATCCATCATTCCAGCCTCTCTTATTGGTATTCTCTTATACAGTCTTCAGAAGGGGTAGTTAAGAAGCCCTTCATGTATAGGTGGGAGACTGAAATGGGGAAAGAATTTACGCTGGATGAATGGACTGACGCTTTATTTTGGTCCATAAAGCCTCGAAATGCATAAATCATGCTGAGCAGAACAGAAAAGTCCAACTGAGATGGTACCTCACCCCAAACAGGTTAGCTCATACCAATCCGGATTACTCACCATTGTGTTGGAGAGGGTGCGGACAGGTCGGTACGCCGTATCATATGTGGTGGAGCTGCACTACCCTAACTCATTTCTGGGCGTCGGTGTCAAAAATAATAGAAGAGGTTACAGGGATCACGAGGATACTGACCACGGAGTTGGCGGTTCTTAGCATTGGTCTAGGGGACATACCTAATGATAGCAGGAACATAGTAGCTCATATTCTCTCAGCAGCTAAAAAAGTGATTGCTCGTCAATGGAAAGGTTTACAGTCCCTATCAACTAGCGAAGTCGTTGGTTTGGTTAATTACCATATGCAGTGCGAGTTCACCTTTGCCTCCCCTATGAAAAATAGAATAGCAATACATAACACATGGTTACTTTGGTTGTCCAGCACATATGCGGTTCCACTCCTGCACTACCTGCTTTAGATTTGAGGTATACGTGTAATGTACACTTGCGCTTGAGGCGTATTCCTTGCTATAATATGTAAGATGTGATAGACCCAGTGGTTGCACCTACGGCACATGCTGCATACTCTGATTGTATATTCTTGTATACGCATTTTGGTACCGTCTGTTTTTCTTTATTTTGTATGTAATATTATTTATGTTCAGTATGCATAATTTGTAAACTGCCTTATTCACAATATACCACTCAATAAAAAATTATTGATTAAAAAAAAAAAAAACTAATGGGCCCTCAGCTCTATACAGTCAATTTCAAGCTGTAATTCTGGTAGGGATTCCACGGGAGAAGCCAAAAATGTTTTCGTGAGTTCTTCATAGTACTTCTGCTTCACATGTACCTTGGCGTGGCTAACCGAGCGCAACTTCCTCATTATGCGCTGGTGGGACGAATATCGGGGCTCGGCCGGCTCAATGGTTTACATCCCTGCTCCTTCATTGTGCGGCCCAAGCGTCTCAACTGCTCCTCAGTGGTCTCCTCCTGCAGGTCCTAGCGTTCTGCCCCCTCAAACTGGAATGGAAGACGGTCAGCCATGTTTGTACTAAGATTCTCTTCAGCAGCACCGCCATGGCACACTTCCTCTTCTGAGGAGGGACTAGCATAGACTGCTCTTTCAGGCCTGCCCCCTAAGTTCTCTTGCATAAGGGGGGCAGCACCACCATTTCCCGCCATACAGGGGTGGTACAAGCACCGGGAGGCATAATGTTAAGTATATGATGGCACAGCAGATATTCTTTTTCTCCTACCTAGAAAGGAGCAGCAACTTAATTTTTCTGCTTTTGAGGGGGTGTCACTACTTTTTCCCGCCGGTAGTGGGGCGTTGGCACAGTGATGGAGTAGTAAAAATAACAAGAAGGCCCTCAGGCAGCCATTTTGGTGCAATGTGTGAGTCCATTCAATGACAGCAAGCAGTGGTAGTGACACAAACATATGCGATTTTTCAACTTTTGACAATGCTATGCCATAGTAGGGGTCCTGCACAATATCCTCATGCAATTTCAAGCCAATCACTTTTTCAAGGCAATATAGATGTTTGTATTCTCTACTGTCAGTAATGAGTTAAAGAACATCCCTCAAAGCATATAGGCAATTTATCCTATTGTCACAAGGCGCAGAAGATTTGATCCTGTTCGTGACGCCAAAATATGGGCCGGGCCACTGGGGCAATATGTGAGTGTTGGTGGCCTGATGTGGGTAGTAGTTGTTTAGTCATTGTTCTGTAGAGATTCCTGGGCCAGTGTGCAGTGAATGGAAGGAAAACACCAGCTCCTTCAGGGCACACTCTGTTGTCCAGGGACTCCCGCCAGATGGTGGTTGAGGTGCCCTTGGTGGAATGGTTTAAGGTACCGTCTGTGACCGCGGAGATCAGAGAGTTAATTGCCCCAAAGATAATTATTTTGGTGCAGGGGGGGTGGCTGCGGAGGCGGGAGGCGGTGCGGGAGGCCCTTGTAATAATTCCCTGGTGTCTAGTGGTTCTATCTAGAAAAACGGCTGGCATCTGTGCTGCAGATGCCAGACGTTTAACCCCTTCCTTGCCGCGGTCCGGACGGACCGCGGTATGGAAGGTGTTAACAGGGAGGGAGCTCCCTCCCTCTCCCATCGGGGGGCTGCTGTGCCTATGCAGCCCCCCCCCCCAGGAAGGATGGGATCGCAGAGGAGGGAGCTCCCTCCTCCTATCCATCACCCACTGCTCTCTAATGGCAGTGGGTGATGGTTACCATGGCAGCAGGATGCTTTCAGAAGCGTCCTGCTTGCCCTGGTATAGTAACTCTGGTCAGACTTCTGCTAAAGGCAGAAGTCTGACCAGACTGTAAAAAGTAAAAATACAGTGCAGTACACTATATAGTGTACTGTACTGTATTATATAGACACCAGATCCACTGGATCTACAAGAACCAAGTGGGTCTGGGTCCAAAAAAATGTAAAAAGTGAAAAAAGTAAAAATAAAAAAAAACACAAATCACTGTATAAAAAGTAAAAAAAATAAAATACACTACACATATTAGGTATCGCCGCGTCCGTAAAAAACAGCTCTATAAAAATATCACATGACTGAACCCCTCAACGCCATAAAAAAAAAAACCAAAAATGGTGTAAATAAGCCATTTTTTGGCACCTTACATCACTAAAAGTGTAATACAAAGCGATCAAAAAGGCGTATGCCTCCCAAAATAGTACCAATCTAACCGCCATCTCATCCCGCAAAAAATGAGCCCCTTGATAAAACAATTGCCCAAAAAATAAAAAAACTATGCCTCTCAGACTAAAACATGATTCCCTTACGTCCTACCAGCAGCACAGATGGGGTTAACCACCCCCCCTGGACTGGCAGGACCGGCGGAATGTTTAATGAGCCCAAGACTAATAACTCAATTTAACAATTAAGTATCTCCTTAAAAGGAGGAAGTCAACCCCCAGCCCACTGTGTTTTTTTCTGTCCTCCTGGACAGGTGGACTAGGCGGTTTGTTCCCCCCTTTCTTATGGAAAGTGCGGGGAGCCTTCTTTTCGTTTGGGTAACGGCGTTGTCTTTTTTCCTAGGTACCTTGTCAGTTTGGCCGGCAGCTTATTTGCTGCCGGCCCTGCGCAGTTGCGCCTGGCTGGAGTATTTTGGCGGCGTCCTTGGTCCAGGATTCCCGGTCCCTGTGCGCCGCCATCTTCCGGAGGTGACGCGGGGACTCTCCTTTGCATCACCTCCGGGTAATCCGGCCGTGATTTTTCACGGGCACGATTTTTTCATAGATGCGATTTTTTATGCATCTTCCTGTGGAGGATTTACTGGGGAAGGGTGGATTGGCTATCCCTCCCCTTCCCCTATTTTGGGAGGCTGTGTGCTCCAGTTCAGTCTCTGGCTACATATGCTTTTTCAGCTAGCTCCCAGAGTCCTAAAATTGGTGTCGTTCCACTTGTGGTGTTTTTTTCCTCAGCTGCCTCCGGTCTGTTTTTCTTCCTTTCCTGCGTAGATAGGTGGTTTACAAATGTTTTATTTGTCCCTTTTTTTCCCGCAGTGATGTCTCCTCCGCGGGATTCGGAAGGCAGGAAAGTGGATTCCAAGAGGAAGCATCTATCCTGCTACCATTGCTGCAGTCAACGGTTATTGTAAGCTGATCATACCTGCACTCGTAAGATCGCAGAAGCTAAGCAGCTTTAGGCTGGGCTAAGACCAGCTTGGGAGACCGGTTGGGAATCCCTATGTATCAATGGCTCTGTTAAAGGAGTCATAGGCCTGCTGGATGGAAAGGCTTCCTATTCGTGCCCAGGCCCCTATGGAGACCTCTGTCCCGGTAGAGAGACCTTCTTGGTCTCCTTAGTTTCTTCCTCCTCGGATGAGGAGGAGCTGACGTTGTGTTTTCTCCCCTGGAAAGACACAGAAGTTGCTCAAGTCCATCAGGTCGGGGGACCATGATGTTGACTCGGGGGGGAGCCTCCCGTTCCCGCTACTCGGGCACATCGTGTCTTCAAAGCGGATGAGACACTCTTCTCTGTCATGATATAGAGTGGAAAAAACCTGGAAAAGGTCCGGTTTTAACAAAGAAGTTTAAATCCATGTTCCCGATGGCTTAACCCTTGGTGGATTCGTGGGGATCCATTCCCAAGGTGGACATGGCTATTGCCAAGTTGTCCAAGCGCACTCTGGTTCCTGCAGACGATGGGTCTAGCTGCAGGACCCCTTGCAGAGTGCACACTAAGACGGGGTGTTACGGCAGCTGCGGCTTCCGCTTCCACAGCCATAGCGGCTTTTTGAAGTCTCTACGTTTCTCCGATCTCGCCTGGATCAAATTCAAGTTGATGTGAACCAGAGGTTTGAACCAGATGCTTTCAAGACCATCAACCTGGCTACGGACTTCTTGTGCGATACCGCACAGCCCCAGTTGAAGCTAGCGAGGGAGCTTCCCGCTAGCAAAGCAAGTCCTGGGTATGAGGCCAAACACAGATCCTTGCTCTTGAAGCTAAGCAGCAGGTCTGTGGCTCATGGGAGACCAAGTGTGCCTTTGGCACCCTGTAACAATACTATCAAATAATGTTAGGGGCCTATATATAGCATGGCTCTGAGATCGGCGGCCCATATTCCATTTGGAGGAGCCAAGGATGGAAAATCCACCTCCTGACTACGGGCCTCTTCGAGGCTCTTGCTTAATTCCCGTTCCTCCTGCCGTCCTGCCAATAAGCTCGGGAGTCGTCTCTCCCACTTCTGAGAAGAATGGATCCAAGAGATCTCGGATCCCTGGGTCCTGAATATCATTTTCAACGGTTATTTAGTCAACAACACCTCTATTCCACTGGACAGGTTTGTCAAGATCAACCTTCTACAAGCTGCCAAGGAGGCGATCCTAGAGGCCTACATTCAGGACTACATTTGCAAAGGGCTCTGGAGGAGGTTCCGGCAGGAGAACGGGGCCTAGGGATCTATTCACCAGTTTTTCTGGTTCCCAAGGCTTCAGGAGATCTCCGGATGATTATCGATCTGAGATATTTCAATCGATTTATAAGGAAGGTGAAGTTTCGTGTAGAAACCATCAGGTCAGTAGTTCACGTCGTCAATCCTGGAGACGTGATGGCAACCCTGGACCTCAAGAATGCATATCTGCACATCCCGATCCATCCTGGTTCCAGGAAGTATATCAGGATCACGGTCCAGGTGTCCGGTGTCGTCAAGCATCTTCTGTTGCCCTTCTCTTTGGCATTTCTTCTGCCCTCACACTTTTACCAAGGTGGTGGTTCTGTGGTGGCGGCTTTGAGGCTTCAAGGACTGACCATCATTCCTTATCTGGACGACTGGCTTTGAAAGCCTCTGCTCTAGCGGTCCTAACCCAACTTCTTCAGGTAACAATCTCCTTTCTGTTCCACCTAGGTTGGATCATCAGCTGGTAGAAGTCGAACGTGAGCCCGTCGACTTCAGTAAGATATCTAGGCTTCATAACCGACTCCGCTGGGATGTCGCTCCAGTTGACTCCAGAAAGAAGATTCCGGGTTCAGAACACGGCAAGTTCCTTTCCCCGGCGAGTTCCAATCCGGACTCTCATGAAGATGTTGGGGCTCATGTCAGCGTCTGCGGAAGCAGTCCCTTGGGCTCTATGGCACCTCCGCCCTCTACAGTCGGAGGTCCTTTCCTAATGGAATGGCAGCCCTGCTGGGCTAAACTCCCTGTGCTCCCTGACTTGGCAAACTCGGTATTCCTTCAGATGGTGGTGCCATCTTTTGGACGGGAAGTCTATGACCCAGCCAGTCTGGGTCATATTGACTACGGATGCGTCCTAAGTAGGCTGGGACGCTCACCTAGACGACACTCCAGTTCACGGGACCTGGTTTCCTCAGGAGTGGCTTCTTTCATCCAATCTCCGCGAGATTCAGGCTATCCGGCTAGCCCTCCTTCACTTAGCCCCTCAGATCCGGGGCAAAGCGGTGAAAGTCCAGTCAGACAATGTGACTGCGGTACTTTACATCAACCAGCAGGGAGGCACAAGATCACTTCCCTCTTGTCAGAGATCGGGGTGATTCTGGATTAGACAGAGTTGTACCTTCCCACTTATCTGCGATCCACATCCAAGGCTCCCTCAATATGATAGCGGCTGAGCCGCGGTCTTCCGTCGGTAGAGTGGTCTTTACATCCGGAGAATCAAGCAGATAGTCCTCAAGTGGGTATGCCAGAGGTGGATCTCATGGCAACAAGGTTCAATGCCAAGGTGGAGAGGTTCTGCTCCCTCTACAGGGAGGACAACCCCCTGGCGTTAGACGCTCTGTCAATATCCTGGAGGTTCAGGCTGGCTTACATCTTCCCTCCCTTTTCCATGATACCGAGGGTATTGATGAAAATCCGTCAGGATCAGGCCTCGGTGATAGCCATCATACTGTTTTGGCCGAAGAGATCCTGGTTTACCTAGCTCACCCAGTTGAGTCGAGGACAATATTGGAGGCTCCCCCACAGCAGACCCTGGTGTCGTGGGACACTCACCTCTGCTCAGATCTGCACAGATTCAACCTGACAGCCTGGAGGTTGATCAGTCCCTTCCCGGAATAGAAGGGCTTTCAGAGTCGGTCCTGAGAACGCTGTCTCATTCTAGAGCGGACCCTACCAAGAGAGCCTACTCTTGTATTATGAGGATATTCTCATCCTGTTGTACCTCAACTGAGGAGGCGTCTGCAGATCCGCCCCTCTCCGCTATCCTTCAGTTCCTGCAAAACGGCCTTGATAGAGGCCTTGCCCTTTACTCTGAAGATTCAAGTTTCAGCCATCTCAGCTTGCCTTAACAGGCTTTTTTCTCAGGACCCGCTGATCAAACGGTTCCTTAAAGGAGCTGGAAGATTAAAGCCTACAGTACTGAGACCCTTTTTTTCAATGGGTTTTTCAGTAGTTCTCAGGGGTTAGCATCTCCCCCTTTGAACTGTTAGAGGAGGTGGACATCAAGTTCGTCACTTGGAAGTTTGTGTTTCTCCTTGCAGTGACTTTGGCCAAGAGGGTCTCTGAGCTTCAAGCTCTCTCAGCACATGAGCCCTATTCTTACATGACCGGGACCTTCTTAGATTCCTCCCGTATTGTAGGCCTAAAGTTCCTTCCTTCCAGAACATCAACCAGGTGATATTCCTCCCGGTTCTGTCGACATCTACCACCTCCTCCTAGGAACCTGCTAGACATCCTCTGGACGTCTCGAGATGTCTCCGGATCTATGTGGATAGATCAAGGAGTTCAGGAAAGATGAGAATCTGCTAATCCTGTTGCCGGTAAGTTTAAAGGCTATAAGGCATCCAAACCTTCCATCAGTCGGTGGATTGAGGAGGCTATTAAGGAATCCTTTGTTTCCACAATCTCTGGACCCTCCGGGATTCGTGAAGGCCCACTCTACTAGAGTTGTGGCTACTTCTTTTGCCGAGAGGAGTCTTCTGCCTCTCAACATGATTTGCAAAGCTGCCTCCTGGAGCTCTGAATCGACATTCATCTCCCATTATAGACTAGATGCCAGTCTAGCTGAGTTTTCGGCCTTTGGGCAGACTTTTCTTAGTTCTGCCAGGCAGGAAGGCCCTCCCTAGGGTTTTTTCTTGCTATCTCCCCATCTGTGCTGCTGGTAGGACGTAAGGGAATCGTTAATTTCTAACGATAATTTGTTTTCCCTTAGTCCTAACAGCAGCACACAAATTTCCCACCCTAGTAAGTCTAGTTTTTTTCTTGCTATAAACACAGTGGGCTGGGGGTTGACTTCCTCCTTTTAAGGAGATACTTAATTGTTAAATTGAGTTATTAGTCTTGGGCTCATTAAACATTCCGCCGGTCCTGCCAGTCCACGAGGGGTGGTTAACCCCATCTGTGCTGCTGTTAGGACTAAGGGAAAACAAATTATCGTTAGAAATTAACGATTTTTTTTGTTTCAAAAATGCTTTTCAGTGTTAAATGTAAAAAAATTTAAAAAAGTAGACATATTGGGTATCTCCACGTCCGTAAGAATCTGCTCTATAAAAATATCACATGACCTAACCCCTCAAGTAAACACTGTAAAAAAAATTAAATAAAAACTTTGTCAAAAAGCCATTTTTTTGTCACCTTACATCACAAAAAGTGTAATAGCAAGCGATCAAAACGTCATATGACCCCCCAAATAGTGCCAATCTAACCGCCACCTCATCCCGCAAAAATTATACCCAACCTGAGACAATCGCCTAAAAACTGAAAAAAATATGGCTCTCAGACTATGGAGACACTAAAACATATTTTTTTGTTTCAAAAAGGATATTATTGTGTAAAACCAAAATAAATAAAAAAGTATACATATTGGGTATCGTCGCGTTCGTAACGACCTGCTCTATAAAAATATAACATGACTTAACCCCTCAGGTGAACGCCGTAAACATAAAAAATAAAAACGTTGTAAAAAGTCATTTTTTGTCACCTTACATCACAAAAAGTGTAATAGCAAGTGATCAAAAAGTCATATGCACCCCAAGATAGTACCATTCAAACCGCCATCTCATCCCGCAAAAAATGAGCCCCTACATAGGACAATTGCCAAAAAAAAAAAAAAAAACTATGGCTTTCAGAATGTGGAGACACTAAAAATCATTTTTTCAAAATTGCTTTATTATGTAAAACTGAAACAAAAAACCCCAAAAAGTAGACATATTTGGTATTGTCACGTCCGTAACAACCTGCTCTATAGAAATAGCACACAAATCTAACCTGTCAGTTCAACGATGTAAATAACAAAAAATACAAAACTGTCCCAAAACAGCTATTTTTTGCAAATTATCCATTTTAATCCATTTTTCCAGTAACAAAGCAAGGGTTAACAGCCAAACAAAACTCAATATTTATTGCCCTGATTCTGTAGTTTGCAGAAACACCCCATATGTGGTCAGTAAACTGCTGTATGGCCAAACGGCAGGGCGTAGAAGGAAGGGAACGCCATATGGTTTTGGAAGGCAGATTTTGCTGGACTGGTTATTTGACACCATGTCCCATTTGAAGCCCCCTGATTCACCCCTACAGTGGAAACTCCAAAAAGCGACCCCATTTTGGAAAGTACGGGATAAGGTGGCAGTTTTGTTTGTATTATTTTAGGGTAAATATGATTTTTGGTTGCTCTATATTACACTTTTTTGAGGCAAGGTAACAAAAATAGAAATTCCGAAATTTCATTTCCATTTGCCAATAACTCTTGTGGAACACCTAAAGGGTTAACAAAGTTTGTAAAATCAGTTTTGAATACCTTGAGGGGTGTAGTTTCTTAGATGGAGTCACTTTTTGGAGTTTCTACTCTAGGGGTGCATCGGGGGGCTTCAAATGGGACATGGTGTCAAAAATCCAGACCAGCAAAATCCGCCTTCCAAAAACCATATGGCGTTCCCTTACTTCTGTGCCCTGCCGTTTGGCCATACAGCAGTTTACGCCCAAATATGGGGTGTTTCTGAAAACTACAGAATCGGGGCAATAAATATTGAGTTTTGTTTGGCTGTTAACCCTTGCTTTGTTACTGGAAAAAATGGATTCAAACGGAAAATTTTCCAAAAAAATCGAAATTCTGAAATTTTATCTCCATTTGCCATTAACTCTTGTGGAAAACCTAAAGGGTTAATGACGTTTGTAAAATCAGTTTTGAATACCTTGAGGGGTGTAGTTTCTAGAATGGGGTCACTTTTGGATGGTTTTTATTATGTAAGCCTCACAAAGTGACTTCAGACCTGAACTGGTCCCTAAAAAGTGGGTTTTTGAAAATTTCTGAAAAATTTCAAGATTTGCTTCTAAACTTCTAAGCCTTGTAACGTCCCCCCAAAAAAAAATGGCATTCCCAAAATGATCGATACATGAAGTAGACATATGGGGAATGTAAATCAATAACTTTTTTGGGCGGTATTACTATGTATTATAGAAGTAGAGAAATTGAAACTTGGAAAATTGCTAATTTTTCAAAATTTTTGGTAAATTTGATATTTTTTTATAAATAAAAATGACATTTTTCGACTTAATTTTACCAGTGTCATGAAGTACAATATGTGACGAAAAAACAATCTCAGAATGGCCTGGATAAGAAAAAGCGTTTTAAAGTTATCACCACATAAAGTGACACTGGTCAGATTTGCAAAAAATGGCCTGGTCCTAAGGTGAAAATGAGCCCGGTCCTTAAGGGGTTAAAGAATCTGACCGCAAAAGCTTCCTTATGAGAGGTGAAGAGCTTCCTTACGAGAGGTGAAGAGATGCAGTAGAGGCCACAAAGCTTCTTACAAAACAGAATGCAGCCGGAACAAAAAAGACATCTTGATTCAACCTGAACAGATCTCTTTCCATTCAGAATGCATGAGGACTAAACGGAAACGTTTTTTTTTCCCGGTATTGTGATCCTATGCTGAATTTCAATACCGGAAAACAACAACCGTCTACCCATGTGACCGCTGCAGCCAATCATTGGCCTCCACCATTTCCCACCTTTGCCAATTTTTTTTTTTTTTGTACGATATTGGAAATACCCTTTAATGGAAAAGAAAGTGGTATGAAATGGCTTTATGCGATCAGGGTATCGGGGCTTTTCATTTAAAAAAATAAGCATCATTGGCTGTTCTCTACCAGTGGACATCTGGCTACTGAATTGGTGCTATCGGCTGGTACACATTACAGCACTTGTAATGTATATACCCATTAGTCCAGGCACTGGACTATCAAATTAATCAGACATCAAAAGTGGTGGGCTGATACCAGTTTGAATTAACAAGAAATGTCCTGGACTTTGGCCATGTTCTTGTGAGGAACGTTGTTGTAGGCTTAAATGTCGAGCAGTTGGGGTTTAAATGTTGGCAACTTGCCAAGTTTACCATCATATCCACTCCAATCCATTCCTTTTCTGTTCTTGGAACTTCCATAGACATGAATGGAAAGAGGAGTGTTTATGAATAAACCCAGGCTGGGAGATCTGCTGATGCACTCTGGCACCATGCTTTCAGGAGAAGTAGTAAGGATAGAAAAAAGGTAGAGGCTTGGTTCCATTAAGGGAAAGTATGAATGGTCCAGATGTGATGCCAATTGGTGCTGCTGTTGGACTAGGAGACAGTTAAGTCTGAGAACTGTCTCTCTGGGAGGTAGAGGTGAACTAAAGACAGAAGGAAGCTTGTTCACCAGAGAAGTCGTGGTGGGCTGGAAGCATATGAGCAGCTTGTCCACCAGAGCAGGTGGTGGGCTGGAGACATGATGTGGGACCTGAGAAGCAGCTGTGCAGAGGGTTAACCGACGCATGTGACGGAGTCTAAAGAAGAAAGCTTTCTGGCTACTTCACCAAGCGTGGCCTGGAGAATGGGTGATGTGGAGTGGACTGGGAACCACATGAAAACTTCCTCTACATATGTTCGTCTAAGTTTACATGATATTAGTATACTTCTTTTATGCTAGGTTCTCCTCTACATAACTTAAAGCAGTTGTCTCACATGAAAAATATTCTACATTTTTCAAACCAGCACCTGGATCTGAAAACTTTTGTAATTAAAATTTGTAATTTAGTATCAAAAAAGTAGTAAAGCCTCTGAGTTATTCACTGAAATCTCTATATGGCGCCACCTGCTGTTTGCCTTTTTTCAAAATTGTTTGTCCAGCTCACAGAGATGGAAGCACATGCTCAGTTCCATCCTTCAACTGCAACAAGCTGATGCAGACAGGACAATTTCCCTGAAAAAGGACACACCCTCTGAGCTGCCAGCTTGAAATAAATCTAGCAGAGCAATTGGAGCAATGAATAGGGAGATGTCTGGATCCATGTGAGGTACGGGGCTGGTTCCAGCTTTGTTGTAAAGAGATGGCCATGTACTATACAATGTCTGATTTTCATTTTTTACATTATTCATGGGATAACCCCTTTAATTGCTGAGCTCTAACGTATTCGTGATAGACAAATCTGTGTCTATTCCAGCTGAATCATAGTCAGTTCCCTCTGAAAGTGTACAAAGAGTTGATTACCCTGGGGAGCTATGTGTAGACTAGTGGACTCACACATTTCAGTCTTTGAATGTAAAGATAGTGGTAAAAAAAAAAAAATATATAAAAAAATTAAAGTAAAAAATTTTCACAGCTCACCCTGAATTTGCGTAATCCAGACACGTCAGTAATGTAAAGGAAAAGGCAGAATGGATGAATCCCCCGGATCTGGGGTCATGAGAGACTTCAGTAACAAATTTTCAATGAAAAAAAATATACTGTTCCCTGAGCTGCTAAGTTCACTTCCCTGTTGCCTTGCCAAAAACAGTTGGTATAATGACCTGTCCTATTCTCAATGACTGTACGCATAAGGGGATGCAAATTAGCTGTTAACAAGCTCTGCCTCTGAAGCCACCAGATGTAAGGCAGCTATGCATAAGGGAGCTTTCACACTTGCGTTTATCCCCATGCATTCTGAATGGAGAGAAATCCGTTCAGGGTGCATCAGGATGTCTTCCGTTCAGTATTGTAAAGTTTTTTGGATGTTGACAAAACCGCAGCATGCTGCAGATTTGTCTATGTCCCAAAATCCGTAAGTACTGTGGAGTACTTACCATGACAGCCAGGACTTCAGTAGCGTCCTGGCTGCCATGGTAACCTGAACGCATTTTGAAGACTGATCAGAATCCTGATCAGTCTTCAAATGCTTTCAGGCGACTTACGATCTGACGAATCCGGCGGGCCGGAAGTGCCTGCCGTATCCCCAGAACGCAAGTGTGAAAGCACCCTAAGTCAACATTTGACCTGTTAAACAGACCTTGAGACATGACTTGCATAATAATTAAGCCATCACCTCATCTGTAGACAGCTGTTTTGGGGTAATTGCCCCTCACCAGTACAGAGCAGAGAGTACTGGCTTAACTGGGCTAGAGGCCTAAGTCAGGATTTGGGGGGTACTATCTCTCCTTATGGAGATCGCCTAAACAGCGTGAGGAGTCTTAAGGCCAGGCAAGACCATGTCTCAAGGCCTGTTTAAAAAGTTTAACATTGACTTATAGAATAGCTGCCATACATCTGGGGGCATCAGACGCAGAGCTTTTTAAGAACTCATCAGCATCACCTCTTCCCAGAATTCCAGAAGGGCTTATATGGCCTCTAAGTCTCCTCACTCCGATTATGCACTCTCCATAAGGGAGATGAAGTTCAAGTGGACTCTCTTCAGCCAAGTCCCGTTATCATTTCTTGGTATTCGGTTTTGTATTCCTACTAGAGTTGAGCGAACTTGTATTTTAAGTTCGGCGTCCAAAGTTCGGGTTATCGAAGCATCCCGTTATGGATTCTGCTACCACAGACCATAATGGCATTTGGAATCCATAAGGGGATTCTTCAATGAACCCGAACCTTGAAAAACACTAAGGACCTGGGGTGACATCAGTCATGTGATCAGTGCAGTGGGCGTGGCTCAGCACTGGATAAGAGGTGATCAGTACTGAGCCACGCCCTGCACTGATCACATGACGATGACGTCACCCGGGTCACTAGTGTTATCCAAGGTTCGGGTTCATTGAAGAATCCCCTTTTGGATTCCAAATGCCGTTATGGTCCGTGGTAGTGGAATCCATAACGGGATGCTTCGATAACCCGAACACGAACTTTGGACGCCGAACTTAAAACACAAGTTCGCTGAACTCTAATTCCTACCATTGCGGTTCATACTTCAATATGAACTTCAAACTACTGTTGCCTCATTGACTATGGTTTCATCGATTATTATTGTTTTGGGAGGGGAGAGGGGGGGGCAACATGGCAAATCCTGGCACCAAAATGTATGACCATTTTAATTCTTGCTGTGGAACTCCCTCATGTACGCTGGATCCAGCAGTGTACCACCCATCAATACAAAGCACTGTAAAAAATAGAAAGTGCCACAATAGACTTATACTGAAACATCTTTATTATCACGCAAACCACATTATCCATTTCTGCTGCAATAATGTAGACAAACTGTAATTGACAATGTCCCTTGTGCGTTTAGAGTAAAACAGTCAAACGACTACCGTAATTAGGACATTTCTACAAACGACCCTGGAAATGACACTAAAAGAGTACCCAGAGATTAGAGATTTTATATGTCTGCTCCATTCATAACAAAACCAGACGCTTTCAACCCAGTTGCCACAAGAGTTGTCTATGAATAAAAGATAAAATTATTGCATTTTTTTTCCCTTTACATTGATTTTGGTTTATCTGACATGAAAATAAGAGGCTTATATGTGCTGGAAAATGGAGAACTTGAACATCGAAATAATTAAAATTTCAAGGCAACAGTATGACAAAACACTCAAATAATTTACTTACTTTACTAATTTACCGCTTATAGAGGTACCCTTACATTTTACTGGAGTTACCCTTTAAAGTGTTTTTCCAGGAACATTTAAAGGGGTTCTCCGGGCTTTTAATATTGTTGACCTATCCTCAAGATTTATCATTTCTATGGCAAAGCAGCAGCGAGCAGGAGGAGAAACAGCGAGACGGCATGTGCAGACAACGCGAGCCTTCCGTTCATACAGCTGATTGGCGGGGATGCCGGCTGTTGGACACCTGTTTATCTGATACTGATGACCTATCCTGAGGATAGGTCATCAATATTAAAAGCCTGGAGAACCCCTTTACGGTTATTTATTATATTTTTAAAGCTCGCCCACAGTGGTGAGTCTTACAAGAATTTCTTTGATGAATGAATTTCCTTCATCCTTTGATGAATTTTTTACATTACCAGGCGAACATTTCACTCTTTGGTCTAATTCTGTTGCAGGCACTTTTGAGATCAGAAGCCGTACATAGGGAGGATGATCCTAGCTCGGTTTCAACCCACAATATACGAGGGTTGTATGTGTTTGGGTGCTGCGAGATATCTGCGCATGAGGCGGCTCGAATTGGTAGGCGCAATCTTTGAACATTGCGGGTTGAAAACAGCCTAGGATCATATGCCCAATGTAGATGATACCGAACTGCCCGCAATATAATTAGTCCCGGGGGCGCAGCCAATGTCGTGTCCCAAAGCAGCGAATGTGGACGTGTCCATGCCCCGGCCAGAAGAAAACAAGCTAGGGACCAAAATACGGAGTAACAGGAGCAGAGTGCAGGACTGAAGCGGCAAGGAGCATGTTAAGTATGATTCTTACAGGAGGCGTTGCAAGCTAGGGGTTTTCCGTTAAACAGTTAATATTCCTGGAAAACCCTTTTAAAGGCCAACTCCAGTAACATTTAGAGTTTTCCACTATGATTATCCATGAAGCCTGTCAGGATTCACAATACATATTTGAATGAAGAGCTCCTCTCTCCCACAGACACCACTGATAACTTCTCTTCGAGGGAAGATCTTGTTATGAGTATGGTTGTGTTACGTACAGTTTATTAATCTACAAAATTGGTACGAGTCGATCAAATAACTCAGAGAACACCTTTAATTTATTTAGTCCGACTCCACTGATTGTGTGATACAAATACAAAGTTGTACTTACCTCATTTTTCCAGCAGAGATAACCGATCATGGTGATGAGTCCACGAGACTGTGAGCTGTGGGGAAACATGGCCCTTGTTTTTCGGAGTCAACTGGGATACATAAAGTCCAATGCATACAGTACAACATATCTTACATCTGAAGTCGCTTTGTTCAGAACTTCGGATTAATACTTTACGAAGATCCATCTGCGTCCAGTATTAAAATGTATGGGCTCTGATGAGCCAAAGTTAGTTATTCGCGAAGTCACACATGACTTCGTTGAATAACTTCGGTTATTCGTTTTTAAAGTGGAAAACCACTTTAAAACTTGAAACTGAACTCGGCTCTGGTTACGACTGCTACCTCGGAACCGAACCAGAGTTCCGTTTCAAGTTTTAAAGTGGTTTTCGACTTTAAAAATCCATTACCGAAGTTATTCAACAAAGTCACACTCCGATGAGCCGAACTTCGGCTCATCGGAGCCCATACATTCGTGAATGCACCCCCATAAACTTCAAGTAGGGGTTTTTTGATGATATTTCTTAAAGTGAGCCCCCCCCTCCCCAATGACTGCAATACAATAAAAATAAACTAGACTTAAAGCCCGGTTTTCTTTCCAGTAAATGATCACATTTTAATAGTCAAAAGTCCAGATCCCAAGAAATGTATTTTTTACTATTTTTTCTTTATTTTCTAAAACAAGGGAAAAAGCGTATAATTTTCCTTACTAAACCGAATTTGTCATTCACCAACCAATTGTATGAAAGCATCAATCATTCGGGTCACAATATGCACCATAAGAAATAAAATTGTTTCGGACAAAAATAACCTACATTCAAAAGGACAAAATAAAAAAAAGGAATTTATGACTGATAATATCCCCTGAATACACAAAGTGTAAAATAAATAAGTTATTTTACTGTATTGCTTACAATACAAAATACTGTCATTGTAAAAGATTGCAACATAGACTGATGTCTCCACCAACCACTGGTGCTCTGCAAGTTTTTATTGACACAGTAACTTTAACAATCTCCTACTGTACTGCCTGTACAGCACCTAAACAGAACTATGCGTCTCCATAGTAACAGACTACAAACAAACCCTGTGTAGTCTGATCTTTCAGATAAACGCCCTTCTGTGTGTTCCCCACTTCAAGCGCTGGTTAGTAATAAGTAGGGGAGAGAAGGAAGGGAGTATGACCACATAAAGTACATAGGGTTTGTTCTTACTGTGTCACCATGGAGACACATGCATCGGAATTGTATATACAAAACGTGTATTTTCAATTAAATCCATTAGCAAACTTTTTTCTATTTTAAATACATTGGAGCAAAAATTATTATTAGGTGGACATAAATGAGCCTTTAAAGTGTATTTCTAAGAATTAGTTGCTTCAGTATTAATGACATAATATTTGAAGCATACCCAACAATGATCTTGAAACCATAGAATTATTATGTATATTGGTCACCAGTTCACTGCTCTTTCAGTGAGCTCAGATATCACCCAACCACTTGGATCAGATATTGTCAAGGCAATGCATGAAAACCTTTCCTAACGTTTTTTTTTCCCATGGTGGGACCTAAATCTACGGGTCTGGATCGGACTGCATAATGAATGGAGCATTAAAGGAGTTCTCCAGGAATTAAGAAAATGAAAATACTTAAATATTACTTTGTTATAAATATTTTCTCAAATACCTTTCATTATTTATAATGGCTCGTTTTGTCTGGGGAGCAATCATCAGGGGAAACAAAATGGCCACTGTCCCATTAGTTCACACAAAACCTGTCCTAATCACACAGGAGGACAAGTACCTTAGTGTTGTAAAGTAAAAAAGCTGCCTCATCCTCCTCTCTACTTGTCAGGGATTATGATCCTGAATACAGATAAGAACTTTAGATGAATCTCTGGAAAATTTAGTTCATGAGGAGACAAAGTACAGAGGACAGACAGGACAGACTGTGGTAATGTGTTGCTGTGGCAATGGAGACTGCATACAAGTGCTGCTGCTCATTAGCCACACCTCACCCTGCTCTCATGTCTCCTCATCATCTTCATTCCCACAGAGATTCACCTGTATTCAGGATCATGATTCCAGACAAGCAGATCAGAGAGGAGGATGAGGCAGCACTTTGGCTCATTGTGGTGAAGTAACTTGTCCTGCTGTGTGATTAGGACAGGTTTTGTGTGTAGTGATAGAACCGCGGCTATTTTATTTCTCCTAATGATTGCTCCCTAGACAAAACAGGCCATTCTATGTAATGAAAGGTATTTGTGAATATATTTATTATAAAATAATATTTAAATCCCTATAGTCCCTATAATAGTAGTGTGTAGATGTGAACAGGATTAGAAAAAGGAGGGAAGAATTCCCCCCCTCCCCCAAAACAGCGCTGCTCTGTGGGCTGTGTCCGACATTACAGTTCAACTCAAGTGAATGAGGTTTAGTTGCAAGACACATCCAAACACTAGCCTATGGACAGTAGCAGTGCTGTTTCTGGGGACAAAAAAAAGTGAACCACCTCTTAGGCCATGTGTATATCTGTGCAAGTTATTTCCGTTGTTCTGTTCCATTAAGGGACCAGAAAAATAAAAATGAAGGAAGTGTTGGATTCGCCTCATAGCTGAAACCAATGGAGCCAAATAGACCTTATTTACTATAATGGGGTCCTTTCGGGTGTCTGCTCCTTTTGGGGGTCCTTTCTGGTGGAATCGGTGACAGAGTCCCTGAAGAAAGCCTCCAACACAGATATGAACAATCTCTTGCTGTGGCTGCAGATTGTCAGGTGTTACCCAGAGCTGTTGACATATCTTTAATTTTCACAACCAGAAACAGAATGTCCTGAGCCTTGTGTGCATGCTCATGACCAGGCAGCCACTCCCCTGCAGAACCTTAAAGTAAAAGCAAATCATTAAAGGGGTTGTCTCATCTGCAGTTACAAAGGCGAGATGAGACATAGTCTTGACCACCAGCCGTCTGGCCGTTCAGTATCTTCCTTTGCTTGCTGTGCTACGCTATTTCCATGACTCCAATGAAAGCAATGAGAGCCACTGAAAGAGCGAGAGCTGATGTGCTCCGCTGTTTCCTGGCCGGCCGTTGGTCAGGACTGTCTCTCATCTCGCCTTAGTAAAGGCAAGATGAAACAAGCCCATTAACTAGGAAAGAGACTCATACCCAGAAAAGCTCCCTCCTAAACAAAAAATGCTCCACATATAACGCAAATGAAATCTGAAATTCTAAGAGGACCCCTTTAAACAAATGTGGAAATGTGTCAGGTGAGGAACATAAAAATAAGCATTTCAAAACTGATGCAACTTTACTCTATTCCTTAGTAAAATTAGTCCTAATTGGTGAGGTTTGCAAGAATTTGTAATTTATTTACAAAAAAATAAAACAGTTTATTTTCAGATGTGAACAAATGCTTAATTTCATAAATAAGATGAAATCCTAAACTCAGTTCTTTGTACCTTGCATTCATCTGACCATTGGTTGATCTTTATGGTCTTAAATACGTTCTCCAACTTTGACTGGTACATCGGTAAGAAAAGTTTTGCATGGCTCCTGCCAGGCCTCTTAGCCTTTGGCTCAGCACCAGTTTAAGCTGATTAAATAAAATGTATACCGGACTGGTTGCTTAGGAATCTGATACATGACAGCTGCATATACAGGCTCAAGTTCTAAGCAATATCCATGGTAACCAGTCTAAAATGAGCTGGCTTCGGCCTGTGCAGTCAAGCCATTCTCAACGGCATTATTAATCAGATTTTTCTAAAGAAAAGATTTAGTTTGACAGCCTCTGTAAATAAAATAATCAGGTTTTTAAGATTATTTATCCCTTAGAAATAGTTTTGCCAATGTCAGTAACAAAAGTGAAGCTTAAAGGAGCTGTCCACCGTTAAGCAGGTTTTTAACAGTGTGGCAGGAGAACCCCTTTTAGGTTGCGGTCAGTATAAAGGGGTTGTCCAAGATTAGAGTAAAGGTAGTCTGGTATTAAAACTCAGAACCATTCCCTTAATGGGAACCTGTCACTTTGACGCAGTTCTATCTGAAGGCAGCAGGTTAGGCTAGTTTAACATTAGCTCTTACAGATGCGCCTGGCTGTTTCGGTTAGGTTCAGTCAGTCACTTCTGGACGCTGCTACAATGCCATTCGGCCCCATTAACTGTAATGGGGTCTGGGGTTGATCCAGCCGAAACCTGGCAAAGATGCCAAGATGCATGCAGTGGTTTGTGTCTGGCCGATTCCCTGCATCCTATACTCAAACAGCCGTCCCAGAAGGCTGTGCTGGCAGTGTGAAACCAGCCTTATAGACCAGGAGGAGCTGAGCAGTTTGATGTAGAGTTTTGTACGAAAAGATTCAAAACTTGTATTTTATTCTTCTTTTTTTTTATTTTTTTTATCAGATCTCTTCTAAATCCCTGCACCTTCTATGCTTAGGGCTCTTTCACAATAACGTGTCCCTTGCAGGAATCACACTCCGTGTGAGAGAGGGATCGTGAGGTCTGGACTACAGAAGCGCACGGCCTTATCATGATTAATAATGCTGTGTGCCTCTGCCTGACCTTTCTGTAATGGAATTATACTGACATAAAACTGTCACTATGATTCCGATACAGAAAGGTCAGGCAGAGGCACAGCATAATCAATCAGTATAAAGCTGTTTGCTTCTATTGTCCAGACCGCACAATCCCTCTCTTACACGGAGCATGATTCCTGCAAGGGACATGCTCGCGTGAAAGAGTCCTTAAGAGTCATCAGTTATTGATGGCTCTTCCTGTATGCAAGATCCCGCCCACTGGACTCCTAAACATGGAAAGAGCTGGGAGTTAAAGTATACGTTATTCTGAATCCGTTTCCCAAAAAACTTTATATCAATCTGCTCAGCTCCTGCTGCTTTATAACATGCCGCCTGCAGGTCAGACACCATGTTCAACATGACAGGCTCCCTTTAAATGAGCTGCAATTCCAGACACAGCCCATGGAGAAGAGTGGTGCTGTTACAGAACTCTACATAAACCTGTTCTTCTTATCTCAAGCAACCCCTGTAAAATCCATCATTGTGCACATTTTACAATTCTTTCTGATATGCCATACAACATTTCAGAAGGGGACATTGATGGGTCTCCTGGACCTCCACCTATGGCTAGAAAGAAGGGGCTATGACACTCTCCCAAGCCCAGTAACCCGTTGTCTCCTAGCTCTTGGATTACTAGCGACTGGTTTAGGTCCTAGGACCCAGACAGCCACTGATATCCTCTTCTGAGGGGCTTCTATCAAAAGACAGAAAATGTGCACAAAGCGCCTAGACCTAAAAGTAGTGTTATGTGGCTCAGAAAACACAACAGATCTATATGCTCTAATATGGGAGGAGGAAGTCAATTAATACTACTGTCTTTTCTTCTTCTTTCCAAAAAAAATGTGGTAATATAATGAAATAATCTACCACATTATGGCTATATTAAACCTCAACTCTATAGAAAGTGCAACATGTGATCGGGTAGGTATACTGAATCTGAGGTTACATCTATAGCTAGTGTAACCTATATCAAATACTACTCTCATCTGATAAACTCTTACGTAGGGTACTCGTAACTCCCTCGCGCCAGCTTCTTCATGAAATATCGACTGCCACGGTTAATATCAACAGTTCATGACATTAAATAGAATTAAATATTGCTATAATACTTCTTAAAACATTTCCTTTCTACAAATGAGCAATCAAAAACATTGAATTAAATGCTTTTTGCTTTCCACACAGTGGAACAGACGTACATACACACAAACTCTGAATCGACTTTGGATGTAGCATTGATAGAAATGGGGTACGGTCTAACTGGTTTCCATCTTGGAAAAAAAAAAAAGTAACGTGTACTCTATTATGTAAAAGAACTCATAAAGGCACAAAACTACCGCACATCACACCATTTTTTTTTTTGTAGCTCATTTCGAGTTTTCCTGACTAAAATCTAAATAGTTTTAACAAACGTACAAAGCTTTGTCGACAAACAGCAACGTATAGTATTACTGTGACCTAAAAACACAGTCGAGATTATTATTTCTTCATTATGCTAAAAATTTACAGTTTCGTAACAATTGTGTCACCTCCCGAAAACCTACTGAATTTCCAAGGAAGTCTACATAATGTCTCCACCACCAATGTACGACACATCCTGGTCTACTGCCAAACAGTTATCTAAAATTTTAAAACCCATGCTGTCCATGAAATATAGGAAGCTTATTTTCTGTTCAGTCAATTTTGCTTCGAGCAAATCAAGTCCACTCGGCGTCATCACACCAAGTCGCTTTTATTTTGCTGAGGTTCATCGTGACATGTGTACCTCCAAACAGTAGTGTAGTATCTGGTCACTAGAGTCAGTTCTTCGCTTCTCCATATCGTTTGGGAAGGTGCTTGCTGCCTCTCTCAGTAGCTTAGGTTTAAAAGTTTTTATCTAAAGTTCATTTACAAGAAGTTTCTGACCGCAACGTTAGGGTTACTATACACTTTTTGTCCTGAAAAAAAAAAAGAGAAAGAAAACTATATTGCTTTCAAAAGGTGCCTCGTCATACGAAAGCTCCATATTGCAGGACCTTGGAGGACCAGCGTGCTAATCTAGTAGCCAAGTTTGTTGTTTTTCAGGGTCAGGGTCTTCTCCACTAGAAGATCCTGAAAATGTCCTCATGATTTCCTTGCAGGACGCCTTTTTTTTCTGCCTGTACAGGACTTGTAACATTTGAGAAATCCAGAGACGCAATTCTGCTCTGTAGGCTAGATTCCTTATCAAGTAGACTTCTTCTTCGTTCCGGAAAAAGAAAAAAGTAGTTACAAGTAAACTTTCTCCTCCTACATCTTAAAACCTACTGACACGATACAGTAATCTTTTGAAGGGACTAATTGACTAAAACATAGCCACTGTGCTGAGAGTCAACAGTTTCCATCATCTCACAGTCATAAGGCTCGTTGAGGTTCAATGTTTTGTAAGATGCTTGAGGATCGTGTCCGGTTAGATTACCCTGGGCTTCGTGTAATGCCACTCCGCTTTGTTGACTTGTATCTATAGAATACTGGCATTGGTTTGTATATTCCGATTCAAGTGTTGGCACCCCAGGTAATTCACACGTCTGGTGGTAGGCATACTGTAAGGGAGGCTGCTGCACGTGAACTTGGGTTAGGACCTGTGGTTGGCTGGGCTGTACCATGTGTTGCATCTGCTGGGAATGCAGCTTGTGATACTGACTTAAGAATGGATCGTATTGCATTTCATCGGACGCGGGTTCCAGTACCGGGCTCAGTGGTTGTGACAAGCTGAACTGATTCTGTTGCACGGACTCCTGGTGTGATAATGGGAGCTGCTGCCCTTGCATTGGATAAGTGTTTTCCGCTATCTGCATCTGGTTGAAATAAGCCTGCAGCTGTGGTTGCTTCTGCAAGAAGAGCCGCTTCTGAAGTAGCCTGCGTGATGGTAAGTGAGATTAATTACTCTACTGTACAACTACTATAATGACAGCAAAAACATAAAACACAAAGAGGAGCGCAATACAAGTATAAAGCTGAAGAGATACTGAATGTAATATGGCTATGCTTCAATGTAGTCTGGTTGGACTTTATCAACCCAGTCATGTTAAAATTGATCTGTCAGCTCCGAAAACCCCCCCCCAAACTAGAGTAAGCGGTCTATGGTGTAAGTGGTGCCGAGTCCGGTTATATCATTTTTATCTTCACTTGCATTCCAACGCTTCAACAAACCAGCAGTAAAAGGCATTGAGAGGACTCCTGGGCTCAGGCTTATAATGGAGAGGACTAGCCTGAACTCTCTTTGTTTTGGCTATTTATTGCGAATGGACAGCCTCAGACATTTATGGCACTGCAATAGGATAAATGCCTGATAGATGCGGACCTACTTAAAGGACCTGTACACATCTCTGGAATGGGGTCTCCAAGCTGATTCTGACTTTGACTGGAGAGGTGGCTGCGCATTCACCACTCTCACATTCACCTCTATGGGAAATCTGTATATACCCAAGCATACTTGCCTATGGGAACATGGCCTGGACCATAAAAAAAAAAAAGAACCAGCCAGGGAGAAGAGTGTCTGGAATGCTAACAAGTAAACCTAGACATGTGCTAATGACTGGATCTCATGTTCACCTGTGTTCCTGAAGTTGCTGCTCCAAACTTCTGGGTGTTTCCTTACAGTACAGCGGGCAACTGTTCTGAGCTTTCACCAGCAGACTCCCTTTCTGCAAAGGAAGCAAAACATTGATTGAGAATGTGAAGAAGTGATTAGTATCACAGACATGTCAACAAGAAACTTGAGTCAGTAAGCAGGGGCCCATGACAAGGAAACAAATCAGTATATTTATTCTATTCTGAATACTGGCAGCATATAAATCCGGGAAGCCTGGATGGTGGCCAGTCACTGGAATTATGGTTTACACGTAGGTCACCAACCTACAGTCTGAGTGCACTTGACAATGTGCTCATTCTATACCCACATTTCAGTAAGTTTATGATCCTTACAGAACCACGCATGTTTCTGCATGCCTCCCAATGCAGTCAGCTCCATGCTCCACTGTCCACTGGCCTATGAGCTCCTCAGTGGCTGGTGCAATGCAGTGATGTCATTGCACCTACTGAGCTGTGCAGGAAAGTGCAAAGGCTATGGTTCATTCCCTGGCCTGTGCGCTCTCCTGCTCAACTCAGCAGGTGCAATGAAGTCAACGCACTGCGCCTGCTTCTGGGGGGTTCTCTGTTCATCAGGGATACCCGGCTAGGTCAGATTATAACTTAATTTTTTTTTTATTAATGCTAAGGGCGCACTAAGAGGACAAAATTATTGCAAGAAAAGCACTAAGGGGCAGCATTATTGCCAGAGGGGCATAACTACTATGTAGGGTCACTATGGGGGCATTTTATTCTGTGGAAGCACTAAGTGGGCATAACTGTGAGGGCACTAAGGGGGTAGTGGTAGTGTACTGTGTGGGGGCACTAAGGGGGCATAACTGTGAAGGCACTAAGGGGGTAGTCTACTGTGTGAGGGCACCAAGGGGGTAGTCTACTGTGTGAGGGCACCAAGGGGGTAATCTACTGTGTGAGGGCACCAAGGGGGTAATCTACTGTGTGAGGGCACCAAGGGGGTAATCTACTGTCTGAGAGCACCAAGGGGGTAATCTACTGTGTGAGAGCACCAAGGGGGTAATCTACTGTGTGAGAGCACCAAGGGGGTAATCTACTGTGTGAGAGCACCAAGGGGGTAATCTATTGTGTGAGGGCACCAAGGGGGTAATCTACTGTGTGAGAGCACCAAGGGGGTAATCTATTGTGTGAGGGCACCAAGGGGGTAATCTATTGTGTGAGGGCACCAAGGGGGTAATCTACTGTGTGAGAGCACCAAGAGGGTAATCTACTGTGTGGGGCACTAAGGGGGTAATTTACTGTGTGGGGCACTAAGGCAGCATTCTACTGTGTAGGGGCACTAAGGGGGCATGACTACTGTGCAGGATCACGTAGGTGGCATCACCACTATTTGGTGGCACAAAGAGGAAATAACCACTGTGTGGTTGCACAAAAGGAGCATTCTAATGTCAGGCAGTAAAGGGGAATAACTACTATCTGGGGGCACAAAAGTGACTGGGCGGGATTAGCTGTGTATGGATAGATACTGGGCTGAATTAGAAGCATAGCTTAGTGTGCCATGGAGCATTACATGTGCCACAGCTGTTATTCCTCCTTAGGCTTTTCAAATTATGCGAGGTATGAAGCTGCCTTGTAAAGTAGATGTCACATATTCAAGATATGGTTTCCTACCTGCAGCCTGTGCTGTAAATACTGGGTCTCCAAACTCTGACGCCTGGACAGGAGCTGAGGTTGCAGGTTATTAGGGAATGCTGAAATATTCTGAAGCTGTGCAGAGAGACTCGTCTGAAACAAAAGCCGATAAATGCAATAAACATATGATAAAATCCTAAGTAGAACATAATGTGAGCCCTGAAACCATGTAACTAACAGCACCTGCACCATTATTTATATTAATATACTGATATGCTATAAAATCCACTTGTCTGAGACAAAATATGACCGCAATCAAGTACATGAAGAGAGTGAAGTACTAATGGACGCGGATATTTCTAGGGTTCCATACAATACTTCTTTACTTGCACTATTCCTCTACAGATTCGTTAGTCTATCCCCAACATGGCTTACGTTATACCTGGGGGTAGTTGGGATCTTCTAGGTTATGGGGTGTGAGATTTGGATCTTCAGTAGGTCCCATTTGCTCATATAGCATCTGAATCTTATTGAGCTCTAGGATGCCCTTGGTTCTTGCCAAGTTCTGAAGGTGCTGCCGGAATGCCACGATTCCTAGGGTGGCATAATAAGAAAAAGTTAAAGCACATTTCATATTTATTTGTATGTGTTATTTCACCTTTGCTTTCCTTTTATTTATTTTTTTAAGCCTGGCCCCAAACAGTCAAAAAGACCTTGTTTCTCCAGGGTCCATCTGTCAGGAAGAACAGATCGCTCGCTCAGGCAGCCGGCTTAAACCACACAATGGCATAGGCTTTAAGGATCTGGACCGCCTGGCACATGTACTTTTATACAGTGGGCGGTTCCTAAGCGGCAATCCAAGTTAATTACCCCAAAAAGCTAAAAGACCACACATAATCTACATAATTTACTGCATCTTTATTCATAATATAAAAAATTTAAATAATTTCCGCAGTATGGGATAGTCGTATAGAAAGCATTGCTGCACTTCCATAATATGGTACTCGGTATAATCTTTGCACATCTTTATTTGTGATGGTATTTTATCTATACTATAGCATGCTTAGTTTACAGTTAGAATTGGCACTGAAGGGTGGGCCAAGTGCAAGTTTGCTGCTGTTCAATTAGTAAATCATTTTTGCATATACAGACATAGCTCCCTATATTGTCTTTTGTATGTGTATACAGGAGCACATCTACATATAGGGGGTCATTTACAGTCAGAAGCCTGCGACTTTTCCCCCTCAGCCCAGGTCTAAAAATGTGGCTGTGGCGTGGGTCGGGAAGGGCAGGCCCATCTCATTCATCATCTTCTACGACTGCTTTAGGTGTAGAAAATGGTATAAATTCAGACCGACGCTGGATATGCCAAAGTTAGGTAGAGGTTGGCGCCTCTACATAACTTTGGCGGATCCACCACCAGCTATAGGGCGGCGTCTAAAACACTGGTCTTAATATATGACCCTGTAATCTTTAATGATCAAGCAGATGTTAACCACCCTGTAGGGTCGTCTTATTGGTTAGATCATATTGCATATAATTTTTTATGATTATGCAGATGCTAACCACTCTGTAGTGCCCGTTTGCATTTTAGATTATACAGGGTACCATATTAGTTCAGCGTAGCCATGCCTTCATTCGCAACTATAACTGTTCGATGCTGCGTGAATAATTACATTTTTTATTTTTTTAAATATTTTTGTATAATGGATTAATAAGGATATATAAAAAATTTTATTACATTAGATTATCTGTGGTCTTTTTGCATTTTCGAGTCATAGTTATGTCACACAGTGTTTGATTTTTTTATTTTTTTTATTTTTGCATAAGCCCAATTTTTGTAGGATGAAAAAATCCAAGTTAATAGGCGCAGTACCTTGTGTTAGTGAGGTGTCAGAAGCCCGTCTTCCTTCTCGAAAACTGACTGGAGACCTGTTGTGTGCTTCACGCTTTTCAGAAGACATTGCTGGCATGGCCAGGTTGGTAGGCCGTAAACCTATATATGGTGGAGTAAGCCTGGTGACGGACTGGTTAGCCATAGCCACTTCCTTCAGAACTCCAGTATCTTCCTGAAAGTTGAGGTCGCTCTGAACAGATCCCCCGTCGTATTCAGAGTCGACGCTTCCCAGAGATGGGTTGTTACCGATAGTGAAAAGTTTGCCTGCAATGAATAATGTGATAAATTTAAGACTCATCACAGTCATCACTCTACAGTTCATTAGAAGCCAACATCACTACTCTCTGATGGCGTTAGGCCAAAGGCATCTCCAAACAACATATCAAATACATATGTATCATGATCCTACTTAAGATGCTATAGTGAGTGAGGCAAAGAAAGTTTACATATTTCTGGTAAAATCAAGGCAAAACTCCTGAGGTATGAAACTTTAAAGGGGTTGTTTTATAAAGACAATGGGGGTCTCCTGGTCAAGACCTTCCTCTAGAAGTGAGACTGTTAAAATGTATTAAGTGGATGGCCCTTAAAGGGGTTGTCTGGGTTTAGAGCTGAATCCAGACATAACGCCTTCTTGTCTCATTCAGCATTTCATGCTCTGATGCTCCCCCTTGCCGTGAGCTGCATCACACAGGCAAGGGCTTTTTCTTTAGATCCAGGGGCGTACCGGGTCTCTGAATGGGACTGCTAGGTGAACACTTCTGCCTAGCAGTGAGCCCGGTGTTGTCACCGGCACTGATGGGCGGTCTTTATAGCGCTGCCCTGGGCTGTTTTACAAGCTAGGGCAGCGCTATAGACTGCCCATTAGTGATGGTGACATCACCGGGATCACTGCTAGGCAGAAGCCTCTTCCTAGCAGTGTAAAAATGTACACTAAACAGCCTTTGCCCTGCGTGATGCAGTGCAGGGCAAGGGGTGCATCGGAGAATGAAATGCTCCGATGCTCCAATCATACAGGCTGAATAGATAAAGAAGGGGTTATGTCCGGGCTCAGCTCTTTAGGCCAAAAAGTTCAACTTTGGTCTCATCTGACCAGAGCACTTTCTTCCACATGTTTGATGTGTCCCCTATTAATGGTAAAGAATACAAATACACAACTGTGTAAGCATGAATGTATAAACCTTTCAATGTAATCCACAGTCATTGTCAGATTCACCTTTCACGCACACAAATAAACTTTTTTTTACTGCACGCGTTCGGATGAATGTGTTGTCATTGACAAATGTGCCTTTTTAAAAAAAAACGCTGACGGTATTGTTAAAATTTTCAAGGCAAATCAGTAAAGGAGGGACTTGTATAAAGCAGCCTTTAACTACTAAAGATGCTCGGTTGAAGGTTAGTACAAAAAAGGAATGTAAATTAAGCTTGAAATATAGTAATAGCTGTGATAAGAATCTGTACGCCTCTCACAGCACCATTCTTTCATTCTCGTCACTTCTAGAGTGAAATTCCTGATGGCACATGCTTCTCTGGAATTAGTCAGTAAAGACTGAATATGCAGCAAGTGCTTGAGGGACCTATTATGAGGCAGCGCCCCTCACAATGAGCTGAATACCGGGGGGGGCTAGGCTGATGGAAGTTGCAGGGAAAATGTGGATTTACCTTGGGCCCACCAATGTTAATTCAATGAGTGAGGGTCCACAACTAGGATACCCATATACTCTTATAGATCACTTGCTCAAGCGCTGTTTTACATAGATACCTCCTATAAGTCCATCTGGGTACAGATTAGTGAACTACACATACATGAGTTCCCGAATATATATCTGGGTGCTTGCAGCTTCTCTCTACTTTCCCTGGGCCAGTGATGTCATGTTTATTGGTCACATGGCCTAGGCGCAGGTAAGCCCCATAGAAGTGAATGTGTTGAGCGCAATACCAAGCACTGCCACTATACAACATATGGCGCTATGTTTAGTGAGCTGTGAGAGGGCCACGGCGCTACTGTGAGCACCGGTGCCTTCTCAAACAGCTGATTGGCGGGGGTCTTGGGGGTCAGACCCCTTCCGATCAGATCCTGATGATCTATCCAGAGGATAGGTCATCTGTTATCAAACTCCAGGAAAATCCCTTTAAATTATTTACACTTCAGGGTGTTAATAATATGGGCTGCGATGGATGACATATTGGCTACTCAATGGAACTGAACAGATCTTTATAAATTAGGGCATCCTTTAAGTGTCCTAATAGCACCCACTCAATGGCCCTGAAATGCAGAATTGAGGAGAGTGCAGTATGTATAACATTGTATTGCTCTTGGCAAGGATCATGTAACCATGAGTCCATTACTTTATGTGCAACGTACCGTAGAACATTTGATCCCTCTAGATCCTATGATTAGGAGTTTTTGGGACCCATTAAGAAGTGTATCTTAGACTGCCCTACCTCACACATGAATGCTCTGCATGGAACAGAATGCATGAGGACAGGGTAAAAGCCACTTGCAGACACCTATAGCGGCTTACCTTCTCGGAGAACAAAAGGATCAGGCATGTTGAAATCTAATAGCACCACCCTTTTCTCCCACACAATTCACTTTCGGGGAAGAGTCAGAAGGTCCCCATACATATTAGATGGTCAGCTGCTCTTGCCAAAATTGACTGGTTTGGCCACTATTAATCTACTGTATATGGCTAGTTTTACTGTCATTAGAACATCGAATTGCCTAGTTTTGTGCAGAAAATCCAGTGAAGAACACCGGTGTACTCATTTCTGTGTGCGCACTGTATATACAGATGTAGCTGGTGGTTTTTTAACACCAGCTGTGCCAGGGTGGCCACTGTAATGCGATTTGTTGTATTACCGTAATGTGTTTGTCTTGCATTAATTCATTAGGCCTTTCAAAATAATGGTGGCTACATCGGTAGGTATTTGGGGTAAAACTTTTTTTCTATTTAAAGACTTACCTTCCATGTCTGGTGCTACAGTGGGCAAGACCACTAACTGGTTGGTCACTTCTGCCAGAGTGTGACGTCTCTGCCCACCACGCCTGCCTTGAAATGCTGCAAACGCCGCAGCCGGATCCTCCTCAGAGTCATCTTCTGTCTCAATTCCTTCGTCGATAGAGGTCTCCATCATATTGCTTGGCAAAGATTGGCAACCCTTCCTCATTGCTACAGGAGGTAGAGGATCCATCAGGCAGCCATTAACCTGTAAGCAGAAGATAAAAGTCAGAAATCTCCAGCACGTCTTGGGTTACAAGGAAAACCTGCCTCCATTGACTGTATAGGTCATTTAATAATGTGGCTGACGCAATTTAAAGGCGTTGTCTCACTTCAGCAAATTGCATTCATCATGTAGAGAAAGTTAATACAAGGCACTTACTAATGTATTGTGATTCTCCATATTGCCTCCTTTGCTGGCTGGATTCATTTTTCCATCACATTATACACTGCTCGTATCCAGTGGTTACGACCACCCTGCAATCCATCAACGGTGGTCGTGGTTCCACAATATAGGAATAAGCGCTGGCCTCTCTGGTGGCCATAAGTGTGGAAGTGCATTCCTATTGTGTGCAAGCACGACCTTAGCGATAATTACAAAGTAAAGCCCTTCCCCGCTTAGCACTTTTCAACTGACAAAAGCCATGTATATAAAATATAAATATCTTAATAAAACCACAGTATAGTGCCCATAAAACACTACAGTATATTGCTATATATAATATTACTATTCAAATCCTAAATAATGTCTAAAAACCGCTTCCTACATATTACTGCATATATATGACATATACTACCACCGTTTAGGTTACAGTGAAGAATACATCCTGGCCCTTAATGAATTCTGAAGAATAAGGCTGGAAATCCTTACCATTGATCATTAGTTAAAAACTTTTCTTAAATACATAAACCGTGCATGTAGGTTTCCTTGCTTGATTAGCTCTCCCTATACGAAAAGCACTCGTGGCCTAAGCAGCGTGCACCCTGTGTTTCCGACAAAGACCAAACACCTTGATGATCTGGTGTGGGCCCCAAATGATGCATAACCATATAATTAAAAGGGGGGGGGAGGGCTATGCTGAAAACGCCCGATTTGCAGCAGTGAGACTGGGCCCAAATCAGCAAGATAACAACAATGCCTTTGGCAGGGAAGGAGCTTAAAAGAGAACCATGCAGGAAATGGTGGCAGAGACTTGGGAATTTAATCATTTCTCCCCAGGATGTGACTAAGAAATCGTTCCAGAGGAAAACGGCATCTGCGAGCTGCTGATCCTATGAACTTCAAAACCAGAGGGGCCTCCTAAGCAGTGTAATTTCTTTCCGGCCTTGATGATGCCAGCGCACGTTGCCTGCTCCTTTAACTGGATGTCCAGGCTGTGGTGTTCTCACAGGAGGAATGTGCATGGTATGAGTACATAAATTAAACAATTAGCTCTGAAGCGTCCCTCATGAAGAAGGAATTGTACATGTCTTCTGATGAAACAACTTCCAAATGTCACTTTTCTCCTGCCAGAAAGAGCGCTGTTCGAGACACTAGACAAAGCATGTAGAAATACACCTTCAATCTAAAGCTACAGCTCCCATCATGGCAGCTGCTTGAGACTACCTATTCAGAAATCCGGCTGAAAACAGTGCAAACAACTTGCCCCCGACTAAAACAGCTGCTACTATTAAAATGCTCTAAAACTGATATTTCAAGCATTAGCACCAACATGAGGATCAAAAGGTTGTCTCACATCAGACATTGGTGGTATAGGACTAACCAATGTCAGATAGGTGATGGTCCCAGAACTGGCCCCCGAAAGTGCAAACATTTGCGGCGTGCACTACATTAATTTCTATGGGAGTTCCAAAAATAGCTGAGCTAGCACGCTTGGCTATTTCCGGCAGTCCCACAGAGTTGAATGGAGGGGTGACCATGCCTGCGACCTGTGATCTCCATTTCTATGAGACTTCCGAAAATGTTCTGAACCCCCATGGAACGGTAAGTGGCCACGCATGTACGGTGCGCTCTTCTTCACTTTCGGGGACCGGTTCTGGAGATGGGTATAGGACCAAGAGGTGGGACCCACATCGGTTGCAAAACCTAGTGATATGCCACCAATGTCTGAGATGATAAAACCCCTTTAAGGTCCCTGACCCACCATCCCATTATTTGGTACGGTAACGGCTTCACAATGATGTTCTTCTGTATAGTGGCAAACTTTGAACACTGTATTCAAGGTTAAAAACTACATGTGGATTTTGCCACAGGTTTTGGTGGGTCAATGTTGCGGATTTTCCACAGATGTCACCTTTACTTTACACAACACCACCACATGTTAACACTGCAGTATTTACATCACGTGTAGCCATACCCTAAGGAGTCCAAGGGGTCGCTCTCCTTAATAGTCATACTTTGAGGTCCCCCTCCATGCTTGGTTGACATCCCATAGGCCGGCACATCTATACAAGCCATCTCCACCAGCATCTGGCGCATGCGCACTGAAGTGAGGTGTGCCGGTCTTGGCTTCGTCTGCACACTCTGCATGCTTTGGATACTGCTGGAAGTGGTTTTGGATGCCGTACCCAACCTGCGGGACCTCGGTCAGGCAAGGAGGGTGACCAGGGACATTTAGGAGATCAGCTCCACTCTTATGATTCCTTACAGGCATTTAAATAACAGTGTTCATAGTTATTGAACCTGCCAGAATGAGCCTATTATTGTCCTGCATAACAGGTGGGCCCTAAATTCCCATACACGTTCCCTTTAAATATCTAAAAGGATTGCCTAAAAAGAAATGTCCTGACATAATGTTAGTATTGCTGGGGGGAGACTTATAAGCTATATTAAAGGCGCACAGGCCTGGCATGCAAGATAAGTAATGTAGGGCCACGGCTGCTCTTGAGAACATGGTCAGGGCACTAAAGAGTTCATGTCAACGAATATTTGCCCAGTAGACGTTGCTCCCGCCACCGGCTCTCCAGACAGAGCTAATCTTGTTAACATGAAAAGGAATGATTGTTAATATCCCTCCGGTGCATGTGCACTTATAAGAGATGTTGCTGTTCCCCGTGTGTGGAAACAGCAGCACATTTCTGAGCGGATCCCCGCGGTGAAGCTAAAAATACAGGATATTACACATTGTTTTTACAGCTCTCAGTGGCTCGGCTGAGATTTTCTGAGGTTGAACTATCACGACTCCTCGGATGATTGTTCATCCTTGCAACGTTAATGTACCTATCATAACCTCCCCCTCGCCTAGGCTGGAACGTGTGCATGTAATAGCACGCTACTAACGAGCACATTTCATGGCATGCGCCACCTTTTATGGATTTCCTGAAAATATTCCTGATAAACAGGACAAGCTACTTGTTCTGTCAAACTCAATGGAGAGTCCTAACCCAGCCTCTGATTCAGATGTGAACAAAGCCTTATCAATACAGGCTGCTGACATGGGGATTATTACACTCTGTGGCCCATGGATCTACGGCATCAAGGGTCATTTTCAGCTCTTGACCAATTAGTCTTTGAAGGTCCCAGGGACAGGCATCCATTTTAGTTTTCCATCCAGAGACAAAATCTAACAAGGTATTTTTCATTATCGCTCCTATGGGGGTTCTCTTGCTATCACTGTTGTGGTGGTCATGTTGCTACCAGTATTAAGATGATCTTGCCGCTGGTGCATCATGTTATCATTTTCTAGTTATACTCTCTGCAAATTTAGGCAAACTTTAAGAAAAATATTCAACACCCCTAACCCATCACCCTCATTATCAGTGGTTATATCTCCGCCAGTTCTTGAGGATTCCTGTTGACCTCTTCCTCTTTACCTTTCACTTATACCTAATATTTCCTCCTTCTGATAGTACAGTTCCACTTTCAAGCTTACATTTTGTCTCCCTGTCCAATGACCTCCTTCTAACTTCCAGTATGAGAGTATACTACCAGTAACAGGGTTGTAGGAATGGAGAAGTGACTTCTGTCTAACTGTGTGGCCATCATCAAAATAACGGAAGGATTATGGTTATCTGCCGATCTGACTGTTAAAAATAATTAGTGACGGGTGACAGTTCATACAAGTGGTATGCCATTCATGTGTATAGGTGTTTACCGTGGGTGTATTCACAGCCTCCTCTTCTAGGAATGTGGTATCAGCCTGGCAGCTGGTTTGAGGGTAAGAGAAGGGCTCCACCGCTGAGGTTTCTGGCAGAACTGGTGTCCTCATCATCCTTACATTTTGAGGCAAGAGGCTCACTGGAGACACCACCGAACTCATCTATATAAACATCAATCGAGAGGAAAAAAATTTAGTATTCATTTTCAACCGGTATTAATAGCAAGTAATGTGACACGCCAACAGTATGGACACAAAACCTGATAATCCTGATCACTTTAGGATAATACAGTCACTTTAAATAAAAATAATTTAATATAATAGTTTTGGATAAAATATTATATGGTATATACACTGTGTCTATATATATATATATATATATATATATATATATATTTTTTTTTTTGTAATCCTAAGAGATCACATATTTGCAGGTGATCTTTTTTCTGCGTGCATCATGTGATGAAGAAGAAGACATCCTACCAGAAGGACTGATGAAGACAGGCAAGTTAAGAAAGAAGGGGGCCTGGGGTACCCTTTTATAGTGATTGGAAGGGACGTCAAACATTTTTCATCATATAGATGATAAAGGACGGGCTATCCATGGCTGCCACCAGAGGGAGCCTATGGGCTAACTGCATACTGTTTCATGAATGATGAATGGTCCTTGGAGTGGTGGCTGCAGAGAACCTGGCATTTATTATTTTACTCTATGTCTATGCAAAGGATGTGGAGCTCTGTATCAGAAACACTAAGCTTTGAGCACAATAAAGCTACATTTAAAAGTTTTTTAAACTCAATAGTCATAGAAAATGTATTTTTTTTCCCCGCTTTTCTTTTTCATTTCGGTAGTACTACGCCCTGGAAAAAAAATACAAAGTACTGTCCTTCTTTGCAGTCAGCACAGAGACATTAAACTCATAAATAGACGGGAAAATTTATCTATTAGTATAATAATTGATCAGTAGAATTTGGATAACACTATGACAGCTCCATTGTTCTCTTGATAGGGCTAGATAAAGATGCCCACAGCAGAGCACTTATCAGTGTAATGTGTGAAGCTCTGAGTCACTCCTCTCCCCATTCACTCTCTGGTCAGAGTGAATGGTCTGACTGACAAAGTCATGTCGAAACAAAAGGAGGAAGTTAAAGCGCCAAGACAGGAAGTAGAGTACACAACATATTTCTAAACAGTCTGGTAATATGGGATAAAAAAAATGTGATGGTAGTGTCTCATTAATTAGCACAAACACTTTAGACTTGGAAACAATATGATAAAGGTGCAATGGCGCACTATATGTTTCGCTTCACAAATATAATGTAACGTGGTAAGTCCACTTTATCACCGCCCGAATACTTCCTCTAAACGCACAGGCTAATACCGTTCCATACCAATTTTTGGCTGGAATACATTTTCCATCCACACGTCTGATTGAGTAACCGTTAATAATGTGAATGTATACATGGATATATGGTAACCAGCTGTAACGTATGACACACCGAGCACATTCCGTATGTTACTGAATCTGCCGTGCAGTATACTGCTTACATGGAACATTTGCTGGTAAACAGGAGCAGCTTTGACTCCTGTAACTAAAGGTCAAGCATTTACATTTATATGAAGCCAGCCGTGCCATGCTATAATCCGATAAATGTGTGAAATTTAGCATCTGCCGTGTTAAATTAACTAGAAGTCCGTTTATATTTCTGATCCAACGTGGCCGGATCTTTCTTTATGCATTTTCCCAAAAAATTTACCAGTTAATTTAATACAGTCTACAAACATTGATGTAGCAAGACCTTTAGGAATTCAAATTGATTTGCAACACCCAAGGTATCCAAGAAGGACATGGTGAAAGTCACAGGGTCATTACAGTAGGAGAATAGCTGCCTCCATGTATTCAGGTTACCAGAAGTATGGATACTTGGGAGAAGCCTCAGTGACGCCTAAGGCTACTTTCACACTAGCGTTTTCTTGGATCCGGCAGGGTTCAGTAAAACGCTTCCGTTACTGATAATACAACCGTCTGCATCTGTTATGAACAGATCCGCTTGTATTATCTTTAACATACCCAAGATGGATCCGTCGTGAGCTCCATTGAAAGTCAATGGGGGACGAATCAGTTTTCTATTGTGGCAGAGAAAACGGATCCATCCCCATTGACTTGCATTGTGGGTTATGCCGGATCCATCTTACGCAAGCTGCGGTTTTCTTTCCAGTACGAGAACGGAACAGATTGCATTTTGGAGAATTCCATTCTGTTCAGTTACGTTTTGCCCCCTGTAAGAGGGTGCAAGGTGTTGTTTTTGATAGCAGGTACGTGTCACCGAGGTTGCTGGCCTCGGTGAGGTAAGAGCCGGGGTTTTTGGTCTGCAGCAGCTAGTGCTGCTCTGTTAAATAGCATGGCTGCAAAGCCGATCCGGGCCGGCTCTTACTGGGAGCAGCTAAAGAGTAGGGTGGGTGGCTGCTCCCCACGGTCCAGTCCATGTTTTGGGGCTGGGTATAAAACGCAGCCAGCAGCTGTGTCTGTGTGTGTGTGATTATCCTGGAGCCTGCAAACAGGGCTGAGGAATTCTCTGTCCTGGAGGAAGGAGCTCAGCAAGGTGGTGTTGCCCTGCGACCTGAAGGTGGAATCGCCTGCGGCTGAGCCGACTGCTAGGTGTGAACCCGCACCTAAACCACCCAAGGTGACTGGACCGTGTGTTGGCCTGTTTTTGGTTTTTCCACATGATTTCTGTTGTGTATGAACTGTCACCAAGAGACTGTTTTCATTTCTGGTGTGCAAGTGTGAATAAACACTGTTTGATGCACAATCTGGACTCCTTGTTTTGCCTCTAAACTGCACCCGCACCGCTGTCTACCAGAGCGACTCCCACATTTGGTGTCGGATGCGGGCATGCGCAGTGAGGCTGGCGTGAACGCCGAACTTTGTTTTTTGCTGGGCAAAAGTGAATGTCCTATATTAAGCCGGCAAAGTTGCAGCCTGTGATCCCCGACAAAATGGAGGCGGCTGTGAAAGCCCTCATAGAGGCTAACGTGCAGCAGCGGGAGACCAACCAGCTACTGCTACAGCACGTGATGGCGTTGCAAGCAGCAGGGAGCGTCCCACTGCGCCCACGATGCCCGGAAAGCTGTCCGTACCGCGATCCCTAAGATGACCCCCTCGGATGATGTTGAGACCTATCTGGCGGTGTTCGAGAAGGTGGCCGTGAGGGAGAAATTACCCGAGAACAGTGGGCAGAGGTCATCGCTCCGTTCCTGGCGTCTGGACCCCAGCAAGTATTTTTGACCTCCCAGGTGACCAAGCAGCTGACTACCCGACTGTGAAAGGTGAGATCCTGGCAAGACTGGGGGTGAATGTTTTGGTCCGGGCCCAGCGGGTGCATCAGTGGGAGTTTAACCCGGCTGAACCCGCCCGGCCACAATACTATGACTTGCTACAACGGTTGCAAAAATGGCTGCAGCCAGACATACTGACTCCCACTGCTATGCTCGACCGTCTGTTAGCCGATGTCTTCTGGAGGGCTTTGCCTTACCCTCTCCAGCACTGGATCGGCCAGGTATCGCCCACCAATGCCCTGGAGATGGTCGACCTGGTGGAGCGGCACGAGGCCACCAGAAACCTGCAGGGGAGTCTTGCTGGGAAGGGGTCAGTTAAACCCCGGAGGCCTCTGCCCCAGTTCCAACGTCCGCGACAGAGCGGCCTGCACGGAATATACCCCTGCGAGCCCGCCTCCCGTGGTATGCTGGAGGTGTCAGGAGCCAGGCCACATCAGGGCCGACTGTCCGCGCCGGGATGAGCTGATGGAGGTGAACTACGGGGTCGCCACTCCTTGTATGCACGGAAGCTGTGCGCAACTGGCACCCGTGAGGTACAAGACCATAACCACCTGTGTCAGGTAGAGGTGGGAGATTCGCTGGCGGTGGCTCTGCTGGACTCCGGGAGTTTAGTCTCCTGGTAAGGGCTGCCCTGGTACGGCCTGCATGGAGTATACTGGCCGTAAAGTCGGGGTCCTGTGCATCCACGGAGACCTGAAAGACTATCCCACTGCACTAGTGACTTTGTCCACAGCGGCTGGTAGGTGGACCCACGAGGTGGCTGTCGCTACTACACTCCCACACGAACTAATACTTGGGAGGGACTTCCTCGGTTTTCCGGCGCTGTGGCCGGCAATAAAGGTATCTGAGGGACCCGAGACAGGGGTGACCCTAGCAGAGTGGCCTGATACCGCTGGAAGGCCAGAACCCTGGGAGCCCGAGTCTGAAGGGCCGGCGGTAGGGTGACCACTGCTCCGGCGGTAGAGGGGGAAACAACCCCACTGAGTGTAATGGTGGGAGACACGGAGGACTTGCCACCGGGACCTGAGTTGGCAGACCTCAATGTCTCCGGGAAAATTTTGGGACCGCACAACACCGGGACCAAACCCCAACCAGGGCCTGGGAGAATGTGCTGAAATTGATGGTAAACCCCAGAAACCAGGGGCTGAATTAATGTTCCCACGATTTATTGTTCTACAGGATATGTTGTATCGGGTGAACCAAGTCCGAGGTGAACCTGTTGAACAGTTGGTGGTGCCCACAGCGCATCGCAAGCTTGTCATGGAGCTTGCCCACCAACATGTTCTTGGGGGACACCTGGGGTGGCAGAAAACCCAGGACCGCATACTGCAGCGGTTTTATTGGCCCGGTGTGTTCAAGGAGGTAGAAGATTATTGTAAGTCCTGTCCAACCTGTCAGATAACTAGCCCCCAGCCTCATTTCCGTAGTCCTCTGGTACCTCTGCCAATTATTGAAGTACCGCTTGAGCGAATCGCTATGGATTTAATTGGGCCTGTACCAAAGTTCTGCCAGGGGCCACCAACACATTCTGGTAGTTCTCGACTATGCCACTCGGTATCCGGGAGGCGGTGCCTCTGCGACATACCTCAGCTAGGCTCATTGCCAAAGAGTTAATGGAGATGTTTTCCCGTGTGGGCCTGCCAAAAGAGGTTCTGACAGACCAAGGGACCCCTTTATGTCCAAAGTAATGAAGGAACTGTGTAAATTGTTGCGTATAAAGCAGTTACGGACGTCCGCTTACCATCCGCAAACAGACGGTCTTGTTGAGAGGTTTAACCAAACTCTAAAAAATATGTTAAAAAGGGTGGTGTCTAGAGATGGGAAGGACTGGGACCTGCTTCTGCCCTATCTCATGTTCGCAGTGCGAGAGGTACCCCAGGCCTCTACTGGGCTCTCGCCCTTCGAACTGCTTTATGGCAGACACCCTCGGGGCCTGTTGGATATCGCCAAGGAAGCATGGGGAACAACAGCCTGTCCCCACAAAAGTGTCATTGAGTATGTCACCCAGATGCAGGAACGGATAGAAAGGGTGCTGCCGCTGGTCCGGGAGCATATGGAGGCAGCGCAACAAGCCCAGAGTAGGGTGTATAATCGTCAGGCTCGGGTACGGGCTTCAATCCGGGAGATCGGGTTTTGGCTCTGGTACCCACCCTGACAGCAAGTTCCTAGCTAGGTGGCAGGGCCCCTATGAGGTGATCGAGAAGGTATGTAACTACTAGAGCTTTGAGACGTTCCCACAGCTCTGTTTCTCCGCCCCTGTGATGAGGTCTTTACTTTCTGTTTCCTTCCTCCCAGCTGTCCCTCCTGTGTTTGATTGCTCTGCCTTTAAATCACCTCTCTTCCTTTGTACGGTGCGGATTATACTACTTCATTTGACCTGTATCTCTCGCTTGAGTATCTTCACTGGTGTGATATCTTTTCTGGACCTGTGTTCTGCTGGAAGCAAGTACTTGGACATTGTCTGCTGACTTTGGATCTGTTTTCACTGCTGCTGCAGCTCCTTCAGTTAAGTGTGCAGACATTGTGTGTTTCTGTTTGTTTTGCTGACTGGATCCGAGGCGACCCCGGTTCCATCCATATACTGAGCAGGGCACCGGTGGCCGTGCCCCTTCCACTACTGTAGGGGTTACAGTGGTCATCAGCCTTAGGTACGCGGGCATGTCTCGATCCACCATCTGGATCTGGACATGGGCTTAGCAGCATAGGGAGAGCTTTTAGGGTCTGACAGGGGTCACCCTTTATGTTCCCTAGTTTGGGTCCGGTCAGTAGCTAACTCACTGTGTATGCTCTTGTTGCTCACATACAGCCGTGACACTTCCTCTTTACCTTTCACTTATACCTAATATTTCCTCCTTCTGATAGTACAGTTCCACTTTCAAGCTTACATTTTGTCTCCCTGTCCAATGACCTCCTTCTAACTTCCAGTATGAGAGTATACTACCAGTAACAGGGTTGTAGGAATGGAGAAGTGACTTCTGTCTAACTGTGTGGCCATCATCAAAATAACGGGAAGGATTATGGTTATCAAGCCGATCTGACTGTTAAAAATAATTAGTGACGGGTGACAGTTCATACAAGTGGTATGCCATTCATGTGTATAGGTGTTTACCGTGGGTGTATTCACAGCCTCCTCTTCTAGGAATGTGGTATCAGCCTGGCAGCTGGTTTGAGGGTAAGAGAAGGGCTCCACCGCTGAGGTTTCTGGCAGAACTGGTGTCCTCATCATCCTTACATTTTGAGGCAAGAGGCTCACTGGAGACACCACCGAACTCATCTATATAAACATCAATCGAGAGGAAAAAAATTTAGTATTCATTTTCAACCGGTATTAATAGCAAGTAATGTGACACGCCAACAGTATGGACACAAAACCTGATAATACTGATCACTTTAGGATAATACAGTCACTTTAAATAAAAATAATTTAATATAATAGTTTTGGATAAAATATTATATGGTATATACACTGTGTCTATATATATATATATATATATATATATATATATATTTTTGTAATCCTAAGAGATCACATATTTGCAGGTGATCTTTTTCTACGTGCATCATGTGATGAAGAAGAAGACATCCTACCAGAAGGACTGATGAAGACAGGCAAGTTAAGAAAGAAGGGGCCTGAGGTACCCTTTTATAGTGATTGGAAGGGACGTCAAACATTTTTCATCATATAGATGATAAAGGACGGGCTATCCATGGCTGCCACCAGAGGGAGCCTATGGGCTAACTGCATACTGTTTCATGAATGATGAATGGTCCTTGGAGTGGTGGCTGCAGAGAACCTGGCATTTATTATTTTACTCTATGTCTATGCAAAGGATCTGGAGCTCTGTATCAGAAACACTAAGCTTTGAGCACAATAAAGCTACATTTAAAAGTTTTTTAAACTCAATAGTCATAGAAAATGTATTTTTTTTCCCCGCTTTTCTTTTTCATTTCGGTAGTACTACGCCCTGGAAAAAAAAAATACAAAGTACTGTCCTTCTTTGGCAGTCAGCACAGAGACATTAAACTCATAAATAGACGGGAAAATTTATCTATTAGTATAATAATTGATCAGTAGAATTTGGATAACACTATGACAGCTCCATTGTTCTCTTGATAGGGCTAGATAAAGATGCCCACAGCAGAGCACTTATCAGTGTAATGTGTGAAGCTCTGAGCCACCTCTCCCCATTCACTCTCTGGTCAGAGTGAATGGTCTGACTGACAAAGTCATGTCGAAACAAAAGGAGGAAGTTAAAGCGCCAAGACAGGAAGTAGAGTACACAACATATTTCTAAACAGTCTGGTAATATGGGATAAAAAAATTTGATGGTAGTGTCTCATTAATTAGCACAAACACTTTAGACTTGGAAACAATATGATAAAAGGTGCAATGGCGCACTATATGTTTCGCTCACAAATATAATGTAACGTGGTAAGTCCACTTTATCACCGCCCGAATACTTCCTCTAAACGCACAGGCTAATACCGTTCCATACCAATTTTTGGCTGGAATACATTTTCCATCCACACGTCTGATTGAGTAACCGTTAATAATGTGAATGTATACATGGATATATGGTAACCAGCTGTAACGTATGACACACCGAGCACATTCCGTATGTTACTGAATCTGCCGTGCAGTATACTGCTTACATGGAACATTTGCTGGTAAACAGGAGCAGCTTTGACTCCTGTAACTAAAGGTCAAGCATTTACATTTATATGAAGCCAGCCGTGCCATGCTATAATCCGATAAATGTGTGAAATTTAGCATCTGCCGTGTTAAATTAACTAGAAGTCCGTTTATATTTCTGATCCAACGTGGCCGGATCTTTCTTTATGCATTTTCCCCAAAAAATTTACCAGTTAATTTAATACAGTCTACAAACATTGATGTAGCAAGACCTTTAGGAATTCAAATTGATTTGCAACACCCAAGGTATCCAAGAAGGACATGGTGAAAGTCACAGGGTCATTACAGTAGGAGAATAGCTGCCTCCATGTATTCAGGTTACCAGAAGTATGGATACTTGGGAGAAGCCTCAGTGACGCCTAAGGCTACTTTCACACTAGCGTTTTTCTTGGATCCGGCAGGGTTCAGTAAAAACGCTTCCGTTACTGATAATACAACCGTCTGCATCTGTTATGAACAGATCCGCTTGTATTATCTTTAACATACCCAAGATGGATCCGTCGTGAGCTCCATTGAAAGTCAATGGGGGACGAATCAGTTTTCTATTGTGGCAGAGAAAACGGATCCATCCCCATTGACTTGCATTGTGGGTTATGCCGGATCCATCTTACGCAAGCTGCGGTTTTCTTTCCAGTACGAGAACGGAACAGATTGCATTTTGGAGAATTCCATTCTGTTCAGTTACATTTTGCCCCCATTGACAATAAATGGGGACAAAACTGAAGCATTTTTTTTCCCGGTATCGAGACCCTATGACAGATCTCAATACCGGAAAATGCTAGTGTGAAGACTGATGATTTCTCGGGTCCCTTTTGTGTTGGTGTCTATGAGTCCAATGGAGGTACTGTAAGAAAAGGGAAGGGTTAAATAACTGCAGGCTATAGACCGATTACAGAACTACAGACGAGTATCACCAGCTTCATAGCGGTATAACTGTAGATAACCACCTACTTGTGGACATTGTGAAAATTAAAGGGGTCGTCCCACAAATAATATTCTTTTTTGTTTTCAAACCAGCACCCGGATCTGAATACTTTTGTAATTGCATATAATTGAAAATATGGCATAGCCACCGAGTTATTGAATAAAATGTATCTGTATAGCGCCACCTGCTGTTTTTCCTTTTTCTTATTTCTTTGTCAGACTCACTGAGATGGCCGCACACGCTCAGTTTCATCCTTCAACTGCCTCTTGAGTTGTGATAGGGAGAGAGCTGCAGCAGAATGGACACGCCCCCTGAGCTGCAGCGGATAAAACACTCCCCTTGAGCTGTCAGCTTGATATAAATCTAGCAGAGCAATGAATGTGGAGATCTCTGGATCCATGTGAGCTACAGGGCTGGTTCTGGCTGTGTTAGGACGAGACTGTAATGTACTATATGATGATTTAGTACATGATTTTTTTTTTTTTTATATTAATCATGAGATAACACCAATTTATAAACTGGGGCCAAGCTACACCCACCCAAGGCAAACAATGGCCAAAAGGAGTTTGACTGGCTTTTTTGCACTTGGAAACCAATCAGAATTCAGATTTCTGGTAGACTGTTCCGGCCAGCTCTCTCTGCATTTGCCGGAACCTACGGGATTGCAGTCCAGCCCAATTCACTATAATGGGGACCAGTGGAGATATGGACGCAACCTGGCAAATATGTTGAGAATTGGCTGGCCCTTTGTCGGCACGTTTGCTGACTTGCATCTGGATCTCCGGCGGTCCCTATTATAGTGAATGGGGCCAGTGGGTGTCAGGTATCTGGCAGTGCTGCTCCCTGCTGGAGATGTCCAGTGCTAGAAACCAGCCTAAGCCCCAGGGCTGTAGAGTCAGTAAGCCAGTGCCGACCCGACTCCTACATTTTATCACACTTTGGCTCCACTCCTTGATAAATGGCCAATAATATAGTAATAAATGTACTGTAAGTAAATGGTAACATCGGGATTTTTCTTACTAAGACTTATTAGATAGAATGTAATCCATACTTATTGGAATACTATTTCAGACATTTTCTAAATTCCTGTAAGTAAATATGCCATGCACTGTGCATTTAATAACTGGAAAACACTGTTATACACTTAAGAATTGTAAGAAATTATGAATTTTCCCCATAACGTTAGAAAAGCGCTAGATGTATGTCCTAGAAATGCAGAGAATCATGTGCAAATGGGAATAAGAGAAACATGTAGACATTGGTGCTGCTATATTCTATATTCAGTGCTGCCATGAAAGCATTGGTGCTCAAGCTGGAGGGGAATTAAACACAAGCCGTAGACTGCGAGATGGACACAGGGAGCCGGCGAGCAGGACCACACCAGCAGGGAGTAGCTAAGCATGATCTTTCCATAGCAGAGGCAGGCTGCGGGCACCTGTGAAAAGTTACTTATTCCCGAACAACCCCTTTAAGGCTGTCTTCTTGTTCTGTCTAGCAGTTGTGAGATGACTGCAGGCGTGAACACTAGTGAACTTCCTCCTCTGGTCGTCACTACTGAGCATGTGCATTGTAACTAAGGGCCTTGGAGCAGTATGAAGATGCTTGGTATAAGGACAGGAGGGAACACAGGAGAGGTGAGAACTGAATATCTATTACTACTAGAACACCCTGGTTATCGTATATATTATAAGAGAGAGGTGAGAACACAGGAGAGGGGAGAACTGATTATCTATCGCCACTAGAACACCCTTCGTATCACTGTATATAGTATAGGAACAGGAGAGGGGAGAACTGATTATCTTTCACCAGTAGAACACCCTTTGTATCACTGTATATAGTATAAGGACAGGAGAGAACACAGGAGAGGTGAGAACTGATTATCTATTATCACTAGAACACCCTTCGTATCACTGTATATAGTATAAGGACAGGAGAGAACACAGGAGAGGTGAGAACTGATTATCTATTATCACTAGAACACCCTTCGTATCACTGTATATAGTATAAGGACAGAAGAGAACACAGGAGAGGTGAGAACTGATTATCTATCACCACTAGAACACCCTGCTTATCACTGTGTATAGTATAAGGGACAGGAGAGAACACAGGAGAGGTGAGAACTGATTATCTATTATCACTAGAATACCCTTCGTATCACTGTATATAGTATAAGGACAGGAGAGAACACAGGAGAGGGGAGAACTGATTGTCTATCACTACTAGAACACCCTGCTTATCACTGTATATAGTATAAGGACAGGAGAGAACACAGGAGAGGTGAGAACTGATTATCTATCACCACTAGCACACCCTTCTTATCACTGTATATAGTATAAGGAAGAGAGAACACAGGAGAGGGGAGAACTGATTGTCTATCACTACTAGAACACCCTGCTTATCACTGTATATAGTATAAGGACAGGAGAGAACACAGGAGAGGTGAGAACTGATTATCTATCACCACTAGAACACCCTGCTTATCACTGTGTATAGTATAAGGACAGGAGAGAACACAGGAGAGGTGAGAACTGATTATCTATCACCACTAGAACACCCTGCTTATCACTGTATATAGTATAAGGACAGGAGAGAACACAGGAGAGAGGAGAACTGATTGTCTATCACTACTAGAACACCCTTCTTATCACTGTATATAGTATAAGGACAGGAGAGAACACAGGAGAGGTGAGAACTGATTATCTATCACCACTAGAACACCCTGCTTATCACTGTGTATAGTATAAGGACAGGAGAGAACACAGGAGAGGTGAGAACTGATTATCTATCACCACTAGCACACCCTTCTTATCACTGTATATAGTATAAGGACAGGAGAGAACACAGGAGAGGGGAGAACTGATTATCTATCACCACTAGAACACCTTGCTTATCACTGTATATAGTATAAGGACAGGAGAGAACACAGGAGAGGTGAGAACTGATTATCTATCACCACTAGCACACCCTTCTTATCACTGTATATAGTATAAGGACAGGAGAGAACACAGGAGAGGTGAGAACTGATTATCTATTACCAGTAAAACACCCTGCTTATTACTGTATATAGTATAAGGGACATGAGAGAACACAGAAGAGGGGAGAACTGAATATCTGTCACCAGTAGACCACCCTGCTTATCACTGTATATAGTATAAGGACAGGGGAGAACTGATTATCTATCAGGACTAAAACACCCTGTTTATCACTGATTATAGTATAAGGACAGGGGAGAACACAGGAGAGGGAAGAATATACCGAACATAAAGGAAAGGAGTGAAGACAGGAGATGCGAGGACTGATTACCACTGTTTATAGTATAAGGTACATGGGAGAACACAGGAAAGATGAGAACTGATTTTCTACCACCACTAGGGCACCCTGCTTATTACTGTTTTTGATAAATACAGGTCTTAGATTGATAGAACATAAAATATTTTGATTAAAATTGACATTTCTAAACTTATCGAAATTATATGAAAGTTAATAAATTCATTACACAATATTACTAACAAATAACTATTCCACCCAAAACTATCTTCGACTCCGACTCCACAACCATGGCAAGCCCAACCTATAAGTGGGCAGTCATGCGTGGGTTTCAGATTGTTCCTGGGTGGTGAGGCTCTCAAGATCCAAATTTATGTTGGTAAGTATGTTACTGTGTGCCGGCTCCTTGAGATATCATTATAGGTGACTATCAAATCAAACTCCTTTGTAAAGATGAAGTGCTCAGCAGTTGTCCCTTCATGAATGTGGTGCAATTAATAGCCAAAATTACTACCGTGCATTTACTTTATGTTATGAAATGTAACACGCGGATCCATGCTCTGCCATTACGTAAGAAATTGTGTCGCTGTACACTACATAAACACACTTATTACGGCAAAAGATTCACTGGCGAAAAAAAGAAAAAATGCCAAACAGTGAAAATATTGTTAAATAGCAATCATTCCTCATTTAAGAGATAGTGATATCTGTCAGTGACCTTCACAAGGTCATTTTCACCTCCTTACACCAAAACACCGATAAGACAGAAATATTTCATGAATGGCTTAATAGCTCCAGAAGCTCCTGCGCAACCCAACCGTTCAGCGATGGCTCGAAGACAAGCAAGAGCTCGTTATGCAAATCGGAGCTTCTCTGATCCCGGCGCCAGAGCGTCACATGGCATCCTGCAGTGACAGTCCCATTTCTTAGGCTACTTATGTCTCTTTGACAGCGATGATTTGTTCAGGATGCTGCGCAGGATGCTCCGCTCTGTTATATCACAGTAATTATGGTTATTGACAGGGCATTAACTCCTGGTGGCACGGTTAATAGGCTGTGCAGCCTCGCGTATGAGCTGGGAATGCAAAGTTTATTACCGAGTCACGCCTAATTTACACCCAAAAATAACCACACCATGATAGTGAGCAATTTATTCTGGGAAATGTTTTTAAAAGCTTATAGTTAATTAACCAACAGGACATATAGGTGAAGCATGTACAGTACGTACAGATGTATGCAAGCAGGCAGGTTTTTTTTACGGTTTTCAGAAATATCAAAGAGGTTCTCCCAGGAAAAATATTGTACATTTTTAAACCAGCCCCTGGATCTGAATACTTTTGTATTTGCATGTAATTACAAATTGAGCATAGCCACTGAGTTATTCAATAAAATGTATCTGTATAGCGCCACCTGCTGTTTGTTCTTTTCCTTATCTGTCTACCTCTTGGAGATGGTCGCACATGCTCAGTTCTGTCCTTTATCTGCCACCAGCAGATCTAGTTAGGCCCCTTTCACACGGGCAAGAATTCAGCACGTGTGCAACGCATGAGATGAACGCATTGCACCTTCACTGAATCCAGACCTATTCCCTTCAATGGGGCTGTGCAGATGAGCGGTGATTTTCACGCATCACTTGTGCGTTGCGTGAAAATCGCACCATGTTCTATATTCTGCGTTTTTCACACAACGCAAGCCCCACAGAAATGAATGGGGCTGCGTGAAAATCGCAAGCAAGTGTGGATGCGGTGCGATTTTCCCGCATGGTTGCTAGGAGACGATAGGGATGAGCAGCCCCATTAAAGTCTATTTACTGTATTCTTTCTTCTTCTTTGAGGACCTGCCAAAGGACCTTTGATGACGCAATCTCGCTCACCACGTAGTGAGCGCGGCGACGTCAGCGCAGGTCCTGCTGAAAGAAGATAGAAGGTCCTTCTATGATGAGGCGAGTTAATTATTTTTTTTTTTTAACCCCTCAATCCACATTTTAGTAAGCATTCTCCATTAACAATGCTATTATTTTCCCTTATAACCATGTTATAAGGGAAAATAATAAATTCTCCAGAATAGCGAACCCAAACCTGAACTTCTGTGAAGAAGTCTGGGTTCAGGTCTGGGTACCAAACATTCAGATCTTTCTCACGCGCGTGCAAAACGTGTAAAAATTGCGCGATTTCCCGAAACGCATCCGCATCCTATCTGGCCCTTACACGCAACTCCCGTGTGAAAGAGGCCTTAGAAGCTGTGACGGTTACAGGGACAGAGCTGCAGCAGAATGGACATGCCCCGAAGAAAGGAAGTGCCGCCAGAAAGAACACGCCCTGTGAGCTGCCACCTTGACATAACTCTAGCAGAGAAATCAGATTAATGAATGGGGACATCTCTGGAACCATATGCAAAGTACCGGTAAATATGCTTTCAATTATTGTACGTAGTGTGCTGTCTCAACAGCGGTGCACCATTTTACTCACTCTTTAAGAGGACTTGTTATCAATCCCGACATGTCCGTTTCAGTAAATACTTGTATTCCCAGTAAGGTAACAATTCTGAAGAATTTTCTCTTGTAACTCTATATTGTGTTGTTTCTATTATTCCTCCTTGAAATTTATGATTACACTGACAACTGGGTGTGATCAGTCCCGCTTGTCAAAGGGGTATGTCCTTACACAATCTGACTGGACATGGACAAACTTTGCAGGGACACACATACAGTATAAGAACAATAGACTGTAATTTACTTTTTAAATATTACCCTACTGCTGAAGGAGGGCTGGCATGTAAGCATCTTTTTATTTTTAGCAGAGTTGAATGTGTGGAGGAGTTATTTGTGCTAATAAGCTTTAATACTGCCGGGTACATTATTTGTCGGAGTCATTCATTTGCTCGTGTGCGGCGTGATGTCACCCATTAACTCTCACTGCTAATTAAAGAGTGAAATCAATGCCTTATCACTTCCCAGCCGGGGTCACAAGGTGACACTCTCTCTATAATTTGGTTATATTCAGTATGGTAACACCTTCTGCAAACCCTTTATAATACTAATAAGCAGCATATACAGGGGATGATCGGCTGCTATAATCACCTGCTCTTGGATAATCACAGTAGTGGTGTCGGGCTAAGGCTCTGTTCACATCATGTAGGGGCTACATCTGAAGGATTAGAGTATGTCTGATGGCAGGCAAAGCATCCCAGAGTATACTGTGATGTACCCACATGGTTTTTGGACCAAAATTTGTACTTAAAGGGGCTGTCCTACAAAAGTACATTTAACCCCCATCGACCAAACAGGGGACAAATATCTGATCAGTGAGGTTCTGATTACTGGGACTCCCACCCTTTACTAGAATGGGGTCCTCAAGCTCCATACCTTCGCAGTGACGAGGAGACTGAATGGAGTGCATGCACCCTGCCACTCCATTGTCTAAGAGACGCAAACTGTGCTCATACGGGGAGGAAAAACTGTGGGCCTCGTTCTAGTGAATGGTGGAGGTCCCAGCAGTAGAGACCCAACTTATCAGACGGTTGGAACAGTCATCACTAGACTGAGGGTCATGAGTCTCCTGTTCATACAAATGTGATGAGGAGCAGTTTGGATGGAGTGGTGGTTGTCTGGGGGGGGGGGGGGCAGATGGAAACTGTGGTGGGCCTCGTTCTAGTGAATGGTGGAGGTCCCAGCAGTAGAGAGCCAACCTATTAGACTGAGGGTAACGAGTCCTCTGTTCATACAAATGTGATGAGGAGCAGTTTGGATGGAGTGGTGGTCAAGGTCCATTGACATTCTATGGAAGTTCTCACACTATGACCTGTATGAAAAACTGTAGAGAGCCAACTTATCAGACATTTATCACAGCTGGAACTGCCATCGTGACTGAGGGTCACGAGTCCTCTGTTCATACAAATGTGATGAGGAGGAGTTTGGATGGAGTGGCTGTTGTCTAGGATGGGGGGGCAGATGGAAACTGTGGTGGGCCTCGTTCTAGTGAATGATGGAGGTCCCAGCAGTAGAAAGCCAACCTATCAGACATTTATCACAGCTGGAACAGTCATCACTAGACTGAGGGTAACGAGTCCTCTGTTCATACAAATGTGATGAGGAGCAGTTTGGATGGAGTGGTGGTCAAGGTCCATTGACATTTTATGGAAGCTCTCACACTATGACCTGTATGAAAAACTCCTGAGAGGACATTTTTGAATTCTAACCTCATGTAGACTGTGATCGGTCAGGGTGCCTTCTCTGTATGAACTAGGAAGCACTTTTAAATTTTTATAAGATCTGCTTCAAATAAGTTCAATTTTTAAATTATTTATGCCACTTGTAAAATGTGCGGACAAGTGGTTTTTTTTTGTGTACGCAAAATTCTAAACTTTCTGCTAATCAAGAAATCGACTGTCCAGATTCGCCAGTTGCCTTTTTTTCATCACTTAGGTTATTCTTCAACTTCCACATCTTGAGTCATCTCATAGTATCTGGTGAGTGAAGGAAACTCTGGTCTCCCCTTCAGCAGCTCCTCTGACCCAAGTCTTGAGAAAGTCTCTTCTACATTTTGCGGGCTCCATGAGACGTTTCTTAGGAACTGTGAGCATAAAAGCCATCTTGAAACTTCATTAAGGGACACAAAACTCTCCTTTGTTAACCGCCCAATAGCGTCAAATGCGTGGAATAAAGGGGCGTTTTGGGAGTTAAAAAGAAAGATGGCCTCACAGAAACTTTCGCACACAAATCCTCATTCAGTTTTCCTTGTAGACAGACATTAGCTACAATGGACGAGGAAACATACATCCTGCCATCTGGTTCTGATAAGAGACAGACTGGAGGAGGTCATGCCTTTACATCTCATGTCCCTATCTGCCCCGGCTTCTTCTCACATGGCAGGTAAGGTGAGGTTGTACCCATCCTTGGTCTTACATCATTCACCGCATTTGATACTCTGGCCCACAGCCCAGAAACCTTTCAATAACCACACCTGGAGCATCAGTTCCAAGACCCACATGAGCCTGTCTAACTTAGATGTCAGGAGAACATTTCTGTGGTGCGGAAATCAAACCAACCATAACAACCGGCCGTCCCAAGACGTTCCACTGCGAGTGCGATCTGCAGCCGCTTCGCCTCTAGGGAATGCCAACGTGGACTGTGTTCATGGCTTTGTCAAAGCTTCCATCTACGCTACAGGATCTTTCTTCTATTGTATGTCAGAGCACATCGATCATGCACCCTATAACTATGGGCATTGTTAAAGGTATCATAGATACCTCCATAAGGTAGAGATCAGCGTGCAGCTAAATCTTCATCCCTGAAGAATACAACACAAGCACTGCGCTCATACACAACAATGCCTAGGAAACACATTGTTCTTACTGGTGTGGTAGTCCGGCACTACAGTGACAGCGCTACGGAGTGAGGTCAAGACGAGGATAAATCTGTCACCCTGAGTTATAATTATAATAGTTTCCATCACGCCCCACTCCTTAATAACAATGTACACGATTGTTCCTGTAAAATTACCTAACCGGAAGACATTACATAACCAATACAGGTATGTGCTTTATTCCATCTCCTGTCAGCAGGAGGTAATGGTACACCTATTGTTTACTACAGATTTATGACCCCAGTGACGACATACAGTAATATTGCAGGTTAGGAACGTTTTGCAGATTTAAAACGCACAGACTCTTCTAACAATGTGCTCAGTGTTTTGTGCATGGCTGCATTAAAGGTCACCTGACAGCAGGATCAACCCTATCAGACCAGCCGTAATGCCTGGTAAGGCTGACCCTGCTGATTAAAGAATAACTTTCTTCCCCCAAAGCATCTGTGTGTTTAGCAGAAATTAGTATTTTTAAAAACAGGCAAATTAGGACTTAAAGCGGTTGCTCACCTAAGGGTACTTTCACACTTGCATTAGTGTGATCCAGCAGGCAGTTCCGTCGTCGGAGCTGCCTGCCGGATCCGCCCTTCAGTGTGACAACTGACAGCATTTGTAGACGGATCCGGGTGCGGGCGCTTGTCATGTGGATGGACGGATCCGTCCTGCAGTCTTTTTCACAGTTTTCCCGGTCGGTGCATGCGCAGACCGGAAGGACGGATCCGTCCTTCAGTTGTTTCGCAATGCCGGATCCAGCACTAATACAAGTTAATGTAAATTAATGCCGGATCCGGCATTCCGGCGACTGATCAGGCATTTTGGACGGACATAATAGCGCAGCATGCTGCGGTATTATGTCCGGCCAAAACGCCTAACAGTGACTGAACGGAAGGCACACTGATGCAAACTGAACGGATTTCTATCCATTCAGATTGCATGGGGATATGCCTGATCAGTTCTTTTCCAGCATAGAGCCCTTTTGACGGAACTCTATTCCGGAAAAGAATAACGCAAGTGTGAAAGTACCCTAAGACATCGGAGGCATGTCACCAGTGTCAGATAGGTGCGGGTCCTACCTCTGGGACCACACCTATCTACAGAACGGGACCCCTGAAGTCAGCGGAGAGCAGCCGTGCATGCACTCGCTCGGCTACTTTCAGAACTCCCATAGAAGTGAATGGAGAGCACGGTGCACTCTCCTTCACTTTTGGGGTGCCAGTTCTGTATATAGGTGCGGGTCCCAGAGGTGGGACCTACACTTTACATTGGTGGCATATCTAAGCAATATGCCACCAATGTACAAGATGAGACAACCTCTTTAAATGCACCAAGGGTGGGCACTAACCCTTCGGTGCACCTTAGGTCCTCTTCTCCGCTTGCTTTCCTTAACCAAACCCCCCCCCCCTCCTCCTTTCCACCTGGATGTCAGCCCCTGTCAATCAAGTTAAGGGGGCGTTTCTCGGAAAGCAGAGCAGAGGAGCTAAGGTGCACCCAGTGGCTAGGGTCTGCCCTCAGTGCACTTAAAGGGGTTGTCTCACTTCAGCAAGTGGCATGTATCATGTAGAGAAAGTTAATACAAGCCACTTACTAATGTATTGTTATTATCCATGTTGCTTCCTTTGCTGGCTGGATTCATTTTTCCATCACATTATACACCTCTCATTTCTATGGTTCCGAGCACCCTGCAATCCAGCAGCAGTGACCGTGCTTGCAAAAAAGCTCCGGCTCTGTGGTGGCTAGGACCACGGGAGTGAGCATATACTGGCACCTATTCCTATAGTGAGCAAGCACGACCACCACTGCTGGATTTCATGGTGGTCTTAACCATAGAAACGAACAGTGTATAATGCGATGGAAAAATGAATTAAGCCAGCAAAGGAGGCAATATGGACAATCACAATACATTAGTAAGTGGCTTGTATTAACCTTCTCTACATGATAAATGCCATTTGCTGAAATGACACAACCCCTTTAATGCCTGCATTTTTTTAGTCTGCATTTTTTAAAAGACCCATGTCTCCTAAATGCAACAATGTATCACAGGAAGAAAGATATATTTTTAATGAGCAGGTTTAGCCCTATGGGAAGATTTATCAAAATTGCTTCAAGGGAAAACCGGGGCAGTTGCCAATAGCAACCGCAGCTATAATATTTTAGAGACCCTTATCAAAATGCAAGCAACAAATTATACCACTTTTCTTTTGCATTTGTTTTGATAAATTACCCCCAAATATTTATAAATTACATTTTTTTACAACTGTTGCCTTTCAAATTGGTACATTTTTTACAATAAACCCTTTAAGAAAGAACCACTGTTACCTTGGCAACGGTTTGCTCCGCAACAGTACTTGGTCGCCGTTGTCGTGCGTCAATCCTAGCCTCCACGGGGAAGCTACTTCTGTGAGATTTTAGTCTCTCCACCAGGAGGTAATAAATGGCAGCAAAGTGATTGTAACTGCGGTCCTGTAAAGACTGCAAGTAAAAACGCAACAGTGTCAGCGACCTGCAGTGGACGTGCCCCTGTCAAGATGAGAACTCATCAGTACACATTTAGTGATAGCGACCTCTTGAGATGGATGACAGACGATTATTAAAGAAGTGTGCCTCGGTGGTGAAAAATATAATCTACAGTGCGCGTAGATCGGCATGCACAGAACCTTTGTACAGCTTCTCTCATTAAAGTCTCTATTGGACTATGTAAAGTACATAGCGATCCTTCACAGATGCAGTGTACCGGGCAAGAGAGCCGGGATGGATCTATGTGTTTGGTCAAACTGAGTGTCAGTAATAAGTTATCTATGGCTATCCTTATATTTTTTTTAAATAGGTAATCATAAAGTCCAGTTGTGGAGTTTTGATGAAAGCAGTTTCTTACCTCTATGGTCTTCTGCTGGTCTATCCCCAAGCTGTGCATGAGTCTCAGGACTTGTTCATTGTATTGCCCAATAGAAGCTTCCTTCTCTTGGTTCTGTGCATACAGGACCGGTCGGTTCACTGGAACCTCCGTCATCATCCATTTGTGCTCTTTGATTTGAGCAATAGAAAGACGTTTTGAGGGCTCTAGCACCAACATCCTTCTAATTAAGTGCTCACATTCTACAAAAAAAAAGGGAAAAAAAAAACCCAAAGAATTAATCATATATATCAAAAAATGTAAAAGAAGTGCTCAAATATGGATGGAAAGTGTCGACCCAGCAACTAGGATAGATGAAGACTAGAGTTGAGCGAACTTCTATTTTTAGTTCGGCGTCGGGTTATCGTAGCATCTAGGGCTGCACGATATGGGAATTTTGTGCGATTGCGATTAGGGCCCTAAAAATTGCGATAACGATATGCGATGCGATATTTTAAGGGAATTGTGCTAGAGGTCTATCTGCTTGGATTTTCGAGGTAAAAGCGCACACAGATGACTGATAATGTGAAATGTAGTTATGCTGAACTCAAGAACTGAAAAATAAAATACATATTTGCATTACTGCAAAAGTACAAAATACAAAACTTGCCATTTTCTTTAATAGCGCTGCACAGAACAGATAAATAACATAGATATAAGAACATGTGTTCATTAAAGAGGACCTTTCACTGGTCCACAGTTTATCTGTTAAAGGTATGTACATGGAGAGCGGCACCCAGGGATGACCCTGCACTTACTTGTATCCCTGGATGCCGCTCCGTTCGTCCTCTGTAGCCCCGGTATCATATCCTGAATATAAGCTGAGCGCTGCGATTGGCCAGCGCTCCAGCCCTGGGAGAAGGAGACGCCCAGGGCAAAAGAAGAAGTCTCCGCCCCAGGCAAAATTACAGCAGCAGGAGCGCCGGTACCGGGGGCTTCAGAGGACGAACAGAGCGGCACCCAGGGATACAAGAAAGTACAGGGTCATCCCTGGGTGCCGCTCTCCATGTACATACCATTAACTGATAAACTGAGGACCAGTGAAAGGTCCTCTTTAAAAATAACGACTTTCCACCAGCCCCTCCCCCCTCCCCGCACTGTAACTGATGTATCGCTGGCCGCGCTGTGCAGCATAGCGGCCGGAGATACAGTGTCAGTGTCACGTAGAAAGTCAACCATCGCTTTATAAGACGCACTGCCACCCCCCCCCCACTTTTGGGGGGAAAAAAGTGTGTCTTATAAAGCGAAAAATACGGTAATATAATTTAAGCATTTTTGGGTCAGCAAATTGCGATTGCGATATGGCGATTAATTGCGATTACGATTGCTTTCGCGATATATTGTGCAGGCCTAGTAGCATCCCGTTATGGATTCCGCTACCGCGGACCATAACGGCATTTGGAATCCATAAGGGGCTGCTTCATTGAACCTGAACCTTGGACAACCCTAAGGACCTGGGGTGACGTCACAGTCATGAGATCAGTGCAGGGGGCGTGGCTCAGTACTGGATCACCTCTTATCCAATCCAGTGCTGAGCCACGCCCCTGCACTGATCACATGACGGTGACATCACCCCAGGTCCTTAGTGTTGTCCAAGGTTCGGGTTCATTGAAGAATCCCCTTATGGATTCCAAATGCCATTATGGTCCGTGGTAGCGGAATCCATAACGGGATGCTTAGATAACCCGAACCCGAACTTTGGACGCCGAACTAAAAATAGAAGTTCGCTCAACTCTAATGAAGACTCCTTCCATGACACAACCAGTGATCTAACTATAGGAGGCGCGAGGTAATAATCACATTAGAGATGGCCCAATGGCCCCTTTATTGTAAATAGCACATGGTAGGTGGGGGGCCGGATTTTACATTGGAGCCCAAGAGCTTCTCTGGAAACAGCAGCGGTCTCCATCTTCAGTGCCAAAGTGAAGAAATATCTATCACATTACAAAACTATATAGAGCTGCGTCATATTTTTAGCTCCGTGTGGCCAATGACTAAGAGATCACACATTTTGTAAAATTGTGATATTTATGTAATGTTTTTCTTCTCAATGACAAACTGCATTCAGTTCTGAGCCTTGGAGTAGATGACAGACTGGCTACATGTTACTACATGCGAAAAGGGGTTAAATATAAGCTGGTCTGCCTCAGGGGACCACAGTTTAATGAAGTTCCATACGTCACAGCTATAGCCTGAGGTCTGTGTTTCCACCACAAAGAATCTGGAGAAAGATTATGGCTTTGTTTTCATTATTAATCCTGTCGTTCTCTGCTTGTTGTAACCCTTCGGACGGGAAGGAGGGACAGTGGACACAGGGATGAGAATGACCTCGAAGTATTTCTGTCAAACTGTGACGGGCGATACTGCAAGCCAGATCGAAGACACATACGAAAATAAAGTCACGTAGACCACAAAACCAACGAAGGCTGAAAGATTCTCAAAATCTAGCAAAAACATTCCAAAAAGCCAGCAAGCCACAAGAGTTGGACGTACAGATGTAGCAGAGCAAGCCTTATTCTTTAACGCTTCTTTCATGAACCAAGACAATTCCGTAAATCGAATCCGTGGATTACGTTTTCGTTATCGATCAGCTCTGCAGGGGCACCACTGAGCATACAGGTCCACAATTACAAATGCGACTCAACCTTGACTTTGGAAAAAGTGTCAAAACGTGGCACTTCTAGTTTAAAGGGAACCTGTCACCAGGAAATTCACTGATAAAGCAGGCACACTGCCTTGTAGGGCTCACTCTGCTGAATATAATGACACCTCTCACTTGGTGATCTGTTGCTTTATTGTGGAGAAAAAGTACTTTTAATCCATATGCTAATGAGCTGATTGGAGTCCAGCAGTTGATATGAGTCCAGCGTTTTTTCTATTCAGAGCTGTAGCCCCTCCCCTATTCACTTCTTTAGATGCAAAAGGGGCGTGGTTTATTACATCATTCATTCATTTTAATAATTGGCGGGAAAATGAATAACAGGGAATGCTAAGGTATTATATTACTGAGGTAAAAAGAAGGGAGAGTAATATACTATTGAAGTTAGTAATTATAATATGGGCTAGTTTGTTCATGGGGAGATAAACACTTTTGATAAACAATTATTAAAATGAATGAATGATGTAATAAACCACGCCCCTTTTACATCTGAAGTGAATAGGGGAGGGGCTACAGCTCTGAATAGAAAAAACGCTGGACTCATATCAACTCCTGGACTCCAATCAGCTCATTAGCATATGGATTAAAAGTACTTTTTCTCCACAATAAAGCAACAGATTACCAAGTGAGAGGTATCATTATATTCAGCAGAGTGAGCCCTACAAGGCAGTGTGCCTGGTTTATCAGTGAATTTCCTGGTGACAGGTTCCCTTTAAGACCCATTTATGGATGAAGTGTTAAGCAAATGAAAAATCCAGTGCACCTAGGACATCGAGAAAGCATAGCACAGCTGGAAAGGGGCATGGCCTAATTGTAAAGAGGTGACGTTTTGCGGCAAAATTTTGGCACAAAATTCTGTTGCAAAGTAAGCCAATCATTAGGCAGTATAAAGTTTGCTAAAAGTGTCTAGGGTGCGCCACTGTGATAAATGAAGTGCTCTCTCATTGAGTTGCTTCCCGGTCCCTCCCCTTTGCTCGGAGTGACAGCTGCAGTGGTCTCCTGGTTGGATGCTACAGCTGTCACTCAGAGCAGGGGGGAGGGGCAGGGAAGCAGCTTAATGAGAGAGCACTTCACAGTGAAGTTCTGCATCCTCGCAGTTGTGGGAGCAGAACCTAGCAGAATAAAAGATCATACTCACACTTCTCCTGATGACAAAAGCTCCACAAAAGGTATGACTGTACTGCTCTCTTGGCCCGTACATAGTACTGTCAGCAGTTTTGCATGTTTAGGGCCTCTTTCACACTTGCGTTGTCCGGATCCGTCGTGTACTCCATTTGCCGGAAGTGCCCGCCAGATCCGTAACAACGCAAGTGACCTGAAAGCATTTGAAGACGGATCCGTCTTCAGTATTCTTTCAGCGTTACTATGGCAGCCAGGACGCTATTAAAGTCCTGGTTGCCATAGTAGTAGTGGGGAGCAGTATACTTACCGCCCGTGCGGCTCCCGGGGCGCTCCAGAATGACGTCAGAGCGCCCCATGCGCATGGATCACGTGATCCATGCGATCACGTGATCCATGCGTGTAGGGCGCCCTGACGTCACTCTGGAGCGCCCCGGGTGCCGCACGGATGGTAAGTATACCGCTCCCCACTACACTTTACCATGGCAACCAGGACTTTAGCGTCCTGGCTGCCATGGTAACCATTGAGAAAAAGCTAAACGTCGGATCCGTTGATGCGCCGAAACGACGTTTAGCTTAAGGCCGGATCCGGATTAATGCCTTTCAATAGGCATTAATTCCGGATCTGGCCTTGCGGCAAGTGTTCAGGATTTCTGGCTAGAGCAAAAAGCGCAGCATGCTGCGGTATTTTCTCCGGCCAAACAACGTTCCGGTCCTGAACTGAAGACATTCTGATGCATCCTGAACGGATTTCTCTCCATTCAGAATGCATTCGGATTATTCCTGATCAGGATTTTTCCGGCATAGAGCCCCGACGACGGATCTCTATGCCGGAAAACAAAAACGCTAGTGTGAAAGAGGCCTAAAACCGCTGACAGACTGCATTTAAATTGACCAATTAACACTCAAAAAAGGAAAAGCTCACCGCTCTGGCGCTAAGAGCCCCACCCCCCTCAGACTGGAAATGAAGTCATGTGACTGTGGCAACCTATCACTGCCTTCAACAGTGACATGTGCCACTGATCAGCTAAGTATAACGATGCACAGGATTTAAGGAAAGCTACTGTTAAAGAAGCTGTCCCAGGAATAACGATCCTCTGTGGGGACAAGTGATCACTCTAGCCATCGCTTGCTCCCATACAGCGCTGGCGATTGTCCGACGCAAACCAGGCAATTATCAGGAACATCTGGTTCATTCACGATATTTGCCTTACACATCAGTCTGTGTAAAAGGACCTTTAGTGTAGTCACTGAGTTATTCAATAAAAAGCATCTGTATAGCGCCCCCTGCTATTTGTTCTTTTCCTCATTTCTCTGTCCACCTTGCTGGTGGTGGTCGCACATGCTCAATTCTATCTTTCCACTGCTACCAGCTATATCAACTGTTAGAAGCTATGACAGTCACATAGTGACAGCTGCTACAGAAAGGACACACATCCTGAGCTGTGAGAGGCAGAGTGCTACAGCAGAAAGGACACGCTCTCTGAGCTTCCAATCTAAAATAAATCTGGCAGAGCAATGAATAGGGAGATCTCTGGATCCATGTAAGGTACAGGGCTGGGCCTAGCTGTGTTAGAACGAGACTGTCATGTCCTATATGATGATTTAGTACATGATTTTTATTTTTTGCATTAATCATGGGATAACCCCTTTAAGATAAATACTGGGACAGAATATAGAAATAAATCTGAAATGCATGGGTGGGCTTACATCTGACTGAAGCTTATTAGACAGGGGCTTTAGATCCAAGCATTGGATTCCAGGCTCTTAGGCCATCAGGATATCATTGTTATTCCATGGGCATTATCATACGTCATCCCAGGAGACGGATTTTGATTGCAAACATAAAGTTAATTAAATGACGCTCAGAAACAAAATACCAAGGTAAAGATGCTTTGTAAATTGAAAGAAACACATGAACACGCAAACCACATCGATCCTGCAGCGTTTTAATTGTCAAGATACATTTCATTTCCAGCGACGTCAAGCAGATGAGCGCAGCCGGTGATGTCTGAAAGGTTTGTCCACTCGGGAACACGCTGCTTAAGAGACGGATGATGTGGGGGGAAATCCCTGGTGCTCATCTAGTTACTGAGAACGCCGGAGCAAAGCATTGTGGGTAAAGTCATTTAAAAGACAACTTCAAGATTGCTCGTCTGCTCAGAATGAAGTCCAATAAGGGCCAGATCACACGACTGATTTTGAAATACACGCTTAAGAAATCAGCGCAGAAAATCCGTCTTTTTTCAGCACAAAAAAAAAAAAAAGGGCTCACTTCAAATCAGCGCGAAAAAAGCGCTCACTTCAAATCAGCGCGAAAAAAGCGCTCACTTCAATACAAAGCTGAATTTTCAGCTGGAGGTTTTTCAAGCAGATTTAAAGCACGTCTGCACCAAAAAATGTGTGGAAAACGCACACAAAAAAAAAAAAGCATGGACTTTCATGGAGCTGTTTTCTGCTACTGATTAGAGATGAGCGAACATTAAAAAAAAGTCCGGTGTTCGGGTTGTGGCAAGTCTCGCATCCCGTTATGGATTCCACTATAGCGGCATATGGAATCCATAAGGGGCGGCTGCCACCAACCCGAATTGTTGAACAGCCGGACGACCTGGGGTGACGTCACCGTCATGTGATCAGTGCAGGGGGCGTGGCTCAGCACGGGATCAAATCCAGTACGCCGAACACCGGACTTTTTTTTAATGTTCTCTCATCTCTACTACTGATTCATTTCAATGGGAGACTCAGCTCTGATTCTGCCCCAAGATAGGACATGCTGCTTCTGTCAAACACGTGTAAAAAAGAAGCAAGTGCTGCTTCCCAGTGAAATAAATGGGAGGCTGTTTTGAGAAGTTTTTTGTAGCGGATTTGAAGCTGATTTTGAGGCAGAAATGCTCCAAAATCAGCTCCAAAAAACTGTGTGTAAACAGGCCCTAACACGTCATTCATTTACCAGCTATGAGCAACATGGCCATTTATTGTATCTTTTTATTATTTTTTTTAATAAAGGAGGCCCTTTGTGTTAAAGGGGTTGTCCAGGATTAGAAAAACATGGCTGCTTCATTCCAAGAAACGCTCCACGCCTGTCCATGGGTTGTACCTAGTACTGCAGCTCAGCTCCATGGAAGTGAATGGGGCTGAGCTTTAATATCACACAAACATGGGGAGACGTGGAGCTGATTTGGAAGAGAGCGGCCATCTTTTACAAGTCCTGGACAACCTCATTAGCATTTACTATGTTATCCCAACCTGGCTATAGTGTATTGGTAATGTAGACAAGGCACTGCATTCCTTTTTTCAAAGCCAAAAATGACCCTGTGATGTACACCTTCGGGACCATGTTTTTTTTTATGATTGCGTTTTACCCATTTATGGCTAAAACTATTTTTTTCCAATTAGTCTTTATTAAAAACATTGAGCCGTCCTGTCACAAAGGGTTAACTGTTATTCTAGCCGTGTGAACGGTACTTTCACTTTGTGTCGGTCATCTAATAACCCTTATCGCTAAATTATGAAAATGTCATAAACACTTATTTATCATCACTGAGGGCAGCATAAAATAGTGACAGAAATGCTGATTTTAGCCGTGTGTCACTCATGTGCTAAAAGTAAGTGGTTGGCGAGAACCAGCATCATAATCATTACAGCTCAGGCCTTGAAAAGAGTGAAATCTCCCTGAGAAGAGTCATGGTTATTCATAATCTCCTGCTCTGTCACCCATCTGCTGATGATTGGCAGTTCTCTCCTAGAGAGAAAGGAGACAACTCGGTAGAAGCCTGTCAGTCATCAGCAGGTGGGCGGGAGAGCAGGAATTCATGAATAACCAGGACTCTTCTCAGGTGGCCGGGACTCTTCTCCAGGTCCAGTCTGCAAGGATTGTGATGTTGATTCTCGGCAACCACTTACTTTTAACTTATAAATGATAGACTGCTGCAATTAACTCACCTGTCTCTACTTTATACTGCTGTTAGTATGGGCAGCATAAAGGTGACGACAGGTTCCCTTTAAGCCACATTCTTATCAGTAAGGCAAGAATAGAGCTTTAATGAGTGTTTATAAGGTCACAGATATGGAGCCGTCAGCTCCCTCCCTGACAGAGCAGAGAGAAAATACAGATCCTGCTAGCAGATAAACTCAAAGCTATGCAGGGAAAACAGCTCATTATTTTTTCATAAAGACCAATTGAAAAAAAGATTTTCAGCTCAAAATGAGTACAATGCAATAGTAAAAAAAATTGCCACCGAAGGTGTGCATAGCATTTAAAGTGATACTCTGCTAGCAGACCACCAGACAGTATGGGGATGAGCGATGGCATACCATAGGAGGAGATCTCTGGATCTAAGAGCAGCTGTCTCCTCCCCTAGGTAGCAAACAATTGCCGGGAAGGGAATGGTTCTGTCCCTACAATCGCTTGCAGATCTGCCTGTGTAATAAGGGCTTAAGACTAACCTCACATTTGCGGCAAACCTAATCCGGCAGACTGTTACGTAACACAATCCAACATGGCCAGATATTGCCGTGCACTGCTGGATCCCAGTGACTATAATGGGATATGGCAGCTCCCTGCATAAATGCCGTAGCGTGCAGCGATTTCTGTCTGGCCGAATGCCGGGATTTATGTCGGGGAGCAGCCGGATCCCCCCTGCCGGTTCCCATTATAACCCATGGGGTCCAGTGGGCACGCGGCACTATCCGGCTACGTCGCATCTGGAGAACCCCGGCAGGCTGTTCCAGCAGAGTAACTGCTGTGCCGACACATGATGCGTATTACTCGCAGATTTTAAGCGTGGATTTTCAAAATCTCATCAAATTTCTGCATGTGAATCAACCTGCGGAGGAGACTTTGAAATCCACAGCGTGTTGTTTGTGAGGATTTTCAGTGAATATTTTATACTTCGGAGAGCAAATCCCTCACAAAATCTGCAAAAAAAACTGCATGGGGATTTTGCATGTGGATTTGACACAGAAAAGTAGAAATTTATCTACATAAAATCCACTGCCTGTCTGAATGGGGCCTCAAGCTCACAGAACGGACTAATATTTGGAGTGTGGTTGAAAAACGTACAAATCCGACTGCTCAGGGATGCAATTCCACGGTAGCTGGGGCCCGGCAGGTTCTATCAAATCCTATAAAGCAGAGCAAGTCCTGCAAGTATGACAACCTGACATGACACCCGAGAAATGATCATTGTAATCTGCAGTAGCTAAGAAGAAGAACAAACACAGAGTCACCTGACAACCCTAATCTGACACCCATGTCTTACTTCCTGGCAGCAGTCTTCTTATTATAAAGCATCTGAAGATCCGTCTGCCTCGTAATTACATTGGGCTAGACAAACATTGCTGATTCCAGGTTCTCTCAACCTCACATTACAGGTTACTGAGGGCAGCGGAGGCTTCTTCTAAAGCATCTTCCCAGCAAGGTGTGGTTTGATTTCTGAGAGACCTCTCTCTAAGGACCTCATTCTACAAAAACAAGAAAGAACAGAGGAGAAATATCTAACCCCCCCCCCAAAAAAAAAAAAAAAAAACACCTGCTGTTTTGGCTTCTCTTTAGCGTCTATGGCAGGGGGAGATTTATCAAAACTGGTTTAAAGTAGAACTGGCTCATTTGCCCATTGCAACCAATCAGCTTCCACCTTTCATTTTCCAGAGCTCCTTTGGGAAATGTAAAGAGTTATCTGATTGGTTGCTATGGGCAACTAAGCCAGTTCTTCTTCAAACCAGTTTTGGTAAATGATGCCTGTACATCTTTTGTCCACACAAAGCACAGGCAGCCATTTTGTAAGGAGAAAGGACCAGTGGCTTCTGCTTGCAAGGTCGGCTGCTTCCAACGTGTGTGGGCAATGGCTGTAGGAGTCATAGGGATATGCTGAGTGTACAGAGGTGGGTAAGCCATACTGGAATGGGAATAACAGAGTACTTATATTCCTATTACATTACATAATCGTGTCAACAACCAGCACTGCGCTCACGGTATGAATCATCCGAGTCACGCGTACATTATTCATGAAATGCAAATCGTACCTTCAGACATGAAATATGGAATCCGGAATCTTCCCTCCAGCACTCGCTGTCTGAGGATCGGGAGCGTAGGACCGTCGAATGGCAACGCGCCACACACCAGGACGTAGAGTACAACCCCCATGCTCTGCGAGAGAAGAGTTACAGGGGGACATGAATATTTCCATGGCTCATCTGGTGGAATTATTCTCAGACGAGGCCATTAAAATAAAAACACTTGCTTACAGATGCAGCAGAGCTATATTTGTTATCGGATACCTTCAGCTGCATCCTCTGTGCGTTTTATAATAAGTTAAGCGGAGATAATAAAGTAGGTTTTCCTACAGGACAGTCTAAATAGATATGATCGACCGGGCCAAAAGACAAACTCCGCTTTGCTACATTTTCTACATGAATGTATATAAATACATAGTTCGTGGACAAGACAATTAAAAGGATAACGGCATTCGGCTAAGGGTGGCGGCATTCGACTGTTCTGCTTGAAGGTCAGACGATTTTTCGTTGTTAGCTGTGACGAGAACTATACTTCCCTGCCGTTCGGTTCCAGCTCCGTGGGTCCTGGGCTGTCCTCTCGAGACCTTCGGTCCCTGCACCGATGTGATCACATGCACTGCTGCAGCCAACGACTGGCCTCAACGGTGACATGTCCCCAAGTGGCACCATCACTGCTGGGTCAAGTGCTGCATAGGGGACACCTCACTGCTGAGGCCAGTTATTGGCTGCAGCGGCACAAGTGACCCTGTCCACGCAGGAAGTTTCATGCATAGGCCGGAAATGCAGTCAAGATGGCCCAGGAAGGAGTGGAGGGGTGCAGGTAAGTACAGCTCGCAGTGTGGAGCCCGCTGCATGCATTCACCGGAGACGTGAACGAAGCCTAATCTATATAGCTGGTCTTAAACATGCCTACATATTGAAATTGGTCACTTTTATTGTCACTCACTTTACTCCATGTACACCTTTAGTATACCATTTTAGTTGCACCATATTTTTCACACGGTCAGTGTTATTCATCAGAAAGAAACAGAAAAGAACGTCAGATCCGCCGCGTGTGTCACACTGCGGATTTTGTTGCAGAAATTTCCGCAACTAAAAATCAGTTCCATTCATCTGAACGGGGCGTGTGGAAATCCATGTGCTCGCCCCCAATTCAAATGAACGGAACTAATATTACAGTCGCGGAACGTTCTGCAACAAAATCTGCGTGAAGACTCCCTAATTGGCAAGAAAACTATCATCTGTTTCAAATGAACTCATCTCATCAGTAATGGTGGTGGGAGGAGGAGGGGTTCAAAGTCACAGACCGGTCAGGAGTACCTGAATGCTCTATGGGTGATGGGGTGAGAGAGAAATTAGCCCCAAGAGCTAGCACGCATACAATCCCTGATATACCACATGCAATACAAGTCACATATAGCAATACCCATATATCCAGCTGAGGTCCCTCATACTGCTGTCCCTCAAACACTTCTGGGGCTGCGTATGGTGGGCTGCCGCACCACGTGGCTAGGGGTTCTCCAGTCTTGTAGAAGTTTCCAAAACCAAAGTCTATGGAAAGATAAAGAAAAAGAAAACTATTATTTCAACTTGTAAGACAAGAAATATTAAAATCAATTTGAGTTTTTGCTGCCTAGGAATGTAAACAAGACTGTTCTCGTTCACTGACTGCAAGCAGATATCTTAAAAACCTAAAAGTACAGAATATTAAAAAGTTGTAGATATTTTCATTTACACAGTAGCCCCTTTAAGTACTCCAAAGGTCACCCAGTGTACACCGAAGGGTCGGATTACCATATGTCTTGTATTGTAATCATACTGGTCTTCAGCGACAACAGACGTAATGTCTGGACATCTGCCCTCAGGACAGGAGATACATTGCTGCACTCTATTAGACCACGGAAGGTATGAAAGGAACCTTAACTAATAGCTGGATCCTGCCGCCACAATAAAAAATGATTCATATTTGATCTAATACGGACAGCGTTGTGCGTGAGAGCTAGTGATGTCACCACGTGTTACCAAACCAATAATGACCCGTTCCTCCGAGTCTCCAATAACGTATCACCACTACCTGCAGCATATGACCCCACAAGAAAATAAAAATTCCATTTGTGGATTGTAATTACTGTCAGCTCCATGCAAAGCAGCTTTACTATTCCATTTACTGCTACTTTAGAAAGTGATATCTCTGCAGCAGTAATTTGAGTCAGAATCACAGCACTGGATAAAGCAGATCTATCTCCCTCTAGCACAGCAGGAAATCACAGCACCATCTAAGGCTAGTTACTGTTGCGGCAGATAATGCCGGGAATCGTTGGGATACAAACTGCAGCATGCCCATCGGCATCCGGCTGTTCTCTGCCAAATCAATCAGCCAGAATTCATACTGCAGGTGTGAATCGAGCCTAAGGTGATATCCTCAAGAAAGTGAGGAAAAAAAGGCCATTAAACTGCAAAGCGGTCCATTTTTCACACCCGTTTTTTTCATAGATGACTTTCTCAAAAGTGGCCATTAAAAACGCCCCTTAAATCATATGGGGACAGTGGAGGCATGAAAACGGACAAAAGAGGACATGTCATATTTAGGGATGAGCAAACTTGCATTTCAAGTTTGGCGTGCAAGGTTCGGTTTCAGGTTATCTAAGAATTCCGTTATGGAATCTGCTACCAGGGACCATAACTTAGCGGAATCCATAACGGAGTTCTTAGGGTACTTTCACACTGGCGTTTTTGATTCCGTTTGTGAGATCTGTTTCAGGGGTCTCACCAACGGTCCAAAACGGATCAGTTCAGCCCCAATGCATTCTGAATGGATAAGGGTACGCTCAGAATGCATCAGTTCGGCTCCGTTCCGCCTCTATTCCATTTTGGAGGCGGACACCAAAACGCAGCATGCAGCATTTTGGTGTCCATCTGAAGAGGCGGAGCCTAACGGATCTGTTTTGAATTACAATGTAAGTCAATGGGGACGGATCCGTTTTTAATGACACAATATGGTGCATTTGAAAACGGATCCGTTCCCCATTGACTTTCAATGTAATTCAAAACGGAACCGTTTTGGACTTTGTAATTTTTCTTTAAACCTAATGCAAACTGATCCGTTCTGAACGGATACAAACGTTTGCATTATAGGTGCGGATCCGTCTGTGCAAATAACAGACGGATCCGCACCAACGCCAGTGTGAAAGTAAGATAACCCGAACCTTGCACGGCAAACTTGAAACACAAGTTCGCTCATCCCTAGTTTTATTCTTTGACAGTTGGTATTCACGGTCCGTTAAAAGGATGGATGTGTGAACGCACCATAGACTGTCATTGCACTGAAAATGGCTGTTGAAAAAGAAAAAGCCCATCTTACAGCTGTTTTTCACCGTCATGTGAATAGGGCCCTATGCAGCAATCACTAATTAGGCAAAGCCTTTTACTAAACATTTGCAGCTGAGGAAACACCTTTGTCAGTGTTTTTACATGCTTGTAAAAAATGGTACAAGTTTCAGTGTTTTTCATGGTTTCATTTTTAATTTTTTTATGTCCTATAGAGAAGCCTATGAGAACAAGTGACAGAAAAAAAACAAAAACGTAAATGACGTAATGTTGTGAAAACACCACAAAGTCCCCTTTTTGTCTGTGCAATGTTAAGACGCACAGCCGGTGTCAAAAAGTTTTCGACAGTTGGGCGGGAGGAGGGTATAGCAAGGGCATGTTGGGGGCAGTGCTGGGCCGAGACCCTGGCCCGAGCAAATTTACTAACATGTGCACCTGGAAACTACGCCAGCTGGAGGATTAGCTACATTTATGATGAGGCACACGCGTTTTTCTCCATCATGAAAAAAAACAAACAACTGCATTAAAATTGCATTACATGAACAAGGCCCAAAACTGACCTTGCACATTACACAACGGGCATGCTCAGACTGGCTAGGCATGCATGTTTATTTAAATAGGGAAAGGTGAAAAAATAGGGCACCTAGAAATTTATATACTTCGGGAGAACAAAGGATGGGTCATATTGCATCCAACATGCCCGATACTCCTTTCTTTCCGAGGTTGGGAAATTGCTGGCCTGTACACATTAGATCATCGATGGGTCACTCTCAATGGATCGGTTTTAATGTGTACGGTCACTAATGTTATTCAGGGTTAAATCCAATATTCAAGTTTCCACAGTGAAATCGAATTGTGGTAAAGCGGCCTACGAGTTATTTTACCCTTCTACATAACTCCGTCCAATGCTGATCTTTTGGCAGAAAAGTCATTACGGTACAGGGGTTAGCCTGGGACCTGCGGCAGCTAAAAAAAACTGCTGTGGATGATCCGAGCTGCTGACTGAACCATATCAGCATTGCTGGATTGCTCACAGCCATGTGAATGCCATGTGGCCTGCAAGCAAACAGCAGAGAGCGACGCCCCGATGAAGTGGGCGCTCAGGATCCTTCCTCGTGGAGTTGTCGGACGCAAACTCGCAGCTAATTAACAGCAGAGGCTTTGTGATGGACAGATCGACAGAAATGTGTCTGTGCAGCCGGCATTACGGGAACATTTGCTTCCCCCCACTCCTCGCGCAGTCAGCGGTCTCATTCCTAGGGGCAAAATACTGACCCCTCTATTACTCCGGTTACATAACAAGAATCTGTAATTACTGGGATTGGGAATACAGGCTACACAGAGAACAGAGTGTTCCTGAACTTCTGCAGGAACGTCATCGCGCGGACACAGTGAACACTGTACCTGAGGGGTCGGGGGGCAGTATTCGCAGCCATTTGGGAGGCGATTATTAATCTAAATACAATGCGGGCCATTATATCACTCATCCAATGGTTCAGACTTCAGCTGATGCTGCAGGAAGGGCACGCTGACTATTTCGGAGATATAGAAAACATAACGAGCAGTAAAGACGCGGCAATACTATATTTCATTAGTATTCCTGAATAGCAAATGCATTGCACATTTATATAGTGTCTACCCCGCCATACTGCTACATACATAAAATGAGCAGGAGTGCACATTATCAGAAAATTTGCACAAGCCTTATACTTCACAAATATAGACTACTTTTTATTTTTATTTAAAAGGGGTTCTCCCATGAAAAATTATTCCACATTTTTGAAAGCAGCACCTGGATCTGAATACTTCTGTAGTTGCAAGTCATTTAAAATTAAAGGGGTTCTCCCATGCTTAAAGGGCTTCTGTCACCCCCCAAAATGCATTTTTCCTCAGCTGACATTAGCTATTTGCTAATGTCCGCTGATCTCAAACATACTTTTCTTACATTCCCCTGTGATTTCGTTCTTTTAAAATTCTTACTTTTATTATATGCAAATATCTTCACTACCAGCAAGTTGGGCGGTAACTTGCTGGTAGCCGTCGCATCCTCCGGTTGCCGACACGCCCCCTCTCCTCTTGATAGACAGGGCCAGCGAGCGCTCTCCTGCCGCTGGCCCTGTCTTCTCATTAAGTCCCGCGCCTGCGCCGTAACATTCTTCAATCGGCGCAGGCGTACTGAGTGAAGGACGCCAGCTCCGTCCTCAGTGCGCCTGCACCAATTACGTTGTGGGTAAAAATCAGAGATCATATAGTACATGACAACCTCTTTCTAACAAAGCCACAACCTCTTTCTAACATGGATCCAGAGATCTCCCTAGTCATTGCTCTGCTAGATTTATATCAAGCTGACAGCTCAGGGGGCGTGTCCATGTTTTCCCTATCACAGCTCAGGGGGCGTGCCCATGCTCTCCCCATCACAGCTCAGGAGGCAGTTGATGGATAACACTGAGCATGTGCGGCCATCTCAGTGAGCAGGACAAAGAAATAAAAAAATAAAACAGCAGGTGGCGCTATACAGATAGATTTTACTGACTAACTCAGTGGCTATACAAAATTTTTAATTACATGCAATTACAAAAGCATTCAGATCCAGGTGCTGGTTTGAAAACTGTAGAATATTTTTCGTGGGACAACCCCTTTAAGTATACGGAGTTATAAAAAAAAAAAAGGAATCTGTATAGCACCACCTGCCGTTTGTTTCCTTATTTCTCTGTCCACCTCATGGTGAGGTGGACACACATGTTCAGTTCCCTCTTTCAACTGCCACCCACCCTATCTACTGTTAAAAGCTGTGACAGTTAGGCCTCGTTCACATTTCTGTTTTTCACTGACGTGTGCGGTCCTGATTTTCCACGGGCAGCACACGTACCCATTTATTTTAATGTGCCTGCGGACATATCAGTATTTTTTTGTGTGACCGTGGGTCAGTAAAAAAAAAGGTGTGTTCATTCTGCTGCAGCTCAGGAGGGCACATCCTTTCTGCTACAGCTCTCTCCCCATCACAGCTCAGGGTGTGTGTCCATTTTAGTGCAGCTCTCTACCCGTCACAGATTCTAACAGTAGATATGGCTGGTGGCAGTTGAAGGATGAAACTGAGCACGTGCGACCACCTCAGTAGGTGGACGTGCACATTACTCACACAGGTTTGCATTCACTCTCTGAGAAACTACAGTGCATTTGATGATATATTAGTAATTTGAACTTGTATGTGATGAATTTGTAGGCGAAACGTGAAACTTGTAGGAGCTACATCTTGACATGGCTTCTTATTTAGCCATGAAACACAGATGATTCTATGCACATAAGTGCAGTGCAACCCTAATCTTCACTATGATTGTAGAGTCCGAACTCCGCTGTGCCAGGATAGCCATGATGTTAGCCTCACTGGCACCAGGTTCTGTATGAGGTAGGTGAGCAGTTTACATTAGGCCAGCAGTCACAAGATTAACTATAGGACATGTGGTTAGTGGTCTCATGAATGTAGCTGTAGCTGCTCCAAGTCATTACATCAGATGGAGGTCAGCCAGGAGCACAGTCAGAAGGTATAGTACAAGCCACATACCATGTCTAGAAGCACAAGACAAACACTTAATAAAAGACATCATGAACAATAAAGTAACTCTAGAGAACCTACTTAACCGTATCTACAGCCCTCGAAATACTGGTTTACAACTATTTTTTCACCATACAGACATCTTGACAGTTCTACTAGCAGCCATTTTGTTTTATATAAAGAAAAGGAAGCCCTATAACAAAAGTCTCACTCCTGGTGCTGGTTCAAACTATTACCGCTACCAGTTGAAGCCAAAACATAAGGTCCTCGTTTAGAATGGAGTTCCACTAAGCACCACAGGCCTAATCTTATCTCTACTAGCAGCCATCTTGCTTTAGGCCTTACGCACACGGCCATGAGGCTGCTGTGCCCATGTTGTGGACCTCAAATCGTGGGTCCACAAAACAGAGGCACCGGACGTGCACACCGCATCAGTGAGGACCTGTTGACTTCAATGGGTCCGCAATCCGCAAGATGTGGCGAAAGATTGGACAAGTCCTATCTTTTTACGATGTGGAGGTACGAATCCGGAAGCCCACAGAAACGCACAAAAGCCCCATACCACAAAAGATAAGACATGTCCTATATTTTGCCGATGGCAGACTCATTTAAACCAATGGGTCCACACAGCGATGCGCAGTGCACTCAGCCAGTGCTCGTGGCGTGACGGCCTTGAGCATGAGGCCTTACATAGAGAAAAGGAAGCCTTATAACAAAAGTCTCAGTCCCGATGCTGATTCGTTCCATCACTTCTACCAGCTGAACCCAAAATGTAAGGTCCTTGTTTATAATGGTGTTCCAGTAGGCACCACAGACCTAACCTATATCTATGGCAGCCATCTTGTTTCACAATGAGAAAAGGAAGCCTTATAGCTAAAATTCTAACTCCTGGTCCTGGTTCATACCATTACCGCTACCGTATGAACCTCTCGGTTCATAATGGCGTTCCACTAGGCACCACAGGCCCAACCTTATCTCTACTAGCAGCCATCTTGCATTAAATAGAGCCAAAATTAAAAGAGCCTCACTGCTGGTGCTGGTTCATGCCATCACTGCTACCGGCTGAATGAAGACATGAAGTCCTTCATAATAACGGTCTTCCACTAGGCACCACAGGCCTAGCCTTAACTACGATGAAAGTGCTTAAAGGGAACCTGTCGTCATGAAAATGGGAAATCATCTGTGGGCAGCATGTTATAGAGCAGGATTTGTTCTATAGGAGATATAGTTTTAAGGAGAAAGTCAGTAAAATCTGTAATTTACTCATTTATTTTCTGCTCAATCTGATCTTTGATGTCAAGGAGGCGGTCCAATCAGTGACTGACAACTATTTCTATAGGCACAGAGCTGTCCATCACTGATAGGACCGCCTCCTTGACTTCAAAGCCCAGAATGAGCACGGAAATAAATAAGTCAATTACTAAATTTTACTGAATCGTTTCCCATAAAGCTATATATCAATCTGCTCAGCTCCTCCTGCTCTATATCATGCTGCCCGTAGCTCGGACAGACTTTAAGGTGGAACTGAAAAGGCAAATGTGAGGTTTCTACATCCAGATGGGTTCTTCTCTGCAGTGGGGATCTCATTAGGTCAAACAATATTCATTCTACATTGCATATAATAATAGTAATGCAGCATATAATCCAAATCATACAATAAAGGCCTCTCTTAAAATAAATTAGGTACATGTGTTATACTATAGAAATGTGCTCATGGTAAGTGATCTAAGGTCTGGAAACCAAGGCTGATGAATCGTGGGGTCTAAAACTGTCAGTCATTCTCATATAACTTAACCTTATATGCCTTCTGGTCAGATTTTATGCAGGATTTGTGCACGCCGTTTTGATTTTCTTGGCATGCACATGTTTATTGGACGTGTCAGCCAGATGTACAAAGGAGTCCAAAAATATGATGAAATTGCGTCACATTCAGCAGCCAAATGAAACCTGGCAAGTTCTTTGGCTCGCACGTAAGGGTCAACTTAGTTTGCTAACATCTCGCTCAACTGAGTGACTCATGAACACGCGGAAAGTCCTCACCTGGGGCTAAAAATGTGGTCACACAGAGAATACCACATTTCTCATGTTCGAGAATACATTAAACTGAGTAAAGGATTATTATAATTTTTTTTTTCCCTAAAGGGACTGTAATACTGATGAACAATTCCCGGCACCTCCACTGATAAGCTTCTGGAACAGACTACTGCTCCGCGCTACAGCACGGCTCCACATACTGGGTAGTAGGCATGAATGGTACTGCAGCGCTGATCCCATTCATTTAAAGGGAATCGGTTGACCTGATTTTGGACTATTATCTACAGTAATACATGAGTAATTACAGGTAAGGAGTGCAAATCACTATTTTTTATTTTTCTACTGACCCCCATTCCTCTGCTCTCAGGACTCAAATCTGCTGCTGCTCTGTTCTAACAGGTGCTGACACCGTATTTCAGTGCAGCTCTGAGCGCTGACAGCGGGGGAATGGAGGGTAGTAGGAAAATAAAAAACTGATCAGGACTCCAAATGTGCACTACTACTCATGCATTACTGTAGATAATGATGGAAAATTGGGGTGACATCCCGTGCCTGCGCTCTGCCTCGCATGGCCGGGGCATGCGCACTGTGAGTACAGCATCGCTGTAGCTACTGCGCATGCTCTGGCCAACCCCTGTGGCCGGAGCATGCGCAGTAGCTACAGCGATGCCCGTTCCACAGTGGGCATCGCAGTGTGCATGCCCCAGCCAAGCGAGGCAGAGCACAGGCGTGGGATTTCACATGGAGAGGTGGAGGACGCAATGGAACGGAAGGGCGGGCAGAGGCTGGGGAGGGGATATTGACAAAAGAGGATAAGCAGCCTGCGAGCCCTCATTTACATATCAATAAAAGTCAGTTTTTACCGTAGGTGAACCAGAGAAGAACGCAACAAAGGTACCATTTGATTCATCTAAAGTTATGCCAGAACGCTATGTTAGCGGTCTATAATGTCCAAATGTGGTGACAGACTCCCTTTAAATGGAAGTGATGCTGTGCTCTAAATCCCTCCATTCTTCACTAATGGTGGTGGTGGTGGGTATTTTGGAGGGGACTCCAATGAGATTAACCAGTCTCTAAATGGACCAAGAACCAATATGCAATGTTAATCCAGAATATTTCATAATCCATCTGCTGTCAGGCATCATTATTGCCAGTGAATTTTATTGTGGACAACCACATTATTGTGCAGTGTAGAAAATGCCTGAAAGGAACTCCTTCTAGAAACGCTTGCACTACTGTATATTAGCTGGCTGGTCGTTCACTGTGCCGGCTTCCTCCACTGATAGAGGCCGGTCGCTAAAAAGTTCCAGCAACTAGCCCCATGGTGGTCAGCTCATTTCCAAAGGAGGTTGGTCTAAACCTAGGAGTCCTGCACATGGTCATATTTGGCTCCATTTTGCAAGAAGTCATGATAGGGCTTCAGTAAAATTGAGGCCTCTGCTGTACCTCCATATGCCTCTGATTTAATGGAAGTGTATGGACTTTTCTTTTTGGTACAGTTCCAGTTCAACAGAAAAAAACATGGCATGCTTTATATAAGGAGAGAAGAATATCTCCCTGGACCATGTCATACCTGTATGATATCACGTGGGGGTTGTGGTGGCTCCATCCAAGGGAGTTGTTTGGCCTCTGAACTTTCCGAGAGACTTTCTATATTTATCCACATTAGATATGCCCTTTTAAGTTCCTTAAAGGGGTTCTCTGAAAATGGCAACCACGGTTGAGATGGCTGGGCAGGGTGCAAAAGTTTTTTTCTTTTTTAAGGCGTCACCGGTCACAGGCACTCCATGTCCGGTGCTGCGCTCTCTTCTCCTCCACTTCTGGTGCTCGTAGAATGGGAAGTGTGATGTCCCATCTACATACACATCACTGCTGATGGCCAATCAATGACCTCAGCAGTGATGTGATCAGGCACAGCTTGTGATGGTGCCACCGCTGAGGGCATTAATTGGCAGACAGTGGCAATGTGCATGAAGGAAAAGTTCCTATGACAGACTTTTTTTTATCTTTTGCACTATTCCTGGCCATCTCAACATCGGTTTCCGCTACTCGACAGTTAACCCTTTAGAAAGGCCTTCTACACAACATATGCCAGGTTCGATCTCAATGTTAGCTGGTTTCCAGTGTGAAATGTCACTGGTGTTTTCGTAAACGAGACACACGTCTAGGTTGAGGGTCAATTTCCGAGCCAAGATAGAGTGAAAAAAATATTGCCGCAATGTTCTACAAATACGGTGCATGTGGTTGTGCCAGTCTTTTCCCTACTTTAGCCAATTCCACTATCTGACCCCCAATGTAATGGCAGATTTATTCTTTATCACATACTTGTACTGAACATTAAAGTGATGGCTTCATAAAGTCCCGCTGCTCAGTTGACCGCCACTCTGTAAATATCGGGTTAATCCAGCATATACCGGAGCCCATTAGCATCTGTATGTATGATATATGGAAAGTCCCTGGTTTGGAAAGCTGTGTAGGACATGTAGGATTAATTATTAGGCGCCTAATTACCAGCAGTCTGTGCTGTGCTCCCCTTTGTGATTATGGTAATGTCGAGGTAGCGGATGATTGGGCGGGAAGACGATGCTGATAACGGGAAGGTAGGAGAGAGATTGGGACAGCTAATTGTCAGATCTGACCCATTTCATGCCCTGAATGTTAATGAGCTGTTCTTGACGTCAATGCCGAGCGAGCTGTCCGTCAGCGAGGCAGAGCCAGCTATCGGGGGAGCTGGAAAAAAAAGGAAAGCAGTCCCTTTCACCTTGATTCACTCACACACAGCTGTATGCATGAGCAGCTGCACAGCGCAGGACGGAGCATGTCTACACGTTGCTCATACACAGAAACTAAAGAGACCGTGCATGGAGAATAAATTAATTCAACAAAGATATTGTGATTTTAATTCTCTGCAGGAGTTTTTTCTCAAGACTGATAGGTATTATATTAAAAAAAAACTTTAGGGCAACACTATAATATGGCCCCTAAGCCGTAAGGAAGGTAGGGCACTCAGACAGTACACATCGCTCAAAACGGTCTGATGTACGGCCCAATATGCAGCATTTGCCATGTTCCATATGGTGTTCAACGTCAGCCCATCTGTTGATGAGGTTCAATGATTCTCTTTTGTAACACTATAGTTTCACGTATCCAAGGTGCAGGAATTTCCAATAATTAAAGAGGACCTTTCACGGGTCCAGACACTATGAAATAAGTAGGGGGTTGTGTAGGGCATAGTGCAGGCATGTAAGATCACTTACTAGTTTATCTGTCTGGTGCTCCGTTTCTCCTCTGTGCGCCCCTTTACTTTTCCCGTCTGGTATCGAAATGAATATCATTGGTACAGGGAGGAGGAGACTGCACTGTTTCTCAATGGGCGTCTCCTTCTCCGCTTTTTTTGGACAACGCTACAGCCAGGGAGAAGAAGACACCCATTGAGAAACAGGGCCCTGTACCAATGATATTCATTTCCATACCAGGCGGGAAAAGGAGTAGGACTCCATACATCAACTGGATCTCCGCAAAGACCAATAGGTGCCAGATTACCAGATACTCTAAGGAGTCATAGAAAAATACATAAAACTCATAGAGGTCGAGATTAAGGACTTGCGTTTTCAAGTTCGGCGTACAAGGTTCAGGTTATCTAAGAATTCTGTTATGGATTCCGCTACGACTGACCATCATTTATGGTCCATGGTAGCGGAATCCATTAGGGAATTTTTAGATAACCCGAATCTGAAACCTGTACGCCGAACTTGAAAACACAAGTTCGCTCATCCCTAGTCAAGATGGAGGACGAAGCCCAAAATAAAACATTTAACATTTTTAATTTGAAGACTTTCTTCTGCTCTCGAGAAATTGCCAGTCTGTACTGCAATCAACAAGGGCCACCGAGCAGAATTTCAAGGATATAGAAGCCAGATGAAAGGAACGTCACTGTGTATTCCGTGAACATAAAGCCTGATTTGCTACTATCTGTATAAACGTGGAGAAACCGATATCCTGTAGGAGATTTTCTTCCTCCCAGACGATTGCACAGTTTGCATTGCATTCTCATTATGTGGTTGCCTTTCTATTTTTCAGCTCCGCCGTTAGCTTTGTGGCTAGAAGGAGCTGGCTTGTCTTTCAGTAGAAATCTACATTGTTTGGTTGCTGCTGTCACACGGATAACAGGTTGCCTGGATGCAATATAAACTGCAAAGTCACTTAGTGACATACATACGTGCTGTATCCTCAGACACGAGAACAGGCGGAAGAGTGAAAAGGCTCCTAATATTTTATATTAACGAGCCAAATAACGTGTTGACATCCAGTATGAACTGCTCATCTCAGAGGCCAAGGCATACGTAAGACCAGACCCTCCCTATACCTGTTGCATCTTCAGGCCCCAGGATCAGGGCACGGGTGAAAATGTTAGCACAGAGGGGACAGAGAGAATTAGCTCTATGTCAGCGCCAGAAAACTGGAGTCAAAAAGTTGCACATTTTGGCACTGCTCAAAAAGGTAGATTTTATTTGCAATTTTATGCCACTCTTATAATGATGGGGTTAGCTATGTTAACCCATTCGGGACAGTGATTTTTCTTCTTTTATTTTATAGATTTATATATTTTTTACATTTTCCGGAGCCATAACTCTTATTTTTCCATTCACCTAAACATTTGAGGGCTTGTTTTTTGTGGGTTAAGTTGTACTTTCTAATGGCAATATTTACTATTGCATATGATGTAATGAGAAGCAGGAAAAAATTCTAAGTGGGGTGGAATTGGAATAAAAAAAAAACGCAATTATGACATTGTTTTATGGGTTTTGTTTTTACAGGGTTCCCTATGAGATAAAAACGACAAGTTTTGATGCTTTAGGTCAGTGCAATTACATTGATACCACATTTTTTATAGCTTTTTTGTGTTTTAATACTTAAATTAAACTTTGAAAAAAATAATTTTCTGTTTGCATCGCCATATTCTAACATCCCATAATTTTACTTACCTCTATGGAGCTGTGTGAGAGCTCATTTTGTGAGAAAATCTGTATTTTTAATTGATACTATTCTGGGGAATGTATGACTTCCGCTCACTTTTTATTTGTTTTTTGTTTTTTTGGGGGGGGGGGGGGGGAGATGAAACGACCAAAAACAGTGTATCAGCAATTTTGATTTTTTTTTTTTCCATTACACCGTTTAAACGTACCAGATAAATACTTTTATATTTTAATTGTTCAGGCATTTTGGGACGTAGCGATACTCATTTTGAGAGGACTAGAGGACTTTAATATGTGATCATCTGATTTCTTCTCCCACATACTGCAATGATTTACTACTGCAGACTATAGGAGAACTGCAACCTTCCTATCAAGCCTTGCCACGGGAAGGGGCTGATAGGTACTTTGCTATGGCAGGCCTCAGAGCCTTCAGAAGACCCAGGGCTGCCATAACACCCAAACGCCTTTTGTGTGCAGGCTGTTCGGACACCAGGAGAGCAGTATTTGGAAGGAGTAAGATAAGCTTCTGGATGGTCCTCAGCAGCGTTGATTTGCTGTGAGCAGATAACTGATAGATGGATGCATTTTCAGTTGGATGCCAGGCACAGTTTACAATCTCTATATAGTTGTAGCCCCCTCTATGGCCACCTCATTATTGTCCTTGTGTAACGTGCCTCACAACAGGAATGCCTAACGCCACAATTAAGTACAATTGGTTTAATGAAAGTGGAGGGAAGGCAGCTGCTGGATGATTCAGAGTAATCCTGGGTTACTGAGACGTTGTCGGCTTATCTAGACATCAGAGTAGTGAGTGTTAGATAAGGAGGCGAATGCAAAAACAATCATATAAAATGGAAAAGTGATTCTACGTGGCTCTGCAGAATGGGCCAAACAAAGGATTCCAGGTGCTTTGATCACATTTTTCATTTATGTAAAATGATAGAATCAAGCCCTGAGATCCATGGGTAAAGGCTTTATGCTACCCTTGCTATTCTATACACATAATAAATCAGTTATCGCCCCTTACACAGATGGTGGATGTGGCTACCTAAAGCCTGTGTGTAATTACGAATCAGCAGAGTTTTAGTTTATATATATATATATATATACACACACACACACACACACACACACACACTAGGGAGAGTAACAATTATCCACAAGTTAAAGCCTTGATGGCCACCACTGGGGTGACTTCCCATCTTTAAAGGGGATGTCCCACTACAAACACCTATCCCTCTATGCCAGTGCTTCTCAATTATTTTCTGTCATGCCCCCCCTAGGAAGAAGAAAACATTTCGCGCCCCCCGCGAGACTGTAAATAGTATCATTTGTCTATAAAATTGTTCTAAGTACACCAATCTCCCCACAGTTGAGGGCCATTAACCCCCCCCCTCCAAATCATGTGCATGGTCCATTAACCCCCCCTCCCCCCCAAATCATGTGCAGGCTCCATTAACCCCCAAATCATGTGCAGGCTCCATTAACCCCCTCCCCCAAATCATGTGCAGGCTCCATTAACCCCCCAAATCATGTGCAGGCTCCATTAACCCCCCAATCATATGCAGGCTCCATTAACCCCCCTCCCCAATCATGTGCAGGCTACATTAACCCCCTCCCCCCAAATCATGTGCAGGGTCCAGGCTTCCCCTCCCCCAAATTATGTGCAGGCTCTCCCCCAATAGGGTCCAGGGTGGGTGGTCCCCCACCCACCCAATACTTACCTCCCTGGAAGCGCTGGATGCAGGCCTCTTCCGGCCTGTGTCCTGCTCTGCACTCTGCTCAGGCGGCGCGATGACGTCATCGCGCCGCCTGAACCGCTCTGATAGGCTGCCAGCACAAGGCCCGCAGCCTATCAGAGGAGCAGGGGGGGGAGACGCCTCTCCCTCCCCTGCCGCACAGCACAGCGATCTGTATCGCTGTCCAGAGGACGGCGATACAGATCACTATGGAGATGAACGCTTCCACAGTGGAAGCGTTCATCTCCTGTCACCTGGAGCCCCCCTTTACGGAGCCTCAACGCTGCTCTATGCCCAGGACAGCAGATAAGTATCTGATCAGTGGGACCCAGTTGATCACACCGGTCCCATTTGAATGGACTAGAGGTCATTCATGGATCTTGCCACTCCATTCAACTCTACGGGACTAGGAAATTATCGACATAGACATCAGTCCAAGTAATGGATGATGTCAGTGCACGTCTGCCCTAGGGTATGGATCAATGCCCCCAAACAGGATAAACTAACATCACAACCAATGGAGACAGCACTCTATATGCAAAATTAGTGTCCTTTAATCCAGGTGCGATGTTTCGGCTATACAAAGCTTGAAGAAGGCATAGCTTGTGATTTTGGTTCAACTCTACGGGACTGGCGGAGATGGCTGAGCACTTGTCCTTGGCTATCTCCGTCAGTCCCCTAGAGATGAATGGAGTGACCGTACGCATGCGTGGACGATGCTCAATTCAAATGGGGGAACTCAGGACCCCCGTTCTCGAGCTGGTCAAGCCTCCGCCAATCAGATAGTTATCCCCTATGAGAATAAGTGTTTGTAATGGGACAACCCTGGAGCTGCATACAAACTTTCTATTGAGCCAACTGAACATTAGTTCCGCTTGTTTTGGTGCCAAACACGTGGATTTCAACAAGACTTATTCAGATGAATAGGAAAGGCACATACATTTTTGCAATAAATCTGGCGCAAGTGAAACTTGCCTAACGAGGCTTCCATAGAGGTACACAGGGCTCGCCTTTCTGTTTTGTACGATATATGTGATTGTTGCATGCTCCATCAGACTCTGTTCTAGTTTTCCGCTTTCCTTCTACGTGACAATATCTTTGCACATATGGCGCCTGAGAGATCATATGGCAATGCTCCGTACTAAGGCCCTACAGGCACCGTGCCCATGTGCACAAGCCCTTGTACTTGAGAAGTTTGGAAACTGCAAGATTGAATTGACTCAAGGCCGGGTAAGATCTTTCCTTTGACAAAAAAGAAAGCCAGTGTACACAGACTGTGGTAGCACACAAATCCATCTGTACAAAGCCGACATAAAGAGGACATGAGAAACCATTCAGTCAGCACGACCCACGGCAATGCTAAAGACCTAAGTACATTAAGTGCATTGACTGTTACTGGGAGCTTAACAGGTCAATTCATTCCCATACGTCTTACCTCATCACAAGCAGTGCACAATCTGGTTAATGTGGGTAAAGCAAAGGACAATCCTAGCGAAGCTGCACCTTATCAGTGGCTACAGAGTCAGCAAATGTAAATCTTACCATCTTAGCCATTAATCTTCCCTTACTCTTCAGTCTATTTATACAGTGTGTGAAAAAGTCATGGACGCCATCAACAAGCTGCTGTTGACAGATCTGCAATTCTTATTCTAGGTCTCTATAAAGTACAAGGCACAGTGAAGTATTCTTCCGAATGGGTTAATTCCTTAAAGGGGTTGTTCAAGAATGTGGGGGGACACTTGGCTGGAGCTGTATGTGTAAAAAGGTAAAACTTACCCGATCCCTACCATGGGGAGGGAGCACAGTGGAGAATCGCAGGCCGGAAGGAGAATGAGCAGGGAAGCATGTAAGTAAGCTTCCCTTTGCAAGTTCAGTTGCCCCCCCCCCCCCCCATAATTGCACAACGCCTTTAAAGGGGCTTTCTGGGAATTAAATATTGAAGACCTATCCTCAGGATAGGACATCAATATCTGATCGGCTGGGGTCCGACTCCCAGTATGACTGCCAAACAGCAGTCTGAAGGGGCTGCAAAGCTCAGACAAGTGCAGGCACAGTGCCATACATCGTATAGTGGCTGTGCTTGGTATTACGGCTTAGTCCCATTAACTTGAATGGGATTGAGCTTCTGAAAGGCTATGTCACCAATGGAAGCGGCTACAGTGCTCAAAACCCTTCAAACAGTTGATCGGCAGGGGTGCTGTGAGGTGGACCGTCACTAATTAGATATTGATGACTTCTCCTGAGGATTGAGGATTCATCAATATTTAAAGGAGTATTTCAACTTGGTAGGAGAGTCCATCAATGTCAGATAGGTGCAGGTCCCACCTCTGGGACCCGCTCCTATCTCCAGAACGAGGTCCCCTGCAGTGAATTATATCCCACCATGCAGCGCACATGTGTGCTCTCTCTTTATTTTGGGGGGGCCCCATCGGGGAGATAGAAGCAGGTCCCTATATGATATTAATGGCATATCCTAGATGGAATACCCCTTTAAGTCCCAGAAAACCCCTTTAATATCCCCTATGGCTCTGTTTATTGGCACTTGAATACCCAATGCCAATTTGGTGCCCACTATTATAAGGCTCTTTTTACACCTCGGTTATGCCTTCTTCTCAGCTTTTTTACCTGGGATATGCATTTGTATACTTGAAAGTGGTATTTAGATATTTTTTACATGTCACAGAAAAGAAACTGAACAAAAAGTGTAAATATGTGGACTTATTACACAGATGCTAGAGCGGACACATGCGGGCTGTGTAGACAGTCAATGGTGGAGCTTCTCCAAAGTGTAATATCCGGCCATATAGTATATCCATAGTTACTAGTAAATACGGAAACTGCCGCCTAAGCAAAGCATACAGAGGTAATGATACAGTGAGCCAACACTCTTACATCATCCATGGCAAAGCGTGTGCAGAAGCGGCGCATGCTTTCCCAATGTTGTCGCAATTACGCGTCAGAACATCTCTATGATCCCGACTCATTATCAGAAGGCCCGGTGTAAACTGTGTATTATTACTAGGGATGAGCCAAGTCGATTCGCATAAAACTTTGTTTCAATACTGTACGGAGCGAGCGCTCCATACAGTATTAGAATGTATTGGCTCCGATGAGCCGAAGTTATTGCTTCCCGAAGTCTCGCGAGACTTCGCATAATAACTTCAGAAATTGATTTATACTGTAAAAACACATTTCCCGAACTCTGGTTCGGTTCCAAGGTACCACTTTTTTTAACAGTATAAATCAATTTCTGAATTTATTATGAAAAGTCTCGCGAGACTTTGCGAAGCAATAACTTCGGCTCATCAGAGCCAATACATTTGAATACTGTACGAAGCACGGGATCCGCTCGTGTAAAAGAGCCTTAAGAGTCCTCTTCGGATTTAGTCTGCTTTTTACTCATCTATCACCAGGCTCAGCTTGTCTCCTATTATGCCCTGCTCTCAGATGGGGCAACAGAATCACCTGACATGTTCTCATTAACTTCAAAACAGGCCGTGTCCTCAAAGGGACACTACTCCTATATGCCATCTAAATTTAGGCTCCATTCACGCGACCGTATGTTGTCCGCAAAAAAACGGATCTTTTTTTGTGTACAGTTCAGCATGTCCGCAAAAAAACGGATTGCATTCCGTTTTTTTGCTGATCCATAGACTACAATAGGGTCATGTCCTGATTTTCACTGACAAGTATAGGACATGTTTCATTTTTTTTTGCTGAGCTGTGCAATGGAAGAAAAGGGCCCTATAGAAGTGAATGGAACAGCATCTAATCCGCAAAAAAACGGACAACATACGGTCGTGTGAATAGAGCCTTAGTGTGTAGTTCAATACCAAAGACTGCTGTTTTAGGTGGGGCTGAGGCGTCAATGTGTGTGAATGATATTACCAGTCCTTTTAGATACTTGTCCCATTAAATTCTTGGCTTCCTTATAAAACCCATGAATTCCTAGATTCATATTTATGTCTTCTTAAATCACTTACAGGTAAGGTGGTTCTCAACGTTTCTTTGATGGAGGGTCAGCTATGTGGCGAATTGGGCAGAATGACCAAGCTCAGTAGTGGTATCAAAGTTCTGCTTGTCATCTCAATGTACCACATACAACATATCCCCAAATGTATGAGGAACAGTTTACCTGCTATCTTGATGTTCATGTGGTTATCTAGCAGGAGATTTTCGGCCTTCAGATCTCGGTGCACAATATGGTGACTGTGGCAGTACTCCACAGCAGAAAGGATCTGCCAAAACTTCCTCCTCGCTTCTGACTCGCTGAGGCGCCCATGGTTCGCCAAGTAATCTGCAGAAGAAATAATTGAAATATTGTAAAAGGGCCTTTCATTAGTTATAATGGTTCATTTAGCCAAGGAGATTATTGCATACAGCGTTACTATTGACTTTATTGTATACGTAGTACCCAGTAAACTCAAACACCCCCTCTAGTGGTGGACGAAGGAAGCATTTTATAATTTACCTCTATTGGAGGACTTTATCATGCCCTGTGCACCAGAATTCTGGCTTCAAAAAGCTGCAAAAGAGGGCTTTGCGGCTATTTGGACTTGCATTTTTAGACCACTCAAGTTTGATTGTGGGCATGGTTAGTTTGTGAAGCCGATTTAAGCCAAAATCATCAATTGTGACTTTTCAAAAAGTGGCAAAATTTGTTGCAATCTTACTCTAGTAAAGAAGTGGTGGAGAAAGTGGAGTAAAGAGATGGCCGATTTCTTCCAACAAAAAAAAAAAAAAGCACGATGCCTGTCCACGGGTTGTGTGGTGTGGTATTACAGCTCAGCCCCATTGACTTCAAAGGAGCTGGGCGGCAATACCAGACACCCCCCATGGACTGGTGTGGTGATGTTTTTGGAATAAAGCAACCATGTTTTTCTAATCCTGAACAATTAATTATAAAGTGAAATAAACGTCAAAAACATAATTAAAATAATTTGAAACAAGTTATCGGGGTTAGAACACATGATGCCTTCCATCGCAGAAGCCTTTTTCTGGCAATTTTCCAGGAATACAACGGCTTCTTCATTACAGGAAACCTGACTGATTCACATTCTTATCACAACAGACATTCTGCTAGAAAACTTATTAATGGAACATGTCTAAATATGGGTCGCCTCTTTAAAGAGTTATGCTGGGGTCAGAGGCTATCTGTTCAATCAAGTCAAACCTACATATGAAATGATTCAGATCTCTTCTGATCCTGCGGCAATTAGAGATAACGCAATCGAGGCCGAATCTGCCAAGTTATGCAGAAATACGGCAATCTGCAATTGCGCCGCTAGCAGGATTTGCCAAACGGGAGCATGGGTGACAAGGCTTGAGCAGCCATACTGGTTGTCGCAAGCTTCCCAAAAGCAAACAGAAGAATGGAAAAGCTGAAGACATGTAAGGTGGAAACGCTCCTTTACCTAACCCACTTTCGACTTCATCCAAAACATGTGCTGTTGGGAATCTACATGCTGAATGTTTGTGCATATTAAATATTAAATGTTATTACACTGAGTACTGTAACCCATAATTTATTCATGCTTAAAGGCTGTGGACACCTTTGGGTGAAATTTTTTTTATTACTGCATTCTACTCATTTTAGGGTGACATTTTTTTTTCCGATTGGGCTTTATTAAAAATTCACCACACCAAAACAAAAACACAATACGCAGCATGCAATTGATCTAAGACAATATTTTATTCATCTCATATTCGGAAAATAAATACATTAAAAGTAGTAGCGGCATACATACACAGGAAAAAAAATAAGAACCACAAATAATATGTCAAATATCAAAAATCCAAACCCCAAGACAAATAGTGCTGGGATTGGAACAAACAATACTCAAAGTACAACTTTGGCACGTAATAAATTCCTAGTTGAAAAACAGGCAAATACTGGGAGAAAAACCAATTACCGCACACATTATATGAATCTAAAGTGCCTAGTGCCATACATACTATACATAATCCATCAAGGAGTACCAAATGGAACAAATAATACCGACCAGTGTGGTTCAGACCCCGATGCGGGTTTCGCTTCCTCAGGGGATGAATGCATACTGTGCTCACTGGCCTTAGGGTACTTTCACACTAGCGGCATAGCTATCCGGCAGGCTGTTCCGACGGATGAACAGCCTGCTGGATCCGCCATGCCGCAAGTACTAGTGTGCTGCCGTGGTGCCGCTCTATCCCCATTGACTACAATGGGGCGGGGGGCGGAGCTACGGCACAGCACGGCAGTGCACGCCGGACTAAAAAGTCGGACCTGCAGTACTGTTAGTCCGACGATCTCCGGCTATGCACTGCCGTGCTGCGCCGTAGCTCGGCCCCACTATAGTCAAAGGGGACGGAGCGGCAGCACACGGGTACTTGTGGCATGGCGGATCCGGCAGGCTGTTCACCCGCCGGAACAGCCTGTCGGATAGCTATGCCACTAGTGTGAAAGTACCCTTATATATCATGCCAATTAATGTAAGTTGAGAAAACCTGTGAGAATACCTCTACATGTGCAGCCACACATGTGCCCCCAGGATGTCCATGGTGTCTGTTCCATGCTGGAATGCACGACATCACTTCCTGTGATCAAATAGGGACCTCCTACATATTCAACTAGCCCAGTTAGGCAATCAAAATCGTAGAAAAGGGTCAGCGTATATAGGGGGAAGGAAAAGGCAGGAAACCCATACGTTGACATATGAAAAAGCTGTGTCGGCAAGTGGGAGTGACTGTAGAAGAAGCGCACACCGCGCAGCCGGATATCGAGTAACATGATGTAAGTGGAATGCATCCCGGAACAACCTGATGCACGGCGCGCGCCACCCACAGAAACGCCACCGCCACAACTGACGGACATTAGGTGTACCAATAATATAGCCCTACCAACTAATGGCACCAAATTAAAAGTGTGAATGAATCAGAAAATATAAGATATGCACAGTAAACAAATCTAAATTAATAAATACAATAAATTAATCAGTGTGAGCTATATAATCATGTTACCATCATCAGAATTATATGGAATGTATGGAAGTTGCTTGGAGGGGGGAATGGAAGAATTTCATATTCTGTGAGGGGGATACTCGGAGCCCTCTCTGTTGGCACCCGTGCCCTGGAAAAAGTGAAAGGCATGCCAATATGCCTTAGACTTTTCCTGCCATTCATCAGCGCAGGGCGCATTACGACTGGCATAGGCAGAGCACTGAATGTAGGCAGGCTATTATAACTAAATGATAAAGTACATAAATGATGCACTATATTGGACTGTAGTATTCAGGGTACATTGCCGTCTTGGCACCTTGCGATGAATACCATAAGTGGGTTGCAGTTTGGGCACTCTGCCTCTAAAAGGTTTACCATCACTGCTCTATAGTGTTAATTTACATATGGTGTACTTTATGAATTACTACAACTGTAGGGATAACACGGTTTCCTTCATTCATTATTTTATTTTTATTTTTTTAATATTTAATATGATTAAAGTGTGATCTACTATGTTCTCAACCAGTTTATTATCACTGGTATTCTTACCTGTGTGCATTATTGAGAGTATTAATCAATATCAATTTCTTTATGAATCTGTATATCAGTTTTATTAAGTATCTCGTGTTTTTTTTTTTTATATTTTAACTTGTCACTTGCACTTTCACATGTGTTGCACTGTGCACATTCACTTGTTCCTCTTTTTTTTTTTGGGGGGGGGGGGGGATTTTCACATAATTATGATATTGATTCACTAACAATTCTGATGATGGTAACATGATTATATCGCTCACACTGATTCATTTATTGTATTTATTAATTTAGATTTGTTTACTGTGCATATCTTATATTTTCTGATTCATTCACACTTTTAATCTGGTGCCATTAGTTGGTAGGGATATATTATGGATGCATCTAATGTCCGTCAGTTGTGGCGGCGGAAGGGGCGTTTCTGTGGGTGGCGCGCGCCGCGCGTCTGGTTGTTTCGGGATGCGTGCCACTTACATCACGTGAGGCGTGTCTGCGAACATGGTCAGTTTCACCCTTTAACTGTCACAAATCATATCTACTGCTAGACGCTATCACACGGAGAGAGCTGCAGTAGAAAGGACATGCCCCCCCAAACTATCAGCTTGAGCTAAACCTAGAAGACCAATTAGGGATTGAGTACACTGAATACTGTTGTAACAGTCATTTGCACTAACATTTTTATGGTATTTCTGCAATCTATTCACAGCAATATTTCATGAGTGGCAAGAGGAGCTTTCCTGACATTCAAGGAACCAGATGCCAAACCTCACCCAACCCTCAAGGCATGGTAAATTCACATGGACCCAACATGGCCGGAGAGCGGGACTAATGCCAGTGAGAAAAGCACATGGGCCAAAATTATGAAACGGCCTCTGTTCCCCCAAAGCCAATTCCAACCAATTACTGCACATCTTTCATTTTTTCAAGACTTGCAATATAATTCTTATTACTGATGAGGAAATTCCGTAACAACAAATAATAAATGCTTTATTGACCAAGCTGCTCCTTAAAGGGGTTTTCCGAGGTTTCACTACTGATTACCTATCCAGAGGATAGGTCATTAGTATCTGATCGGTGGGTGTCAGAAACCTGGGATCCCCGCCGATTAGCTGTTCGAGAAGGCATCAGCAAACGCAGTAAAACTACAACTCCCAACATGTACACTTGCTTGGCTACTCTCAGAACTCCATAGAAATGAATGAAGCATAATGAGAGTAGTAGTTTCCCCACAGCTAGAATGCCGGAGGTTAGCCATCACTGCCCTAGGCCATGTGATGACACTTTCATCGGTCACGTGGCCTAAGAGCAGCTCAGCCCCATTGAAATTAATGGGGCCGAGTGTGATAACCAAGAACAGCCCCTATACAATGTACGGGGCTGTATATGCTGAATGGGGAGATCTCTGGATCCATGTGAGGTACAGGCTGGTTCTAGCGTTGTGAGATTGTCATGTACTATGATGTCTGATTTTTTGTTTTTATATTAAAGGGCTTATCCCATGACTTTATCTAGTACATGACAACCTCTTTCTAACACAGCTAGAACCAGCCCTGTACCTCACATGGATCCAGACATCTCCACATTTATTGCTCTGCTAGATTTATATCAAGCTGACAGCTCAGGGGAGGGTCTTTTCTGCTACAGCTCAGGGGTGTGTCCATGCTCCCCTATCATAGCTCAGGGGGCGTGTCCATGCTCTCCCCATCACAGCTCAGGAGGCAGTTGAAATATAAAACAGAGCATGTGCGGCCATCTCGGTGAGCAGGTCAAAGAAATAAGAAAACAACAAACTATATGTGGCGCTATACAGATACATTTTATTGAATAACTCAGTGGCTATGCTAAATTTTCAATTAAATGCAATTATAAAAGTATTCAGATCCAGGTGATGGTTTAAAAACTGTAGAATATTTTTAAATGGGACAACCTCTTTAATCATGGGATAATCCCATTCTTAAATGGCCATGGATCCCTTATTTAGAACCAAATTACTCCAAATTATCAAGGGCACGGGCAAACTTTAAACAGCCTTTCTCTTTGTGGAAAACTCAACAGCGTCCTTATTTTAATGAATACCATGCAATGCTTCATTTCACCTCCGGAGGCGCTGCAGGGAAGTTACACACTTGCTGCAGTGTACTCTCTTGGATTACAGCTGATCATTATGATAAACTTATTTTTGGGAAATCAGTCAAACAAAAAGACAGACGACACCACTCTGACAAGTAGACCTGATGCCCGACATCAGTGCTCAAGAATAAGATATAACCGTGAGGAACAAGAAATATTTTACTCTATATTTTTTAAGGAGGTCTTGGGTGCATGTCTGATATGGTTATAAAAACAGGAGACGTGACCAAAAGTTTATTTTTAAAGAAAATGACAAAGGAACATAGAATTTAACCCTTCCTGACCAGCAGGTTAATTGTTAACAGTTATGAATGTAATTATTAATATATTTTAATACAGATTTCACCGCCAGAAGATGATACATAATTAGGGGATAACATATTGGTAGCTTGCTCTAGTTACAATGGTAATTACAGACAAGTAATTAGACCATAATCTGTAAAATAATATAAAGATAATGCAGCCGTCACCGAGACTTCTACAGCTATTATCTCTTACCAGGGTAAGGTGGCCCTTCTCTTAAATAATGAGGGCCATTAAATAAGACTCCTTTGTGCTTAATATTCATAAGACCCGGTTTCTATTCATGAAGCATTAATTCTGAGAGAATGGATACTGGCCACAGACTCACAAAACCTAATTTAGTCCAGGAAGGTGAGAGCTGTGCCCTGAGCAGGTGATGGGTTTCATTTTAATGGATCTTCCAGGTACAAAAGACTTATAGGTGTTTCAGGCAGAAAGAATGTGGAAATGTCCCAAAGATATCACAATTTTAAATCAAAATGCAACTTTTTTATTAGATTATTTCTATCAAATGTCAAAATCAATTATTTGCAGTTATTATGAAGGATTATCCATTCTTTATATGGTGCCCTGCTGTACACATACATCTTTTTAAATAAATATTATTGCATTTTACTCATTTTGACCTAAAAAAATATTGTTTCATTTGGTCTTTATTAAAATCTTTACAACAGTTTTATCTTTATAGCTTTCATTTTCAGTGTACCTATAGATACGCCAGGGAGCTGTTCTGGCGCCTCAATCTGTAGTCCTTATCTCTGAGCTTCTGACAGTTTATAAACACACATTATAGCTCAAATCTTATCAAACTGATAAGAATTTAGCTAAAATGAATGCTTATGAGCAGTTGGAAAGGGAAAGGACAGATAAGGGCTATAGATCAAAGGAGGAGCAGATACACTGAAAAGGAAAAATGTAGAGGAAAACTGTTGAAAAATGTTAATAGAGACCAACAGAAAAAAAAATTATAATTTCAAGGGAACCCCATAAAATTCTTTCTAACATTCAAACTTGGTGTTGGGGCTGGTAAAGCATCTTATAATTCTGAATCTTGGCCAAGATTTAGCGACTGTTCGGAGCACTGACACATAAATATGGACAAGGTTTTGGTTCCTCCTTCGCTTTTCAATGACTTCTACAATTCTACAAGCACAGCATTCATACGGAGGAGGTGAAGAACAAAACATATTCCCTGATTAAATAATATTACAACCACAAGATTTAGATACGCATGAGATTAATTTTGGCCACAGTTGCCGTTTTGGCGAGGTTAGCCAACCAGCTAATTTGGACTTCAGCCTAGCCAATACTTTTGTAGAGGTGTCTGGCAGCGGTTTATCCCCTTCTTTCCAAACTCGGCAGAGCAAAACGAGCAAGTGAATGGGGAGGTCAGGGGAGATAGCTGTTGGCTGAATAGCACTCTAAAATGTATGGACAGCTATAGACTGGAGTGTGAACATGTCCATCAATGTTGCTTCTGAACAACCCCTACTTTCATATATACTCCCAGACAACTATTATCTCTAGGGATTGAGTACACTGAATACGGGCGTCAATTATTTGCACCAACATTATTATTTCTGCAATCTATTCATAGCAATATTTCATGTGGCAGGAGGAGCTTCCCTAACATCCAAGGAACCACATGCCAAACTGCACCCAACCCTCAAGGCATGGTAAAGTCACATGGACCCAACATGGCCAGAGAGCGGGACTAATGCCAGTGAGAAAAGCACATGGGCCAAAATAATGAAACCATCTTTGTTCCCCAAAGCAACCAATCACAGAACATCTTTCATTTTAAGACCCGCAATAAAATTCTTATTACTAATGAGGAAATAATAAATGCTTGAAGTTGCTCGTTAAAGGGGTTACCCAAAAATTTAGAATATCTGATCGATGGGGGACCTCCAAAGAACAGCTGTTTGAGAAGGCAGTGGCGCTCACTGTAGCTTTCCCTAGGCCGAGTGACGTCCCGTTCACTGGTCACGTGGCCTAGGCGCAGCTCGGCCCCGTTGAAGTGAATGGGGCAGAGCACAATACAAAACACATCCACTATACAATGGACAGCGCTGTCCTTGGGGAGCACAGAGAAGGTCTTGACTCTCACAGGAGCGCCGGTGCCTTATAAAACAGCTGAACGGCGGAGATATTGAAGACCTATCCAGAGGATAGGTCTTCAGTATTAAAATCTCAGAAAACCGTTTTAAGTCTTCTACTTATACAGTTCCAATTAGGAAATCTGCCTGTGTAAAAGGACCTTTAGCGTCTATAATGAGGTGACTGATTTCAGGATATTCCTGCTAGGTTGTGTTTTAATAATCTGTTGTGCTCTCCGATTTTCAGACTGCATTTCCACCTCCACATTCCTTTCTCTATTCCTGATCTAGACAGACAAACAAAGAAAGACACTACTGTGGAAAATCACAAAACACGTCTGGATTAAGTGAGGAGGGGGGAAAAAAAGGTAATACTAGCAGCGTTATAGCGTTCAAAGAGGAGCTGGGGATTTGAGGGTAAATGTTACTTTCAGCACAGCTCCTAATTACAATCATTTTCTAACAGAGAGTCCTATTGGAGGCTACTGACCTTCAAACCTCCTCTGAGCTGTTCCTAATGAGCTGGTTGAGTGATACAGGCAACCACGTCAGCGCTGGAATAATCTCTGCTAAATGTCCCAGTATGTTTCGGAGTCATTACTCAGACCCAGGGGTATACGCACCTGCATTCCTCCAGCTAACAGGCACACAAAGCAGATTTCACGGAGCTATTAACCCCGCTGCTTCTGGGCAAAACTCAATATCATAAGCTCGAAGATATCCGTGGTACCTAGGCATCACTGGGAATAAATTCCTTTATCTTCATTCATATTTCCGACCCGTAATCCCATCACACCCCATGTAATGATATCACAATGGCACTCGTCAATATGGCGCTATTATTGCCAAGGGCTAATAGAGAGGCGACATCCTGCCGAAATAAATTACGCACGTAAGCATCAAAGCTTCCAGCAAGTATTATTATTAGTAATATTTGCCCCACACAGACCTGTCAGAGCAAAATAAACGGAAAGTAATGGTATATCATACAAAATAACCCAAAATAAGCAAAAAGCATGCACAATGTCCTCCATTAAAAACCCTTCTACACTGGTCTTATAAGGCTGCACCACACATTCCAGTTTCTGATGCAGTTCTTGAAGCCAAAACCAGGGGTGGATTCAAAAAGAGGATAAGTAGTATCAATCCTTAAAGGGATTGTGCAAGAATGGGGGCGGTTTGGCCGGACCTGTACAGAGAAGCTTACTTACCTGCTTCCCGGCACTGGCTCCTTCTCCTCCAGGCCTGTGATGCTCCGCTGCGCTCCCTCGATGAAAAAATCCGGTTTGACATCACTGCAGCCAATCACTCGCCTTGGCAGTCATGGGCTCTCCTTATGATGAATGGTCACATGACGCAAGGGGATCCGATCACCGCCACAGGCAGTGACTGGCTGCAGGCGATGTCAAACCGGAGCATTGCCGGCCGGGAGGAGAAGCAGCAGGGAGCCGGGAAGTAGGTAAGTAATCTTCCCTTTACAGGTCCCGCCAAGCCCCCCATTCTTACAGAACACCTTTAATGTTTTCTCTTCACACCTGATTTTGTTATTAAAATCTGCATTAAAAAAAACTAAAAAGTGTGACAGCACCCTAAGGATCCTTTTACATGGGCCAATCGATCCTTATGTAAATGAATTTGTCACCAATTTAGGCTGATAACAGGTTCCCTTTAAAGCAGGGCTGTGGAGTCGGAGTCGAGGAGTCGGAGGCAATTTTGGGTTCCTGGAGTCAGAAAAAAAATGAACCGACTCCAACTCCTACTAAATTTAAATTGGCATAATAAAAAAACAAGTTTAAATGTTCCAATTTACAAAAAATTATAATTACTTCTCTACTGTAAGAATAAAGGCCAATGCATGCAGTGCGTCACGTTACCGCAAAACGAACACGTTAAGTGACCGTGAAGAAGCATGCTTTTCATATGCTTCACTATATGGCACGCAACGCACAGTTAAGGAGCGGCAATACTTACACTTTCCATTGTGTTGTGTTCCGCTGTTACAGGGAACGCAACGCCCATGGGTAACCTAGCGTCTCACTGATAACTGATTAAGTAAATATGTTTTTTGCAGGACTAGAGACACTTGAATAAGTGAAGGGAATGGATAGTCAATAGTTCAAGACTGAAGCTGTAAACCATTTGAAAAACTGCTGTCATTCAGCTTAGGCTATAAAACATGTAAACTCAGATTGTAACTTAAACTTTAAACATGACTATGGGATTCTACTAGGGAAATGTATAAAATACATTTGCATATTAAATACAGAGAAGTCTGAGTCGGAAGTACCAAAAACTGAGGAGTCTAAGTCGGAGCATTTATCTACCGACTCCACAGCCCTGCTTTAAAGAGTCTTGTGCACGGGCCTGATGGTCTGGATCAGCCAATTAGCGGTCCATCTAAAAGGGCGCTTGGTTTTAATTTTTCCACAATGCTTACAAGTGGGAAGCTGTAGGGAAACCCAGCGTGAACCATTTGGGTGCCTCAGTATCGTCTAAGCCAGGGATACTCAACCGGCAGCTCTCCAGCTGTTGCAAAACTACAACTCCCAGCATTCCCTAAAAGCTGTAGGCATTCTGGGAGTTGCAGTTTTACAACAGCTGGAGGGCCGCACTTTGGGCATCCCTGGTCTGAGCCATTCTTAGAATATATCTCTCCACAGTGTCCCATTACTAATACAGACTGTGGACAGACTGGTCTCGGGGACTGTGTCGGGGGAAGAAGGGGGATGATTGCGTCCCTACATAGATGGAATACGCACACAGAGATCCATGCACTATACATATCATTACACGTCATGTATATTTTGCCAGTACTAGCTGCCAGGATGCCTTTTAAAATACCGCAGATACTTGCTATATTGCTAAAAATGAGCAGAGTCCCATTCTAGTGCAAGAGCTTATTAGAGGAGTTCCTTGAAGTTTCTTGTTAAAAGTCGCAGAAATTTAGGAACACATTGGTACATGGGTGTTACCATTCCCCTTGTCAATGGGATAATGTCAGAGTGTGCAGGGACACGTCCCCAACTGGTAACTCCCAGTTAATGTAATCCTAAATTTCCAGGGGAACGTCACGCGGTCACATATACCCTAAACATTGGAAGTCGGATTTAGGACCACTGCTATTTAAAATACCTTCACAAGCTTGTCTGATGCCTCCTTACTTCCAACTAACCAATAAAGTTTGACTAACCAACCACGAAGATAAGTGGCCACACGGCCAGGGGGAATACTTCTGAATGGTCATGTAGACCCTGAGAATTAGCGAGTAACACGTACTGCTGGCCTCTGTGACACTGGAAGGGTTTGAACGTGACTCTCCTCAGCTAGGACGGCTCTCATGTTACACTTCACCAGGGAGGTGATAAATGATGGCTTGTTAGCAGTCCTATGAACAGAATATTTACAAAGTGCTGTGGATGACGCAGGCAGAGCTCTTGGCATCTGCTTGTGATACTTATTCTTCGTCCGGCAGGGGAATTTAGCAATGGAGGGAGGGAGAACATTGAAGTCACACCAGAGATTACAATTTGAAGTCGAGAAAGAAAAATGAGCCCCGACCTTATATAGTAAAAAAAAAAAAACCCGCCTGACCCAAGTTATAGAAAGCCTCTTACAGTCCTCCCTTTTAGCCGTTTATAACTTTTATTCCTTATTATGAACGAAACTACTTATATGCCGCACGATCACACACGTACACAATTTATAGTCAAAATTATGGTCATACAATCGCATTGACATACCAACAACCCTCACATAAAACTTGCTTAACACCTTAAGGGTCAGAAGATTTTTTATTTTTATTTTTTACATTTTTCCTCTTTGCAATCCAGCAGCCACAATTTATTGCTCGACTGAGGTGGTAATATGAAGCTTTGTGCTTTTTTGAGGGACACGACGTTCTTTTGGTACGGGTCATTTTTTGGCACATGTAAATTAATGGCGATTAATTTTATTTTTGCAGTAATACAGAAAATAGCTTTTTTTCTGCAGTTTATGTTTTATGGTGTGTGTGCATATATATATATATGTACACACACACATACACTGATATATATATATATATATATATATATATATATATATATATATATATTTTAATTTTTTTCATAAATGATGCTGCAAATTTATTATGCAGGTTCTTACAGGCATGACGATAAATTGGTATGTGTATTTTATGGTCATTTATTTATTGTACAATATGCATATCAATATATATATTTTTTCACTTTTTTTTTTTTAAATAGGAGGATTTTTAATTCTTATTTTTAATGGGCTGGCATATAAGGTATCCATATGCCAAAATATTAGCCTCTTAAGATATACGTTAAAGGGCTTGCCTCACGAAAAATATTCTACATTTTTCAAACCAGCGCCTGGATCTGAATACTTTTGCAATTGCATGTAATTAAAAAAATGTCTGCAGCCACAGCCGCTGTTCACTAAAATCTATCTTCCTCATGTTTCTGTCCACCTCACCGAGGGGGTCGCACGTGCTCAGTTTAAATCTTCAACCACCAGCCAATTTGTTGCGCATGTGAAATTAGACTTAAAGGGAATTTCCTACAAATCACTCAAATGTCTATATATATATATATATATATACACATTATTATTATTTTTTTCAATTAACAGATCATAAAATCAAGAAATATAGAGATCCCCACCCATCTAAAAAACAAGCGGCCTTGTGCATTCACGCTCTAATATATGGAAAATGGAAGACACTGAGCTTACTGTACTTCAGTGCATATGTCAAGGAAGCGAGTCACCAGCAAAACCCTGCAATTTACTTCTATCCAATATTCAAATGTTAAAGTGCAATCAGGCTTATAATACCAGGTGACCCTTTGTAAAGCACCCATTAGTCTGGAGAGTCTCAAGTTCTAGTATTCCACCACACATGGCAGTCTTGACATTTTACATTCACGGTTCTAGACTTTTCATCCAGAATAAAACGATTTCCAAAATCTGAGAAAAAATTTGAGGGCAATTTTAATAGCTCCAAATAACAGTAGTGAAGGATGTGTTCAATGTCAAACCGTAAGACCAAGCCCTCACAATGGCCTCCAGAGGGTGAGGTTGCACTGCAGAACAGTGCCTTCTCATATATAGAGGAGAATTGTTTGAGTTTTTGGTGATCTTCCCATATACATACAACCTCGTAAATTTAAGATTCTAATTATTTCATCTGTTACAATTCATTGCTGAAAAATACTGTTGCCAACAAGAGATGGATGTAGAGTGGAGAACTAGAGCAGCAGCCTGACTCCTCTCTTGAGGCCTATTTAGGCAACCCACGGTCAGAATGATGTCATGGGAGAGTCCGATAGCCGATCGATATTAGGTTGTTGGCGGGCCACACCAAAAATAGACAGCCACCTAACATTTAATGAAGTATGGTTCTTCGCCACCAATGCCAGTAGGCAGCTAGAAAGGCCCATGCTAGTAGTGATGGAACGGAACTGCAAAGTTGGAAAGCGGGACTGTCAAAGGTCATTTGCATCATCGTCATAGCAGTGTGATAAAAAAGGCAAGAGATTGTAAAGATTAGCACCCTTTATTCATTGTCCGTGAAAAGAATATAATAGAGCAGTACAGATACAGAACAGGAAACAGATAAAAAACGGAGATTAGTGGGTTTGGTGCAAACGTCACATAACAAAATTCTCAAGGACTTCATGGGCTCCCGGAATAGGATGCAGCCATGAAAGGTCTACAAGCAAGAACAATATGCAAGGGTCAAAACTCCGTATTGAACCTGGTCTGTTAAGCAAGAAGACCGATCTCCAGCGAAGAGTGAATGGTCTGAAAGCTTTGGTGACTAAGCATTAGCTATCTGACCTGTACAAGCAATACCCAATGGGAGACAAAGCCGTCTCTGTGCTTAAAAGAGGAGAAAAAACTTTTATGTTTGCGAGCACAGGAAATCCTTACTTGACTCGAGCAGGTTTATGCATACAGATGCGCAACAAGCAAAATGAATATAGCACTGTATTATGGATGTTTGGCTTTCCGCTGACAAACAAGCTGCTCATCAAACGAAAGTGTCGGAAGATTGCGCCGCTTAATCCACCGCAACTTCATCGTCAGAGCTTTGCACTTTTTACATGATTGCTTGCGACTACTGACCTGTGTAAACATGCGGTGTGAGCAAATGATCATTTGCTTTATTATCGCTGATCACATCTTTTAAGATAGGCCTAAAAAATATCATTGGTCAGCATCACACTCACCCACGTAAACAGGCACCTGTCTGTTATCTTTAAGAGCGTTGTCCCACCAAAACTATACTACATTTTTCGAAGCCGGCACCTGGATCTGAATACTTTTGTAAATGCCTGTAATTAAGTATTTAGCATAGCCAGTGACTTATAGCGCCACCTGCTGTTCTTTTCCTTATTCCTCTGTCCACTGCAATAACATTGCTGAGGTGGTCGCACATGCTCCGCTCCATCCTTCAATTGCTGGCCTGAAATAAATCGAGCAGATCAGAACAGAGGATCCACTCAGGGCCATCGCTCAAGACTGCCCACACTGGCTCTAGTGAATATAAAAAAAAGATTTTTGGGGCAGATTTACTAATCCAGTTTAATATTTCATATTTTTTCATATTTTCTTTCCGTGTCCGCTCCGTTTTTTTTTTTTTTTGGCGGACCATATGCAGAACCAGTCATTTCAATGGGTCCGCAAAAAAAACGGAAGGTACTCCGTGTGCATTCCGTTTCCGTATGTCCGTTCCGCAAAAAAATAGAGCATGTCCTATTTTTTTCTTGTTTGCAGACAAGAATTGGCATTATTACAATGGATCCGCAAAAATAACGGATCCTCAAAAAAAAGGATGCCATACGGAACATCATCCTTTTTTTTTGCGGATCCGCAATTTGCCGACCGCAAAACACATACGTCGAGGCCTTATACAGACTAGATGTACCAAATTTTACACAGTGTCCTATATGACCAATTTGCGCATCTTAAAGGGTTTGTGTAATCAAAAAATTACCTATTGTTTAAATCAAGCTTTTGTTTTGAGCATTTTTGAATTTTCCATGCCACCATATTTATTTATTTTTTTATTCTAAAATCCTGCAGTTTTCGTACCGCCCACTAAGCCTAACAGGCACCATTTAAAAGTCACTATTTACAATAGCTGATGGTCAAGGATTATGTACTCTGTCTATATTACTGGTGTGTACTAATTCATTTTTTACAGAAAAATCTATGCATTTACATGATGCTAATCTCATTTTTAATGTGGATGCCATTTTTGTCAAAACGAAATGTTCCAATGTATGCATATTGGAAATGTTTTTCGGCCACAGAAATCAATGGGTTGAATTTGAAAATACGTTCCATAGTCGCCTGTGCATAATTGCGCCATTTTGTTCCGTATTTCAGAAATATTAAAGAAACAGCAATTGTCATCATTAGGGCTCATGAACACCAACATTTTCTGTCAGCATCCGATCTGCATTCTTTGCGGGTCGTATCGGGACCCATTAACTTCAATGGGGCGGCAAAAGATGTGGACAGCAAATTGCAGGCCTCAAAAAACGGCTATGGCTGTGTGCATGAGCCCCTATCATCACTGGCAGGATTACAATAACAGATATTACCTATATATAGATAACACAGGATCCCCTATTCATCAATAGAATGATTACTGACACATTCCCTCTAACACATGATTCTACGACTCTTGCTTATATAATGCCAACCATTCCTCAGTGGTTCACAGACCTTATCACTTGCTGTCCCCGTCTTTGGGGTGTGGGAGGAAAACGGAGTCCCATGACCCGAGCGCTGTAATGCACCGGTGCTAACCACTGAGCCACCATCTGCCCCTAAGTTAGACAGTTTTGTTTTACTGTACATTACCCCACTTACTAGATGGCTTATTTTAACTCAAATTTTAATGCAATTTTGTTCCATACTGTCACATTTAAAGGGGGGTAATACCCTCTATAATGACCCCCCCCCCCCATGCCCAGGTCCCTTGTATACATTATACTTACCTGCTCCCCGGCACCTGCGTTGCTCCGGATCCCTGCCCGGCCACCACTGCATCTTCCTAGCATCAACTGCGATGCTAGGGAGGCTGGTCCCCGTCGCGGCCTGCTATTGGCTGCTCCCCCCATCGTCGGATGTTTTGATCCCAGTGTCGACCATGAAGGGATCTTGAGCGACGCAGATGACGGGGAGCAGGTAAGTATAATGTATACAAGGGGCCCAGACTTTGGGGGTTATTCTAGGTATTGGATAATTGGATAACCCCTGTAAGCCTTTCCTTATAAGCCGCATCCCTTCGTGTAAAACACATTAATCCAATACAAAGCATAAGCAACACTTGAGGAAAACCGGTTACGCAGTGATTAATCAAACATTCTGTACGGTACTAAATACCTCCCATTTAGTTAAAGGGGTTGTCCCATCTTAACATATATCACTAGAATATGCCACAGGAGCAAGTCCCAGAGGTGGGACCAGCGCCTATCTACAGAACAGAGCCTCTAATGTGAAGGAGAGTGCACCGCGCATGCGCAGCATCCTCTCCATTCACTGTTATAGGGCTTCTGAAAGTAGCTGAGTGAGTGCACTCGACTATTTTTCGAAGTCCCATAGCAGTCAATGGACAGTAGGCTGAGCATGCGCCTCCCTATTCACCACTATGGCTATTTTTGGAACTCTCATATCGGTCACTGGATGCTGGCCATGCATGTGCAGATGACCTCCCTTTAATTCAGTGGCCTCACTCTGGGCATAGCAGTGGGTCCCAGAGGCCGGACCCACAGCTACCTGACATTTGTGGCATATCCTAGCACAGGGTGCAGCAACCTCCGGCACTCCAGCTGTTGTAAAACTACAAGTCCCAGTATGCTCCATTCCCTTCTATAAATGCTCAAACAACAGTTGAGCAGCTATGCATGCTGGGAGTTGTAGTCTCACAGCAGCTGGAATGCCAAAGGTTGCTGAACCCTGTCCTAGCAGTACGCCATAAACGATGTCCCGTACGTTGGCCGTAGTGAATCATATTTGCTAGATGTACAATTGACTTTGGAATTCTTACTTGGAGCTACAGAACAATCGTGCTACACTCATGGAAGCTGGTCTCCTCCATTTTTCCATATTTGTACTGCTTTTTTATACAGTTTCAGAGGCTATTGCCGAGTGTTCGCGCTTTTGTATATGAAAGAAGCCAATGTAAGCCATCCATGTCAGGGTGACTTAGATGTTGCTGACAGGCACGGGAAGATGGACACAAAGCAGAAAGGAGTAATGACACTGGGATGGAGTAAGGTCAGAAACTGTTCAGATGTGCTGCCAGGACTATGTGCAGTCAATGGGAAATGACATTTCTGTTTGCTTGTTCACAGTTGGCTACAGCCCATGATTAGCTGGTAACCCCACCCTGCTGCCAGCGCAACAACGTGTAAGGGCAAACGCCGGAGCAAGAATTCATGCAGCTTTTCGACTGGTGGAGCGGGCAGTCAATGTAAGGAATCCTCTGGATCTTTTAGGCTAGCTGCACACGTCTTGCAAAAAGTCCGCACAAATTTCCGTGAGGATTCCTTTGCAGTTCTTCACCACAAACCACATGCGTTACTTGGTGCATGTGATAAGGTTTTGCAGCAGATCTTGGCATGGGCAATAAGTTATGGATGGATATAATTGGAAAAATGTGGATAAAAATATGTAGATACCATCAATGTCAGATAGGAGCAGGTCCCATTAGTTTATTGCTATGGGATTTCAGAAAATAGCCAAACGAGTGTATAAGGCTGTTTTTGGAAGTCCCATAGCGGTGGATGAAGAGTGAAGCGCACAGGCTCAACCACCTCACCGTTCTGGGACTGCCGGAAATAGCCAAGCGGGCGTCTGGCTATTTACAGAACTACCATAGTGGTAAATGGAGGGAAGCCACGCATGTGTGACTGCTCTCTGTTCATTTCGGGGGTCCTGTTCTGGAGATTGGACCGGGTTTCAGAGGTGGGATCTGCACCTGACAGTGATGGCATATCTTAGCGATATGCAATGATGTCCCAAATGGGCAAACGCATTCAATTTCTTATTATGTGTATTTTTTTTTAAACTTTCGGCGTTTATAAAGTTTATTGTCTTGTCTATAAGACTGCCCGGTAACTCCAGAGGAAAAAGATTATTGCATTTTCATGCAGGTCGTCATAGAAACTGGACCATTACTCCTAATATAATCTATGGCATGTCCAGCAGATCACGGATGACTCGGTTTTCCTGGAAACTGTTCAATACTACTCATTCTTCCTCGGGCCATCCCCAGGATATTGGGAGATGTTGCATTCAATGATCTAATCAACACCATATTACATAAGGCAAATGAAAACAGCAAACACATTAAAGGGGAAAAATCTTGCCATAGGTTTGTATCCATAAAGTTACTGAGCTTTTAGAATTAAAGGGAAAGTCACTGGTGACCTCCCTATTAAACTGTCTGCATAGACACATAGCTGTGGTTCACCCGATTAAAACACTGTTTTTATTTTGTTGATCTGAGGTTCCGTTCCTGAGTTATGATACTTTTAGGTCTTTGGTGCAACGAGGGCGTTACCATTGCTCTTAATGCACCAAGGCTCCACTTCTTTCTGCAGCCAGCCCCTCTCTGGCTGCTTTGTCACTGCCGAGCCCTGTCAATAAAAGCAGCCAGGATGGGGATGGCCACAGAAAGGAGTGGAGAGCGGGTGCAACAAGAGCAAAGGTGATATCCTCATTGCACCAAAGACCTAATTTGTATATTAAGAAAAAGAATCATAACTCTGTAGCAGAGCCTTGGATCAGCAAAAGAGGGTTTTAATCAGGGGAACAGTTGGATAGGGAGGTCGCTGGGGACAGACTCCCTTTAAATTATATATTGTTTGACTTTTTCACTTACGCCAAACCGATAACCAAACATCTAATCTATTTAATGTCTGCTTCTATATTTCGGTTAATAAAAAATCTTATTCTTGAAAAATCACACTTTTTTTTCCCCCTTTTTTTGTAAGGGCTCATGCACACGACCGCTGTTTTTGTCTGCATCCGATCCACATTTTTTGCAGGTCGGATGCCGGGCCATTCACTTCAATGGGGCCTTAAAAGATGCAGGGAGCACACAGTGTGCTGTCCGGATCCGTATGTCCTGTGTGCCGCATCCGCAAAAAATATAAAGCATGTCCTATTCTTGTCCGTATTCTGAACAAGGACGAGACAGTTCTATAGAGGGCTGGACTTTCCATCCCAAAAAATGCGGGATACACACAGCTGGTATACGTGTTTTGGGGATATTTATATGCGAATATAAACACTGCAATACAGTCGTAGAATAATCAATCACGTGTCGTGTCTATATACGGTAATAGAATTTATATACTGCATGCTATTTATTTTTTTAAACATTTTAAAAACTGCTGCCCTCACAGGGAGCTCACTGCATACTATTTATACAGTGAACTCACTGACTGTATGCAGCAAGCTCCTAAGCTCCCTCTAGTGGTGGCTGCAGTCAGCCAGAAGGTCATTTTTTAATTTCATCTATATTGACTAAAGGGCTTTGGAGATGTGCAATATCTGTAACTGCAGTAAAACAGGTGGACGTATTTGCAAGCAGTTTTGCGACAGCCCCCCCAAAAAAAAAAATGTGGGTGACCATCCCTTTGGGAGTATTAAAGGCAACTTGTAGGGGTTGTCGCTTAGATTTTCCAGAGAACTGATCCACAGCTCATCTTGGAGACTGCAGCTACAGTGAGGGGGGCCTGTCTTTATATACGACGTGCCCTTCTCTCTGTGTTCTGCGTTTCCTAGAAATATCCATTCAGGAAACAGAAATAAAGTTTATGTGTAAGCAGTTTTTAACATTGACATGCCGTCGTCACTTCATCCACGCTCATGAATCCCTATCTTTATAGCAGTGAAGCTGCAGCATGAAATAAATGCTGTACTGCCGCACTCATCTTGGAGTCATTAAGGACGGCATGAATAATGACATCAGCCCAGCTGTAGTGAGCGGTGCCAAGAACACAAAGTTACTGGATTTGCTCACTCGCCGCTGATTCCATGAGACGCGGTTGGGTAAGGGGCATGTTACAGCACGACTTCCAGGTCTGTATAGAACTGAGGTTGTCTGAGTTCTGTTCATGCAGTCTGACACGGAGTAATAACACATCATCTGATCACTGCATGATTTTGAAGCGGACATGCCCCAAGACCAGGGGACGGTTGTTTACTGTAGATGAGAGCGCTTAAAAAAATAAAAATCACATAAGAGCAGCGAACTGGCTGTTCACGGTACAGACATCAGGGATCGTTATAGGGCATAAACAACTGTTTTAATAAAGTTTTAGGTCAAACATATTTTTTGTAAGTATTTTTGGTGATTTTCCATGCCATTATCCTCAAAATTAGAAGTTTTCACATCCAATGCTGGTAGACTTCACTTCTCGACAGTCATCTTATTATCATCACAGACTATGAGTGATAACATCTGTGTGTAGATAACAAAGGACCCACCATTCATAACAGGTGATGGTCACGCCTCACCTCCTCCCCGCACAATGACCTCTGCACAGGTCACAGAACGTGCCCACATCACTCTAGAAACAGAAGTCAAATGAGTCATCTTCAGATAGTAGGTTCCAGTGGTCCATGTGGCTGTTATAAAGCATATCCCTGAATGCTGTTAACAGCAGCTCAAGCAAGATGGCCGCCCTACTACCATGTAAATAAAACTGGAAATAAATAAAATAAAAAATTAAAATTATATATAAAAATAGGATGTCCCAATCATCCTTGCTGGAGTTCACGTGATGTGTGGATGTGGCTGGGCAGCCAATACAAAAACATCTGATCTAAATTACTAATTTTCCCTAGTAATACCGCAACACTGCCACTACTAAGGTTTGTTTCAGGAAGCTTTCTGTCACTACCATCTCCACATAATCCCAGTTTATGAGAGAGATTAGTTTGCTACTCTGGGTTTCTCGGCAAAATATAGTCATTGTCTGGGGGTTTAGTTTCTCATTCTGGAGCGAGCCTAGTATGCGTAGAGCATGTACAGAGTATTGTAGAGCATGTACAGAGTATTGTAGGCCAGGCAATGCCCCTCTGGGTTTCTGAGAAAGATATTCTAATTAGCTTTCCTATGCCTATCTGATGCCAGCAGATGTGCTAATTTTCATATTTTCCCAGAAAAATAGAGGAACATTGACTGGCTTACAATACTCCTCATGCGTACTCTGAGCCTTCTACATAAGAAGAAATAGTACCCCTACCAAGGCCTCTCAGGCAGCCAAGTTAAAGGGTAGTTACCCGTATTTTCTCTCTCTCTCATATCCTAGAGCAGGGTTTCTCAACTCCGGTCCTTGGAACCCACCTACTGATCAGGATTTGAGAATATCCCACAGAATGAATACCTGTGGTAAGTCCTGATGCATGGAAACTAATTATGTCAACTGCTTAATACTAAGGAAATCCTGAAAACATGACGGGTAGGTGCGTCCCGAGGACCAGAGTTGAGAAACCCTGTTGTCCTAGAGTCTTACCTGAAGAAAAAAAAAGCGACTGCCCCTTTAACAGTGACTGCCACAGTACCCTGCTCCCTTAACAGTGACATCCACTGTACCCTGCTCCCTTAACAGTGACCTCACAGTACCCCGCTGCCTTAACACTGATCTCACAGTACCACGCTGCCGCTATAATAGTGGCCTCCACAGTCCCGGTCTCCCTTAACAGTGACCTCCACAGTGGCCGCCCCTTTAACAGTGACCTTCACAGCAGCCTGCCCCCTTAACAGTAACATAAACAGCGCCTTCCCCCTTTAACATTGACCTCCACAGCTGCCGCCCTTTATTAGTGACCTTCACAGTACCCAGTCTCATTAACAGTGATTTCCACAATAACCCGCCCCTTTACAGTGACCTCCACAGAGCTCCGTTCCCTTAATATGTGACTTTTACAATACCCCGCCCCCTTAACACTGACCTCTACAGCACACCGCCCCTTAACAATGACTTCCATAGCGGATCTTCCTCTTAACTGTCCGCCACCGATCCCTGTCCCCTTAACAGAGTCCTCCACAGTGCCAGCCCCTTTAACAGTGAACGCCACAGCATCCCGCCCCCTTAACAGTGACCTCCACAGCAGCCCGCCCCTTTAACAGTGACCTCCACAGCATCCCGCCCCATTAACAGTGACCTTCACAGCAGCCCACTCCTTAACAGAGATTTCCACCACACCCTGTCCCCTTACCAGTGGCCTCTACAGCATTCTGCCCCTTAACATTGACCACCATAGCGGACTTTCCGTTTCCCCTTAACTGTGACCTCCACAGCAGCCTGCCCTAAGGGTGGCCAGAGGTCCGATTTTAGGCCGGACTGTCCGGCTTTCAGACTTCCTGTCCTCGACGGACACAGGGATGTCCTTATGAACACCTCACTCTCAGACAGCAGCACTGCGCTGTCTGAGCGTGAGCTGTAGAGAGAAAGTCACCCTTCCCTCCGACCCCTGCAGCTGACAGAAGTTGAGTTTTACCTTCATTTTTTCAATCCCCGTCGGCTGCGGAGTGGGAGGGGGCATGGCCTAAATGAATCAGGGGCGTGGCTTAGCAGGACCTTGGGGCGGGGTTTTTAGGTCCACCCCACCTAAACTGTGACTTCCACAGCACTCCGCTCCCTTAACAGTGTCATCCACAGCACCCTGCCCCTTTAAAACTGACCTATAGCAGTGAAATTAAATCACTGGCTTGTTATGGAAACCTGGTGTAAAACTGTGTGTATATGGAGACTAAGGGCCTGCGAGCTTCTATTGGCTAATACGGGTCATGTGATCAGGCTTCTATTGGCTAATGCATTTTTGGGAATATCTCAGGAACGGTACATGCTAGAGAGCCTAGTCTAAAACCTTCCTGGAGACCTGATGTGCCAAATTTCGTGATTGTAAATGCGATGGTGCGGATTTCTTTAGCGGACATACATACACACACACACACACTCCGCTTTATATATTAGATAATCCTAGGAGACCAAATAGTGTTATATACCAACTTTCAAGGAAATTTGATTAGAGTAACTTCAATTCATACCCAAATCAACGTTTTAAAAAATTTGGCGAATCGGATCCATAACGAATTTCAACTAATACAATGCACAACAGTTTCTTAAAAGTAATTACACCAGAAGCCTAACACTCACATAGATGGCATAGGATATGTCACTGGGGACAGGCAGAGGTCACAACATATTTTCACCTCCAGTGAGCCCCAAAGAAATGACCCTCAGCCCTGGTTTTTATACCGTTTTCCCTTTCTATTATTGTATCCACCCCCCCCCCCCCCCATCCTCTGCCCTCATTGTTGGGGTCTGGGTCTAGCTAATTAGATCCATGACTTTCTTTTATGTTGCCAGCGCTGTCTTGTCTTGGTTGCTGAGGTGTGAATGTCCAGAAGCAACATCAAAGGCCCTAGATGACAAGATACAGATCTGCACACACAAACATATAATCAGGAATCATGGGGAGGGGGAGATAACAAACTGATACCAATACTTGCAACAATGATGTAATCCATTTATAGGGGTATCACGCTCATTTATCATATTCCTATAGAATAATAATATAAATATTAATAATAAATAATAACTGCTATTTGTTCTATTATTAGTTTAAAGCACTATAAATTCCAGATCTCTGTATATATTAAAAAAAAAAAAACACAGCAGGGGCAGTCTGGGCATAGACCCTACAGGGAAACTTCCCGGGACCACCGACCCTTTCTTATGGCAGCAATTAATACTAGGAGAATCAGGGATTATGCACATTGCCGCTATTGAATTTATGTCATGACAGTGTCCCTCCATCCAAGCCTGCTAAGTGATGAGTTTTAGACTGGCGGGGGTCCAACTGCTGCAACCCCCACTGATCATGAGAACAGGGGTCTTGTGTCTTGAGGCAGGTCGAGTAGGTGCACGGCTTCTCCACCGATTTCTATGGGACCGCAGGCAAGAGGCGAGTACAGCGCTCCGATGTCTCTGGCAGACTTTCAACAGGCTCAAGCACAGCTCCACTGAAATAGGGGACATGGAGACCGCGTTCTCATAACTAGTGGGGGTCCTGACCGGAATAACTTTTGAATATTATACACAATTGACAATGTACAGCAAATCAGGTCAATAAATTAGCTATCTATAGGTCGATCCCACTAGAAATTTAGTCATGGGAAGAAAGGTGTATCAGGCTATAAAGTGCCGTATAATGAATTTTAAGAAAGAAAGTATTATTTCGACGTATTTTAGCCGAGTGGACCCTAAAGGTAGTATGAAAAGGGACTAACTAGTGGCTCCAAATATTGCAATCTGAAAGCAGCAGGTTGGATTTACAGGTTTCCAAGTAATAACAAGTTAACAAGAAATAAATGATTGCCTGCCTGTCAGGACCATGCTAATGAATATTCCTATATTTATCATTTAAAGGATTTATGTCACATGCATGAAGGACGCTGGACTAGAAAAGTCCCTACCTGTCCACTGGAGACCGTCCAGATCTCAGATGTTTACACATGCCAATGCACAGAAGGCAGATCTATCCTAGGAGGAGCTGCCCATTTAAAAATAACAGGCTCCTTCCTACCGTATCGGGTTATCTTTTAACACACATGGCTATTGGACCTGCGTCACTTCGATGAGAACACAAAAAATTTCCAAGAACAAATCACCACCAAGCAATGGGCCTGACAGCTTCAACTCCCATAGCCGGCGTCCTGGATCACGATGCATCAGGAACCTTGCTCCGCTCATGTTCTGCAAAAACAATGCAAGCTATCCCACGCTAGTGTTGCCTTCATTTCACTGGAACTGCTCATATACGTGTACTGCTGACAGAGCGGAGAGAGGCTGCCAAATAGTTATCATGATACTCAGCGCATCCATTCACCAGCGACTGGTGACATCACCGACAGCTTGGACACAGCTACTTCCTAGGAAACTGATGAAACCCGAAATTCTGAACTTTGCTTGACACTCCACCGCGCTTCAAGCCTTAGCGCTCGTGTATAACGCTGCATTTACACTGCCCAACCTAGCAGGCAATTATTGGGAAGGGATCCTTCCTTCCCAATAATTGCCTGCTCATCAGTGGAGCTAAAGAGCTGGATTTACACGCGGCGATCGTCTCCTCTGTACGGGGACAAGCAGGAGTGCACCTAGCCTTTCTGCTGCCTGAGGTGAAAACTGAAATGCTGCGACCCCCCCCCACCACAATGCCAATTTCTTAACCTAACCCCTTCCCTTCTGCTCATGGCCTTTCAGCTGCCCCTCTCTTGACCCTACCTGGTGCTGCCTGAGGCGATCACCTCACCTGGCCTCATTGGTGGTGCACCTCTGGGGACGAGCAATGGCCCCATCCTCATACAGACCCATTGTTTCTGCGCAGCAGTTCGCTGCTTATACGACATGGTCAGTAATTTCATGTGCTGCATGAAGCTTCATTTCAATCGTGGTTTGCTCGTTCATCGGCAGCACGATTATCCTGGCCTATTATCTGGAACAAGTGTTCATAGTAACGTTCCCTCAAGAATCGTGCGCTGCTAATTCATCTTAAGGCTACATTCACACTGCGTTTGCAGTGTCCGTTTTGATGCATGCACTGGAAAGCGCCCCACAGGGTCCAATTGCGTCCTTTTGGCCAGCTATACATATACATGCCACTCTATGGCTACACAGTGGCACATGAAGGCGGAAATCCTCTACGGCATAAACTGCATATGCGTGAATAGACTAACTGATCGGAAACAGTTTGGCGTGTAACAGATTGGTAATACAGCGCTAATGTTATCCCATAGAAGTTGCTATACCTCTGTGGGACACTATTTTTGCATAGAATGCCACATGGATGTAAATTTTATCCCGTTGAAGTCAATGGAGAATGAACAAGTATCCACAGATCTGCATGTAACCTCCGTATGAGTACCCTTCTGCCATCCCTAAACCACAGGTGCATCGAAGGAAAAAAACGGCTAATCGACACCTTTGGGAGAATTTTTTTTATTACTGCATTCTACATATCTTGGGATTAAAATGATTTTTTTAATCGATCTTCTTTAAAAAAAAAAAAAAAAATTCCACAGTTTGCCTTCGCCATCCTTCAGGTTGACTGCAACTGCGGAGCGTTGCTTTTTCTTTCTCTCTGGACTCCATCAGTGGCTGCAGCCAAATCTGCACTTCCCCGGCTGCCCATAAACACTGATAAGACTTTAACGGGTGAATTTCAAGACCTCAAGGAATTCAGGCCGGAGAAGAAAGTCTGCAGATACAGTGAAACTGAAGACAAACTGGCAAAAAATTCTTATTAACACAAACTGAAAAAAAATTTTTTAGCCCAAGATACCGTAAATAGCATGCAATAATAAAAAAATGGCCCCAGAGGTGTCCATAGCCTTTCGCCAAAGGCCATATTTACAACTGCATATGATTTCCTAAAAAGATGTCATTTATCTGACGTGATAATCATGCGAGGTCACAGCTACACAATGCCAGACGGCTGGTTAACAAAGTACACAGAAGTTGCACCGTATGAAGAGAAGGCTTAGTTCTGCTGACCAAGCCCCTGCCGAAAGGAGAAACAGTTCATTAGTTGTCAGTGAGCAGTACGAGCAATATCCTGAACGATGTCCAAGCGGAGACGGGTTAGAAATACGATTGGACGAGCGTGTGGATTATATGGCAGCACTGCTACTTTAATCCAGAACATGAAGTTACTAATAAATACAATTACGCAACACTTAAAAATGAAAAACAGCAAGAGCGGGGTGTCCCAGAACAGATGTAACTTCTACGTTAAAGCAAGTACATTTTATTAGTAAGGACGACAAGGAGCGAATTTCACTTTACATCCTGAACCAATGACAAAAATAGCAAAAATAGCAGCAACAACAAAAAATATTGTGCAACTTCTGAAAAAGTCTGGCAAACAAAGCTTCTTATCAAATATCAAACCACAGATGACGCTAACTGGAACACCAGGTCTGAGAAATACCGGGAGAGAGAATGCAGATTATGGGCCACTATGTTGGTCTACAAAGGTGTAGGAAGACCCCGGGTAGTCACCTGCTTGCTGCTCCTCCTGTTGGTAACTGCTTAATCGCATTCAGAAGCTGCCAAGTACAATGCTTGGGAAGTTGTAGACATCAAGAACATGTCTGCTCTTGGCAAATGCATGGTTCAGATTGCTCAGCTATACAGAGTAGATGTTGGACTGCAGAATACAGGCTGTTGTAAAGCAAGCAGAGTCTGTACAAGGATGTACGACACAGTCTACAGATGGGAGTCTCTTCTTTTTGGCTAAGACTCTAGTGTTGTTGGAGGAAATCTCATTTACATATTTTTTTCCCGCGGACCATTTCCCGATGTCGGTCTGTATACACCTGCTGGTTCTCTTCATTGAGAACCAGTACCCATCTTGTCCAGTAACCTTCTCCGTACTGATGAGGGGCAAGAACCCCTAAACAGCTGCGTACAGATGGCTGTCTCTTACTTTTGGATGACTATCTGGTTTGACTGATATGAGGAAGTTTTCTCTGTGTTGGAGCAGAGTTAATTTTTATTTCCCATAGATCATTTCCTGAAGTCAGTCTCCATACACCTGCTGGGTCTCTTCTCAGAGAACCAGTACCAGTACCCAGAGCTGCATCCAAGGCATCTCAGCCAACCAGTACCTTGCTCTTCCGTGGTGAGGATGGCCCTTCCTTTTGGAGAAGTCCCTGGTCTGGCTGGTATTAAGTAGATTTCTTCATTTGCATACAGAGAAGCAAGAAATATTTTCCAATCCCAAAGGCTGATATATGAGATATTTATATTGCATCTTAGGGATGCATGGTCGATGGCGGGTCCCACCACTGCGTCAGAACAGGGTTTTTCGGAAACCAGCAGGACCTATCCGCAAAGGGGAAGAGGTGGGTGAAGCTGGCTACACTCGATATTATAGTCTAGGGGAGTTATGAAAACCGCAGTGTGTTCCCCAATAAGGTCCATCATTGGAGCATCCCTTCAATGGCTTATATACTCACTTTTACTGGTTTTACTAAATACAATCTTTTTTTTCTTTTGCATCTATAAATTATTTCTATGTATTTGTATCTTATCACAATATATCCAGTACCAGTGTCGGACCGGGGTGTTTAAAGCCTGTATTACACTGGCAGATTTTCTGCCAGATGATCACCAAGGAGTGTTCGTAGTAACATTCGTTAGCGATCATCTGGCAGTCTAGTACTGACGACGATTACCTGATGAACGAGCAAACGTTCGTTCATCAACAAATTTCTATTTTTCAGCATGCTGGAAGATCACGATTTGCCAGCGGCAGATTGTGCTGTCTAATCACGATCTGCTGCCGGCAAACAACTAGACAGCATGGGGACGAGCGATGGCATAACGATAATTCTCCCATTTACTGAGGAGGAGAACGCTGCATGTAATAGCATTGGTCTCCTCCGCTTCCTTCCCAACAATGGCCTGCATGATCGCTAGGTCTAATACAGCCCTAAGGGTCCATTCACATGTCCGTAAGTGTTTTGCGGATCCGCAAAATACGGACACCGTCAATGTGTGTTCCGCAATTTGCAGACCGCACATTGCTGGCAGTATAATAGAAATATTTTTTGCAGAAACGGAAGTGGAGATGCGGAAATGCGGATGCAGACAGCACATACTGTACTGTCCGCATCTTTTCTGTCCCCACTGGAAAGGCGGACCCATTTTGCGGACGTATGAATGGAGCTTTAGGCTCACCAGTACAATTCTAGGGACCTACCATACAGCTACACACAAATACTACCTTCTTACACAGCGGCAGGTAGCAATGAGATACTCAAGATGATTGATTATGGGGTCCATAACTTTTGGAAGTTTGGACACAGGGGAAAGACGATAATGGTAGACTGCCTCTGTACCTAGAAGCTGTCTTAGTCAACCAATTCATCTATAATAATAAATTGGGTAGTTTGTTAAACAATCTACCCTGTTTTTATATGGATATAGGCTGGCTGAGATGTTGTGCTGGGGCCCACCTATGTCAAGGCCCACCTGTTCCACTGTGGGCCAGTCAGAGCCTGTCCAGCACAACGAACCCATCAGAACTGGACAAAAACCCAGTCGTACCTTATATCAATGTTCTCAAGTTTAGAAGTAAAAATCTAGAGAAAAAGCAAATGCTTGGCCAACCTCTTGGCCTCACCCTACTTGGCCAACCTCTTGGCCTCACCCTACTTGGCCAACCTCTTGGCCTCACACTAAGGTCAATGGGATAAGAAAATTACAACAGCAAAATACTTTATAGCGCTCGCCTGTTCTACCGCAAACCGTATAAACTGTAGCAGAGCTGTAAGAGAAATCTGAGATGAGTTGAGTTGTTCCAGGAGCCTTTCCTCCTCCGCCTTGTACTGGAGGATACAGGATCCCAAGTTACGATATAAGATAAACATATATAACCAGTCGAAGAAAGAAAAAGAGCGAGTTTGTAGCAACTGGCAGGAACTACTCAAAGAAAAGGAAATTGTTCCTTCACTTTGACGGCTGTTGATCTAGTGCACACGTGGGAAAGGTAGTGATATCATGATGGATCTGTTCTTTGTCAGCCTGAGCGCACCCTGGAAGCAACGTGAATGGGCCAGAGTGTGCTACTTAACCCCTTCCTTCCAAAGCATTCCTCATGACACTGCACGCTACACTGGCAAGTGTAGCATCAGGACTTACCTGGCTGCAGTAACCTAAGCTCCAGCACGCTGGGTGGCTAGGGAATTCATAAAGCCATGCAATGTGATGACCCTCAGACCTCATTCTTGCCATTTTGGGGGGCAGCTACATGTCCTGATGTGAATGTCTCTTCCAGGTGTTGATGCAGTGCCAGAAAATGAAAACAATTCAAACAAAAGGAACTAAACCGCAGGGCCCATATCTACTCGATGGAGCTTAGGCTGGCAATTTGTGGGAAACACCATTCAAATAGCAATTAGATCGGTTAAAGGCAATCATGCCGCGCTTGAAAAGAAATTACAGAACGTTTTTGTTCATCTATTTATTTCCCGCACAACATTAAAGGGATTGTCCAGGATTAGAAAACCATGGCCGCGTTCTTCTAAAAACAGCACCACACCCAGCATCTGGTATTGCCTTTGGTGAAAATGGGGCAGAGTTGCAATACCGCACTGTGGATATTGGTCGTCCTGTTTTTGGAAGAAAGCAGCTAGGTCATGTATATTGTATTCTATGAAAATTTTAAATTCTCATGCACACGTAGCAGATTTTTTCTGTGCGGATTTTAAAATCTGCAGCATGTCAATTTATTTTATTTTTCCCACATTTTCTCCTTATTTTTGATATTCACGGACTCCATACTGACAGGGAATGTTCCACCAGACTGGCGTATAGCAAATGTGGTGCCAATATTCAAAAAGGGTCCAAAAACAGAGCCTGGAAATTATAGGCCGGTAAGTTTAACATCTGTTGTGGGTAAACTGTTTGAAGGTTTTGTAAGAGATGCTATCTTTGAGTATCTCAATGAAAATAAGCAAATTACACCATATCAGCATGGCTTCATGAGGGATCGGTCATGTCAAACTAATTTAATCAGTTTCTATGAGGAGGTAAGTTCTAGACTTGACAGAGGCGAATCAATGGATGTCGTATATCTGGACTTCTCCAAAGCATTTGACGCTGTACCACATAAAGGTTAGTATATAAAATGAGAACACTTGGACTAGGAGAAAATATCTGTATGTGGGTAAGTAACTGGCTGAGTGACAGAAAACAGAGGGTGGTTATTAACGGTACACACTCAGATTGGGTCACGGTCACTAGTGGGGTACCTCAGGGTTCAGTATTGGGCCCTATTCTCTTCAATATATTTAATAATGATCTTGTAGAAGGCCTGCACAGTAAAATATCTATTTTTGCAGATGACACTAAACTGTGTAAAGTAATTAACACTAAAGAGGACAGTTTTCTGCTACAGAGGGATCTGGATAGATTGGGGGCTTGGGCAGAGAAATGGCAGATGAGGTTTAACACTGACAAATGTAAAGTTATGCACATGGGAAGGAATAATGCAAGTCACCCGTACATACTAAATGGTAAAACACTCAGTAACACTGACATGGAAAAGGATCTAGGAATTTTAATAAATAACAAACTAAGCTGTAAAAACCAGTGTCAGGCAGCTGCTGCTAAGGCCAATAAGATAATGGGTTGCATCAAAAGGGGCATAGGTGCCCGTGATGAAAATATAGTCTTACCACTTTATAAATCACTAGTCAGACCACACGTGGAGTACTGTGTACAGTTCTGGGCTCCAGTGAACAAGGCAGACATAGCAGAGCTGGAGAGGGTTCAGAGGAGGGCAACTAAAGTAATAACTGGAATGAGGGATCTACAGTACCCTGAAAGGTTATCAAAATTAGGGTTATTCACCTTAGAAAAAAGACGACAAAGGGGAGATCTAATAACTATGTATAAATATATCAGGAGTCAGTACAGAGATAACTCCCATCATCCATTTATCCCCAGGACTGTGACTGTGACGAGGGGACATCCTCTGCGTCTGGAGGAAAGATGGTTTGTACACAAACATAGAAAAGGATTCTTCACGGTAAGAGCAGTAAGACTATGGAACTCTCTGCCTGAGGAGGTGGTGATGGTGAGTACAATAAAGGAATTCAAGAGGGGCCTGAATGTATTTCTGGAGCGTAATAATATTTCAGGCTATAGCTACTAGAGATGGGTCGTTGATCCAGGGAGTTATTCTGACTGCCTGATTGGAGTCGGGAAGGAATTTTTTCCCCTTAAGTGGGGAAAATTGGCTCTACCTCACAGGGGTTTTTTGCCTTCCTCTGGATCAACTTGCAGGAAACAGGTCGAACTGGATGGACAAATGTCTTTTTTCGGCCTCATATACTATGTTACTATGTTACTATGTTACTATGTCACATGTGGAAAATCCGCACCAAATCGGCATCAAATCCGCTCCAATTAATGTGGATTGACCACACGGATTTCCATGCGAACACCTGCAGATTTCAGTGTGGATTGTCCGTGTGCATTTACCAAATAAAATAATCATTGATGAAGGTCGCAGTTATTCTATAATGTATTTCTTTTCCCTTTACTGCTCCTATCGCCCGTTCTGGGCTGTGGTCACATGACCATGTCCATGCGGCTCTTATTTCCTGTGATGTTATGTCCATGGGTGGGGCAGTGATAGGGGAGTGTCTATGTAACTAGCTGGTGGGAGGAGCTATAAACTAGCTGGGTGTTAGGGGCAGTGATAGGGGAGTGTCTATGTTACTAGCTGGTGGGAGGAGCTATAAACTAGCTGGGTGTTAGGGGCGGTGATAGGGGAGTGTCTATGTAACTGGCTGGTGGGAGGAGCTATAAACTAGCTTGTTAGGGGCGGTGCTGAAGCTGTGGCAGAGGAAGGAGAAGTGCATCATGGGTTTGGATGGATACAGCAACAGGAAGTGCGACATACAGGATGGAAAGAAAATATGGAATGGTTTATATGGTTAAAATGGGTCAGTAGAGTCCACATTGAAAAAAAAAACATGGGGAAAATGTAAGCAAAACTGTGGTAATCCCCCCAAAACTTTTTAAGTGCTGGTATCACATGCAATATACAATAATTGCAGAAATAATAATGACATTTTCGCACAGATAACTATGGATAAGATGCTTGAATTAAATCTACTAGCCAACCATCCCAGCATCCATAGTGTAAGAATGCAGACAGCTAGTCGATAACCGAGTAAAACGTTCCGGCTCCATCGACAGCCGGTATTCTCAGCGTTGGGCTCGGCACCACAACATCTTGTGCTTGTTATGGTGCTCGTCTCACTCCTTGATGGCAGACATGGCTGAATAAGCAAACGATTTACATATAAGGAAAAAGCTTCTGCATATTTTCCTCGCTAGAATTATGGAGGCAATAACTAAAATGGCATTTTATGAGCTGCTAAAAAAAAAAAAAAATTAAAACCCATTCTCTATAAAGCAGTTCATAGAAAACTTGCATTTGCTGTAATGTGAAATAAATGGATTCCAGCTATTTGTGTCAATTTGGGAAAACATAAACTGAATTGTGAGCGAGAGAGGCATCTGTTAAATGTAGGCATTTTTGTGGATTTTTTTCCAGTGTAAATGCAACCCTTTAACTTCGGACTTACAGGAGCAGTCCATTTTGTAACTACAGATACTTCCAGCAGTCAGTAGAATTCAATGTCCCCATATTATAGATGTAACATCCAGACCGCCACAGCTCTAATCTAAGCTCCGTGGTGGACCGGGTCTCTTAGGGTAGGCCGTCAATGTGTGATAGTTGGGATTTTCGTCCCACAGACTCGGCACAGAGGCTCGTCCAGACATGAGACTGTGCCTAGTGGTGCGTCATATTGATTTACCCTGAGGCCCATTCATTGGTGGTCCTGAATCTTTAAGATATCAGAAAATCCCTTTAAAATAGTGGGCAAAATATATTAGGAAATTGCTTGGATATTTTCAATATCAATAAGCTGGAATCGTTCTATAATTCCCATCGTAAGCAGTTACTATAGTAACCATTCCCAGAGGGGTAGCTGCTGCACTTACCTATTCAATAAAAATAAAAAAAATACATAAAAAAAAAAAAAAATCACCTGAATTGCCTATTTATTTTCCACTGGTCTCACTGCTTGGCTGCTTCTTAGCTCAGCTCCATTAGGGCAGAGCTGTGATCTGTGACTGCAGGGAGTCTGCAGGGAGTCTGAGACACACCTCCTCTCTCCTCATTGGTTCAGAATGCTGCTCCGTCCCTCCCTCTGCAGCTCTGCCTCCTCAGACTGGCTGCTGTGTATAAACCAGGGTAAATTTAGGGGGTCATTCATCAATCTGAAATACACTTAAATTAGGCGTATTTCTGAGCAGGTGGCAGCGCAATGGTTAGTTGCGCCGCTATCTGCGTCTTTTCCCCGCTGACGCCAAGTCTAAAATTGTGGGTGTGACGTGGAAGGGGGCAGGCCAGCAGGCCCGTCTCATTCATCATTTTCTAACCCTGTTTCAGTTTGGAAGCTGTCTTACATTAAGGGCCCGTTCACACGACTGTAATTCTGGGTCCGCATCCGTTCCGCAATTTTGCGTAAAGGGTACGGACCTGTTCATTTCAATGGGGCTGCAAAAGATGTGGACAGCACATTGTGTGCTGTCTGCATCCGCTGTTCTGTTCTGCGGCCCCCTCAAAAATATAGAGCATGTCCTATTCTTGTCCATGGACAAGAACAGGCATTTTCCACATAGCGCCAGCCATGTGTGGTCAGCAAAATGCAGAATGCACACGGCCGGTATCCGTGTTTTGTGGATCCGCAAAAACACTTACGGTCGTGTGAATGCACCCTTAGAACTGGCGCCGGATGCGCCGAATTTATGGAGAGGCCTGCGCCTCTTCATAACTTTGCCGGATCCTCCGTCAGCTATGGGTCTTAATATATGCATCGCTTAGTGCACAGAGAGCAGCTTTCCACGTCAGCAAGGGCAGAATAGTTCTAAAGGTCCGAATACTAAATTATATCCGTGAGAAAAAGAGGAATGTCGGCTAACTGCTGCAAACATCCTGAAGTGAACCAAGGGGGGACATGAAGGTTCGCTTAAACATGGGACCCTATGGATGGCATATGTAACAGAATACAGCGTATAAATCTGGATAACGTATTCAAGCAATGGCAGCAATTAAAGTGTATATGACAATTCACTTCTGCCACAGATTAAATTCCCATCCACAAAACCAAGGGTCTTGTGATGTAGAAGATTGCACCTGGTCTTGGCTTTCTTTCTCAAAATGGAGCAAAGTCATCATCGGCACGAACCGATCAAGTATCATCATGGACTATGAAGTGGATCTTGACCAGAGAAGCAACTACAAAGAAAGTAGGTAAAATACAGGATTCTAGGAGATAAGCAACGTATCCAACAGTAATTATCCATGAAAATAAAAACTATCTCAATACTTTTGTAATTGCATGTACCAGTAATTAAAAATGTATTATAGCCTCCAAGTTAGGCCTCATGCACACGGCCGTTGTTGTGGTCCGCGTCCGAGCCGCATATTTTGCAGTTCGGGCGCGGACCCATTCACTTCCGCGCCCCATTCACCGTTGCTCCGTTCCATGCCCCCACAAAAAAAAAATAGAGCACGTCCTATTCTTGTCCGTTTTGCGGACAAGAATAGGCATTTCTATAATGGGCCGCGTTCCGTTCCGCAAATTGCGGAACAGAACGCGGAGCAGCTTCCGCGTTTTGCGGACCGCAAAACACCAACGGTCATGTGCATGTAGCCTTATTCAAGGAAATCTATCGGTATAGCGCCACCTGCTGTTTGCTCTTTTTTCTAATTTCATGTCCAGCTCACTGAGATGGAAGCATGCTCCGTTCCATCCTTCAACTGCCACCAGTTGCAGTAGAAAGGACACACCCCCATAAACTGACAGCCAGACATAAATCTAGCAGAACAACTGGAGCAATGACTGGGGAGATCTCTGCATCCATGTAAGGTACAGGGCAGGTTCTAGCTTTGCTAGAAAGAGGTCGGCGAGTATTAGATTACGTATTAATTTAATTTTTCACATTAGTCAGGGGACAACCCCTGTAAAATTTAGTTTTGGGCCCCATTCTGATGGTTCTACCCTTACAAGTTACATGTATTTCTATGACCATCTAATAATGCAGAATGTATGATATTCTAGCACCCACTAGGCCCCGCTGACGTACATATGCAGACTGCTTATAAAAATCTACAGATTAAAAAAGAAAAATAACTAAGGAAATAGGAAAGGTGAAGAAAAACCTCACAAAAGGAAGTGAAAAATTGCAACCGCGTGGCGTCTGTTCTCTTATTATCCCCGCCGGTCTCAGGAGCGTCCTTACATTAAAACTGCATAAACAGAAGTTCATTTGGAAATGGTCGGGGATCTCCAGTGGAAGATAGACGCGCTGATCATTTAAGGTCAGGCGCAGAAGAAAATCCCTGTTTTCAAGCTCCGAAGTACAGGAAGCAAATGTTAAAACAATTAAGCCGGAATGAATTAGTCAGGTAGAGGAGCAACGTCATTAGGACTTCCTGGATCTCTCAAATGAAGCATAATCGCGGTAGAAAACAAACAGAGCGGCTTTCAGGGGGCTCCTAGACATGGAAAATGACTTTTTTCTGGCGTGGAGTTGCATATATTTCTTGGGAAATAACCAAAAAAAAAAGTTTCCATTTCAATGTAATAAACGGTAATGGAGAATTCAAATGGAGATATAATTACGTCAACACAAGGCCCACATTTTAAAGGCTACGGACACCTTTGGAGTAAACTTTTCAATTTCTTTTTTACAGTACACACATTTGAGGCTATTAAACACTTACTGCAATATGTTTTTATTAAAAACATTTACCTTCTACAGCCGCTATATTTCACACTGTATAGAAGCTGCAGAAAGCTGTGATAAATCCATCAGGCTGACAGCTTGTTCTCCGACAACCTTCTGACCTCTGCTGAAAGCTCTTCTGGGCTGATTTATGCCCAAATCAAGGTTGAACTTGGGCATGATTCAGCTTAGAGATTTCAGCATCAATCAGACTGGTGTCGGGTGACTTATCACAGAATAGTTTTCTGCAGCTGCTATATAGTGTGAATACTGCAGATGTAGAAGCCCAAATGTTCGTCAAAAAATAAAAAAAAGGCTCCATAGATGTAAAAACCCCTCCAAGGGGCCTATCCTCTTGGTGGAGGCCCAACATCCCACCTATCAGCTGTTCTGTGTAGGATAGAGCTGGTTATTGCAGCCCTGCTCCCATTCACATCTCTGTGGGGTGTTGGACCTCTGCCGATCAGATATTGGCGGCCTATCCCAAGGTGATGAACACATAAGGACCAGAAAACCCTTTTAAGGCTACATTTGGGAAGCTTCTGCCAAACTTTCTGGTAGTTTTGACAGCAAGGATGGCACAGTGCTGCAGGAAACCTGACAGAACATCAAGGGACGCTGTTAAAATAATGTGGGCATCCATTTTAAACAGAGGCCATGACTGTGCAAAGACCCTAACGTCCTACAGCTTCAACTGTGAAAGCCATGGTGCCTGCAGGGTGTGATCCTAACCCATCAACAAGATTATAGCCAATAATGCAACGAAGCTAGACAGGCCTCATGCATACCATTGTATAATGTATCTTTGGCCCTATGTGTCCTCTGCTTTCATACAGAGGTTGCATTTTATAAGGGGGTCCCAACCCCTGCCGTATTTCGGAGGTATTCTCTCACAGTCTTGCTTCTAAGGGGAGAGTACGTTGCTGTAAGGTGGCACTATAGGCCACATGCTCAGTGCCTATGAGTCTGTAATACACAGGCACTGTAGGGAATCAGTATGTTTCTCTACAGGCTCCATGCATATAGCATTACTGTGTGCAGGAGGTATTATGCCTTTTCCAGCATCAGCAAGGCATGCAGAGTTTGACCTGAGCCTTCATACCGGAGATACCCACACAACCAATTTGGTGACATTATGAAATGTAACAGCATGCGGCATCCTTGGGGGCGGACTGGTAAGCCCAGGTGTTGCTTTCGCACAGAGGCCGGGAGAAAAGCTGAATGCTGAAAAGCAAAATGCTGCTGAAGAATGTCGTGCTAGTCACCAGTGGTGCCGTACACAACCCAGACTCACTTGGCCAACTTTAATTTCTCTGTATTGGTGGAAGAGAGAAGGCAGAGCTGAACAGTCACTGTGATTGTGGTCATACGGCATATATATATATATATATATATATATATATATATTTTTTTTTTTTTTTTTTAAAGTTCATTTTATTTTTTTTATGTGCACTTTGGAAAGACTTGAAGAGGACCTTTCATGGGTCCAAACATTGTAAGCTAAATAATTATCTGGATATGTAGAGCGGCGCCCAGGGATCTCACTACACTTACTATTATCCCTGGGCGATGCTCCGTTCGCCTGCTGTGGCCCCCCGTTACCTTCTCCCGCGCTGTATGGTAATGGCTACTATCGGTAAACCAGGGAGGAGTCTGCCCTGTTTCTCCCTGGGCGTTCCTTCTCCCTGGCTGTAGCTCTGTCCAATCGCTGCGCAGAGCTCACAGCCTGGGAGGTTTTTTTTCTGCGCTGCAATTGGACATTGCGACAGGGAGAAACAGGGCAGATAGTAGCAATTACCATACAGCGCGGGAGAAGGTAACGGGGCCACAGCGGCTCCCAGGGATAATAGTAAGTGTAGTGAGAACCCTGGGCGCCGCTCTTCATGTCTAGATAGTTAGCTTGCAACGTTCGGACCCATGAAAGGTCCTCTTTCAGGACTGAGATCTATATTATCTTTTCCTAGAGAGAAGGAAAATGTGCAGCTCTACGACAGTTATATATAGGGTGGCAGATGCACTGCATGAAAAGTCTCTACATTCTCTGAGCATCCGATTACAGTGCTAGCCAATGCCAGACCCGGACATGCCTGGCAAATTCCTGGGATTAAAATGTGTGAAATGTGAAATATCTAAATACTAAGACAAACTACACTGTCTGTATACGAGGAAGACAATATTCCCAGTGCAGTCTTATCGGAAAGAGAAATCCATTTCCAAGGATGATGCCCAGCAAGTTTACATGATAGCAAGAGCTGTACTATACTGCACGATGCTGAGGGGGTGCAAGCAACGATAGATAACACCACATCCATCGGCGCTCGTTTACACTGGACTGACTACACAGGCCGACACAAACTGAACTAAAGGAGAGTCATTCCTCCCCTCCTTTAGTTCTGTTGATTATCGGCAGCACATCCCTGATTACACACGGAGACGCAATGCCAATAATCCGGCACCTTTCATCCTGATGCAAGATGCCGATCAGCCAACAAATCGAGCCGATTGGTTCTCGATTATACGGACTAATTAATGGGAATGAGCGTTCCTATAAAAGCTTTCTCCTGACAGCTGGCCTGAACATTGTGCGGAGTAATAGGCCCCTGTCTTCATAAACTCAGCAGATCCCAATAGTAAGCTGAATGAACAAGATCGCACTTACCGAATATCTCTCCGTTTTTGGCATATTCTGTGACAAGATAAAGCATGTTTTTGGTTTCCATAACCTAAGAAAGAAAATGAAAAAATGGGTTTGAAAATGTTTTTGTCTTCAGAATCATAATATTTGCATCACTCTCTATATTCAATCACTTGCATGCTCTACACCTCAAAAGCACCTCCACGATTCGGCCACACTCTTACTCGGTAGTGTGTCACTTGGCAAAGCTTAAGTATTTTGCCCCAAATTGGGGTGGTTTTTAGGCCTGAACAGATGAAACGCATGGGGCCAGATTTACTAATTCTAAGGATGGTGTAAATTTACCCAGACAGATTAGACCTGCACAAGATGTATCACAGCGGCTCTGGCTGGTCGATAAATGTGGCTCAGGGAGAGACCCTGTACGTCAAAGTTGAGACATAATTTGGGTTCAAGAGGGCGCATCTAAGGCCACACCCTCTCTTCTGATTGGTGGAGATGCCGGGTGACGGACCCCCACCAATCAGATGTTGATGATGTATCTTGAGGCTAGGCCATCAATATGAAAATCCCAGAACACAGGGGTGCGGGTTTACAAACAAAATTTCCACACTGATTTTCATGTGAATTTCTTTGCGTTTCCACGCCAAATTCCGTGTTATTTGCAGATTTTGGTGTGGTTTTTCCCTGATCTCACACTTTGCAATGCAAAAGGGCAAAATCTCCATAAAGTTCCGCCGAAACTATATGTTGCAGATTTCTAAATCCGCACGGCATGTCAATTTCTGCATGGAAAAATACACAAGGCCGAACTGGATGGACAGATGTCTTGTTTTCGGCCTTAGAAACTATGTTACAAATCTCGTTCACATTGCTGGTACTGCATTAGGGCTCATGCCGACAAATGTAAGGGCTCTGTGCCTGTGCTGCGGTCCGCAATGCACAGGGGTGTGCACTCCATGCTGCGGATGTGGACCCATTGACTTGAACGGGTCCGCGATCCGCAAGATACATCAAAAGATATGTCTTATCTTTTGCGGCGCAGAAGCCCAAACGCGAAAGCCCATGGAAGTGCTTCGTAGTGTTTCTGCGGGCTTCTGATCCGTGCTTCATCTTTAGCCGTATCTTGCGGATCGCGAACCCATTCAAGTCAATGGGTCCGCATCCGCAGCACGGAGGCCAGTGTTCTGAGCCCTTAGATTCGTGTGCATTTCTGAATGAAAATCCAGTTACCCATAACGCAACGTACACTGTACGCTCACCTGATAAAGCTTGATAATGTGGGGATGATCCAGCATCTTCATGATTTGTACTTCTCTGTAGATTTTTTCCAAGTTTACAGCATCCAGCTGAGACTTGTCAATAATCTTTATTGCCACCTGCAGAGTCAACAGAATACGGTGCATTAGCCAGCGGACAAGATTCATGCTTAATTTAATTCTAACAGCATTACGAAACGGATCTGCCAATAACACCCCCTTAAATGAATCTTCTCTTTCATTTGCACAAGTCATCTCTGCGGCGAAAAAGTACCTGCCCCCTCTACGTTTCAGAATGTCAAACTACATTTCATATTAGACAAGGATAAAGTTACACCCGTGAAAAGAATTAGCGCCTACAATTCTGCTGATACAAGGCCACATAACGAGCGCTCACCTCCCCCGGGGCGCTAGAAGGAAGAAACGGGAGCCGGGCTCTGAAGTGCTAACAATGCCCGATCCTGAGCATGTGCCGATGCTTTGCGTTTCAAAAGCAGAGCGCAAGCGCCAAGAGTGTGGGCCCAGAATTGAGCGTAAGATTACTTAATACAATGAAACCAGAATAAAGGTTGGGGCTGGGCAAAATCTTAATTATTTTCAATATAAAGGAAATTTATCAGTTCTTTTGAATAATTTTGTTTTTCTGGCAATTTTAATTTCTACGAATTCTAGTTTTTAGGGACACCATTTTGGAGTACAAACAACGTATTGATTGATTTTTATTACGTTTTTGGCATGTGGTAATGGAAAAAAACGTTATCCCACTATTGTTTTTCGCACTTTAAATTTTACTACACTCACCGAGCATCGTAATTATCGTGTTACTTTTATTGTATGGGTCAGTACGTTTACAGCGGTGCCAAGTAAGTATAGTTTTATTTGTTTTTTACTACTTTTGCACTATAGCAGGCCTCGTGCAAAAACAATTTTTTTATGTTGTCAGATTCCAAGGGTCAGAAGTTCAGAACAAATTCATCTTTCCACCGCGGTAGCCGTATACAGGATTATTTTTTGCGGAATAAGATGTGGTTTCATTGGTACTATTTTGGGTACATGGAACTTACTGATTAACCTTTTTTATTTTTTTGAATGGGGGTAGGCGTTGTTCAGGGGGCAGTGTAAATAACATGTTAGCTTTATTATATGGGCTGTGGCAACACAGCATGATACCATAGATGTGCTTTTAGTAGTGACAAAGCCTTATCACATTAGGTTTTCTGCCCAGTTGGTACACAGTTGCATCCAGTTTACTGTAGGACGACATAGTCCTAATGTGTGGTCCTTTTGTGGACTACTTCTAATCCAGACTAATCGCACCAATCATTGCTGCCTGTAAATGCACACTCATATATTTCTTGTATGTATCTCTGCCATTGTTCCTTCCAGGGGTGCACCGCCAATGAGGCCGCACCAGGTAGGGGGCAGTGGAAAGGCCTTGGGCATTGTGTGCTTTCAGTGAGGAAGAGTTTATCTTTGCATATTCAACTGTATTGCTATATTAACCAGTATGTTTTGTAGCACTGTATACAGTGGTCCCTCAAGTTACAATATTAGGGTACTTTTACACTTGCGGCAGGACGGAGATCCGTCCTGCCGCAAGTGACCGTGCACTGCCATGCTGCCGCTCCGTCCCCATTGACTATAATGGGGCGGGGGGCGGAGCTACGTCGCAGCACGGCACTGCACGGCCGGAGATCACCGGATTAAAAGTCCTGCATGTCCGACTTTTAGTCCAGCCGTGCAGTGCCGCGCCGTAGCTCCGCCCCCACCCCATTATAGTCAATGGGGCCAGAGTGGCAGCACAGCAGCGCACGGGTACTTGCGGCATGGCGTATCCGGCGTGAACAGCCTGACGGATAGCCATGCCGTAAGTGTGAAAGTACCCTTAGTTGAGTAATCGGTTCCAAAGTCCCAAAATGTAATTCAAGATAAGAGAAAATGAAGATTTAAGAAAAATAAGCAGATAACTAAGACAGATAAAACAAGTCCTTACATATACCAGTCAGGATTATCTGCTAACTAGCAACTAATCCAGCTATTCTACCAGAGAAGAGGTCTTTATTGGTTGGATCTGAGTCTGAGACATTGTATGTCGAGTCTGGTTTCAACGTACGATTGCCCAGAAAAGAGCATTATATGCTGAAAATATTGTATCCTAAGGCCATTGTATCTTGAGGGATCACTGCGTATAATGTTTTCCTAACATGCCTTTAACAGTAAGGCTGGTGGGAAGGGATGAGGTTGAAAATTTGGCATTGGGGTGGGGGGTGTCGTTTCAGTTAGCGCCTCAGGCAGCAGAAAGGCTAGATGCAACCATGGTTCCATCCATCCAAATGGTGCCCGAAGAAAACCATATTGAGATGTACAGAAGATTTTCAGTTGCAAAATTTCAGCAACAACAATCCGCCACCCATCACTATAACCTGAGGAGTCATATAGGGTAAAATCGGTTTGAAACTTGGAAAGTCTTATTTAGAGCACCCTACCTTTGTAATATTTTACAAGTCCTGTATACAAGATTGAACAGCGCCCCATACCTGTATGTAAGGTCTCACGCACATAGGACTGTACTGCCTCCGCTAGCGGTTTGACATACACAATGTTGACCGACCTCGCTGTAGGCGAGCCTCACAATGCTACACAACCTCCTACACACCAGCCTCTACAGTCCCTATAAGTGGTAACGAGAACCTCCTCTAGCTGTATGTGAACTCGCTGAGCATGGCAAGAGCCTGGGTTGCTACGCACATTCGCCATGAATAAAGCTGCTGACATTTCATGATTCAAGCTCTTTCTCAGAATTATATTCATCTCCTCCGGGATGCAGTGACAGCTGGCAGGGGAGCAGAGGGATTGCGACAGACAGGCTGATTACTCCCGCACCCCACAGGATTCCTCCAGGACACACTTTTTATCCCTAGCGAGTTTCTTTTAACCTTTCGTTGACATAAAATGAGTCTCAATCTGACATACTGGGGAACACTGACTATCATCATCTAAAGTCAGCGTTTTCCAGAGGTCACTGAACGGAAAGAAACAGAAGAATAACCAGACAACTGAGAAATAACACACTTATAAATCCGGCATAATACAGCGTATCATAAAAATGTCTCAAAGGTCCTCACAGAGGACTACATTGGAATGGAGTACCCGTCACGCCATCTTGATAAGAACACTTCACTTGGCTTGCTGTATGAATAAAGAAGAACGCTTGGGCACAGATAATGTAATCACTTGCCTAGTGATGGAGATTGCTTTAATACCGCAAGGATTACCCTATGGCTGAAGGACAACAGTCCCGGCTTTCGGGACCAAAAAGCTTATGAACCTCCTATCTCATAATTTGGGTCTTTCAAAAGGCTGACTGTCAATCTGGTTACTTATATCGAACATCTGCTGAAGACCAACCAAACCTTGTGATCTCAACTATTATGGCAGCAAAGCCTCCACTATCCTATGTCAGCAACTAAAATCCGTCAACTGTTGGATGTCCATGGACAACCATGTTAAAGATGAGCTGTTCCTCTACCCCCCTGTAGTTCTACTGAACAGAACTTATATGGATACCTACAGTGAACTAGTAGAACCATGGTTAGTCTGGGTGTAACACAGATGATAAAAGTGACCACACCATTGCCACCTGAAATTGGACTTGGAGTATGGTAGGTTTATTAAAGGGGTTGCACAAGAATGGGGAAGGCGGAAATTTGGCAACCCCCTTTTCCCCCCCATTTGTCCGGAAGCTTACTTACCTACTCCTGGTGCTGGCTCCCCGCTCCTTCTCCTCCAGGCTTGGGCTGCTCCGCTGGGCTCCCTCGCTGTACACGTCTGCAGGCGATCACTGGCAGTGGAGGTGTCCAGCTCCCCTTACATCATGAGTCTGACAAATAGTAACAAGACTCAAGGGGATCCAGTCTCTGACGCGGCCACTGATTGGCTGCAGCAATATCAAACCGGATGTTGACATCGAGGGTGCCCAGAGGAGAAGCCTAGGCCTGAAGAAGAAGGAGCGGTGAGCCAGTACTGGGAAGTAGGTAAGTAAGCTTCCATTTTCAGGTCTGGCCAAGGGAAGGCCAGACCTGACCCCATTCTTGCACAACCCACTTCAAGGCCTTATCCAACGAAAAATATTTTTCACCTGTGCACAGGATAAGTGATAAATGTATGACCTTTGGGATCGCCACCGATCACTATAAGCGGTGGAAAGTTCCCCAAGGGTCTGAATGGAGCAGTGGTCACACAGACACTCCTCCACTCCATTCAATGTCTATGGAACTGACCGAATACAGCGCCTCGCTGTTTATGTCCAGTCACTAGATTACACAGCCAAAAAAGAGCTCATAGGAAGAGAAAGTTTATACGTAACAGTATATTCAAATTCAACACTTACAGGTTTGGATAATATGAAATTCTGGATCCATGTAGAAAATAAAAATTGAGCGCAAGCTGATGGATTTAACAAAAATCAAGATAAAGCCTTAAAATATCCATTTTATACATTGGAAGCTGGATTTTCTTTCTAACTGTATTAACGTTTGTTTCGAGGCAACGTAAAAATAACAAGCTGCATGACTGAAGTCATCAGAAAGCAGCACTTATTTCTGTTGCATCTGGATCGGTTCGTCTTCTTTGGTACTACTTCTACTGTTAAAAAATAATAACCATATATCTAGGTAGAGCCTTTTGCTATGTCATGCCAAATGATGCCTTTCAAAATTTTCAAACATGAATCTTAAAACTTTCCACTTATAGGTTATGTACACTTTTGGGGGCAATTTTATTGTTATTGCATTGTACTCATTTTGAGCTAAAAAATATTTTTTTAAATTTGTGTTTCTCAAATATTGGAACCTTTTTTCTGTACAGAGCTGAGATGCTCCAGTAGCACCCTGTCTTTTCCGTCAGTTGGGGAGCATCTCTGCTCTCTGACCTTATAAACAATCATTAAAGCTCAATCCCTACCTCAATGATAAGAATGTGGCTTAAAACTACCTCTCAGTAGTTTCGAGATAAGGTTTATTAGATGACCGAACAGAGTGAATGTACCAGTCACACAGCTAGACAGTTAACCTTTTGTGACAGAACGGTTCTATTTCAATTATAGGCCAATTGAAAAAATGCCCAAAATGAGTAACATGCAATCAAAAAAATTGACTTCGAAGGTGTACATAGCCTTTAAGGGTCCATTCACACAGCAAATAGTGGTCCGCAATAAAAGGCCACCGGCCGTGTGAACTCCTTTTTGCAGTGCGGACCCACTGACTCAAATGAGTTTATGATCTGCAAAATACGACAAAAGATAGGCCATGTCATATGTTTTGCGATACGGAGGCAAAGACTCGAGAACAGCGTCAGAATGGCTTGGAAAGCGTTCCAAAGTTATTACCCTATAAAGCGACATGTCAGTTTTTCAAAACATGGCCTGATCAGGAAGGTGAAAACTGGCCCGGGGTAGAAGGGGTTAATCCATCCGATACATGATCAGTTTCTCATAAGGAGTAATATCCTCTTATGAGGAAAGAAATACCAGGCGTGGTCAAAAGATCACATAAGCTGCCAATAAAGAGAGGGCAGATCTAATACCGCAAAGATTTTATTTTATTTTTTACACAATTTAGGTCACTTTTTGTACTCATTCACAGAAACTGAGTCAGACAATTCAAAAACATAATTGACGGGTTGCAAATAGTCTTCTATAAATGTAGTGAGTGCACAATATGTCCTTATTATTCAGGAAAAGAGAACACACTGTGACTAGTCGGTATTTTTGTATTATAACTGTTATATCACATCTATTAAAAAAAAAAAAAAAAACACACATAAGCAGCCTATTAAAACGACACGGCTCGCCATTACTAATCTGATACCCTCATTTCTGCCTACCAGGGTTTTTTTTGGCCGGTTCCTATCTTTCACTCTGCGTCCTTGTTATCTAGAGAGTACCACAGTCTCAGTGATGGAAGACAGAATGATTTTGTTCTTGGCACACGCACATATTGTACACACAGCTATTTTATGTTCACTTCTTTATTATCCTGACAGCTACCATCCAGTGCCGCCATCCATCTACCTGGCATGCCCATTCTCTATCGGCTACAACTGCAGTGACATACCGCTTTCCGTTCCGCTATTAAAGGCCTGTCTTTACCAATCATTCCTTACAGGACGACATAAACCATCTTCATTTGCCACAAAAATCATTACTTCTTTCCGTGCCGGTCTTCAAGCCGAGGAATACTGTCAAGGTAAATTGCCGTTACATACCATAAAACAGATGACCCCATGTGCCGCGCCTTCATGCAACTTTATAAAGGAATTTATTTTTTTTACAACTACATAAAAAATAAATAAAAAAAAGTTACCATGGATAAACCTATAATACCACTCAAAAGTAATATAATACAACGTGGTCTTAGCACATAGTAGGTCACGCAGAACGGCACTGTCACATGACAAAATGTAGGCAGTCATAGAGGTGTACTACTGACAACATGGAGCCATCTAGCAACAAAGGTGAAAGCATGGCCATTCGAAACCCACCAGCATAATGTTCTGGGGAGGGACAAGCTCTCGTAGTGCCCATGGCAGGGGTTGGATAACTCCCCATATACAAATGGTCCCTAAAGTTCAGTATGTTAATTTGCTGGATGCGTAATAATGTCATTTCCCATTTTATATTAAGACAGATTTCTCTACGGGTCATGATCCTCCGCTGTCTGCTTTAAAGGGGTTGTCCAACGATAAAAATATTCTACAGTTTTCAAACCAAGACCTGGATCTGAATAGTTTTGTAACTGCATGTAATTAAAAATGTATTATAGCTATAGAGTTATTCAATGACACCCATCAGTATAGCGCCACCTGCTGTTTCCTCTTTTTCTAATTTCTTTGTCCTGCTCACTGAGATGGAAGCACACGCTCAGTTCCATCCTTCAGCTGCAGCAGAAAAGTCACACCCCTAAGCAAGAACAACTGGAGCAATGAATGGGGAGATCTCTGGATCCATGCGAGGTACAGCTTTGTTGGAAAGAGGTTGTCATGTATTAGTTCATGTATGATTTTAATTTTTACATTACTGATAGGATAATCCCTTTAAATTATCCCTACTTGTTATAAGGACTTGGCGATGATAATCTACATGTCCCCTTATTAGGATCCTCAGCGATCAGCTGTAATCTGTGGAGAAACCAGACAGCGCCACCACTGGGGAAACTAGGAATTACACAGTGACCACTCAAATCAATGGGTCCTTCCCAACTAATCCTTAGTCTTCTTGGGATAGGTTACGTTTATAATACATAGTCCTCATTGTCCTTCCTACTTGTACATTTCTCCTTTGCTGAGTAGGAAGGCCACTGTACTATATATCTGCATGAGAGGTGTCACGGGTCCACTGCATGGGAGGCACCATGGGTCCACCAAGAGAAGCACACATCGGACCCAAACCCTTACAGCATTATCAGTTGTATGGACTTAGATTTCAATTAGCCCATTTCAACGGTGGACAAGGCAGCTGCCTACACCTCACACCGGCCCTGAAAGTTTCTGGTTGCTCTCCAGTATGGGAAGGGGAAATAATTATGGGTCCGGTACCCAAACCGGAGAGAGGTGGAGTAACACAAGCACAATAACGCAGTTTTATTTTGCCGAGTTATGTAACGACCACCTATAAGCAACAGTATACTAATGAGAACTGCAGAACAATAAGCCCAAATTAATTGATTTCCCGAACAGGAATGTTTGCCAGTAATCAGCAGCATGTTGCCTAAATACATGTCCTACGTTGTTGCAGAAATGAAGCCTGTTTGCTCCAGTACGTTAAAGTCCTGGCACGGTGACTACAGCTAGGACGTGTCCCAATGGTTTGATTCCTAGTCTGGAGCTAAGCCGGCCTTGCAATCATTACATTCCAGCTCATTCACGCTCTTCCATGCTGCCGCTTCCAAAAACGAACTGAGCAGGCGGCCAAAAAGCAGGAGAAAAGGCCTTGTGGTTAAATAATGAGGGTTAATAAATAATAATAAAGCAAACAACAGGGCTTTGTTAAGACTTGCTTTGGCTCCTTCATGTTGGTTTTGCTAGGCTCACATGATGACATTGCTATAGTCCTAATGACCTTAGTAACTAACGCTCGACATTCACTTACCATGTAGTGTCGGCAAACATAAAACTATGGCACACGGCTTAAAGGAACAGGTTTTTTTTACATTGCCCCTCCTCAACCGAAGGCATACTATGAACATAATATATCGAAATATCCTTAGCAGATGCAACACTAAGGGAATGCACACCTATATTTTAAAAAAAATAATGAATTGACACGTTCTTTTTATGAATAATTTTTTAAAAATTTGCTGAGATTTTGTTTTTACTTTCTGTATGTAGTTATGGGGGCGGTCACCTTGCCTGGGCTGCAGTTAAGAACAGATATGCTTTACAGTAGCCACATGGACTATAGAAAACTGTTGACTTGAGATGACTCTATGGGAGAGTGTGGCGGGCCTGCTGTATGACCTGCACAAATGTCATTGTGCAGGGAGGGGGAGGAGGTGGGCTGTGAGCATTACCTATGGATCTGGTGGTATCTAGATGCAGGAGAGGTGATACACTTGGTTAAAATCCTGCCAGTGATGATAATGAGAGGAATGCTGAGAAGTGATCGCTACAGAAAAGGAAGTGTCAGCGTAATCTGAGGACTGGTGGCCCGAGTGAAACAAAATATAGATTGCGCCCCATAGCTCAGAGATTCCACTAACATTATCCAGTGCTGTCCAGAGATTACTACTCTCATCATCCTATCTAAAGAGGCATGTTTCAGTGCCAAGTTGAATACGGTGTGGTATTAACCTAAGCGTGTGTAACTACAGGATGGGTGTCCTCGGGTAATGGGTAAGGATGATAAAAGGTGACTGACTGCCATATTGTTGTGGTCGCTGCCAACGCAGACGTGACGGATGACAGGGTGTAAACTTTTTGGGCTGTTACAGGTAAATCTGCAGTAAATCCACCGCAACACCAGCAAGAGTTACGTGTGGGTTTTGATTGTGCTGTAGATTCTCTGAAGATTTCACCCTTATACGTTACACTGTGGAAAAAAATTAAACATGAAAAAGTTACAAAATATGGTCGTGGGGATTTAATATTGACTTCATACATAGAAAGTAGTAGAGGTTAGTTAGTTGTCAAGTTGGAATAGCCCGTAATGGCATGTAAAAGAAAAGCCAATACGCCACATCTGAACTCACTCTTAACAAAAAAAAAATAAAAAAATTTAATGACAAAAAAATGTGGCCGTAGATGTTAGTTAGTTACTTGCAAGGCCAGAATAGCCCATAATGGCACGTAAAAGAAATAATACTACATACTCGAAATGTAGACGAAGAACACAGCAGACTGATTCCAGCCGCTCACTGTAAAGGAGAACAAATGACCTCTGTTGTGAAATGCTAACAAGTCCGTTTTTGGAAAATGATGACTTCCTGTGACCTCAGTAGGATAAAGCAGACGAGATAGCGGCCGAAAATGTGAGTAAACATTTCGTCACCCCGGGCAGATCATTAATGTCGCGGACAACGTATTCTGTTCTGTCCAGAAACAAGAGGACATCAAACTAAAATAACCAGCGACGAGATATTACTAACCATTCCTGGTGCAAAGCGTCTGCTAGGAGCTGTAGTATCGCGGGGAAACGGGAAACGTTGGGAAATATATTCATCACATACAATAACTACACTGCAAAATTATAGAAAACCTCTCACTCCACAAACCCCAAAGCAAGAATCAGCAACCTTCGGCCCTCCAGCTGTTGTGAAACCACAACTCCCAGCATGCTCCTTTCACAGAGTAGCCAAGCAAGTGTGCATGATGGGAGATGTAGTTTCATAACACCTGGAGTGCCGGAGGTTGCTGAACCCTGCCCTAAAGTATATGAAATGTTCTATATGCTGCTGATTTAAAGGGGTTGTCCACTTCTTATGATCCTCATGATAGTGTTAGCCTATCTGATCGTGGGGGTCCGACACGCCACACCTCCGCCAATCAGAGGAGGTAATGATAGGAAATCACTTGTAAAGGGGTGAATAACCTGCCCCTAACTACGGGGCCACTAAACTACCAGCATGCCATTATGCAGCTGGGGTATAACTTTCCTAAGGCTGGGTTCAGACTTCCGCGTATTTGATACGCGCGTTTCAGTCGCGCGTATTACAGCGCATTTTTGGAAATGGGAAACGCGTGTCATATGTGCGTTCGTGTGATTGACCACTGTGGCGTGGCCAAACCGCCCGACAAAACGCCCCAAAGAAGCTCAAGAACTTTTTTGAGCGTAGGGCGTTTTTTAGCACGTTCAGACGCGCTGTAAAACGCTCAAGTGAGAACCAGGGCCATAGGGAAGCATTGGTTTTCATGTGTTGAGCGTTTTACAGCGCGTTTGAACGCGCTGTAAAACGCGCAAGTCTGAACCCAGCCTAAAGCTACCCCTATGAAAGCGACCGTTTCGGGAACAGCTAGAAAACTAATTACTAGTTACTAATGGCTGGAGATCAATCTGATGGTGGAGAATAGTACACCTCACTTGAATACGCATGCACAGTAAATCGAGGTGCACCGCCCTCAGCCTCATAGGTGCAATGTGTAAGCGCCTAAAGCCGTTGGGGAAGAGTCCGGATTAATCTGTAGCCAGTACTAACTTCTTTTCTAGCTAAACCCGAAAAAACTGGATTTAGAAACCGGAACCTCCAGCTGCATTACGGCATGCTGGCGCTTTAGTGGCCCCACGGGTTCCCTTTAAATCTGCTGTCTCTAAGATCCCCAGCGGCAGCCATGCCGCAGGAAGTGCGCTATTCGCTAGTAGCATTGCCATGAGCTGCTCAAACATTCCCTCTGTGCTCAGTATTGCCTATACAGATTCCAGGGTGGGATATGACAACCCTGTAATGAGCAGACCTTGGTCCTATACCTGGAATGCATGTCCTTCTGTTAGTCCACTTTATAAAGTTTCAAAATTCTACACATAAAAGCTATTCTTTGATCGATTCAGTCGGTGCAGGGGTCATAATCTAACTTTACAATCTGACAGGTGCCCGTATATGAACCCTACTACAATGCACAGGTAGGTTACGTGTTTAGGTACAGACTATATGCAGCAAGATGTGGCTGTGCCCATAGTAGGTTAAAGGGCCTCTCCACACAAATAATAAAACTTTACATGCACTCATGGATGTGCACGTCAGTTCCTGATCTGGCTTCCTACCTTTATTCTGTATTGTATTGATTAATACACAAAGTCTTTGCAGCATTTTACATGGTTTATGGGGTAGCATCAGGGACTACAGGAAGAAGAATCTGATAATAAGACAATACTCGGGAATTGATAACTAGACAATTTTTTTTTTTTTTAACATGTCCTGGTTGTGTACTAAAGGAGAAACTACTAAGCTTTACCAATTCCATTAGCTTTCTGGAGCTTCTGTCATCAGGAGTTGTGTGAATATGAAGTTTTATTCTGCCTGGGAAGTGCCCAGGAGGCGGAGCTTCACTGTGAAGGGCTCCGTGCATTGAGCTGTTGCACAGCCCCTGCCCTCTGCTCTGAGTGGTGACAGCTGCAGTGGTCTCCTGGTTGGATGCTACAACTGTCACTCAGAACAGCGGAGAGAAATTCTAAAGCAGTCCAATGCAGACAGCACTTCACAATGAAGCTCCACCTGCAGAAGGAGAATCTTGCAGAATAAAAGTTCATAGTCACGCTACTCCTGATGAGAAAAGCCTCACAACCAGTACATTTGTCCTGCTCTCCCCAGCCACTACTTAGTGCTGTCAGCAGCTTAGCAAGGTCAAAACTGCTGACGGACTCCCTTTAATAAAATAAAGTAGAAAAAGTTGCATGTAAGAGCGATAATGATATATTTCACAGCTAACTCTGCATAATAAGAAAAAATTAAATTATATATATATTTTTTTTTACAGAAGTGAGGGGGAAGATAAAGGAATAAAGCAGAAGGAGGAGAAATTGAATGAATATCCATGGTTGCTCTTGGCTTAACGGAGATTTATTTTTATTAATTGTGGAGTTAATAAAAAGGCTTTTTTCAATAAATAGAGGATTAGTCATTCCACAGGCGAGCAGACTCATTCTGCATGAAATGCCAACCACAGCGGGGGTATCTGGATGGAGGTGTGATGAACAATTCAATGTCTCTTATTTATATACCGGGGCTGTGCATTAACGATTCGCGCAGCTTTGTAATAGGCGCCTATTTATTCCCTCTACCCGCTGCCTCTTGGACGGAACGCAGAACATTGTGATTAGAGGAATTTGTCGTAATGGCAACATACTGCTATGTTAATGGCTGAAGATTCATTTCCAGCGACGGCAGAACTGTAAAATTTATAATAAGATATTTCAAGGAGTCGTGCAATCCCAAGGTGTAGAATTAAAAAAGGTGAAATATTACTTAAGTCAAACCGCTTTATGTACTTGCTTAATTTGATTTCGATTGTAAATATTTTATGGCTTATTAATGGAAAATGACTGTCCAATCCGAACGTGTTGTCTGCACCCAGCCTTAGGTAAGTTCACAAGCAGGCAGATGTTCCTCACAGCGGTAATGGCCGATACTTCATTAATTTTCAGCACAGCGGTTCCTCCTTATCTCCCGGCTGCATGCTGTGCATGTCTTCACAGAGCATCCTTTACGTTTCCTTAGGTTCCACATCCATATTAGCTCTCATTACTACATACAACCTATCCGCCTGTAGGCCTCAAGGTGTACGCACATGGAAGGTTGAAACTAAGTGCAGTAAGCCCCTGTGGAACCGGAGCAGAGAATGGGAGTGGTAGTGGCCCTGATGAGATGTTGTGTCACAATGTACTTCCTCAGGCTGTCGCTCTGTGGGGATCGATGCGGTAACGAGTAGATTGAAGAATGAGGCCAGAAGTAATGTATAAAAGTCTCTCTTAGTACAAAATATAACTTGTGGCACATTCAGCAGTATTAAACACAAAGTGCAGATTCTGGCATGAGATGAGGAGGTATGATGACAGGTTGGATGGAAATTTAATGCCACTTGTGAACACGAGTGTCCACTGTGACACAAGCTTGATGTTTGTTAGTTAGGTGGTGGTGTCTCAGCTGTAGTCCCTCACCGTGCAGCAGTGTCTGTAAAGCTGTGATTTTGCCGATCACTCTGCTGCTATGACACACTGATGCTTTCTGGAAGCAGTGTTCTGAAATCTGTTAGTCTCTCTATAGCAGCGGTGGGGAACCTTTTTACTGCTGAGGGCCATTTGGATATTTGTAACATCATTCGGGGGCCATACAAAATTCTCAACTTAAAAATTTGACAGCTGTATTTGGTCAAACATATAAGTGACTTAGGGGTAAGTTACAGAAATTGTGCTTCAATTAAATAAATCTAGAGGGCTGTATTTTTGCAGCACAAAATGGCGCCTGCGCTAAACATTACAAATAGTACTGGTGCAATTTTGACCACATTTAGCAGTCTAATATTTAAGGTTGAGAATGTTATATATTTAGTTCTTTATTTGGCATTAAATGGCAGCCAAGCCTTTGTCCCTTTCTCAGCCTCAGAGATGCCCCCCACCTCCACCAGCCTCCTATCAGACCCCCCAGCCTACATCAGCCTCAGATCATACCCCAGCCTCAGATCATACCCTATCAGACGCCTCCCTAACCTCAGATCAGTCCCCATCAGAAAAAGATTTGGTTCCTAGGAGTAGGAGCTCTCACATGTGCTTCCTCTCCCTTCTCTCTCTGGACTGAAACTCCTGACAGGAAGTAGGACTAGCCCACTCCTAACAAGAGGGGATGAACAGGGTGGTTAGCCCTGTTCCTGCCAACCATACCTTCCCTAGATAGAACAAGTCACCATTTGAAAACTTAGCACAGCTGCCATACAATGAATTTTTAAACATGGCCATGGACTGAATGCCATTCAGCGGATACAAGTGCCAAAACAGAGCCAGATACATGTACGTTATCTCTGTGCATTTGGAAAAGACACAGATATAACATGAAAATTATCAAACTTTTGTGATCACTGTGTGAATTATGCTGTGGCATCATTGTATGTAGTAACTGTACTGTGACCTCATTGTATGTAGTAATAACTGCACTGTGACCTCATTGTATGTAGTAATAACTGCGCTGTGACCTCATTGTATGTAGTAATAACTGCACTGTGACCTCATTGTATGTAGTAACTGCGCTGTGACCTCATTGTATGTAGTAATAACTGCACTGTGACCTCATTGTATGTAGTAATAACTGCACTGTGACCTCATTGTATGAAGTAATAACTGCACTGTGACCTCATTGTATGTAGTAATAACTGCGCTGTGACATCATTGTATGCAGTAATAACTGCGCTGTGACCTCATTGTATGTAGTAATAACTGCACTGTGACCTCATTGTATGTAGTAATAACTGCACTGTGACCTCATTGTATGTAGTAATAACTGCGCTGTGACCTCATTGTATGTAGTAATAACTGCGCTGTGACCTCATTGTATGTAGTAATAACTGCGCTGTGACATCATTGTATGCAGTAATAACTGCGCTGTGACCTCATGGTATGTAGTAATAACTGCGCTGTGACCTCATTGTATGTAGTAATAACTGCACTGTGACCTCATTGTATGTAGTAATAACTGCGCTGTGACCTCATTGTATGTAGTAATAACTGCGCTGTGACCTCATGGTATGTAGTAATAACTGCACTGTGACCTCATTGTATGAAGTAATAACTGCGCTGTGACCTCATTGTATGTAGTAATAACGAAATAGCTATAGAAGGTAATCATTGCTTGTCCCCAGGGTGGGGTCCCAGAAGAGGAGTATAAGGTGGGAAAATCTGGGATAAAGGCTTTCTTTACGGTTCAGACCTGAGTCTATTGGCAGAGTAGAGAAGCCCTTTAAACATCTTTTCTTCCCACCATGGTAGAACACAATAGGAAAATTTGGGGAAGCAAAGTTACTCACTAAGCTTTGCCAGAAACCAAATTTTACTAAAATGACAAGAACGGGACGCAAAGTGCAGGACACTGGCCTTTACCCGACCATGCCTTGTGGCGCACAAGTCTCTGCTAAAAACGTCAAGAGCATTACTAACCCTCTTCAAGATCACGTCATCCATGTAATAATATGACCTCTTTAGCCGCTGTGACTTTGTAGCTCCGGCTTATTTGAAGGGGAGTAATCTATTGTCTCGGCAGGAAAAGACAAATATTTGGCCGAGCTACAGCCAGGTCCAATAAACAACTTTCAAAGATAAGCTTTTATCCTTGATGGCCTACCTTGGAGGATAACATGCTGGACAAATAATTTATATACTGTAGCTGACGGGTGACAACTATCCATCTTGACCCCCCCACATCACAGTGAAGCACGCATGTGTTCTGAATTGGGAGAGGGGACTACGCCGCACCCAGACACCGGTTTACCTCTCCCTAGATCCTTCCCTCTGACGATGGATGCTGTTGGGGAAGAGTGAGGCGGCCTCTGTACACACTGGATGGTTGGCTAGTCAAAAATTGTCATTCAAACCTGCCAATCTAACGTGTACAAAATTTAGAAGTTTATGCCACTCCACATTTGCGATGCAATTAGTTTATATTTTAATGTACAAACTAACGGCATGAAAAATGTGGAGTGCCATGAATTTCTAAATCCCATCAGACGCCCAGTCCTTCTCGAGCACCAGTCCTTAAAGGTCATCTGTCAGCAGATTTGTCCCTATGAGACTGGCTGACCTGTTACATGTGCACTTGGCAGCTGAAGGCGTCTGTGTTGGTCCCATGCTCATATGTGTCCGCATTACTGAGAAAAATGATGTTTTAATATATGCAAATGAGCTTCTAGGAGCAATGGACTCCTCTCGCTCTGCAATGGCAATGCCCAGTGCTCCTAGAGGCTCATTTGCATATATTAAACATCATTTTTCTCAGTAATACGGGCACATATGAACATGGGACCAACACAGACGCCTTCAGCTGCCAAGTGCACATGTAACAGGTCAGCCGGTGTCATAGGTACAAATCTGCTGACAGATGCACTTTAAACAGTTGTGCAGACCTCTAGAACTAGAATCTAACGTGTATAGTTTGCTTAAAGGGGCTGTCCAACTCTATTTGATCTTGGGGGGAGGGCTTATGTGTCCCCAAAACTCCCCCACTGATCAGCTGTTCCCGAGCCAGAAGTTAGTGCCAGAACTCCTGACTCCGCCTGATGTGCACTGGATGGAGCTGGTTACTGTAGCGCTGCACCAATTCACTTCAATGGGACCGGCTGAACAATGGAAAGAACTGCGCAGTTCCGGCACTGGAGCTACTGCAGAATAGCTGATCAGCGGGGTACAGGGTGCTGGATACCCACCACTCAGACAGCGATGGCCTACCTGGAGGACCTATCCATCTCTTGTAAATAGTTGGACGGCCCCTTACGGCTAGGACATCACAGCGGTGCTCTGCTAACCAAAGTGCTATGTGACCGAAGAGCGTGATGGGAAGAGTGCGCAGCACTCACCGGAGAACTGCAGCCTCTCCGAACAGCTGATCGGGGGGCTAATGCCGGGAGTTGGACCCCCACTGATCAGATATTGATAGGGATAGGCCATCACTCTATGAATCTCAGAAAACTTCTTTAAATGAGTTCTCCAGAATTCCTAGACTGATATCTTATCCTTAGGGTAGGCCGTCAGTCACAAACAACTGGTTGAACATGAATCGCTTGTTCTTCAGTATTTCCTTACGGGGAAAAATTGCACGTGACAGGTAAACAGCTGAAAAAAGATCTGCCCCTATCGGAACCCTTGTCTTTGGTGGACCTAAGGTCCTGTGAAGAGTATCTACCACCAGGAAGCAGCCCAAGCCTTAATATGACGCTCGTGTGAAAGGGGCCTTAAAGGGTACTTCTCCTAAAACAAGTCCCCGAGTTGTCCTCTTCTATTCTGCCATGAAAATTCTAGGTGACAACACCTAGTAGCAGCATTACAAGGTACATAAAAAGTTGTCACCCAGCTTTCCAAGGACCCTAAATGGCACATTGATTTCCATCCCCACCCTGTTTAATGTCTTCTGCTCTACCGCTTCATTGACTAAAATCACAGGTAGGAGGCCACGGTAATTAGAAGAGCGAGTGAGGCACTGAGATCTGTCAAATCTTAATCTTCCTCATGGAAACACACCCTGCTGTCACATAATATCGAACAATAAGCTTGTGCGCTGGCACGGGATCAGGTATGAATGCCCTTGAGGAAGAACTTCACGCACTGGAGAAAAACTTTCCAACCTGCTTCTGCACCCCGGGACGGCAGGCTGAAACGTGACAGAAGGCCTTGTACCAGGCACGGACCGCAAACCCAGGAGTAATACATTACAAGATCAGACCTCTGGAAGACGGAGCCGTCCGGTTCTCCCAGAGATATTTCTGGCTTGTCATTCTCTTAGATGGAGAAAACTTGCAAAAGACCAGAAAAATAAGGCAAATATGGGTAGATATGAGTGGACTAAGTAATTACTGGTGATGGTGGGACGTCGTAGAACAGTAAGGACCAGGTGTACCACACATAGTAAATCCAAAAACGTGGACGATTTTCTAAAATCTAGGATCACACGGGAGACAATGGCACACTTCCCAAAAATTTGGGGCATATAAGCCCCACCCTGGGAACACCCCAAAAACACCCACCCTGAACCGCCCACCTGTGGGCAGTGCTAACATAGACCCTGCCCAATCTGCAGATAAACATGAAGTACCAAGCAAATGGATGAAATTTTACAAAATTCCTCCACCGCGATACGTACTTTTACTGCGTGGAAACCGACGCTTGGTGTGGATCGGAATATCTGCAGCATGTGAAACTCTTTGAGAACTTTACATATCTTTCAATGTAGCGGAGGGGAGACCCACTGAGAACCTACATCAAAAATGTGATGCACAATCCACACAGGACACGTGGATTTCGCTGAGGATTTGCCAAAGGTTTGCAACAAAATCCACAGATTCCAGTAGGGTAGGACTAGACATGACAGATAATCCCATGCAAGTCCACGACGTCTGGACCCGGCCTGAATCTTCACGCCGAGCACCATCTGCAAGGCCTCAAGTTCACGGGCAGTGGATTTGTTGCAGGACTGTTATCTGAATGGGGGTTGCACACGCTGCAAAAGAAAACCCTATTCACATGTGTGAAGGGAATTTCAGTGGCTGTCACTTAAGGCACGTCACCGTGAAGTCATCTCTCCAGATCCCTGGAGGCCATGCAGTAACCATATGTACAACAGAGACAACTGAAGGGGATGCTATGGGGCCCATGGAGCGAGGAGGCCACGCCCCTAGAGCCCTCCAATTCAGATGGTCATAAACTGAGATATCACCGTACACAGTGCCCAATGACAGACTGCTAAATCTTTAGGATTTTATTATATTGTAAGTATTTTCTAAAACCAAAATTTGGCTTCTTTTCACACTGAGGCTTGCAAGATCCGCTGCAGCCTGCACAGATCGTCCCACAAATAACATTCTACAATTTTGAAACCATCACCTGAATCTGAAAACTTTTGTAATTGCATGTAGTTAAAATTTTAGTTATTTAATGAAATCTATTTGCATAGCACCACCTGCTACTTACGTTTTTAAATTTCTCTGTCCTGCTCACTGAGATGGACGCACATGCTCAGTACCATTCTTTAAAGAGATTTGTACCTAGGACACTGGCTGACCTGTTACATGTGCGCTTGGCAGCTAAGACATCTGTGTGGGTCCTATGTACATACAGTAAGTGCCCGCATTACTGAGAAAGATGATGATTAAATATATGCAAATGAGCCTCTAGGAGCAACAGGGGCGTGGCCATTACACCTAGAGACTCTGCTCCGTTGCTCCTAGAGGTTAATTTGCATATATTTAATCATCATTTTTCTCAGTAATGCGGATACATATGAACATGGGACCAACACAGATGTCTTCAGCTGCCAAGCGCACATGTAACAGGTCAGACAGTGTTATAGGTACAAATCTGCTGACAGATCCCCTTTACAGTCAACAGCTGCAGCAGAAAGGACACTCTCCATGAGCTACCAGCTGGAAAAATCTAGCAGAGCAACTGTAAAAATAAACGGGGAGATCTCTGGACCCATGTGAGGTACAGGGCTGGTTCCAGCTTTGTTAGAAAGATTGTTATGTCCTATATGAGGTCTGATTTTTATTTCCCCTCAAAGCTCCTTATCTGCTGAATTACATCACGGAAATGGCTGAAATGCTCCAGATTTCTAACTCGGTAATACGGTTTTATGCATGGAGACAAGACAGCTCCAGATGACGCGAACCTGCGTTGATCCGTTATTATCCTCGTCTGGATTTCTCTCTGTTCTCGGTCAAAAGGGGTGAGGATCCTCAACAGCTTACCTACCTCTTAACCTAATTATTAACCAAGGTAGATCAGCATCAAGGTTAAATCCTCAGACCTACATACAGCTTAGTGCACACATGCATCTCCATTCAGTAAGCTGTCAGGTAGAATTATACAAAGCTCTGTTCACACCTGCATTGGACGCTCCGCTGCAGATTCCTTCATAAAGGACTGCTTCTTTCCAGTAAACTACTGGACATCATACCAGAAACCAGCAGTCCCATTATAAGTCAATGGGCGATGGTCTGTTATATGACCGATGCAGCACTCCATCTATGTGGTTGTTTTGCTATTATGATGCAAGGGTTCGTCACCACTGAGGCCAGTCGTTGGCTGCAGCAGTGTACGTGACCCCGTCCATGCAGTAATTGACAGCGGGGGACCTGTAGACTCTAGGTCAGAAGTAAGATAACCTAAATGCACAACAATTGACATAAGATGGTAGGCAAGAATAAACAACAGGTATAGTAAAGATTTTTCCCTTACATAAAAAAAAAACCTTTAAGAGCTCATGCGCGTGTGGCCCGCACTGCGGACTGAAAATAACGGTCTACAATGCAAGGGCACTGGCTGTGCGCCCGCCATTTGCGGTCTGCAAGATTCAGTCCGTACTGCAAAAAAAAAATAGAACATGTTCTATTTTTTTGTTTGTGGTGTGAAATCCCACAGAAGCGCTCCATAGTAATAAATGAGTAATAAACCTTAGAGGGGCACCATGTAACCTCCTGGGCACAGAACAGGGACTTAAAGGGGCCGTCTCACTTCAGCAAATGGCATTTATTCTGTAGAGAAGGTTAATACACGTGACTTACTAATAGGGTTGTTTCGGGTATCGATACAGCCTAGTATCAGAGAACGTGGCCGCGCAGCTCTCAGCGTGGCCATGTTCGCTCAGCAGCATGGGAAGAAGGAAGCAGTCTCTCTCCTCTGCTGCTGCCGCTGCCAATGAGGAGAGATTGCCTCAATATTTTTTTTTTTATTATAAAAACATGGCTGCTTTCTTCCAAAAACAGCACCACACTTGTCCTCAGGCAGTTTGTGGTATTACAGCTCAGTCTTATTGACGTCAATGGGGCTGTGCATTACCCATGGAGGGGAAGAAAGCAACCATGTTTTTTGAATGTATTATACAAGACTGAGCGCAATCTATTAAAAGGTTTAAAACCCCTTTTATGTATAAAAATTATACATGTTTCTATCCCTTTGAATAAAGTATAAAAGGTTAATATTTTGGGGATCACTGCTCTCTGGAATTCTCCAATATTTAACTTAATTAGGTGAATTGTCCACTCCTGATTTACAGTATACAAGGAAGACCTAAGTATCAATTCCTTAAAATATGACATTATCCCAGCAGCAGCCACTCTGAAGTCGGTGACCTAGAACTTAGGCCTCATCCGGTGATTACTAGAACCTACGTACATGAGCCCATCATCCTAATTCCAGGACGCTCCAGACACCGAGAGGCTCCTATGCTGCCCCGACCAGCAGTACGTGACCCAGACTAATCCTCTCCCATCCTCTAATGTTCTTTGGCGCTGACCTTCTGTGTGACATAAAATAGTTTGGGAGAGACACCCAAGTCTAAGCGGTAAATGTGAGCTTCATATTCACAGGATGGAGAAAAACACACAACCCTGGCCGTGCTGTAAAAACAACAACAACGTAAAAACTACTCACAGAAAGAAAAAAAAAAAAATCGACATAAAACGTATAGCAGTTAAAAATTATGGGAAAATTGCCTCTTTCTCTACTTATGTTCTTTTCCTTTCCCCCCATTTCCTTAAAGGGGTTTTCCAGGAGTATAATATTGATGACCTATTCACAGGACCGGCACCCCCGCAGATCAGCTGTTTAAAGAGGCTCTGCCTAGACCGGCGACATCACGTTCATCAGTCATAATTCAGTTTAGATTGATAGGGGTCTGCCAGCCCTCTCGCTGGCGTAGATTTAAGCCCTTTTCCACGCCAAAAAACGGCACGGAAAATGATAAATGGCCTGGGCCTACTGGCCCTTCTGCTTCCCAGCGGGGAATCTTACGGTATGTGACAAAATATGCAACCATTTTATTTATTTATTTTAACAGTCTCCAAATTTCATCACGCCAACATTCGGATTCACGACAATGCCTAGCGTGGGTACGACTGCTTCCCAGGCAGGCAAAACCAACTCCAAAAATATCTAATTCTTAGGCCCCTTTCACACGAGCGAGTATTCCGCGTGGGTGCAATGCGTGATGTGAACGCACAGCATCCGCACTGAATCCTGACCCATTCATTTCAATGGGTCTGTGTACATGAGCGGTTTTTTTTTCACGCATCACTTGTGCGTTGCGTGAAAATTGCAGCATGTTCTATATTCTGCGTTTTTCATGCAGCCCTGGCCCCATAGAAGTGAATGGTGCTTCAGTGAAAAACGCATTGCATCCGCAAGCAAGTGTGGGTGCGTTGCGTTTGTCACTGATGGTTGCTAGGAGATGTTGTTTGTAAACCTTCAGTTTTTCATCACGCGCGTGAAAAAACGCATCAAAACGCATTGCACCCGCGCAGAAAAAAACGGAACAACTGAACGCAATCGTAGGCAAAACTGAATGGCTTTGCCTGTGAAATCGCACAGTTTTCACTGAACGCATCCGGACCTAATCCGGACACGCTCGTGTGAAAGAGGCCTTACTGATGCACCCATCAGTTTTCAGCCCCTCTTCCCTACGCCACAGGTCACACCCATAATGGAATTCTAACATGTGGGCAAGATTAATAGGGAACAATCTACACCAGAAAGCAAACATACGTAGCATCACTAAAATAATTTTTGGCGCCACAAAGCCATTATGTGCTAGCGGCACCCAAACTTTTTTTTTTCTGTTAGAATAAAAAATAAATAAATAAATATTTAAATGTCACCCTGAAATTATTTCGCATTGGTATAAACCAAGAATCTTCTTCGTTAAGATCTCGGTGAAAACCCTAGTTGGTTCGGTATGTTGCTAGGACAACGCTGAACGGGGCACCAGGTATCCATGGAGTTAATGTTTGAGGCAGGGAGCTGGCGACGTAACAACATGCGCTTTATGCAATGGCTGATGAAAGTAGATAGAATAAGGGCGAGTAAATAAACGTGGAGTTTGAGATGCCTATAAAAAAAAAAGAAAAAAAAAGAGAAATATTTGCACTAAGTAAACAGCTTTTATTCTACCACAGTCCGTCCTGCCAAAATTAACAAGAGTCAACCTCTGACTGTGCCCTGACGGGGCTTTCAATGTCACAATCAATTCTTCATGGGCTCCTTGCATTCCTATGTGTTCAGCGCTGAGCTCAGAGGGACTCTACACTTTAGGCCTCTTTCACACGACCGTGTTTTTTTTTTCAGTTTTGCGGGCCGTTTTTAGCGTTCCGTATACGGAACCATTCATTTCAATGGTTCTGCAAAAACAACGGAAGTGTTTCCGTGTGCATTCCGTTTCCATATTGCCATTTTTCCGTTCCGCCAAAAAATAGAACATGTCCTATTATTGCCCGCAAATCACGATCCGTGGCTCGATTCAAGTCAATGGGTCTGCAAAAAAAACGGAATGCATGCGGCAATGCATCTGTATGTCTTTCGTATCTGTTCGGTTTTTTGCGGAACTATCTATAGAAAATTTTAAGCCCAGCCCAATTACTTCTATGTAATTACTGTATACTGTATATGCCATACGGAAAAACAGAACAGAAACAAACAAAAAACTGAAAGACGGATCCGATAAAAACGGCCCGCAAAACACTGAAAAAGCCATACGGGCGTGTGAAAGAGGCCTAAAAAAAAGGCAGAATTTTTAAGTAATCACGTTGGGTTTTATATAAAAAAAAAAAGTCTAAGAAAGTCTAAAAATAGGGTCTAAAAATACGTAAATAACTTAAAAAATATGTCTGCTGTAGACTCCAATATTTCGTAGGCTTATTCACGCACCAAAACCCGGCTGGGCCTGAAAGCAGCAGATAATCTCCACCGTGGATGTGGTCTCAAGTCATGCACAAAATCCACATATTTCACCCCATGTACCCTTTGAAAAGGGTAAAACTTGCTGTAAACATTCTCAGCATTTCAGAAACAGAATGGACCGGTACCAGGGTAATATTGGAAACCAGTTTTACTTGAGTCTGTGTGGGCGTTCTTTGCACCAAATTTATCAAATGTAAGTTCTTTGTATAATTTGGCGCATCTATAAACGTCAAACTTGATCCAGAAATGCTACTCCAGTTTTCTACACCCCACCTCCAATGAAGTGAGTCTTCAACTTTTTGAAAAATTTGCAGTGATAAATCTGGAGTGAAACAAATTAAAGCGGTTCTCCAGGCTTTTATTATTGATGACCTATCCTCAGGATAAGTCATGAATATCTGATCAGCGGGGGTCCAATACCTGACACCCCCACCGATCAGCTGTATGAGGAGACGGCGCTCGCAGCGTGCACGTGCTGTCTCCTCCTGCTCGCTGCTGCTGTGCCATAGACATAGCAGCAGGAAAAGAAACCGGAGACAGCACGAGAACACGCCGTCTCCTCATACAGCTGATCGGCGGGGGACGGGTGTCAGACCCCGCTGATCTGATATTGATGACCTATCCTGAGCATAGGTCATCAATATTAAAAGCCCGGGGAACCCCTTTAAGGCTGGGTTTACAGCGGCATTTTATTTTCCGTTCTTCTGATCAGTCGGAGAAAAGTATCTGTCCCTGCACCACATTTTCAGGAGTCTCGTTGAAGTGAACGGAGGTCGCACTGGACAAGCACGATCACCGCTCTATTTACTTCTATGGGACTGACGGAAATAGTCGAACCAGTGCTCGGCTATTTTTGGCAGCCCCACAGAAATGGAGGGCATCTGCGATGCGCTCTCGTTCACTTTGCGGGCTTTGTTCTAAGGATAAACGAGAACTATACCTGCTAGCATTGGGGGCATATCCTACCAATGTATGAGATGGGACAACCCCTTTAAGAGGATTTATATGGGAGAAAGGCTCTGTCCAACTGATACGGAACAAAACACTCCATCACCAGCTTTCTTATATAATAAGCCCTCATAAACCTGTGCAGATTCCATAGGAACCTGCATTATTAACTCTTATTTCCCTGTAGGCAGCCATGATCTTCTGATCTTCTTGAGGTTATAATCTGCTAATAACGATAATTTAAAAAAGCAGAGGCGTGGAAAATACAGCATGAACTCTGGCAGAAAAATCAAAGCTTGTTCACAACAGAAGGTCCGCGAGAACCATGGACGGGCCCGAGGATCACGTGTGGTTGTCGGGACAAATAGGCCCGATACCGAAACTCCTCTCCCCCAGCATTGGGTTCCCTTACAGACCATGAGGTCTGACTAGCACATCCCCCTTGCACTGGCCACAGGGTAGTGGCGCTGCGGTACCCTATAGTGTCCTACAGGTGAACAAGTCCTACTCTAGTAGCTCCCCGCCTTACAGCCGGTATGAGACGCCGCCTGACTGCCACCAGCACGGTGATGACAGCTCACTCAGAAGAATGCATCACAACAGCTGACGTCACTTGACATTTACAGTACAGCGCGCTGCTCTTCCGGATACACCTCTCTCCTATTTGCCAATGCTCAACCTGTTTATACAAGATCTGCTTTCAAAGTGGAAACGCTTAACGCGCTTTTTGTTATGTCATTGAGAAAGGTTCAGATGAGGTGAGGGATTAGATGATCAGATTTCTTAATAATGATGTCACCGAACTATGAAAGAATTTTCCTTCTTGAAAACGTTACCAGACTACAGCGATTCCCTGTGTCATCCGTCTCTAGGGAATATGCGGCAGCGCAGCATTGCTATGAGGCCTCATGCACACGACCGTATTTTTTGCCCTTTCACTTCTATGGGTCTGCAAAATGAAAAGCAAACGGAAAGCAAACGGATGTCATCCATGTACTATCTGCATCCAGGCCGCAAATTATAGACCTGTCCTATTCTTGTCCATTTTGCGGACAAGAATAGGCTTTTTGACAGTGGGTCCCGCAAATTTGCAGGATGCACATGGAGCGCATCCGTATTTTGTGGATCCGGATCTTTGATCCGAAAAGCATATATGGTTGTGTGCAGGAGTCCTTAGGGTGAGAAGCGCAACATTACTATTACAGGGGGTTCACAAGAAAAAATTCGGATCCGCATAAAATACGGATGGCGTCCGTGTTGCATGCATTTTTTGGGGGATCCATTGTAACAATGCCTATTCTTGTCTGCAAAACGGACAAGAATAGGACAAGTTCTATCTGAACGGACATGGGGTTCAATTGAAAAAACTCACAATTCTGCCAAGGTTTTTGGGTTTTGATATCACTGCTAAAAATGACCTTATACTGTGGCTGAATACGGTGATACCAAACTTCTATAATGTTGTTGTTTTACTACTTTGAAAACAAAACTTTTGAAAAATAAATAACAAATCTAAACTTTTCTTTGCATCGCCATTTTCTGACAGCCATAACTATTTTTTTAATTTCCACCCAAAAAGTTGTATTGCGGGTTTGTTTCTTGCAGGACAAACAGTAATTTTTATTGGAACCATTTCTGTACATTTCATGTACAACTTTTTGATCACCGTTATTCAATTTTTTGGAGGTAGATAAGGTGACTAAAAAAACGGTGATCGTGTGTTTTTTCATTTTTTTCCGTTACGGCATACATCGAACAGGAAACCTTTAAAATATTTTAATAGTTCAGACATTTTCGGACACGGCAAACCAGAAATGTTTTTTTTTTATTGTTTATATATAGTCATATGTAAAATTGGGAAAGGGGGGCAATTTAAAAACTTTATATTTTTGTGGGCTTTTTTTTTTTTAAACCATTTTGACAGTAACTTTTACCTCCCTTAGGGGGCTGGAACCTGGGCTCTTTTGATCCTTTGTCCAATTCACGCTTATAGAGATTTATTAGTGTGAATGGCATAATACCGTGCTCCCTGCTGAGCTACGGCTCATGCACAGTTTAGCAGGAAGCTTACCATGACAGTCCTGGGTAGGAGCTTCAGAAGCGTACAGGCTACCATGGTGACTGATCGCAGTCCCATGATTTTACTGCGGGGGCTCCGATTCTTCCACAAACAGCACCACCATGTCTACGTTTGCAGCTTTATTGCAGTCAATGGGGAAGAGCTGCAATATTGCACACAAACCTGAGGACAGGGGTGGCACCATTTTTGGAAGAAATCGGCCATGTTTTTCTAATCCTGGACAACCCCTTTTACCAGATTATTGCACAATAACTAGCATCCCGAGCCTGTAACAAAAATAAAAATAAACGCACGGTAATATTCCCCTACATTGTGAATCCTCTCTGGGAATAGTCAACCGCCTTCTTGTTATCTTTGGTCTCATTTCAACATGCAAACAGCAAATTACTAGGGACAGATTCCACTGCTGAGCTCATTCTTCCCCAGGGGGAAAACTCAGCGTGTTGTGCTTTTAACAGTAACTCCTCAGACACCTGAATTTATTACACAGCGCTCCACATAGGTGACAACACGGAGAATCGGTAATTGTTTAACGGCTGCACGATGAACAAAGCTAAAATACTTTGGGATGAAAGAAAGAGAACAAACTGGATTAACATGACTGGAACATGGCGAGGTACATGGAGACATATGCTGCTGCCGCCTCCATGGATCACACTTGCAAAGTCCAGGAAAAGTTTCTGCAGTTAGCGTTGACTATTTTACTCTGTTCACCCTCTATCCCAACAGGTAAACATAACCGTTTCATGCAGCCACCACTAGGGGAGCTCAATGCAAAGAGATTAGTTCAGCTTCCATTCCAGTAAATGGTAACTGTATAAACTCCTATGTATTGAGCTCCCTCTAGAGGTTTAATTTTTCTAAAACAGAAATCAGATTTTTTTTTTTTGTTACAAAATCTGTCAGCATAATCGACCCTAGTAAACTAGGCAAACAGCATGGTAGTTTTGATCATTCTGAGAAAAACTATACCCTTATTATGGCTCCCTGTTGCCCCATTATTTTAATTATATGCAAGTGACCCAAGTAGGGCACTGAGGAGCTGGCCAGAGCCCTCGAAGCACCAGTTTATTACATCCCCTTTAGCTTCAAGTCCCTCCGCCTATGAGGCTGAAGAGGATCAGTTCACCATGTCCATGCCTGGGAGGAAGAAAACCAACCGTAGACCAGAACATTGAGACACATGATCCAGCTCGGGGAACCAAGTCAAGAGGGAGCTCCATAATCAGGTAATATAAATCTCTTGACATGTTCAAAAATTATCGTTGGCAGGCGGCAGATCGTAGTGTCTAATAATGATCCGCCACTGGCAAACCACTTTACAGGATGGGGACGAGAGATGGCATTAGCGATCGATCCTCCCCATGCTGCAGGGAAGACTGCTGCATGTAATAGCAGCGGTCTCCTCTACTACTGAGCAGGCGATTGCTGGGAGGGAACGCTTCCCTCCGAACAATGATCTGCCACATCAGGATGTGTAATAAAGACTTTAGAATCCAAGAAAACGATCTTTAAAAACCTTATTAAAATAAAGAAAAAGAAGAGTCAATAGAGAGGTACCACATCTGTTATCCAGAGCCGGCGTATACAAAGCGAGTCTTGCATCTGTGCCCACTGATTCCTATTGGAAACATGTAATGCAGCATTTTTCCTGCGGAGGCACTGCAGAGGAACTGGACACTTGTTCATCTCTTCTAACCCAAGTGGATTTTCAATAGTGGATAACAACTTTAATGCGCAAGGAAATGAATAATCTTTATTTTAAATGGGTTATACCGGGATGTGTGTATAGGTTTATAAAAATATAAAATAAAAAAGTCGGGCATCATATAGTGCATGGCCATCTCTTTATAACACAGCTAGAACAGGCCCTGTACCTCACGTAGATCCAGAGATCTCCACATTCTTTGCTAGAATTATTTTACTTTGCTAGAATCCTTTCTGTGGCCGTTCTCTCCCTTTCACCGATTAGGAGTCATGTCCTTTCAGCTGCCGCTGCTCCCCTGTATCTGTCATCTGGCTGGTGGAAGTTCAAGGATAAACCCCAGGAACGTACGACCACCCCCCGGCAAGGTGGACAGAGAAGTAAGAAAAAAAAAAAACAGCAGGTGGCGCAATACAGATAGATTTCATTGAGTAACTCGGTAGCTATACTAAATGTTTTAATTGCATGCAATTACAAAAGTATTCAGATCCAGAAGCTGCTTTGAAAAATGTTTAATTTTATTTTATTTATTTTGTAAAAAGCATTGTTTTATTATAAACAAAAAATAAATTGTGCTTTTATTTCCCAAACGTCATCCCTGTAATTAACGGGCTCGTCCTTCTTTATGTGTGCTCGTGTACTAGGTGCTGAATTTTATACCAGTGTTTTCTGTGTTTTTCTGTTCCCGGTACATTCGCAATGAAGTAAGAAAACATCGTTGGCAGTTTGGCCTGGAGCAAGCGGAGGGATTTTTTTTTTCTACATTCCTGGTGGATTATGTGAAGTTATGGAAATTAGGCAGAGGGTGAAGCAAGGCCTTAAACCCCCGTCCCGTACTGCAGCATGAAGTCTGGGGGGAAAGCATGCTGGAATGTAACACTAAATGTCATGTTATGGAAGGAGAAATTCCACTTGGCTCTCAAACTATAGCAAAGAATCAAAACCAGCATTCAGTCAATTATGAGGAGAGTCCGGGATGTTTAGCATGAATAGATAATGTTATTCCAGGGCGACAATGGCCGCCTTCTGCCTCTGTATCTGGCCTCGTGGCTCCTCCGCATACACCGAGCTCCTCTCAGAAGGTTTGGGCCATAGAGCTGCTTCATCACATGCAACGTACTGATCTATGGGAATATAGCCTGATTACATTATCTTTATAGTATTCTGTGCTTTTATATAAAACTTATTCATTTTTACAACATTTTTTTCAGTTTTTTTTCCTAAGGTTCCATTATAGATTTTACAGCTCTTTGCCCCTCATCCAGAATCCTAAAATTCTTACAGTCCGTTCATACGAAAATGTGTCAGATAATTGTGAGAACCAACCATACTAAACGTGGCCATATAGGATCGCTCATCTGACCCACAGCTGTCTCCACTGATCCGCTCCTATACATGCATGCACTTATATGTTGTGAATCGGAGAAAGCCGCCTTGAGACCCCTGCAATAGATGTCTTATCTCCCCGATAACTAAAGGACCAGGCATGCTGAAATCCAACATGCCCGACATCTGCCATTGGAAGGGGGTGGGAGGCCCTCCATATACATTAGATGGTTGGCCGATCCCACCAACATGACGGGTTTGGCCAACATACGTCTAAGACTACATGCACACTACAGTAACGGCCGTCACACGGACATTTTTAGCATCAATGAAAGTCTATGGGGCTATTCACATGGCTGTTCTTTTAACAGCCAGTGAATAGCATCTGTCCAAAAATAAGACATGTCCGATTTTAGGCCGCTTCCACGGCCGTGCGGTCCACTGAAATTAATGGGACCGTTTTTAACAGCCGACTGACAGGAGTGCATCCATCTAACGGCTGTTAAAAACGTGTGCACTTTCATTAGGTGTAAAAAAAAAAAAATGTACCCCATGGTTTAAATGTTGCCCCCATAGTGTCCCGCAGCCAAAAATAAAATAAAAACTCACCTCATCGACTTGCTCGCGGTGCGGAAGTCTCTTCTCTCTTCATTGAGCAGGACCTGCGATGTGCGTGGTGACAGAACCACGTGGGAGCGCGCAGTGACGTCATCGCGCATATCACGGGTCCTGTTCAGTGAAGACAGAAGAGACTGCTGCAGCGTGAGCAAGTCGATAAGGTGAGGGTTTTTTGTTTTTGTTTTTTTTTTTGGGGGGGGATTATTTAAACCATGTTGGAAATTATTTAAAGAGGACCTTTCATCGCTTCTAAAGATATTAACTACCGATGCTCACATGCAGAGCGGCGCCCAGGGATCTCCCTGCACTTACTATTATCCCTGGGCGCCGCGCCGCTCCGTTCTCCCGGTATAGGCTCCGGTCTCTGTGCTCACAAAGTTTTTTTTTCTCCCAGGCTATGAGCTCTGCGCTGCGATTGGCCAGCGCTACAACCTGGGAGAAGGAGATGAAGGTCAGGCTCCGCCTACTATAACCAAGTCCCCGCCTACTATAACTTTGTGAGCACAGAGACCGGAGCCTATACCGGGAGAACGGAGCGGCGCCCGGGGATAATAGTAAGTGCAGGGAGATCCCTGGGCGCTGCTCTCCATGTCAGCATCGTTAGTTAATATCTTTAGAAGTGATGAAAGGTCCTCTTTAAGATGGGGGCATTAAAAAATAATTACTACACTATGGAGGATATTATTTAGGATGGGGGCCTACATTTGGGGCAATATTAAAGCTGGGGACATTAAAAAAAAAAATCCTACACTGTGGGGGGCATTATTAAAGCTGGGGTCCTACATGGGGGCATTATTAAAGCTGGGGGCACTATAAAAAAAAACTATTTACACGGTGGGAGACTTACTTTATTTTAGCTGGGGCTAAAATAGGGGGCATTATTAAAGCTGGGGGCAGAAAAAAAATTCCTACCCTTTGGGGGAAATTATTTTAGATGAGGGCAGCAAAAAAAATAAAATAGAAAATTCCTACATTGGGGGACATTATTTTAGCTGGGGGCCTAGCATCCTGTGGGTCTTCTTAGAAAGGTGGGTCTAGAAATAACTGCCAATCAAATTCATCCATTTGCATCCACACTGATGCAAAACGGACATAAAAAACCGGACATACGGCCAGAAAATGGATGCAGACACTAATGCAAAATGGCCATGAAAAACCGACAGTGTGTCCGTTTTTAACAGACGTTTTTTTCACTGTCGTGTGCATGCAGCCCAAGGGATTATGTGCACGACCATATGTATTTTGCAGTCCGCAAAAAATATGCATGACATACGTTTTTGTTTTTTTTGTGAATCCATTGCAACAGTGCCTATCCTTGTCCGCAAAACGGTCAAGAATAAGACGTTCTATTTTTTGCGGAATGGACTTGCAGACATATAGAAACAGAATGCACACAGAGTCATTTATTTTTTGCAGCCCCATTGAAAACGGAACGGACATGGACAAAAAATATGTATCGGATGCAAGAGCCCTAAGGCTACTTTCACACGTGCGTTGTTGGTTTTCATATATAAATTGCAATTAAAAGAAGAAAAATAATAAGAATTTGTAATTCTAAGATGGAACATAAAAGTGCAATAAAATACCTCAGGCTTCCTTCCCTGGTACGTTAAGTAGGTACCGTATATAATTAATTGACATTACTGGCTGTAAAACAATGGAATACAATTCTGAAGAGGTGCAAAGAGAAAATCCATGACTCAGTGGTTATTTATAAAGTGAATAATGTTTGTTTCAGACTTTTTTCCCCTTTTTTTCACAGCGAAGACTTTTCCAGTGGTACTTGTTACTGTATGTATAAATAGCTCCAGAAATAGGAAGTTTTAACCACTTCAGGTTTGGACTTCCAGTTTTGTATTTATAGGCCTCTAGGCCAGTGACCAAGAGGGAATAGGATTCCTTTTTTTTTCCAGATTGGCTAGAATGACCACTCATAACTACATTAAAGGGGATTTCTGGGAGTAAGATACTGATCACCTATCCTCAGGATAGGTCATCAATATCTAACAGATGGGGATCCGCCTCCTGACGCCTCCACCGATCAGCTGTTTGAAGAGGGCATGGCGCTCCATTAAGCAAACAGCGCCAAACATTGCATAGAGGCTGTGCTTGATATTGCAGCTCAGGCTCATTCTCTCAAATGGGTCTGAGTTGCACCTAGGTCATGTTACCGATGAATGTGACATCACTGGCCTAGGAAGAGGGCATGGCACTCACTGGTGGTCTTCAAACAGCTGATCGTCAGGGGGGCTTAGAACTGGACCCCCCACCCATCAGATGTTAAATCCTGAGGAGAGGAGATCCAAGATCTTACCCCTTTAATATTCCAGTAATATGGCATGAAACTGGACTTTCTGCATGGTATTAGAAAACTTACTTAGACATTCACATGTTTACCAATGATTTTTGGCTAATTTCTCTACTTTTGTCTTAAGAAAAAAAAAAATGAAACAAGGCATCAGTTCTGTGCCACAGACTTCCAGGATCACCAGATGCTGCATTAGGGTCCATTCATACGACCGTGTCCGTTTTGTGGACAGCAAACCGCGGATCTGCAAAATACTGACCGTGTGCATCTCACATGTTTCCCTTCCGCAAGGTCTCGCTCTATATTATAAATGTGTATTCTCCTCTGCAAAACGAGTCTTTTTTTTTCGCGGAGCTGCGGAACGGTCTGACGGATGTGAACAGTGCACGGTGTGCTGTCCTCATCTTTTGCAGCCCCACTGCAAATACGGTTATGTGAATGGGTTCTTAAAGGAGTCATACCATGATTGATGTAAAAAAAATCTAAATTGGGCGTCATATGGTACAAAGCTAGAACCAGAGATCTCCCCATTCATCGCTAGATTATCTTCAGCCCGGCAGCTCAGGAGGCGTGTCCTTCCTCTCTGTAACTGCCACTCCTAACGCATCACATGGCCTGTGGCAGTTGAAGATTTAAACTGAGCATACTTGACCAGCTCAGCGAGTCGGACAATAAAAGAAATATAAGGAAAAACAGCAGGTGGCGCTATACAGATGCATTTTGTTGAATAGCTCACCGGCTGTACTAGATTTTTTATGAAGCGTAATTACAAAAATATTCAGATCCAGGTGCTGGTTTGGAAAATGTAGACTATATTTCGTGACACAACCCCTTTAAAGGAATTTCAGCATACCATAAAATGCAGGCCTATGTTACCAGCGGCATCACAGAGGAAAGACATAACACAACGGCCTCTTATTGTGATGGGCAGATTATGACGGTCTAATAACTGCTGCTACACGGTAGAACAGAAAGCATTCCCGCGTGCGGCCATAACTAACAGGATCTCATCTATGTATTTAGCGCGTTTTCAATCATGGGAGGATTACGTCTGTCAAGTGACAAATTAAAATGTAAATGAATAGCTAACACTCCGGAAATCTCTGCCCGCAGTCTGCTGCCGTGTCTGCAGGGCAAAGGCGAAGAACTCACCCTCTAGATCATTACTGGAGTGCTCCCACAGAGAGAGGTACGGACACAATCCCTTAAAGGGGTTTTTCAGATGATGGCCTGCCCTTTTTATAGGTCATGAATGGGGGGGGGGGGGGGATCTGTCCTCAGCCAGAATAAAGGGGAACAGTGCTCGTCCGTATGAGGTGGTTGTTATTGGTACTGCAGTTCAGTCAAAATTAGGCCTCATGCACACGACCGTTTTTTTATGCTGTCCGCAAAAAGGGGTTCCATTGTTCAGTGATCCGTGTCCGTTTTGCCTTCCGTTGTGTTTCCGCGTGTCTTCCATTTTTTTTTAGCGGACATGACCCAAAAGATTTTACCAAAAGACAGGCTGACAATTTTTGCCAAGTGCCTGCCAAGGGATCCGCAAAAAAAACTGACGCGGAACGCGGATGACACACGGATGGCCATCCACATTTTTTCGCGGTTCCAATGACTTGAATGGGTCCGTGAACCGTTTTTCACGGACAAGAATAGGACAGGTTATATTTTTTTGACGGACTGGAATCACTGACCACGGACGCAGAGGACAAACGGTGCATTTGCCGAGTTTTCCACGGACCCATTGAAAACCAATGGGTCCGCAGAAAAAACGGAGCAACGGACACGGAATCAAACAACGGTCGTGTGCATGAGGCCTTAAACGAATGCTGCTAAGCTGCAGTACCAGGTACAGCCACATTTATCTGTGGCGCTGTGACCATGTGAACAGTGAAGAGGCGGCTGAGCTTCCTTTATTCGGATGATCAACGGGGGCCCCAAAAGCTGGACCTTCACCTATCAAACTCCAAAGTCCTAGAACACACGTATTAAAACTTTTTGATATGGATGATCCGTCCTCGGGAGAGATCATGAATATCAGATCGGTGGGGGTGTGACAAATGACAGCTGTTTTTAAGTGAATGGAAGCCGAGCTGCAGTACCCCGGCTACACAGTGGATGGAGCTGTCTGCTTCCGGCTCCACCCGCTGTTTAGTTTCCAGCACCGGCAGCTGCTGAAAATAGGTGATCGGCGGAGGTGCCGGGTGTTGGACCGCCACGATCTGATATCGACGACCTATCTGGAGGATAAGTCATCAGTATCCAAAAGAAACTGGAATACTCCTTTAAAAAGGGATTGAAAGGGGTTGTCCAAGTGTTAACCAAATTAAAGGGGTTCTTTTACTATTGATGACCTATCCTCAGAATAAGTTGTCAATATCAGATTAGTGGGGGTTGTCCGGGGTTTTACTATCGGTGACCTCAGGATAGCTCATCAATTTCAGATCGGCGGGGGTCTCTCACCTGGCAACCCCGCCAATCAGCTGTGTGACGTCTCCCATCCTGTTCGCTGCTGCTGTCCCATAGACCGAAGGGAAACGTCTCCTCATACAGCTGATCAGCAGGGGTGCCGGGTGTCAGACCCAGGGCTGTGGAGTCGGTAGATAAATTGTCCGACTCCGACTCCGACTCCTCAGATTTTGAAACTTCCGACTCCGACTCCGACTCCTCGACTCCTCTGTATTTAATATGCAAATACGAAGCTGTTCCACCAAGTTCTTCTAATCTTCTCTAGCACAGAGGTAGTTTAGCAGAAGCTGCTGCCTTCTCCTTTGTGTGCTAATCTTCTGCTGAAGATAGAGCAGTGGGAGGATCCAGGAAGGGGCAGGGGAAGGGGCATTTATTTTAAAACATGATTTTCCTAGTAGAATCCCATAGTCATGTTTAAAATTTAAGCTAACAATCTGAGTTTACATGTTTTATAGCCTTAGCTGAATGATAGCAGTTTTTCAAATGGTTTACAGCTTCAGTCTTGAACTATTGACTATCCATTCCCTTCACTTATACAAGTGTCTCCAGTCCTTAATCAGTTATCAGTGAGAGGCTAGGATAACCATGGGTTCCCTGTAACAGCAGACCACAAGACGATGGAAAGTGTAAGTATTGCCGCTCCTTAAAGGGACACTGACAGGCTGATTTTCCAGCTAAAGATATATATATACTGGTATTCATCAGAGAATTAGGAATAAAACTATACTAATGTTACCCCCAGTTAAGCTGTACTTGTGTTTAAGAAACATTTTAATCTGTATGCAAATTCACTATCTTGTGCCCAATGGGGCAGCGTCTCCTGCGGCTTTGTGCCCAGCCGCGCCCAGTACAGCTTCCCAGCGCTGTTCCCCTCGTTATTATTCACTGCACTGGCCTGTTTTTCAGGCTAGCCGAACGCTGAATTCCTACCTAGTCCTGTCTAGTGCTGCCAGTACTCTACATGTGCGCCTGCCCCTTGGGCACAAAGGTAGAGAATTTGCATATTGATTAAAACGTTTTTAAACACAAGTAAACCTCAACTGGGGGTAACAGTCGTCTAGTTGTATTCCTAATCCTCTGATGAATACCAGCAGATATATCAGCCTGTCAGTGTCCCTTTAACTGCATAGTAAAGCATATGAAAAGCATGCTTCTTCACGGTCACTTAACGTCTTTGTTTAGCGGTAAAGTGACGCACTGCATGCATTGGCCTTTATTCTTACAGTAGAGAAGTAATTAATTATAACTTTATCTGAATTAGGACATTTAAACTAGCTTTTTTTTTATTTCAATTTTTTTTTATTCCAATTTAAATCTAGTAGGAGTCGGAGTCGGAGTCGGTCCATTTTTGCCGACTCCGACTCCGACTCCAGGTACCCAAAATTGCCTCCGACTCCGACTCCTCGACTCCGACTCCGACTCCACAGCCCTGGTCAGACCCCCGCCGATCTGATATGGATGACCTGTCCTAAGATCACCAATAGTAAAACCCCGGACAACCCCTTTAAATTAGCTGCAGGAAATGTAGTCAAAAAAGAGAGAACTCCCATTCCATTACACGCCGTACACCCACATGACCACTGTAGCCAATCAGTGGCCTCAGAGATCACATGCTTTACACCCCAGCATCAATGATTGGCTGCAGCGGTCACATGGATGTAAGGCACGCCATGGCTCCGAGAAAAATAAAGGCCGGGAGATGGAGCGGCAGGGATTCAATGGGTGAGAAATGTTAAAAAAAAAAAAAATAAAAAAAAAAAAATGAAACATTTCCTAAATGCTCATTTAAAGGGATATTCTGTATTTGTGATATTGATGACTTCCTCAGGATAGGTCATCAGTATCAGACAGGAGGGTTCGGACTCTCAGCACCCTCGGTGATCAGCTATTTGAAGGGGCTGCAGCACTAGAGCAAGAGCCGCTTTCTCTGCAGCGTTTACCGTCTCCATGGTAGTGATGGTGCAGTGTAATTACAGCTGTCCGTCCCATTCACTGGAATAGCTGTAATTACACTGCACCACCGCTACCATGTAAAGAGCGCTCAGGTAAACACTGCAGAGAACGCAGCTCTCACACCAGCGCCACAGCCCCTTCAAACAGCTTGATCACCGAGGGTGCAGTGTCAGACTCCCACCTATCCTGAGTACAGCATCAATACACAAAACCCGAACACCCCTTTAATTTCTTAATCTTTCAGACAACCCCTTTAGTATATCCTTTACAGCAGCGTTCCTCAACCTGCGGCGCACCAGCTGTTGCAAAACCACAACTCCCTTAGCACCCTGACGGCCATGATGGGAGTTGTAGTTTTGTAACACCTAGAGAGCTCGCTTACTTCTCATATCTTACAGCAAAAGCGTCCTCATTGTCCGCAGCCACCACGGCTCGGCTTACATTTTGCATTGAAACGTGATAAGCGAACAGGGAGGTAAAATGGCAGCGCAGATACGTGAAGCCCGGTGCTCCGGAGCAGACAATACAGGAAGGGGTAAAATGCGGTTCTGCAACCAGCTTTTGTGGTGCGGATTTCATCAGACGTTCGTCATCTTCTTGGCGTCGGTGCACCAACCTACATGAAGGTGGCGCTATACAATGACGCTACCTCACTTATCCAGACGCAGGTCGTAGAGCGTTCCAATAACGCAGAGAGTGACACATGTCTGTCAGAGCAATCTGCAAGTAGTACGCCAATCGCTGCAGGTAAGTACACAGAGACAAGCGGAGAGGCCGGAGCAGCGACGAGGGACGTACCTGCCAATAGATAGTTTATTTTATCCCTTTCCCTGCTTATATGCCCCTTTAAGAGCAATCACGTAATACAGAATTACTGAACTAATTAACTCAAAACGATCATGTTTTCCTTTAATGGTACAGTCCATGAACATTAAAGGGGTATTCCCATCACAGACAATGGGGGCATATGGCTAGGATATGCCCCCATTGTCTGACAGACCAAGAACGGAGCGGGGAAGGCAGTGCTGCCCTCCATTCATTTCTATGGCGCTGCCGAAAATAGCCGAGCGCTGGCTCAGCTATATCCGTCGACCCGATAGAAATGAATGGGAGCGGAGGCCGCGCAAGCGCGGTGTGCTCCTATTCCCTTGTATGGGGAGAGTGCTTGGCGGTGACCAAACCTCAGGAAACCCGGCCACCACTCTCCCCGCTCCGTTCTCGCAATATGTCCCCATTGTCTGTGATGGAAATACCCCTATAAACCACCTACTTACAGAATGATCTCTGGGGTCTGACTGCTGGGACCCCCTGCCATCATAATACCAAGGGTCCCCTGTGAGAACGCAGCAGAAGGGCGTGTCCATGATCACCGCTCCATTCATTCCTATGGGGCTGACAGAGATAGCAAAGCGCTGCCCTATAGACTGTGAAGCCGCTTTCGCATTCAGTGATTGGTCAGTGTCTGGTCAGTGATTGTGAGCCAAAACCAGGACTGGAGATAGGCCACTTTCACATGAGCATATTTGCAATCCGTGTATAGCCTGGATTTTATGTTCAGTATTTGAAATACGCCACATGTCCGAGTTTTGTGCCTTTGTGTTTCCAAATACACACATGACAGTCTATAAGAGCGCATCAAAAATGCAGTAAAGGAAAGAATACGCATAAAAATCCTGATAGAAATACAGTATATCATCAGGAATCCGTGCGTAATCCAGAGCCACGGATTTCAATACGCTCGTGTGAACGCGCCCATAAGATGCAATTGAAAGATCTTCCCCTGTTCTATGTTTTTCATTCTGGCTCCCAATCACTGACCGAATACTGAGGCCTCGTCCACATTTCCGTTTATACAGAAGTGACACGTACCCACTAATTTTAATGTGATTGTTCACACATCGGTATCACGGAGACCGGCACTACTTTGCTTCGTGATGCGGTCCCAAACACGTCCATTGAAGTCTATGGGTCGGTGGAAAACCACTGAGACAACACGGAGGTCATCCATGTCTGGTCCGTTTTTCATGGACCACTGGTAGGAGACGGTCTGGAAATTAATTTCCAGCCTAGCAGTGCCCGTGGACTACAGATAACACGCGGAGGGCAAAAAAACGGACACAGGAAGCAAATACAGATCCTTCTTGGACATCCTCACGGAGGAATTATGTTATATAACTATGATAACCATGTAACGTACGGGGGCTTCTGCCCGTTCTCCTGATCGCTGGGGGTCCCGGAAATGACAATTATCACCGATCCTGTGGATTACCCACCGCAGCTAATGAGGACCAGACAATATGGGGGCATTCGTTTTTAATTTTCACTACTACTAGGTCGCTGCAGCCCTCAGTTTTCTATTACATTTGTAAAATCTGAGCCCCAAAGATCAAACTGTGCAGATTTCATATTTCCTTTACGTGCGGCGGCGCTGCCCCGAATACACCGGTCACCGAGTAATGCCTCTCCCCCCCCATGCCTTTTAGAGTGGGAACATGGCGTTCTGCCGTAATTAGTTACGATAAAGCAATAGCGTAAAAGGTGATAAGAGGATTCTGAAATGTGCAGCGGAAAAGCACTGAACATCAAACACAACGTCCTATCGTTCCAGATAAGTAGATACATTTACTGTAATCTCGCCCCAGAAAGCACATTCCACCACTGGATGCAATCACCATGGATCAAGATTACCGGAAACTACAACTCCCAGCATGCTCACGGGTGTGCCCAGATCATGGCTTCAGGAGGAAAGCCATGTTGGCTCTTCCTTCTCCTCACAGAGGGTGAAAGAACTAGGAGGTCAGGTACTTGCATTCCCTATATAAGCATCACTATCCCTTTGTTATTCCCCCTGAAAATGTCTCAATAAACTGATAACTGGGCGTTACCATTCTCCTTGTCAATGGGGAACTTCCCTACACACTCAGTGCTGACGGTGTCAAACTGTAGGGCCGCATCTTAACAAGATGACATGGTAACAGCCAATTGTCAATATTTATACATTTCCAGGAGGAATCGCAGAGGAAAGGTAGAATACAGAAAAAAAAAAAAAAAATCATTCTCCAGAATATGGTCATTTTATGGGAAATGCAAGCATTTACTCAAACAGATGGGTTTCTGAAGCGACGGTTCTTATAATAGATTATTTTGCACGTGCCCTGGTAACAGAAATATACTGTATTAGGCCCCATTCACACGTCCGTGGTGTGTTGTAGATCCGCAACACACCATGCCGGCACTCCCCATGGAGATGCCTATTCTTGTCCGCAGGCTGCGGCCAAAAATAAGACATGCTCTATCTTTTGAGGAGTAGCGGCCGGATGTTTCAGGGCCGAAACCCGGAAGTTCGGGGACATAGTGTGCTCTCCGCATCAAGTCCAGCCCCATTCACAATGAATGGGTCCGCATCTATTCCGCAGAATTGCGGAATAGATGCGGACGTGTGAATGGGGCCTTAAACGTACACAATTACAGAAAAATCACATTTCTGGTAGGACACGTTCCATCATTCAAGGAATAGCCATACAGATCCATAAAAAAAAATAAAAAATAATCAGCGTGCTATCCGCTAAAAACAAATAAAAAATTTAAAAATGCATGGATGAAAAACATACGGCTGTGTGAATTAAGCCTTAGTTTCTGTTCCACTTATCAGGTGGTCAGTCACAGTCTTAGGATACTTTCACATTAGCATTTTTTGCGGATCCATCATGGATGTGCAAAAAGCTTCCATTACAATAATACAACCGCATGCATCCGTCATGAACGGATCCGGTTGTATTATGTCTTCTATAGCCATGACGGATCCGTCTTGAACACCATTAAAAGTCAATGGGGGACGGATCCGTTTTCTATTGTGTCAGAGAAAATGCATCCGTCCCCATTGACTTACATTGTGTGCCAGGACGGATCCGTTTGGCTCCGCTTCGCCAGGCGGACACTAAAACACTGCAGGCAGCGTTTAGTGTCCTCCCCGGAGCAGAATGGTGACTGAACGGAGGCAACTGACCCTTTTCCATTCAGAACGCATCAGTTTTGGACCGCTTCTGAGAGCCCTGAACGGATCTCACAAACGGAACGCCAAAACGTACAAATGAAAAATTCTGTCGGGTTTAAGAATCCAAGACACGTCTTCCCGGAGGCTCAAAAGAGACAAATTTTAGGCAGATCGGAAAATCCTATCTGCCGCTAATTAAAGGTAATTCAATCGCAAATCTAAATAGCTAATTATAAACAGCCCGAGTTATTAAATCCATTTTGGTCTTATGAAGTGTGCCTAATTATGTATGGCTCTACCCGGCTCCGGAGCAGGTAATCTGAGGATATGGCGGCTGCTATACGCCTCCTCTGCTTTACCGTAAAACACAGTTTTTTGGTTTTTTTTTAATCAAACCGAGATAAAAAGCCATTTTATCAGTGACTGAAGAGAAATGTGGTGTCCCCGGAAACTACACACCATGGTCAGGAAACCTGCCGCGCCAGAAACCATTTTATCAAAAGGCAGCGTCATAAAAGGGAGCGTATCATCTATTCTTAGGATTTCCGTTATGGCGTCAGACAGTGCCCCATGATGCCTAATTTTTCTCCCTGAATTGACAATGGAGGTCCCACAGAACGTAGTCTCATTGAAACATTTTTTTAATCTGTTTTTATTTTACATTTTTATTGTATTTTTCTTTTGTTTATTCGTGAGCAGCCAGCTTATCGGAGTATCGGCAACGCCGTTTAGAGATTTAAGAAACTTTAGCCAGAAAACCACTAACTGACTTTTATGGGAGACGGTTGTGGGCATGCTCCGTGACCTCTGCAGAGGTCACTGTGCAGGGAGGGGCAGGAGGTGAGCGGTGACATCATCCACTGGGAATGGTGGTGGATCCTGTGTTAGATCTCTATTAATATCTGTCTCTCTCTATAGCTATCACTCTCTTTATATAGGTATTTTTTAGCCATTGTAATCCCCTCTGTGATAATAATGAGATGACTGCTAAGAAGTGATATCTATAGAACAAAAAGTGTCAAACTAGCACACGGCTCAGTGACCAGAGTGGAAACAGCAAGATTTTAACAATTTTATGTAAAAGAATGTATCTTTTTTTCTGGTTCGGACCAAACATACTGGCTGTGGTTATAATTACCTTCCTTACTGTACCTACCTATTGTTGCTTTTAACACTTTCTGTCCCGCACATAAGAAAACGCTAGTCAGCAACTCCGCTGTCAACCCTGACAAAATAAAATCTGATCCCTTGATGTATTTTCTAATAATTTTCCCTCTAAACACAAAATAAACGTAGAGCTCCAAGCAATCTTCAATCTGGACAGCCATCATATAAACACCAGAGGCGGAAACCCCACATCAATTCACGGATAGGATATGATTGGAATTCTACAGGCTTAGAAAAATAACGCATTATTTATTCCTTCTGGAAACAGCGCCACACCTGTCCACGGGCTGTGTCTGGTATAGCAACCTGGCTCCATTTAAATCGATAAAGGCTCATTCACGCGACCGTGGGCTCTCCGGGCCCGTATTGCGGACCGCAAACAGCCACTGATTGAATGGGTCCACAATCCGCAACATATGGCGTAGTCCGGAGGCATGGATCGGAAGCCCACGGAAGCACTACAGGCTATTGGGTCCGTGCCTCCGCACCGCAAAAGATAAGACATGTCCTATCTTTTTCCGTATATTGTGGATTGCAGACTCATTTAGGTCAATAGGTCCGGGACGCAATATGGCATTCACACGACCGGTGCCAGTGCATTGCGGACCACAATTTGCGTCCCGCAGCGCAGGCACGGACAGCCTATGGTCGTGTGAATGAGGCCTACTAGACACAGCCCATAGACCAGTGCGATGCTCTTTCTGGGAAAAAATATATATATTTTTAAATTCTGGACAGTTCCTTTAAGGCTTATGCACACGGCTGTAGCCGTTTTTGCAGTGAGCAAATTGCGGATACCGGCCGAGAGCAAAAACGGACAAGGACAGCACATGTTCTATTTTTTTGCAGGGCCGTGGAACGGACAAATGGATGCGGACAGCACACTGTGTGCTGTCCGTATCTTTTGCGGCCCCATTGAAATGAATGGGTGCGGATCGGATGCGGAATAAAACCACGGTAGTGTACGAGCCCTTAAATGTAGCTAGACAGGTATCACAAAGTCCAAAAACTGAGTGCGAGGAAAACGACTGCCATCAAAGTCAGACAGGTGCTGGTCTCATAAGTGGGACCCTCACCTATCTCTGGAACTGGCCCCCGAATGTGAAGGAAAGTACATGTGCCCTATTCATTTCTATGGGGGTTCCGATAAGAGCCAAGTGAGCGCGCTCAGCTATTTTCGGCAGTCCCGTAGAAATGAATTGAGTGTGACAACTCCCTGCCCGCTTCAGGGATCCCGTTCTGGAGATAGGTGCGGGTGCCAGAGGTGGTACCCGCACCTATCGGACATTGGTGGCGATTTCTCAGAGGAGACAACCCTTTTAAGCCATGGGCTCGGTATCGGCACCATATGTAAGGGTGCTGCCCATACTTTGAAGGGTTTATCAGGACTTTTTCTAAGAACCGTCACCCTCTAACAGAGGAACAAAAAGGGCTTGTATTGTAGCGGCGGCGGCAGGGTGTAATGCAATCTTTCTTTCTCTTGGGCACTGCTCAAGTACGTCAGAGTGAAAGACAGCTATGACTGGTATGAGGTAGGTAGTCCGGTACCAGAGACACTGGATTGCCCAACGCAGAGATAGCATTTAACTACTTCAGCGATAAGGCTTATGGCGGCAGATGTAGTGATTACACCAGCATAAGCTATAGCGTCTCTATACACGACACCACATATAGATCCGCATACTGCCCAGCCCCGCTATACTACGGGCTAAACATATGGATGAAGCTACAAGCACATACCGTACAGACGCGCACATACCATACTGTAAGCTAGTACCTACGTAATACACTGTATGACAAGAACAGGTAAAGCCAGGTTAACCCAGCCCGACCACACTCAGACGGACGTCCAGAGAGCTCACGATTTGGTCGCCTGTCTGAGCTCTTTGTTCGCCATCCTAGTAATATGTAATAGAAGGCCGGGCTATCCTCCATCACGAGGAGCTGAGCAGCTCACCCTGGGTTTATACTGTAGGACACCACCACAGTCTAACGCCCCATTCACGTGATCCCACCCATTCATTTCTATGATACACACATCCGTAAGTCCGTTCCGCAGTCCTGCAAAAAAGATAAGACGTCTGTTTTGCGAACAAGAATACACATTGATACAAAGGGTCAGCAAAAAAAATATTAAAAAACGCAAAATACATTCAGTCGTGCGAACGCAGAATAGGGGTGCTTTCACACTTGCGGCAGAGGGATCCGGCAATCTGTGTTGAAACGGACAGCATTTGTAGATGGATCCGGATGCGGATCAGTCTCACAAATGCATTGCAAGAACGGATCCGTCTCTCCAGTTGTCATCCGGAGAAACTGATCCATTATGCATTTTTTTCACATATTTAAATGTCTGCGCATGCGCAGACCGGAAGAACAGATTAGTCAATGTTGTATTTTTAATGCCGGATAGGGCACTAATACATTCCTATGGAATTACGGCAAGTGTTCCGGCATTTTGGACGGAGATAAAACCGCAGCATGCCGCAGTATTTTCTCCGTCCAAAACGCTGTGCAGTGACTGAACGGAAGACATCCTGATGCATCCTGAACTGATTTTTCTCCATTCAGAATGCATTAGGATAAAACTGATCAGTTCTTTTCCGGTATTTAGCCCGATGCAACTCAATTCCGGAAAAGAAAAACACTAGTGTGAAAGCAGCCCAACACAGATCAGACTGCAATCAAATCTGACAACCAAATATACTATACACATACACACATATACGTTATTGCAGGGCTCGACAAATCCCAGGCGCCAGGTCGCCATGGCGACCAGGAATTTGGTCCTGGCGCCTGGGTATTTGTCAGCCCGTTTTCTCAGGTGCCCGGGCGCAGGGCCGACGCGGACTAGGAGCGCCGGCCCCCTCATGCTGCAGCCGCCCGAGCGCTCTATAGAGAGCCTCAGGCGGCTGCAGCACTGCCCGGGCTGGCGCGTCCATGAGGCGCACCGCCCGGGCACAGCATGAAGAGAGGGCTGACAGGAGGAGCGCTCAGCGCTCCCTCCTGTCAGTCCCTCATTGTAGCGTGGCCGAGCCGGTCCGCGGTACAGGAGCATCTGTCTCCTGTACCCGGACGGACTGACATGAAGTGCGCACACAGTGTGCACTTCCTGTCAGTCCGCCCGAGTACAGGAAACTAAAGCTCCTGTACCCGGGAGAAAGTGAATGACAAGGAGGAGGGAGGGAGAAAGTGAATGACAAGGAGGGGGAGGGAGAAAGTGAATGACAAGGAGGGGGAGGGAGAAAGTGAATGACAAGGAGGGGGAGGGAGAAAGTGAATGACAAGGAGGGGGGAGGGAGAAAGTGAATGACAAGGAGGGGGAGGGAGAAAGTGAATGACAAGGAGGGGGAGGGAGAAAGTGAATGACAAGGAGGGGGAGAGGGAGAAAGTGAATGACAAGGAGGGGGGAGAAAGTGAATGACAAGGAGGGGGAGGGAGAAAGTGAATGACAAGGAGGGGGAGGGAGAAAGTGAATGACAAGGAGGGGGAGGGAGAAAGTGAATGACAAGGAGGGGGAGGGAGAAAGTGAATGACAAGGAGGGGGGAGGGAGAAAGTGAATGACAAGGAGGGGGAGGGAGAAAGTGAATGACAAGGAGGGGGAGGGAGAAAGTGAATGACAAGGAGGGGGAGGGAGAAAGTGAATGACAAGGAGGGGAGAGTGATGACAAGGAGGGGGAGAAAGTGAATGACAAGGAGGGGAGGGAGAAAGTGAATGACAAGGAGGGGGAGAGAGAGAAAGTGAATGACAAGGAGGGGGAGAGAGAAAGTGAATGACAAGGAGGGGAGAGAAAGTGAATGACAAGGAGGGGGAGGGAGAAAGTGAATGACAAGGAGGGGGAGGGAGAAAGTGAATGACAAGGGGGGGAGAAAGGGAAGTGAATGACAAGGAGGGGGAGAAAGAAGTGAATGACAAGGAGGGGGAGAGAAAGTGAATGACAAGGAGGGGGGAGAAAGGAAGTGAATGACAAGGAGGGGGAGGAGAAAGTGAATGACAAGGAGGGGAGGGAGAAAGTGAATGACAAGGAGGGGGAGGGAGAAAGTGAATGACAAGGAGGGGGAGGAAAGTGAATGACAAGGAGGGGAGGAGAAAGTGAATGACAAGGAGGGGGAGGGAGAAAGTGAATGACAAGGAGGGGGAGGGAGAAAGTGAATGACAAGGAGGGGGGAGGGAGAAAGTGAATGACAAGGAGGGGGGAGGGAGAAAGTGAATGACAAGGAGGGGGAGGGAGAAAGTGAATGACAAGGAGGGGGAGGGAGAAAGTGAATGACAAGGAGGGGAGGGAGAAAGTGAATGACAAGGAGGGGGAGAAAGTGAATGACAAGGAGGGGGAGGGAGAAAGTGAATGACAAGGAGGGGGAGGGAGAAAGTGAATGACAAGGAGGGGGAGGGAGAAAGTGAATGACAAGCGTGGGGGAGAGAAAGTGAATGACAAGGGGGGTGAGAGAAAGTGAATGACAAGGGGGAAAGTGAATGACAAGAGGGGGTGAGAGAAAGTGAATGACAAGGGGGAAAGTGAATGACAAGAGGGGGTAGAGAAAGTGAATGACAAGGGGATTGACAAGACGGACCCCTCTGCCCTCTCCTCCGGACCCTGTGCCCTCCCTCCGGACCCCTGTGCCCTCCCTCCGGACCCCTGTGCCTCCCCTCCGGACCCCTGTGCCCTCCCTCCATTATGGGGGCCCTATATACTCGCACATTATGGGGGGCACTATGGAAAACAGGGGTAGGAACACTATGGGGGCATCTACTGGGGGCCCTATGTACTGGCATGCATTATTGGGGGGCTCTATAGAGAAGTGGGGGGGGAGGAGCACTATGGGGGCATCTATTGGGAGCTTTATGACGCGGCTCCGCCTGGCTCCTAACTTTTTTTGCTGGCTCCTAGATTCAAAGGAAATTTGTCAAGCCCTGCGTTATTGCTATGAACCAATTGTATCGATGGAGTCATAGCCAAGAACCTGCACAGAGAAGACGACGGTGCCAACGACCATAGTCAGGGGTTAACTCTGTCCGGTGGCGGCATTACATATGGTGAAAGGCAGTCTGTCACTGCAAATTCCCAAAATGTTCCTGGCGCCCTGTGGTGACATACACCGTGTCCCAGACATACAACCCCCATTCCAAAAAGTTGGCAAATGTAAAGAAAGTAAAGTAAAAACGGAATGCAATGATTTCCGAACCTCATAGACCCAGATAGTAATCACAACAGATCACATAGTGAAAGTGAGACGTTTCACCATTTCATGAAAAATAAAGTTTACTTATTTAGAACCTGTTGGCCGCAACGCCATCAGAGGCAACAAAAGGCTGGAAAAGTTAGACGACTTTCACACTTGCGTTGTTGTTTTCCAGTATTGAGATCCAACAGAGAATCTTAATACCGGGAAAAAAAAAAAAACTTTCCCGTTTAGTTCTCATGCATTCTGGATGGAAAGAGATCCGTTGTGGATGCATCAGGAGGTCTTCCATTCCGGCTGCATTTCGTTTTGTGACCCTCCAAGCTGCGGTTTTGTGTTGGGTCATAAAAACAGAAAAAAACGGATCCGGCACTGAAAACATCAATGATGATGGGTACGTTTTTTATAAAGCCTAAAAAAAAAAAACGTATCTGTCACCCATTGACTTTCAATGCATATAGTGATGGATTCGTTTTTTTTTTACACGGAACAGACGCCTCCTGATGTGCAAAGTCAAGACGGATCCATTTAATTCCGGTATTGAGATCCTCTGCCGGATTTCAGTACCGGAATTAACACCGCAAGCGTGAAAGTAGCCCAAGTGTAATTAATAAAAAACGGCTGGAGGAGCCATGTGCTACCAAGTCACAAAAAAAACGCATGTTAGAGGGCAGAGTCTCTAAGACGCAAGGATGGGTAGCGGTTCGCCAATCTGCGAAAAAACGGTCTAAAAATTGTGAGAACATTTCAGAAAAGCGTTCCTCAACATAAAATTGGGAAGACTTTGAATATCTGTCATCTAGATTACATAATATTAAAAGATTCTGAGAAATCCATGTGTGCATCGGCCGGCGGGCGATACTGAATGCTCTGGCGGCACTGCAGAAGGCCTCATGCACGAAGTTCGCAACACACAGATGACATCCGTTTTTTTCTGTGAACACATTGACTGCAATGGATGCGGAGAGCACACGGATGACGTCTGTGTGCAGTCCGGGTTTATTAGAAATGAATGGGTCCGTGTGCAGTCCGCAAAAAATGTATATTGGACATGGATACAAAATACGGTCGTGTGCATGAGGCACGATTCTGTGCGTGAACAGAGTTAGGCCTCTTTCACAGGGGCGAGCTTTCCGTCCGGATGCGTGTAGTGAACGCGTGGCATCTGTGCACACTGAGCTTAGCTTTTCACGCATCATCAGCGTGATCGCCGCATCTTCTATACTGTGCGTTTTTTCACTCAGCTCTGGCTCTATATAAGTGAATGGGGCTTGTGTGAAAAACGGAAGACCTCCAGATGCAATGCGCTTTTTACTGGCGCCTCCATCGCAGATTCTGTCATGCCGTTTCGCACCGACAGTTTTCTGCGGAGACGTCACGATGCATTTTAAGTCCCTCCAATACGACACATGGTAAAATTTTGCAATATAAAGGATGCAGCTTATATGATAACCCTTTATATGCCATGCTGTGGAGAACTGGGACAATAGCTAAACCCCAGGTTACCCAATAAATCCCACTGGAAAAAAAAGGACTGATGTGAGTGACTACATCCTATGTACAATGCTGCGGAATATGCCGCTATATAAATAACTGAAAGAAATGATCTGAACATAATAAATATTTGAATGTGAACTGTGTGTGTGCTGTATTCAGTAACGATGTAGCAGAGCCAAGGATTTGAAATGTAGCAGAGCATATTATTTGTGGAGAGAGCCGGGAACTACTATTCTCAGCGAGTTCTCACAAGGCACCCCACATCAAAGAGTTACATCACAAATTCAGCTCTGCTGCATCTGCAGTCCATATCTTAAGTCCTAATTCTTACAAAAGTATGCAATAAAAATAATAATTCTATAAAATAGTGGGCGTAGCGATCCTATATACACGTGCACATTCCAGTGCAGACACGGATATAGACCAGAAGAGGGGATTAGTAAACTGAAGCAACGGACGCAGAAATTCTTTCCAAAAATGTGGAAGATGTATGAACAACCAAAAATGAAAACGGAGGTGACCTGAACGCGGGGTCATGTAAACTTGCGCAATGTGAAAAAAGCAACACTTCTCGTCTGCCGACAGGAAATTAATGTGAAGACTTGGCCCCTCGCTACAGTCCTCACCGGAGGTTACAGCATCAACCTGCCGGAGGACGGGGGCGACTCCGCCACCCCGATACAGACATCTAGAAGTTAGTAATGCTCCGTACATACAACCACGAGGGGCATGAAAATGACCAGGCACCAGATGGGTGAGGGGCTCCGCTCATAAGTCACACACCGAAATTTTTATCTATAAGAGGGTCATATGTGGCAGATTATTTATCTTACATACTGCGAGGACAGGGATCAAATATATAGGAAATATATAAAATAATAATAATGAAAATCACATGATAGATGCGAGGTAGGTAGGTAGATAGATAGATACATACATACGAGGTAGGTAGATGGATAGATGCGAGGGAGGTAGATAGATAGATGCGGGGGAGGTAGATAGATAGATGTGAGGTAGGTAGATAGATAGATGCGAGGTAGGTAGGTAGATACGAGGTAGGTAGATGGATAGATGCGAGGTAGGTGGATAGATAGAAAATGTGTGATCAGTGGAACAGGACTGTCTGCAGCAGAGTTCAGTAACTGGAAACATAGGACTAAAATACTGAACACTGCAATAGAAATATAATAGTGTAATATAGTATAATATATATATATATATATATATATATATATATATATATATATACACACACACACACCCTTTTTACCTCATGCATTCAGTCGTCTAAATGTTTGGGGTACGCCGGGGTGAAAAAGACTTAAAATGAAAAAGAAACCAAAAATGAGGGAATGCCATGTATACGCCCGCTGCATGTTCCAGGGCTGACACTGCACAGACGGCACATTTTATGGCACTTTTTCGCTGGTGAGGACACAATTATGAATGGAGCGCTCGGCATCGGCATGTCACAGACACACGGTGACCTAGAAATTGGTAAATAAGGCATAATGAAATGCGTTAACACATCCCAGACTGCTCTGCTGAGCTGGAGAGACACGGTGTGCCGGTGCTCCCCCTCCAAGAGCGGCACCACAAAGACCCTACTGATCCCTCCGGCACAGGCGACATTACAGTGAGAAGGTGAGGCGGTATATATATATATATATATATATATATATATATATAGCTCCTATACGGGTGACGGCGGCACTTTTGCCGCGCAGCACTGCAGCCATGGGTTCAAATCTGACCAGGACATCATCTATATGTTCACATGGCTCTCCTTTGGTTAGCATACATTTCAACCACGCTCCATTTACCGTTGTTGCGCCAGAATTTCGCCGTCATCATTGTGGTGCCAATCAATTTACACAAATTTGTTAGCAATTTGCACCAAAGTGAACAAATCTCTGTATCTCGCCGGACACTTTGCCAACAGTCTCTAGTAATGAGGGTGCCACCTTACCGGCATACTGGTCTACGTGGTGGCATAAAGATGACAACATGCCCATCATGACTGTGGCACAGGTACGGACCACCCGTCTAACAGCACTGGTATATCTGCCCCCATTGTCTCTAACACGTGAGTATATGTATATTCTCTGTACGGCGCTGCGGAATACGGCGGCGCTATATCCATGCCCTAGACCCTATGGCTGAGGGGGTGGCAGAAGCTAGGACGGTATAGTAACAGTTTTTTTGGCATTTTCTATACTGAGCACCTAAATCCACAGGTGATGGTGAAGACCAGAGCTCCATATGGTTGGACATTTAAGAAAATTGAGCCACAACGTTGGAGAACCCACCACCCCCACCGCCCCCCACCATAGACAAAGACGTTCCTGCCACCTGTAGCTCTGGGTGACCAGATACTGGGGTTACTTGCCTCGGTTTTGGTAATTCGGTGCCTGGCCAGCTTCACCACGGCGAAATTCCCTTTCCCTAAAGTGCGTTCTATGTCATAGAATCCGACCCGGACAGGACCCCTCTGAACATGCCTCTGACAATCCGCCATGACCATGCTGGGACCCGGGCCAGGGAGAAGGAGGCGAGCGACAAAGGGGCAAAAGACATCAACCGGCACGATCACACGAGCACAGGCAGGAGATGCCAACCACACAATGTCCCCATCAGAGCCGGTCGTCCATGGCGGGCAGGAGTATAGGGGGTGGTCTGCAGGTATAGGGAGGTGGGCGATACCAGGAGGCAATTTCCAGTTAGTGATCACAAAGCAATGTCCAGGGGTGGAAAAAAAAAATAGCAACTACTTCATACGTGTGAAAATGAGGCGTCCAGGAGCCAAATCCCTGGAGGAACGTGCACAGACCTTGGAGTTGTCATTGTCCTGCAGTTTGGGTTTATCCAGAAGGGAAGGGGTTCACTGCACATCCAGGAGCTCCAGGGTGACAGGGGGTGAGGCCCAGCTGGTAGCAGGTCCCCTGGAAAGTCACTTTAGAGAACTTGCTGCAGCAGGCATTGTGCATGGAGGAGCTGGGAGTGGAGGCAGCTGTGCAGGAAGCCAGTGTGCGCCTCTCTACCAGGCTCTGCTGCTCGCACAAGGCATCATGTTCTCAGGGCTGATGTCCATTGACGTCAGAGCTGCAGGAGGCCTCCTGGGCGGGGCTTCTGCTTCTCGTTTTTTTTTTTGTTTTTTTTTTACCTTCTTCACAGCTCGCTTGCCAAATGGGTTGCCCCTAGCAACCGGAGCCAGCGCTGACGTCAAGAGCCCTTCTGCACAAGCTGTCAATCAAGGCTAGAGCGGGAGAGAGAGAGAGTGTGGAGGCATGGAGCCGGTTACCACACAGAGGTCACACTCACTGACGAGAGGCTGCCGCAGCTCATTACTGCCGCCTCCAAGAAATAAACTTAGATTCAGGGCTCTGTGTGTACATACACGGCACAATAAAGCGTATACTGTGTGAATAATGCCACTAGCGCTCTGAAGGTTTGTTCACCGTGAAACCGCCTCAAAATGTCGCAGTTGTGTCCTGTTTCCACAAAAACGCGGTCGGTTTGACGCAGTTTTACGCTAAAAGGCAAAAACTGCACCATCTGAATAAACCCTAAGGGCTCATGCACACAAGCGTATTTTTTTCCGTATTTTTGCGGAACCATTCACTTCAATGGGGTCATGTAAAAAAAAAAAAAGGAAATGACTCCATGTGCGTTCTGTGTCCGTATGGCCGTTCCGCCGTAGAACGTGGCGTATTCTTGTCCGCATTAGACATGCCTCTCAAGTGTCCTTCTTTTGAAGGGACAGACCCTCTTTTTGACCCATGTCCCTCTTTGACCCTTGAGGCTAGGTCTACACGACGACATTTGGCGCGTGACATTTTGTCGCATTAATGTTGCGCGACAATTTTTATAATGGTAGTCTATGGTGTCGCACTGCCACATGCCATGACTGCGACTGTCGCAGTGCGGCACCATAGACTACCATTATAAAAATTGTCGCGCGACATTAATGTTGTGCCCTACGTGTCACGTGACTTATTGTTGTGCGATACATGTCGTTGTGTAGACATAGCCTTAATCTTCCTCTTTTTGACCTGGGAAATTAATGGTTAAGGCTACATGCACATGAGAGTTGTTTTTTGCTGTCCGCAAATCGGGATCCGCAAAAATAAATTATGGTCTGTCAGTTTTTTTGGGAGGATTCCTTTGTTTTCACAGATCCCTTGTAATAAATGCCTATCCTCGTCCGCAAATGAGAAAAAAGTAGGATATGCACTACTTTTTTTGCTGAAGGGAAACACGGACAACGGACGCGGAACACAAATGGATGAAGGCCTCATGTACACGACCGTTGTTTGTTTCCGCATCCGTTCCGTTTTTTCTCACGGATAGGATGCTTCCCCATTCATTTCAATAGGTCCGTCAAAAAATGTGGATGGTTAAGGCCTCATGCACACGACCGTTGTTTGATTCCGTGTCCGTTGCTCCGTTTTCCGTGATTTTCTGCGGACCCATTGGTTTTCAATGGGTCAGTGGAAAACTCGGAAAGTGCACCGTTTGTCCTCCGTGTCCGTGGTCCGTGATTCCAGTCCGTCAAAAAAATATAACCTGTCCTATTCTTGTCCGTGAAAAACGGTTCACGGACCCATTCAAGTCAATGGGACTGTGAAAAAATGCGGATGGCCATCCGTGTGTCATCCGCGTTCCACATCCGTTGTTTTGCGGATCCCTTGGCAGGCACTTGGATAAAATTGTCAGCCTGTCTTTTGGTAAAATCTTTTGGGTCATGTCCGCTAAAAAAAACGGAAGACACACGGAAACACAACGGAAGGCAAAAACGGACACGGATCACTGAACAACGGAACCCCTTTTTGCGGACAGCATAAAAAAACGGTCGTGTACATGAGCCCTAACTGCTTTTGTTCCGCATCCGTGGTCCGTATTTACCTTCCGTCAAAAAAATAGAGTATGTCCTATTTTTTTCACGTTTGCGGACAAGGATAGGCATTATTACAATGGATCTTCCCAAAAAACGGTTCCTTAAAAAAAAACAGTCCGTCATCCGTTTTTTTTGACGGACGCAAAATTTGCGGACGAAGCGGAGGCAGGCAGCGGTCGTGTGCATGTAGCCGAACTGTCAGCATTTTTGCACTGACCCGTTGAAATGAATGGGTTCCTATCCTATCCGGAAAAAAAACGGAAATGGAAGCCGAGAAAAACAACTGTCGTGTGCATGTAGCCTAAGGCCTCATGCAGACGACCGTATGTGTTTTGCGGTCCACAAATTGCGGATCCGCAAAAAAACCAGAACGGACACGGAAAAAAAATACGTTCGTGTGCATGAACCCTAAATGTGCATTAATAAATTGCTTCTTACTAAAGTGTCTGCATGTTTTCTACCTGTATATTCGACCAGAACTTCATTATTTTATGCAATTTGGACCTTAAAATATCTATAATCCGATGATTTATAAACTAATATTTAAATGGATATTGAAGCGCAAGAAAAAAGGCTTCACATGCTGCAAAACAATAAAGGGACTCATACTCACCTGACTGACCGCCGGCTGCTGCGGTTCTGACGGAGTCAGTAATTATGCTCTGGCGGAGTTAGAGGCGTGGCCTAGTATGAAAACTACTGCCGCGATACGTGCCGGCATATATTGTCCCTCTGCGATTTTCAAAAGTTGGGATGTATTCCATTGGAGATGAGCAAAGCGACTTCGGGTGCTACATCTGAAGCCGATTAGCTAAAAGATTTGTTATAATACTGTACGGAGATTCGTCTCCGTACAGCATTAGAATGTATGGGCTCTGAGGAGCCGAAGTCATTTATTCATGAAGTGGCGCGGGACTTCATTGAAAAACTTTGTTAATTGATTTGTAAAGTGAAAAACCTTGGAACCGAATTCGGCTTTGGCTCCAAGGTACCACTTCGGTTCCAAGTTTTGAAGTGGCTTTTCACTGTAATCAATTACTGAAGTTATTCAACGAAGTCTTGCGCGACTATATATATAGTCTTGCGCGTGAATATCTAACTTCGCCTCATCGGAGCCCATACATTCTAATACTGTACGGAGACGAATCACCGTACAGTATTATAACAAATTGTTTAGCTAAGCGGCTTCAGATGTAGCATCGGAAGCTCGCTTCGCTTTTCTCTAGGCCTCATGCGCGCGGCTGTTGATCGGCCGTTGTGATCCCCAATAAACAAGCAACTTCCGTGCAGATTACGCTGACGGATCCAGACCTATTCAACTTAAATGCACGCACTACTTTTTTGCAGTGCGAAGGCACGGACAGAAACTCCACGGAAGCACTTAGTGCTTCTGTGGGGTTCCGTGCCTTCGTTCAGCACCACACCTTTTTAGATTGCAGACCCAAATGAATGGGTCCGTGACGCGGGGCGCACACGGGCGGTGCCTGTATAATGCGGACCCGCTGTTTGCAGGTCTCAATACAGTCACGGTCGTGTGCATGAGGCCTTACGGAAAAGGATAGGACTGTTCTATTACGAGCCGGACGTTCCATTCCGCAGATTGCACACGGCCGGTATCGGTGTTTTACAAATACGCAATTTGCTGACCACAAAAACGGCCATGGGCATGAGCCCTAATAGGCCCGTTTCACACGAGCGAGTTTTCCGCACGGGTGCAGTGCGTGACGTGAATGCATAGCACCGGAACTAAGTACTGACCCATTCATTTCAATCGGTTTTTGGACATGAGTGTTTTTTTTGACGCATCACTTCTGAGTTGCGTGAAAAACGCAGCATGTTCTATATTCGTTGTTTTTTACGCAGCCCTGGCCCCATAGAAGAGAATGGGTCTTCAGTCTTTCACTGATGGTTGCTAAGAGATGCTGTTTGTAAACCTTCCGTTTTTTATCACGCGCGTGAAATACGCATCAAAATGCACTACACTCGCAAGGAAAAAACTGAGCAACTGAATGCAATTGCAGACAAAACTGACTGAACTTGCTTGCAAAATGGTGCGAGTTTTACTGAACGCATCCGGACCTAATCCGTCATGCTCGTGAGAAAGGGACCATAAGGGTGCATTCAAACGAACGTATACATTTTGTGGTCCGCAAAATACAGGTGCGGCCTGTGTGCTTCCCACACTTTTTGCACATCCCATTGTAAGGCCTAATTTACATGTACGTATTTTTTTTCCGCATTATTTCCGCAAAAATGCGGAAATAATGCGGAAGATATGCGGACCCATTCATTTCAATGGGTCCGCAAAAGATGTGGAGAACATTCCGTATGCTCTCCGCATCCGAAAATCCTTTTATTTCCGCAATGCGGAACCGTAAAAAAAGTAGAGCATGTCCTACTTTTGCGGACCGTAGCCCCATTGAAGTGAATGGATCCGCATAAATCCGGATGACATGTGGAAAGGTTACAAAAGTCATCCGCATGTCATCCGTATTTGCGGATCCGTATTCACGGATCCACAGGAAATGAAAAGTTACCCTGGAAACATCTTTTTTTTTTCTTGTTCTTCCAGATTTTTGCGGAAATACGGAAACACGGAAGGTATACGGAGACACTAAAAAACTAAAACGGAAGAATTTTGCGGAAACACGGATCCGCAAAAAAACGGACCGTGATTCTGGAAAGAAAAATTACTGACGTGTAAATAAGGCCTTAGACCTCGTTCAAGTTTCCATTTTTCATTGACATGCGCTATCCGCATTTTCCCACTGATTTGAATGTTTCTGTTCACACATCAGCAAATTGCAGATCCGCAAAATACGGATACCAGCCGTGTGCATTGCGAATTTTACGGCCACCCCCCTTAAAGAACAGCCCTATCCTTTTCGGTAAAACAGACAAGAATAGGACATTTTCTATAAATTCGCGGACATCATGGAACAGATGTGTGGATAGCACGCGGTGTGCTGTCCGCATCTTTTGCGGCCCCATTGAAGTGAATTGGTCCGCATCTGACCCGGAAAAAAATGTAGATCTGATGCGAACAAAAGCAACGGTCATGTGCATGAGGCCTTATTGTCAATAGGTCCATTAAAAAACACGGACACAAAAAAAATGGCGTCCGTGTCGCATGGTGGTCTGAAAATTAATTTTCAGCTGAGGAGTGTCCGTGGAATACGGATGACAGACGGTGGGTAAAAACGTACGCACGGAAAAAACTCAGACACCTTCACGGATGAAACACGCAGCCTTACTAGAATGATAGGTCCACGTGCAATCCCCAAAAAATGCGGATCAGACACACACTAAAAATACGGTCATGTGAATAGCCCCTAAGGGTAGGTTCACATACAGGTTTTTAGTGGAGTTTTCCGGCGATCTTGCATTTTCTTGCACACGACCATATCTGATTGTTATTTTGCGCAGATTAGATGCGGACCCGTTCATTAGTATGGGGCTACAAACAAAAAGGACAGCGCACCCTTGCCCATAGCAACCAATCAGATTCCACCTTTGATTTTTCAGAGCTCCTTTGAAAAATAAAAGGTGGAATCTGATTGGTTGCTATGGGCAACTAAGCCAGTTTTCCTTAACACCAATTTAATAAATCTCAAGTGGTAAAAAAAACAAATCAGTAAAGCAAATTTATACCTGACATTGTGAACACATCGCTCCTGTGGCCAAAAGTGCACCGACATGTGGATAGATGAAGTATTTAACCCCTTAAGGACAAAGCCACATTTTTCACATCTGACGTGTCTCTTTATGTAATGACTTTGGAATGCTTTTACTTATCCAACCAATTCTGAGATTGTCTTTTCATGACTCATTGGAGGATTTATCAAAACTGGTGTAAAGAAAAACTGGTTTGGTTGCCCATAGCAACCAGTCAGATAAATCCTTTAATTTTCCAACGAAGCTCTGAAAAATGTAAGGTGAAATCTGATTGGTTGCTATGGGCAACTAAGCCAGTTTTTATAAATTTCTCTTAATGTACTTAATGTTACTAATACATTTTGGTCAACATATTCTTAAAAAATCCAAAATGTAATGTAAATTTAACAAACTTTGCAGTTTTCCAAATCTCCCTGCTTTTAAGGCCCCTTTCACACGGGCGTGATTTCCGCGCGGGTGCAATGCGTGAGGTGAACGCATTGCACCCGCACTGAATCCGGACCCATTCATTTCTATGGGGCTATGCACACGAGCGGTGATTTTCACGCATCACTTCTGCGTTGCGTGAAAATCGCAGCATGCGCTATATTCTGCGTTTTTCACGCAACGCAGGCCCCATAGAAGTGAATGGGGCTGCGGGAAAATCGCAAGCATCCGCAAGCAAGTGCAGATGCAGTGCGATTTTCCCGCATGGTTGCTTAGCAACGGGACCAGATCTTTATTATTTTCTCTTATAACATGGTTATAAGGGAAAATAATAGCATTCTCACTACAGAATGCTTAGTAAAATGTGCAATAAGGGGTTAAAAATAAAAAAAATAAACTCACCTTATCCACTTGATCGCGTAGTTGCGATCTCTTCATTCATTAGCTGCCAGCTAAAGGACCTGTGATGACGTCACATCACATGGTCCAATCACATGGTCCATCACCACGTTGATGGACCATGTGATTGGACCATGTAATGAGCTCAGTGACGTCATCACAGGTCCTTTAGCCGGCAGCTAATGAATGAAGAAGACAGAAGAGATCGGCAACTACGCGACAAAGTGGATAAGGTGAGTTTATTTTTTTATTTTTAACCCCTTAATCCACATTTTTCTAAGCATTCTGTATTGGAAATGCTATTATTTTCCCTTATAACCATGTTATAAGGGAAAATAATAAAATCTACAGAATACTCAACCCGAAACTGGACTTCCGTGATGAAGTCCGGGTTCGGGTCTGGGTACCAAACATGCCGATTTTTCCTGCGCGCGTGCAAAACGCGTTACAACAGTTTGCACACGCACGGAAAAATCGTGCATTTTCCCGCAACGCACCCACCTCTTATCCGGGCGTCAAACATGACGGCGTGTGAAAGAGGCCTAAGTCATAGCTCACAACTGAACAATTAACATTTACCACATGTCTATTTTATGATGGCCTCATTGTTCAGTCGTACGTTTATTTTACAAATGTTCTAGAAAATTTCCAAATACAATTTTTTTAAGGAACCTATTCAGTTCTGAAGTGGCTTTGAGAGGCCCATATATAATAACTCCTACCCCCTCCATAATAAATCACCCCATTTAAAAACTGCACCTTCAAATTATTCAAAATGGCATTTAGTAAGTTTGTTAACCCTTTAGGTGTTTTACAGGAACTAATGCAAAATGGAGGCGCTCTTTAACAATGTTTTTTTGCATATTTTCTATTTGAATCATTTTTAGTTTTTTTTATACAGTACAACCCAGCATGTGATAAAGTAGAACTAAGGGTACTTTCACACTAGCGTTTTTGATTCCGTTTGTGAGATCCGTTTCAGGGCTCTCACAAACGGTCCAAAACAGATCAGTTCAGCCCCGATGCATTCTGAATGGATAAGGATACGCTCAGAATGCATCCGTTCAGCTCCGTTCCGCCTCTATTCCGTTCTGGAGGCGGACACCCAAACGCAGCATGCAGCATTTTGGTGTCCGTCCGACTATGCAGAGTCGAACGGATCCGTTTTGAATTACAATGTAAGTCAATGGGGACGGATCCGTTTTCATTGACACAATATGGTGCATTTGAAAACTGATCCGTGCCCTATTGACTTTCAATGTAATTCAAAACGGATCCGTTTTGGACTTTGTCATTTTTCTTTAAAAGTAATGCAAACGGATCCGTTCTGAACGGATACAAACGTTTGCATTATAGGTAAACAGATGGATCCGCACCAACGCAAGTGTGAAAATACCCTAAAACCCCATATTTATTGTATTTTTTAAGAAATATCTCTTATGTGGCCCTAGAGTGCTACTTGACACAAATACTGACCTCAGAATTGAAGGAGCACCTTGTGGACTTTTGGGGTCTCCATTTTGTTTAGTAAGTTTTTAACCATTTCAGGAGTTCTTGAGGTGTCAAAACATAATAAACTCCCCCAAAAGGCCCCATTTTTGAAATTACACCTCCCAAAGGATTAACATAGGGATGCAGTGAGCAGTTTGACCCCACAGGTGTTTCATAGAACTTACTGTATTAGAATTGGAGCATGAAAATAAAAAAATACATGTTAATAATAATATGTAGTTTTAGCTCAATACGTTTCATTTTTACAAGGGAAGAAAAAACACCCCAAAATAGTTATGCTATTTCGTCTGATTATGCAAAACACTATGGCCATGATTTATCATACCTTCACTCCAGAATTCTGTCATCAAAAAGTCCCAAAATAGGGCATTTGTGACTTTTCACACTCATTTGCGCATAATTTTGCCCCTTTTTACATGTGTACACCACTCACTCCAGTTTTGAAAAAATGGGCGTGGTTAGCCATGTTAATGAGTTTTACTCCAGATTTATCATTGGGACCTTTTTAACCATGCTTATCTTATGCGACTTTTTAATAGAACATGCAACTTTTTTGTAAATATGTGCGACTTTTGTAAAGCCGCTTACTGAAGGATGAACTGCTGCCATCAAACCACATTTATCACAGTATTAAAGGACCATTAATAAATCTGACTGAGCCAAAAGTGACTTAGGTCTCATGTGAAATTGGAGTAAGATGGAAGTGTAATGATAAATCTTTCCCTATATGTGACTGCAACCTGCTGTTTGGGCACACAAGAGGGCTCAGAAGGGAAGGAGTGCCATTTGGCTTTTGAAGCACAGATTTTATTGCAATGGGTTTTGGGCGCCATGTGGAGGCACCAGTACAGTAGAAACTTCTAAAAATAACTCCATTTTTTTACTGCACCCCAATTAATTTAGCTAGGGATGTAGTAAAAGCTTTGACCTAATAGAATTTAGTAACCTTTGACCGTAAACGCTTAGAAGGAGAAAAAGCACCAAATAATTTGTTACTCAATTTCTCCTGAGTACAGAAATACCCCAATGTGGTCATAAACTGCTGTTTGGGGACACGGCAGCGCTCAGAAGGGAAGGAGCAGCCTCTAGAATTTGCTGAAATGGGTTATAACGTTTTTATTATTTGTTGAGTTGCGTGAGGGCTTGTCTTTCTTTGTGGGACAAGCTGTAGCCTTTATTAGTACCATTTTTAGGCTCATTTGGCTTTTTGATTGCTTTTTATTTATTTAATGTTTTTAGGAAGTGAAGTGGGCAAAATTGCAATTGTCAGTGTTTTTTTAATTTGTATTTTTGTGGGGTTCATCATGCAGTATTTCTGATATAATAAGTTTATTCTGCAGAGTAGTAGTTTATTTTTAATTTTTAACCAATTATAAATGACCAATTTTGACCAATTATACGACAAAAATTATTTTTTATTTTCATTTTTTTTAAGGCTTACTTGGGGAACTGAACAAGCAATGGTCTGATCGCTGGTACAATACTTTGTATCCAGCAGTACTACTATTAGCCAGGCCTACTGAGAAGTGTGAGGGGTTATGTACTGATATAGCAACTTCATCAGCCCACACTTCCTATGTTCTTAGAATGAGAGGTAACCATGCAACCCGTACAAGTAAACATCAACCAAACACTTGGTTCTCATTTACTTTCTGAAGGGTTTGTATTGGGGAATTTTTTATTGTGTTTTTAAAGATTGGAAACATATTTTCTCCTTCCAATAAACACAATTTCTATTGTTACAGATTACATCATGCCTATACAAAGAAGCTTTCAATTCTTATGACCAAGACATGTCTTTTGTAGTGCATGTACACCTGTCATATGCTGTATGAATTTTTCAATTGATAAAAGGTCCGACTGAGGAAAAAAGGAATTTGAAAAATGTAAAGTGATTCTCCCATTTGATGCTTCAACCCAACCCAATTGAACACTTGTGGGTAGAGTTGAGGAAAAAGCTGTATTCGTACCCAAGTGAGTCGACCAATATGCACCAACATTGGGAAGTTGCAGTTTAGCTTATCCCCTGTAAGGGGAAGCAGCAGGCCCTTGTCCCTCCTGGACGAGCCTGCAGAAGTCAGTCTAGTCTACCCCTTCCGAAGGGAAGGTTGTGTGTCCGCCAGCAGAGCACTGTCTGCTCTGCTGGGCCTGGAGGCCCTGCCTGCAAAAGTCCTTTATGGTTGCTTGTCCCCTGCTGGACTTGCATTGCCTCCCAAGCTAATTGAGCTTGATGCCAGGAAGAAAGATTCCTAGGATTGGAGTAAGAGACAGACTGCAGACAGCTAAATTCAAGCAGAAGAGGAAATGTTCCTATTTAATCCAGCCAACATAGCAGAGCTGAGAGAGTTCTCAGCTGTAGCAGAGCCGAATATGTTTGCCTGCCAGAAAGTTTATGCCAATACCTGCTGATGACCAAGAGAAAGTTTGGAAACTGGATTACCGTTTATGCCAAGTAAAGCTGTGTTAAACGTTAATGCAAAGTCTGGACTCCATTTATTCTACTTATTCATCACCCAAGTTCAACAACCCCTTTTTGCACTTGCTTTAGACTACACCTCGTCTGGAATCCAAGGATATCCAGGTAGGAGCATGGTGACACGTGCATACAACATCTACCGAGACACTGTAGGCCACTCTACACCACTCTGGCAATACTAAACCTAATACTACCATCTACTAAGGGGACCCCAAGTCCTCGTTGCGTAACTGCAACTGGCGTCACGACTAATTGCTCTAACAGAGGGACATATAATCGTAAATACCTCTTAAGGGGCAAGGGATCCCCAGGCGCTGGCAACAGGTCGCTGCACATGCCCAGAAGGATTCAGGCAGTATTGAAAGGCAAAGGTGGATTAGCAAAACACTAACAAAATAATTAAAATTTCGAATTTTAGGAGCAAAACAGTAACAATGCAGTTACATGACAAGAATCTGCAGAACTAATCATATCTCATATGCTAAATAGTTGCAAGTCCAATTTATGTATAAGATAGCCAAGATGGTTGTCTATAAAATTATAGAAGTCTCACGTTCAAAACTGTAGTGGATGGTGAGATATGGAGCCTGAAAGTCAAAAGTTCTAAACAGTATTACCCTTTTGCTTGTCAGTGTATTAGAGATTTATGGCATATACTTTCTATAGGCTATAAATGTCAGAGATGGTAATATCTCTTTAAAGGGAGAGGTCATCATTATCTGATCGGTGGGGCCCCGACACGCAGGAGACCTGCGTGTGACCCCCAGACCAAAAAAGGTTGTGCACCCCTGGTCTAATGGAAGGCTCAGACATACACAGAGCCTTGGCAATGTATTATATACTTTTACTGTGAATGGGGCCCAACACAAAACATTTGCCCAGGTGCCTTCTTCAGTCTTTATCCAGCCCTTTAATTATATTTTTAAGAGGTCTGTATTCATATGTGTAATATAATGCCCTCTGTAAATCTACAGTACTACCAACGTTCCAAATCCTGCCTGAGCCTGAGGGACTGCACATGTCAATGACGATCAGCCATGTGTTCTTTCACTACACAGACACAGATAAGATGATATAGCTGCCTGCGTAGATAACCATGTGATGAAAGATCAGCTGGGTCAGGAGCAAATATGTCTGTATCTAGTGATCTTACATACCAGTACTTTGGAAATGAGCACTTAAAGCGCCTCTGACAGCACGATCAGCTCTATTAAACCAGGCATATTGCCTGGTAGGGTTGATTATGCTGATTAAAACAATATCTTTCTTTTCTTTATAGCTTAGATTGCTGCCGAGATATCATTATTTTTCTATTTATGCAAATCATACAGTTGGAGCACCAAGGGGTAGGTGTAGCTTTTGGAGCACCGCTACAGCTACACCCCTATCTGCTCATTACACTCCCCCCTCCCCTTTTATTGACAGGGCTAATAGCCCTGCATAATAGGGCCTGCTCTGTGACTTACTCACCCACGTTGCTTCTGATGAACGCGGCATATCCCCGTCGTGCAGATCAAAACATCTGGCGATGGGAAAGGGGGGGCAGCCAATAGCAGGCCACGGCGGGTACGAGCCTCCCTAGCATCACGGGTGATGCTAGGAAGGCTTGTCTCCGTCACAGCCTGCTATTGGCTGCCCCTCCCTGTCACCGGATGTTTTAATCCACACGACAGGGAGATGCAGCAGCACCCATGCAGGCATCAGAAGCGACGCAGGTACCAGGGAGCGAGGTAAGTACAATCTGTGTGAGGAGGGGCATTTTGGGGGTTTTCTGAGATTTTTTTAACTGATGGATCATCAGTATATGATCAGTGGAGGTCCTGGGCACTGTTTAAGAAGGCACCGGCGCCCGCAGTAGCTCTACAGCCTTCTCTAAGCTTTGCCTAGGCCATATGACGTCATATTCATTGGTCGCATGACCTAAGCGCAGCCTAGCCCCATTGAAGTGAGTGGGGCTGAGCTGCAATACCAAGCACAGCCCCTATCAAATGGATAGCGCTGTAAATGGTAGACTGAGAGAAGATGCGGTGCTTCTATGAGCACCAGTGCCTTCTAAAAAAGCTGATCGGTGAGGGCCCTGGGTATCAGAGCCCCATCGATTAGGTACTAGAAGATAGGTCATCGGGTAAAAAAAAAACTTTAGGCCTCATGCACACGACCGTTGTTTGATTCCGTGTCCGTTGAGCCGTTTTTCGTGCTTTTCTTCGGACCTATTGGTTTTCAATGGGTCCGTGGAAAACTCGTCAAATGCACCGTTTGTCCTCCGCGTCCGTGGTCCGTGATTACTGCCCGTCAAAAAAAATATAACCTGTCCTATTGTTGTCCACGAACAATGGTTTGCAGACCCATTCAAGTCAATAGGACCGTGAAAAAATGCGGAGGCACATCCGACTGTCATCCGCGTCCGTGACCTGCATATATATTCCATTATCCTGGGTGGAGATATTAAAATTACACTTTTTTTTTCTTCCTTTATTTCTGGTGGACCACGGAAAAACAACGGAACCAAAAACGGACAAGGATCACGGAACAACAGAACCCCATTTTGCGGACCGCTAAAAACAACTGTCGTGTGCATGAGGCCTTAATATGTTATATCCAGTCATTGGTGTCAGTGGGTTTTACCAAAATCATGCTTTCCACTAGGAAGGCATGATTTTGATAACATGCTGTGGCTTATTTATGCCATCATTGGTGGCAGTGGAGCCTCTGCGAGCGCTCAGCAAGGAGGAGAGAATACTCAGCATCCTGCCTGCAGCTTCCCTCCTCCTGTACATTGGGGAAATGTATCTTTGAGGGCTCAATCTGTAACCCTCTAATTTGTGTTACTACTGGGTCATACAGAGCCTGGGAATGGGCAGATGACACACAGTCTGAGATATGTGGTGTATGTCCAAGTTTAGACTTGGGAAGAATAATTTATATATCCATTGACCTATTTTCCTTCAATGTTGATCGAGAGGAAGACAAAATCCGCTATGAGGTGGTAGACAACATATTAACATAGTTTGTTAGGCTGAAAAAAAAACATCTGTCTGTCCAGTTCAGCCTTTTATCCTGCAAGTTGATTCAGAGGAAGGCAAAAAACCCCTGTGAGGTAGAAGCCAATTTTCCTCATTTAAAGAGGTTTTAAGGGATTTTAATGGTCATCAATATCAGATCGGCAGGGTTCCGACACCCGGCACTCCCGCCTGTCAACTGGTTGAAGAGAAGACCGTTCTCCGTGCCAGCGCAGCCTTCCCTTCATTGTTTACCTGCTCGCCGTTAACATTGCAGCAGTGAGCAGGTGTAATTACAAGCTGTCCCATTCACTTCAATGGGACGGCTCCTTCCTATTCAAGTGTATACTACAGAGCCGTCCAATAGAGGTGAAAGCGATGGCTTGTAATTACATCTGCTCACTGCTGCAATGGTAACGGCGAGCAGGTAAACAATGAAAGGAAGGCTGCGCTGGCACGGAGAACTGCCTTCTCTTCAACCAGTTGATAGACGTGAGGGTCGGGTGTCAGACCCCGCCAATCTTATATTAATGACCTATTCTGAGGATAGATCATCAATATGAAAATCCCAGAAAACCCCTTTAAGGGGAAAAAAAATTCTTCCTGACTCCAATCAGGCAATCAGAATAACTGAATCAAAGACCCATCTCTAGTAACTATAACTTGTAATATTATTACACTCCAGAAATACATCCAGGCCCCTCTTGAATCCCTTTATTGTACTCATCACCACCACCACCTCCTCAGGCAGAGAGTTCCATAGTCTCACTGCTCTTACCGTAAAGAATCCTTTGTGTATAAACCTTCTTTCCTCCAGACACAGAGGATGTCCACTCGTCACAGTCCTGGGGATAAATAGATGATGGGAGAGATCTCTGTACTGACCCCTGATATATTTATACATAGTTATTAGATCTCCCCTCAGTCGTCTTTTTTCTAAAGTGAATAACCCTAATTTTGATAACCTTTCAGGGTACTGTAGATCCCTCATTCCAGTTATTACTTTAGTTGCCCTCCTCTGAACCCTCTCCAGCTCTGCTATGTCTGTCTTGTTCACAGGAGCCCAGAACTGTACACTGTACTCCATGTGTGGTCTGACTAGTGATTTGTAAAGTGGTAGGACTATGTTCTCATCACGGGTGTCTATGCCCCTTTTGATGCAACCTATTATCTTATTGGCCTTGGCAGCAGCTGCCTGACACTGGTTTCTACAGCTTAGTTTGCTATCCACTAAAATTTCTAAGTCCTTTTCCATGTCAGTGTTACCCAGTGTTTTACCATTTAGTATGTACAGGTGACTTGCATTATTCCTTCCCATGTGCATAACTTTACATTTGTTAGTGTTAAACCTCACCTGCCACTTATCTGCCCAAGCCTCCAATCTATCCAGATCCGTCTGTAGCAGAAAACTGTCCTCTTCAGTGTTAATTACTTTACACAGTTTAGTGTCATCTGCAAAAATGTATATTTTACTGTGCAAGCCTTCTACAAAATCATTAATAAATATATTGAAGAGAATAGGGCCCAATACTGACCCCTGAGGTACCCCACTAGTGACAGTGACCCAATCTGAGTGTGTACCGTTAATACCCTCTGTTTTCTATCACTCAGCCAGTTACTTACCCCCAGACAGACATTTTCTCCAAGTCCAAGCATTCACATTTTATATATTAACCTTTTATGTTTAGTTTTTTTTCGTGTTTTTTTTCTGCTCTTCTAAGGGTACTTTCACACTTGCGGCATAGCTATCCGGCAGGCTGTTCTGGCGGGTGAACAGCCAGCCGGATCCGCCATGCCGCAAGTACCCGTGCACTGCTGTGCTGCCGCTATTGGGGCGGGGGCGGAGCTATGGCGCAGCACGGCAATGCACGGCCGGAGATCGCCGAAATAAAAGTACTACAGGTCCGACTTTTTAGTCCGGCGGTCTTTGCCGTGCTGAGCCGTAGCTCCTCCCCCGCCCCATTATAGTCAATGGGGACGGAGCGGCAGCACGGCAGTGCACGGGTACTTGCGGCATGGCGGATCCGGCATGCTCTTCAGAAAAACTGAAAAATAACGTTGAGGTAAGCTCTCCCTAAGTGGTGAGCCAAATAAAAAGCTGATAGCACCCACAATTCTATCACCTGCACTAATCCTGCTGGCTAATCCCTCAAACTGATGTTAACAGCTGAGACTTTCGCCAACATATTCCAGTCAGGAACATATCGGAGCCCTTTGCACCACCGTCAAGGTATCTCAGCGTGGCCATGGGTCCTACCACAAGACTACCTATGGTGTGTGAACAAGATCTGATAGGTGCTCAGATCCCATTTAGGCCATTATTTCAGTGATTTTCTATATATGTATTGAACGTGCCATTGCGCTTTGCTGGTAACATTCTGTTGCACCTGGTAGCCTGTGTCACATGGTCTGTTATAGCTGGGGCTCGCAGCCTTATTCTACCTCACATTGCCTTAGTGATCCTACTATGGAGGTATGTGGGAGCCTGGCTGTGAGTTGGATCTGAGCCCCTATCAGACCTTGTTCACACACCATAGGTAGTGTAGAGGTAGGACCCATGGCCACGCTGAGAAACCTTGATGGTGGTGCAGAAGGGCTCCGATATGTTCCTGACTAGAATATGTTGGCGAAAGTCTCAGCTTTTACCATCAGCTTGAGGGATTAGCCAGCATTGTCAGTTGCTTATCATTGTGGTGAACCTTTTTCAGTGATTTATGTATTTTTATATTTCCAGCCACACATTATTCCATCTTCTGTAGGATGCTTTTGTGGTGCATGTGGTCCGCGCCGACATCCTCCATTGTATGCATTTTTGCTGAGGATTGCCGTTAGCAGTGGACCACATGCAGAGAAACTTCTCCCCGGTTAGAAACACGCTACAGTGTTTGGGGTTTTAGAGCAGTTCCTCCCATTTAGGCCACTTTATTTCAGTGATTTTTTTCTATATTATGATATTATAAGGAGTGTTATGGAGCATATGTATATTAACATGGGTAATGCGGACAAGCTTTCTTCTAGTATTCTTTGCATAATATATGGGAAGCACCATCCAAATTATGACCATAAAGCAATAAAATAAAAACAAGCATTATGGCTGCTGTGATGTGACTGGAGAAGGAGGGAAGACATTTTACAGAACCATCGGAATCCATTAGCCTATGGGAATAACAAGTTTTATTATATAATGCAGAGTGAAAAATATTTGCCTCCTTCCAGGAACTTCCAGGTGTCTTTCAATATTGAATATTTGTCACATTACATGGTTTCTGACCTTAAAGCGGTTGTCCAAGGTGTTGTAGCTAATTGTGCAAGTGGGTGTCCTGAGGCCTGAGTGAACCTAGGGCACACTTGGAACATTACTTTACAAAGTTTGGGTCATCAGTATCTTATCGGTGACAGTCTGAAATCCGTGACCCCGTTAATCAGCTATTTGGGGAGCAGGGGTGCATTTAGCCTTTCTGCTGCCCGAGGCGAAAACTGAAATGACGTCTCCCTAATGCCAAATTCTCAACCTAACCCCTTCCCTCCAGCCTTACTGTTAAAGGCATACTTGAAAACATTACATTTAGTGCTACAAAGCATACTGGTAAATATAGCGATACAGTTGAATATGCCAAGATAAAGGCTTCCACAAGAAAGCACTCATTGCCCAAGGCCTTTCCGCTGCCCCCCACTTGTCCATACTAGTGTTGGGCGCGAAAATAGTGATATAGTGATATATATTTGTAATTTTCGAATATTCTAGATTTTTTTTAAAATCAGTAACCTCCCTTCTTGCTTGTGGGCCAATGAGAAGGCTGCAATGTCTTTGTCTGAGCTTAGCAACATCCCTAGCAACCAATAGGAAAGTTGCCTGCCTCTTACTATATAAGAACCTCCCCAGCAGCCACTGTATGCAGTAGAGACAGCAGTGTCATTGCTGTGCTCTCTGCTTTTCTGTGTCATGACATGAGTTAGTTAGTTAGTTAGTTAGTTAGTTAGTTAGTTAGTTAGCTGATATATATATAATACAGATAGTTAGTGGGAGATAGTCAGTGTAGGTTAGATTGTGATATAGTGTGGCTTTATAGTGCTGTATGTATGTATGTATGCAACATATATACATACATAGTGCTGTGATGTCACAACTTCTCAACAATACTTAGTGCACTAGGGCTGCAACTAACGATTATTTGAATAATCGATTAGTTGTCGATAATTTCATCGATTAATCAGGAAAAATCACCAAAATGACAAAAAAAGGGGTTTATATGATTTTACTTGAAAAATTATGTTCAAAGGCCATATTAAGACAATTTTAGGAGTTACATAATTGTAAAAATTTTGCATTACAATGTAAAAAAGACAACAATGTCCACATGGTCAGGGCTGAGGCTAGCTCTCTTCTTACATGCTATGTTGTCTGTTGCAGAGAAGAGGCTTCCACCAGCTCAAAGGGTTGCCATCCTTGTGGAGAGGCTTCTCAGCAAAATAGGACTGTAGTATATTTTAGATGACTGTGTTAATATCCTCCTCTATGTGTTCTGATTTTGTGTCCTCTTCACTGCTGCCACCAGACTCAAGGAGAGTCTCCAGTATCGAGGATGTTCTTGATGTTGAAGGTCCTGGTTCAGCATCAGCTGTAGAAGTAGACGTGGTAGTGTCCTGCTGCACCTCCAGGATCTCGGTTCTTCTTAGAGCAAGCAGCTCTGTCTGCACCTTTGCCTGCACATTTATAATTTGTTCAGGTGTCAGAAACTTCAGCTTCCTAAATCTTGGGTCCAGCGCAGAGGAAATAATGACAGGATTTAGAACCTGTTCTGATAGGATATTACTCCATCTACTGTGAAGCTGGTCCTCTACAGTTGCTTGGAAGCTCCTCATGGCCGCAGTTTCAAAGGAAGCATGCTCACTGGACCTCAACAACCCCTTGACAAGTGCAGGCATTGAAGATAGAGATGGATACTCTTGCCCACTCATGAACACAGTGGCACACTCAAAAGGCTTAAGCACAGTACAATGCTCCTCAAGAACTGTCCACTGTTCTGGCTTTAGGTCCCGATAATGTTTGCCCTTCATGGTAACTGATGGGTCTGACAGGGTTGCAGTAACTGGCCACCTTTGCTCGAGGAGTCTGTCAGCCATATAGTAAGTGCTGTTCCATCTGGTGCTGACATCTTGCACAAGCTTATGTTCTGCTGTACCCATTTCCTTTTGCTTCTGCTTCTCCTTCAACTTGGTGCTGGTGAATTCACTTTTTTTAAAGTGTTCGAGCGGTCCTCTAGCAGCACTGACAGCTCGATCCATACCTGCATTTTTCATTGCAGCATTAATAACAAGCTGCAAAGTGTGGTCAGTGCAGCGGATACTGGACCATCCATGCTTCTCCTCCAGGATGTTCGCAGCAGCCACCATGTTTGCAGCATTGTCATTGACAAGGACAATAATTTTTTTAGGTGGAATTTGAAATCTATCCAAAACCTCCTCTAACCATTCTGCAATGTGTACAGCTGTGTGTCTCTCTTCCAAGGGCATGGTTGTCAGACAGATGGAATTCATCTTCCAATCATCCCCTATGTAGTGGCATGTAATGCCAAGGTAAGCCTCAGTTGCTACGCTGGTCCATATGTCTGCAGTCAACGCTATTCTGCTCTTATTATGGTGAATGGTATCCGTCATTATGCTGAAAGGTCTCTTTGTACTTCCTCTCCATTAGTGTGGTGAAATGGGTTCTTGATGGAAGCTTGTATGAAGGATTTAGTGCACTGACCATGCTGTGGAATCCTTTGTCTTCAACCATGGACAGTGGTCGCATGTCAGTGACTAACATTTTTAATACAGCATCTGTGAGAACAGAAGATTGTGCTGGTGTACATTGGGGATTTACATACACAAATTCACTCATGGAGCGCTGCCTCTTCCTGAAATGATTGAAAAGCAATCTATGAGTTAAAAAATCTATTTCTGTCTAACTTACTCACATTCATATATATGAGTAGGTTTGACAGAAAGAGCTTTTTACCTGCATAATACATTATTTATTACTTACGAGGCTATTCCTTCCTCTGTGACGCCAACATGTTTCCTTCTCAGGTGTTCGTTCATCGCAGTTGTGCTTCCGTGCCACGCCAGCGCTGCTTTGCAGATTTTGCAGACAACCAACTTGTTGGATGGATGTTGAGTGAAGTGCTCCCATGCCTTGCATGACTTTGTCCGCACGCTTTTCTCAGGGATCACAGTCTCACCAGCGTCAGCCATAATGCAGTTCCTTAATTGAAGCAAATTCTTAAAATTAGTGCTGGTGGGAGAGGGGTTTAGTACTAAGACATGCAAGCAGAGCAGTGTACACCTGTCTCTCACAACCGCAGTCCCGCACCACTGGACTCTGGTCTGGACTCTGGAGGTAGTAGACCTAATAGGGACAGAAAAAACAACAGCAGCATATTAACAAATCTGTATCCACTACTGACTTCCCGCACCACTCACCACAGCCCTTCCTCACCTTGCAGTGTCTCTCTCAGGGGGATTCTACTGCACCGCACCACTGGACTCTGGTCTAAAGGTAGTAGACCAACAGCTTATTATTGCACATTCAATCTCCAAGACTCGAGTACTCCTCCCTACTACTATTATCCTGATTACCTGGCTGAGTTATGGGGGGGGGGGGATATCTGTGGATGGCACTGTTATGGGGGCATCTGTAGATGACACTGGTATGGGGGGGTCTGTGGATGGCACTGTTATGGCGGCATCTGTGGATGGCACTGTTATGGGGGCTTCTGTGGATGGCACTGTTAAGGGGGGGGATCTGTGGATGGCAGGCACTGTTATGGGGGCATCTGTACATGACACTGGTATGGGGGGGATCTGTGGATGGAACTGTTATGGGGCATCTGTGGATGGCACTGTTATGGGGGGCATCTGTGGATGGCACTGTTATGGGGGGGATCTGTGGATGACACATATATAGCATCTTATGCTATGTGTCATCCACAGATCCCCCCTATAACAGTGTCCCTGTGTAGTGATTGTGAATGACCCCCAAGGGCCGGCATCTGGTTTTGTAATAGCAGCGTGGCCCGGTGCAGTAACTGTATTCTATTACACTGGGCCCCGCTCACCTAATCATATCTAACGTGTAGGGAATGTTAAACTACTATACTACAGATCATAATCACTCCAGTCGTAGACCTAACAGGAGGCAGGAGGCTGGGTGGTTGGACAGGCGGCAGCGTAACTCACTACATCATGTGCCTGCGCAGCCTTCATTCATACAGTGGGATGAGCAGGCGCGTGACGTAGTGAGTTACGCTGCCGTCGCCCGTCCTCCTGCTTGCTACAAGGTGTATTATTAATTTCTACACGCTGCCGCCCGCATAGCATCAAATCGGCCGATTATTTGATAATGGGATTCGTCAACAACGAATTCCGTTATCGAATATTATCGATAACGTCAATTAATCGTTGCAGCCCTATAGTGTACCAATCACTTATATGTAGTCAGACCTCTTAATATGTTGCACATATTGCGCCAAAATATTTGCATCATTAGTGCCAATTTCACAATCGCGAATATATTGGAGCACTCTATCTGATATAAAGCTATTGCAATGTTCTGCTGTGCCGACCATTTACTCCAGTCTCAGGAAACTTCTAGCAGCTTGAAAAATATAGCTATAGTGACCCACGGCTGTATTACATTGCTGATTTTATGCAATAAAGAAAATAATCTCGAATTCGTGAATATATGACGAATATTCTACCAAATATTCGCGAAATATCGCAAATTGGAATATTGCCCCTGCTGCTCATCACTAGTCCCTACCTGGTGCTGCCTGAGGCAATCGCCTCACCTCGCCTCATTGGCGTTGCACCCCTGTTGGGGAGGCCAGCCTCCTCACATTTTACTAAGCACAGTGGTGTCCATTTGATAGCAGCTGTTCTTGGTATCATATCTCAGTCCCATTCATTTAAATGGGACTGAGCTGCACCTAAGCAACATGACTGATGAACGCGTCTTCAGTGGCCTAGAGTAAGCTGGTTGTCAGAGCAACAACAATCAGGTAATGCGGATAGGCCCTCAATAGAAAACATTCGGACAACCCTGTTAAAGTTTTTGTCCAAGATAATTAAATCCTAGACAAATTCCCCAACTGTCTAAAATAAAAATAAAGTTAACCTACATGCCCCACAAAATCAAACCAAGAGCCATACATCCACAAGACATCAAAACAAAACACTGACTCTTATGTAAAATTGAGCTACACCTTTATTCAGTATAATACAAAATTTCATAAAAATTCTCTATGCCAAGATATTTACAAATCAAAAAACAGTGGGGTATAAAATAAAAATAAAAACATGTTATACTCACCCCTTTTTCCAGAGCTGCTCTCCAAGCTGCTGGTCTGGTCTTTCTGCTGCTGCTTATATACAACTGCAGCAGAGCAGTGAGGTACCAGTACAATGGATGTGACCTCTGCAGCCAATCACTGTCCTTAGTAGTAGACCGCTGAGGACAGTGATTGGCTGCAGCTGTCATGTGCTGTATACCAGCTTATCCCCGCTACAGTCTGTAAACAAGCAGTGGCAGGGGCACTGAACCAGCAGCAGCCTGGAGTATGCCACTGGGGAAAAAGGGGAAATATAACCAGTTTTTTATTATTTTAGTCAATTGGGGGAGGGGGGGGTTCCAAATTTTTGTTCCAAGTGCGCATCAAGTATGCTCAGGCCTCAGAATACCCACCTGCACGATAATCTAGCCACCAGTGCCTACTTAGATCCTGGCAACCTTTCTGACCAGATATGGGCCTAGTTTGCAGCAATTCAGCTTTACTAAGGTTTACTAAGGCCCAGAAGTGCTCCTTTGCGAATCATATATTTGCCGTGTGTCTCCAGGCATACGAGAGCAATGAGAGTGAGACCGTTTCTCCAGCAATTCCAGGGGACAAACTCAGGACAAACACTGTTGGAGGCCTAAGTCAAGGTCTTCAAGATACATGTCCCCGCCAATGTTTTTCAGCTAAAACTTATGTGTTACCATAGTGCCCCACACGCACACCGCTGTTCCGTTGCTCCGGGCAGGCACAGGTGCCATGTTACTCCACAGGCTCCACTTACCCTCTGCTACTTGCCAGCAGCGGTCCTGGTCACTGGCATCCCAGGTGGCTTCTGCAGGCTGCTTCCTGCACTTCTCTGTAAAGGACTCCTGGCCTATCTCTAGGGTGTGCAAGTTGCCCAGCTCTTAAGGTGGAAGATGACTTAGCTTTTTGTTCGAGTTAACCAGTGAAGATGTGCAGTTCTGACTCTCTGCCTGTGTACTGTACTCTTGCCTGTTTACAGACTGATACTCTCTGCCTGCCTTGACCTCAGATTAGTTTTTTGAATACACACAAACTCCACCTACCCAGACCGTGGCCTGTTTCCTAATTACAAGTGTTTCCTGATCCATCGGTGATTTGGTGTCACGGGTAATGGGGAGAGGATAACACCAGATAATACATAGAAGGAATAGACCGGAGTCTAGGCCTCAAAGCTAAGGGAGAGGGATGGTGACCACCTAGGAATCCCTAGACCTCTCCCTGACTCCTGCCAGTATAAGTAGACCTGAAGGTGGAAATACTAATACACCAGAACCTTAGCCCTGGAGACCCTGGAAGGCCCTAGGAGTGGTGGCAGGGAACTACTGGTTCCTCCCCAGATGAAGGAACCAATGTCTCCCCTGAGGCTTAGACAACAACACACACAAGCGAACAACAAAATGCAAAACAAAATGCACTTAGCTTAAAGAAGAATGGACGAGAAGGAGATCCAATGGAACAACACACCAGCTCAACCATCTCCAGCAGGAAATATCAACCGCATGGTAAGCAGTGTGAGTCAGAACTATTGTAAATAGAGCCTCAGTAATGGCCACAAGCTGCACCTGACAAGAGGTGTGGTCATTACCAAACACCACTGCAAGATGAAAACAGAGAGACTGTCAGATACCCTCACGTGCTGCCAGTCTCTCAGATCTTCTCACCTCTGTCATGGGAGGGACCGTGACATTTGGTTGGTTCCTGAAGTAAGGTCGTCCAGGTCCCTGTGTTAAGGGGGAATACCAGAGGACCTCCAAGACAATGCCCTTAGGTTTATCCCAAAGCCAAACTGGTTAGTTGGCCCAGTGGCTCAAGCCCACAGTCCCTTACATTAAGCTATGCTTATATCACAAAGAGGGTTTGGATCTTTATGGGTGATTATTGAAGTCTTGTCCCTATAGGTGCTTGACAGAGGCCAATCCATGGCACAATATAGTGTAATATATTAACATTTAGCATGTATGTAGTGTGTGAATGGAGAGTAACCTTAGCTGTAGAAACAAGCAGTGGAAGCTGCATCTTATATACATGCCACTCCCCTGCCTGCATTAACGTAAAAGGAGGAGGATTTCTTGGCAAAAGTGTTGCTCATGCAAACTTTTTCTACGTTTTCTTAATCTGATATTGTTTTCCCTCCCCTTACCATGTGCAGAGGGGAGGGTGTAGAGAGGGAACATATCAGTTCTTAATGCACTTACATTGCAGGCTCAGTGGTCTTGCCTTTGTATGTTTACTCTCCTTTTTACAACCAATCAGTGCCTCCCTGAAGTGCATAGGAAGCACCTCCTATTCGTTTGGCTAAAGCTGCCTAAAGACTTGAGGGTGTACAGTAGCTACATAAACTTATTATTATTATTACATAAAATGATTGGTTTTACCCTGATTGCTGAGTTTTGTGATATGGTTATTGGCCATCCAGTTTATACAAGTGAAATACATTTCTGTTACATGCTTAACCTGGAAAACAATGCCTGGCAAATAACCACATAATAAAACTACAGCAAACCCAGTAAAACTGAATGCGGTTTTAAAAGCCTTTTTTAATGCAATTTTGGCTGTGTGATTAACCCCTTCAGCACCCTGCAATTTTCCATTTTTGCATTTTTTTATTTTTTACTCCCTGCCTTCCCAGAGCCATGTCTTTTCTAATTTTCCCGGTTTTAGGGCTTCTTTTTTTGAGGGATAAGTTGCACTTTCTATTGCCACCATTTAATATTGCATACTATGTAGTGGAAAGCTGGAAAAAAAAATCCAAATCGGGTGGAATTGGGATAAAATCACAGTTCTACTACAGTTTTATGGGTTTTGTTTTTACGGTGTTCCATATGTAGTAAAACTGACCTGTAATCTTCATTCTCTGGGTTAGTACAATTACAACGATACCACATTCATATAGTTTTTCTTGTGTTTTAATACTGAAAAAAATAACTTTTTCAAAAAATAAATTTTTTAATCTCCATATCCTGACTCTCATGCCTTTTCAAGTGACGAAAAAAGGGCAAATGACCCATTTAGATTTTTTTTCACCATTTAGGATGAATACGTTTATATCTTAATAGATCAGGCATTTTGGGACGCAGCAATGGCTATGATGTTTTTATTTTAATTATGGTGAAAGAGGGTATTTTGAATTTTTATATTTTATACATTTTTTATATTTTTAAAACTTTTTTCCCCTTTTTTTAAGTCTCCCTAAGTGGCTATGCCAACCAAAGTTTAGATAGCGAATCTGAAATACATTGGAATTCATTGCAATGTATTGGAAAAGCAATGTTCTTATGGAGCCCTGACAACTGCGGGTCTGCATAGGAACTACAACTGCAAAAGCATGGGTTTCTTCAGAGAGACCCAGGCTATCGCAGACAATAAGCGGCTCCCCTGCGCAGCGATTTAGGCCCTAGAAGTACAATGCTCCAGATGAAAGTCACTTCAGATGCCGTGGTCACAGTTGGGTGTCTGCTGTTCTGAAACAGAAACCCAGCGGCTTTGGCGCCTGCTGCACTTGAAAGCAAGTACCATCTTTAGAGACCAGACTACTGCTGTATATGGTATGTATGGCAGAGGTCCAGAAAGGATTAACCCATTCACTGGAGCAATGTGCAAACATGACGCCCGCTCGCACGTGCAGCGGGCGTCATGGCCAGCAGATCACTGCTGTTTCTTACAGCAGAGACCTGCAGCTAATTACCGCGACTGGCAATAATGCCGACTGCGGTAATTAAATCCTTTAGATGCCATGATCAAGTGAGATCACGGCACCTAAATGCACAAAAACCCGGAAGCTTCCTACCGATGCCCCGTGCGGCCATTCCGGGCATCGGTAGTTGCACTAAATACTGTAAGCCTCGCTGATGAGGCTAACAGCATTCAAGCTGAAATTCTTATTTTGGCCACCAGATGGCAAGCCAGGATAAGAAATGAGCAAACTGGAAGTAAAATCACATTTAAAAAATCTCTGATTGACCAAAAAAAAAAAAAAAAAAAAAACATTATTAATTATATCATATATGACACATAAAATGATAATAAAAATTAGAAAAAAATGTTAAAAAATATATAAAAATAAAAAAATATATAAAAGTTTAAATCACCACCCATTCCATATAGTTCAAAAATAAATACATAAATAGCAATAAATATAAATATCATTGGTATCACCGTGATCAAAAACTCCCATACTATTAAAATAGAAAAAAAAATTCCAATACTGCGAATGGCGTAATGGTAAGGGTCGATTTGCCATTTTTTCATTGCTTCTCTTACCCCAAAAAACGTAATAAAATGTGATCAAAAAGTCACACACACTCCAAAATGGTATCAATAAAAAGAATAGATTGTTCCGCAAAAAAATAGCCCCTAAACAGCTCAGTAGACATAAGTTTAAAAAAGTTATGGGGGTCAGAATATGGTAATGTAAAAAAAAAAAATGTTATCAAAGTTCCACATTTTTTTTACACTATTTAGACATAAAAAACCTATACATGTGTGGTATCATTTTAATCGTACTGACCCAGAGAATGAAGGGCATGGGTCAGTTTTGCCAGAAACAAAACACCGTGGGAACAAAACCCGTAAAACGATGGAGGAATTGCGTTTTTGTTTTTTTTTTCACCCCATTTAGAATTTTTTTACCGCTTCCCACTACATTGCATGCCATAAGTAATGGTGGCATTAGAAAGTACAACTTGTCCTGCAAAAAATAAGCCCTCATACAGTTAAGTGACCGGAAAGTTATGGCTCATGGAAAATAGGGAAGACAAATTAAAACGCAAAAACGAAAAAAACCTCCAGTAGCGAAGGGGTTAAAAATATGTCATCTAAATATACTCTTACAGAACTGCTAGTAAAATATAAACCTAATGTACAAGTCTGAGGCATCCCCATCGACGGATTGTGTATGCTATGACTGGAAAAATCATAGCATTTCCCATCCATGCAAGAAAAACAGACAGGACTCTGACATCATCTGTGAGTGGTACAATGCATCCATGTTCACAGGCTGGAACACAAATGAGTGCAACAGCGATTACCTTTACTCTATGGCCGTTGTATCTTTTTTGTTGTTGTTATACTTAGGCGCTTTACTGCTTTGGTGTCATTGTGGGAATTATGGAATGGTCTGCTGTGTGACAGGAAGAGCAACCCCCTCTACTAATTAGAAATGTACATATGGGTAATATGGCCTTACTGGCCTCACTGGCCTTTATCCTTGTCTGACTGCTCTGATGTCTCCTTATCACTTACTGTTAACTGCAGCACCAAGTCAAGGGATTTACCCCTTACACAGACTTCCTGAAGAGATTACTGTTATGTTAGATAAGAAGTGTGAGGGTTAAATCTCCTGATTTGTAGCTGCAATAAACAAAAGTTGGTGATAAGGAGATCTGCCTAGAAGCCACCGAGAAGCAGCATTAAGGTGAAAGAATCAAAGTCATTAGTTCTCCCTGTGACATGCTGCCCTCCACTTTCTGATGCCCGAGGCACATGCCCTCATGTGCCTTGTTGTAAATGCGGCCCTGTCTACATGTGTAACCAGTCGATAAGACACAGGTCTGGGCAGTTGCACAGAAAATGTAACAGTAGACAGTTTTTGTTAATGGGCATCTGTGATCAGAAAATTCACTGTTACACCGGGCACAATGCCTCGTAGGACTAGCTCAGCATAATGTGTGTAGTGGTATCTTTCACTTAACTGATCCGTTGCTTAATTCTAGAAAAAATACTTTTAATGCATGCAAATGACCAATTAAAGCATACTTACCATTTCAGTTAACTTTCAGAATAAGCTCCCATGAGTGATCACACTATATCTGAGCGTTATATGGTATGTATCGGACATTTTTATCAGTTTTCTCCTTTGCATGCTACATCTCTAATTTTCAGCGTTCTCTGAGAATTAGAGATGTAAAAGGTCCGTGCCATTCATGGAGCTAAGCTGCAAGCGGGTTTGTGGTCTACAAAATGAACAACAGCGGCAGAAACCACAGGGGTTCAAACTATGATTCATTCACACAGTGGCAAAATCCGCTGTGTGAATGGCCCCTTAGAGAATTACTGAGGCACATGAATAAAGCACTTGGGGTAAGAGAAAACTTGCTTTTAGCAGCTAAATCTGCAGAATCATGCCTGTGTTGTGTCTGTCTCTTTGTTTCTTTCCCCACCTCCACTCTCCATAGACTTCTATGGGATGTTGTCATCTGATCTTTCAGTGAGCAGACAGCCCATCTTGGTTTTACAAGATAGATTTTTCACAGAGAGCAAATTAGTTTAGAAATAGGTGGAAGAAGAAGGAAACAGTTGATAATTCTAGAAAAATGTATTTTTCATTGACAAAACATATGACAAAGTTTCTCATATTCACATATACTGCTCATTGATTTACCAAGTTCTGTGAAAGTACAGTGACCATGTAAATGTACCAAGGGTGGGGCCAAGTCACTCTGTGCACCCTTGCTCCTCCAAATTCCTCTGCAAGAAACTCCCTCTCCTTCTTGATTGACAGGGCCAAGTGAGGGGATTGAAGGAGCCTCCAGATGGAGCAAGGGTGCACAGAGTATCTTGGGCCCTCCCTCATTGCACATAACCACTTATTTCCATATGGATTAAAAGTACTTTTGCATCATTACATTCAGTGGAGCCAGTCCCACAAGGTATTGAGCCTGGTTTAGCAGTAAATTTCCTGGTAACTGCTTCCATTTGCGCACCTCCATGTTTGAGATTTAATGGCACCCTAGGCAGGCCTACCTCAACATATCTGATGTCCCTGCCCCTGAATAACATTGGTTATCTTATTACAGTGGCACCTGTCAAGGGGTGGTATATATTAGACAGCAAGTAAACAGTCAGTTCTTGAAGATAATTAGTTGGAAGCAGGAAAAATGGGCATGTGTAAGGATCTGCAGAACTCTGACAAAGGATGAATTGTGATGGCTGTACGACTGTCCAGGGCTTGTGGGATCTTCCCAGTATGTAATGGTTAGTACCTTTCAAGAAATGTCAACCAGCAAACCACAACAAAGGCTGAAATAAATTAATATATTGATATGTAAGTGTGTTAAACCAACCATTATGTACTGTATAGCAACACATGAACAGGAGACAAAGAACAATTTCTGGGAGTCATTTTAAAGGGGTTTTGCAAGAAAGCCTTCTCACAGCCTTTCCTGGGCCATGTGACGTCACGTTTATCAGAAACACAAGGGGGGGTCAGTCAGCACGTCCCTGTATGCAGGTGCACGTAGCTATGGCAAAATATACATACAAACACAGAAATGCAACAGCACTCTGCAACCAGCACTCTGCCCTGCCTCTATGCTAGAAGCTATCAGAGGACGTTAGTGTACATTTTGATCAAAAAGTAATAAGCCACTCGCCACGCCAAGGCTGCCTCTATGAGTGGTCCTAACGCTAATTCCTACCTGTTATGACAGCCACATAAAATCCAGGGAGTGCGGGCCTAGCATGCATGTTGAGTGGCTTATTACTTTTTGATCAAAATGTACACTAACGACCTCTGATAGCTTTCAGCATAGAGGCAGGACAGAGTGCTGGTTGCAGAGTGCTGTTGCATTTCTGCGTCACGTTTATCAGTCACATGGCCTAGACGCAACTGAGCCCCATTGAAGTGAATAGAGCTGAGCTGCGATACCAAACACAGCCGCTATACAATGTACAGCACTGTGCTTGGTGATCTGCGAGAAGGCTGCAGCGCTACTGCGAGCACCAATGCCTTCTCAAATAGATCAGATACTAATGACCCATCCGGATGATAGATCATTGGTAAAAAGTCTTGGAAATCCCCTTTAATCTCATGACTGGGGGATTTGGGGACTTTATAACCAGAGCAAAAGTTCACCTTCTGGAATGCTGCATTTTAAAAATAAATTTTTTTTTGTTTTGTTTCTCAGCCTCTGTACATGGATGATATACATCCAGGTACAGCATTTTTTAGTAAAGAACAATTTTTTGGGTGGAAGTTACTTTTTTATTTATTTTTTAATTTTACTGGTATTTAAATTTTTCTCACCTTTTATTTGTTATTTTTTTACTACATTAATTAATCAATTAAATAATACATTTTACTATGAGCTACAGGTCATCAGGGACACACATTATCTATGTATTTTCTGGTGTTCCCATATACTGATCACTGATGACCACAGATGACTGGATACATATTCTCTGAACATTTCTAAGACCCCTATATACATGAAATCCTCGTGGCATCATTGCGTCAAAGAGTTCCCTGGCAATCAACCAAATGCAGAATCAGCACTTTTTGTGTATTAATATGAATCGTGTGTTGACATTTTTTCAGTGACAGAGAACTGATTATTTCAGCTCCCTGTCACACTGACAGCTCAATGCTGCCAAATGGCGCTGTGTGCTGGAGCATGCTGTGCCATCATACTCACCATATAAAATAATGGGCTGCAGGCACTGGGACTATGCCATTTGCACATTATTTTACATGAGGTCCTGAACTGGTCAATTGTAGTGCCTGGAACAATGGTTTTCAGTAACTACCATACTTGCTTCTCCCATCCCCCAAAGCAGGCACCCCGCGATCATCAGGGTAAACTGGCCCTCTAAAAATGGCAGTATATTTACTTGATGCAATCGGGAAGGGGTTAACGCACAGAAATAATACAAACTGGACATTACGTGTATGGCAAAATGGTGGCTAAAAAAAGTACAGCTTGTGTTTAAAAAAAAAACAAGACCTCATACAGCTACGTAGACATAAAAAAAAAGCTACATGGCTGTGAACGGGGGCGGCAAAAACAAAAAAATTCTCCTGAACAAGGATAGCACTCACATTTCAGTAAAGGGGTTAAATTACAACTTACTGTATATAGGCGTCTGTCTTCTTTTTTAGAGTATGTTCAGACATGGTGTTTTTTTTATTTTTACAAAAACGCACACAGAAAACATAGAAAAAATGGCAATAAAAGATGTTACCAGCACAATTATTGTGTAGAACAGGGATGCTCAACCTGCGGCCCTCCAGCTGTTGTAAAACTACAATTCCCACCATGCTCTGCTGTAGGCTGATGCCTAAGGGGCTCCCCATGACTCTATAGCCCAAGTGCCCAAGCAAACCTGGAGCTGGACCAGCAATTATCCTAGTAATTTTATATTATATATGGAATCATATTTGCTCCTAGGATTTAATAGGTTTCCAAATAGGACAGGTATATCATCAAACCCTCATGCCCCACATCAGAGCTGTCACTTACAATAAGCAGGAGGTTATTTATAACTGTGACCTTTCTAAAAAGTTTACAGAAGATGAGGCATCAGTAGAAGTTCAATTGCCAACACCCAAAGGAGCGGCTCACGCTGAGTATTAGCAAGCGAGCATCTTAATCCATACATTATACCTAGACAGGGCAATGGCTAAAATGGAAATCTGTTGTAGGCAGGCTCTGGAATTATAATGATGTAACACATAACAATATATGTTGGTTCCCGTAAGTGTAAAAACATAATTTATTTTCAAGTCACAGCAAATTTCAACGGCAAATCATACCCTGTATCAAGGGATCTTTAAAGCATAAATTTGCTTTTAGCAAAATTACAAGAATATATTTGGGAGTTGCCTAAATTGCGAATGTCTTGAGACACAGAAGATTTAAATACAGTAAGTGTAGGTTTTCCTTAAAAGATACAAAGAAATGTCAAAAATGCTAAAAACTTTTTCTTAGATATATGCTGTTGCAAGCATTCGTTCGGGTTATTGAATGGAAGGATTTACTTTTGGTGCAAAATAATGAACTGATGAATATGTTGGTCAATTGGAGGGATAGAAATAAACTACCATATTTTTTGCCCTATATGACGCACCTGATTATAAGACCACCTAAGTTTTAGAGGAGGAAAATAAGAAAATAAATATTCTTCTTCAGACTTCAGATCAGACCCCCAATGTTTATCAGACCTCAGATCAGACCACCAATTAGACACCCAATGTTAATCAAAACTCATATAAGACCCCCAATGTTAATCAGACCTCCACTCAGACACTCCATTGGAGACCCAATTTTCATCAGACCTCAGCTCAGACCCCCAATTAGACACCCAATGTTAATAAGTGGGGTTGAGCGAACCCGAACTGTAAAGTTCGGGTTCGTACCAAACTTTAGGGTTTTTGGTACCCGAACATTTTTGCAAAAGTTCCGGTTTGAGTTCGGTGTTTGGCGATTTCTTTGCGCTTTTTGAAAGGCTGCAGGGCAGCCAATCAACAAGCGTTTCACTAGTCTGCCCTTAGAAGCCATCACAGCCATGCCTACTAATGGCATGGCTGTGATTGGCCGAGAGCAGCATGTGACCCAGCCTCTATAGAGGCTGGAGTCACGTAGCGCCGCGCGTCACTCTGCTCTTCTCAGTGTAGGGATAGGATGCTGCTGCTGTGAGGGAGAGATTAGGGAAGAATTCTGTTGAACTTGGTGGTGTTCAATCTTTAAACTACAGCGATTATTGAGGGTGCTATTCTACATTTTTGTACCCAGCCCTGAGCCCAGTGACACAGAAAAATCAGTTTTAATCCACCTGCTAGTTCGGTGGGCGTCGGCGGCCATTTTTGCAAGTGCAGTGCCCTTGCAACTGCATGTGTGCCAGGGACATTACTTTAATTCTGTTCTGGTAGCTCAGTGGAGGACAAATTCCCTTTTTTGGCCGGTCAAGTACCCCTGTGGCTTGCAGTGCATACCTGGCAGTGAAAATTATTCAATTACATTAGTCTGTCACATTTTTTTGTGACCTAAAGCGATTTATTATCTGTCTGCAACAGGCACTGCATATCTGACAGTCCATTAAAACCGCTAAATACTGCAGTTACCATGCTAATATAAAAAAGCACACTTTTTTGCAAAATATTAAATTTACGGGCTATGCTGCATTTCTGACAGGCCAATTAAAACGTTACATACTGCATTTACATTGGTGCTATAAAGAAAACACACTTTTTGTACTATATAGGTGACATGGGCATAAATTTGTAAAAATCGTCTGTTCCTGACATTTTGCTAGTTTTGCTGTATATAAACCCCTGCTCTACATAGGTGACAGGGAGGTAAATTTCTGAAAATCGTCTGTTACATTCTTGGGTGACATTAACCCACCTTTGACATATACAAACCCCTGCTCTGCATAGGTGACAGGGAACTAAATTTAGTAAAAACTTCTGTTACTTCGGTGGGTGCCCGCAAAAAATGAGGAGAGCGTCAAATAAGGGACATGGCCCTGGTCGTGGTGCTGCTGGTGTTGGTGGAGCTCCTGTTGCAGGGAAAGGACGTGGTCGATCTGTGACAGCTACAGGCCCAAATAAAACACCTTCCTCAGGTGCGTGTACACCACAGAGCCTTCACCTTTTTTTAGTAGGCCTGAATGCCGCTCTACGAATGATGAGGCCAGAACAAGTATAGTCGCTAGTAGATTGGGTGGCTGATTGTGCCTCCAGTACCTTCACATTGTCTCGCACCCGGTCCACTGCTGAAAGCTCAGAGTTGGCACCTGCAGGCCATTGGCATCTACAGTTGTGTTCAAAATTATTCAACCCCAACTGAAATTGAGTGTTTTGGCCAGTTTGACATTGATTTTGATCATTTCAGTCATCTTGTTTACAATTAAATCAAAGAGGCACTTGTAAGTCAGACAAATATAACATAACATTTATAATGAAATAACCACAAATGTCTTTTCTGAGCTCACATCATTATCAGTTTTATTCAACCCCCAAGTGACATTCAATCTTAGTACTTAGTACAACATTCTTTTCCAGTTATAACAGCTTTTAAACGTGAAGCATAGCTTGACACAAGTGTCTTGCAGATCTACGGGTATCTTCGCCCACTCTTCATGGGCAAAAGCCTCAAGTTCAGTCACATTCTTAGGCTTGCGCGCTGCAACTGCTTTCTTTAAGTCCCACCAGAGGTTCTCAATCGGATTTAAGTCTGGTGACTGCGATGGCCACTTCAAAATGTTCCAGCCTTTAATCTGCAACCATGCTCTAGTGGACTTGGAGGTATGCTTGGGATCATTGTCCTGTTGAAAGGTCCAACGTCTCCCAAGCCTCAGGTTTGTGACGGACTGCATCACATTTTCATCCAATATCTCCTGGTACTGAAGAGAATTCATGGTACCTTGCACACGCTGAAGCTTCCCTGTACCTGTAGAAGCAAAACAGCCCCAAAGCATGATTGACCCCTGCCATGCTTCACAGTAGGCAAGGTGTTCTTTTCTTCATAGGCCTTGTTCTTCCTCCTCCAAACATAGCGTTGATCCATGGGCCCAAACAGTTCTAATTTTGTTTCATCAGTCCACAGAACACTATTCCAAAACTTTTATGGTTTGTCCACATGACTTTTGGCATACTGCAGTCGACTCTTCTTATTCTTTGGAGACAGCAAGGGGGTGCGCCTGGGAGTTCTGGCATGGAGGCCTTCATTACGCAGTGTGCGCCTTATTGTCTGAGCTGAAACTTCAGTACCCGCATCTGACAAATCTTTTTTCAGTTCCTCAGCAGTCACACGGGGACTTTTCTCCACTTTGCGCTTCAGGTAGCTCACAGCAGTCGAAGTCAGCATCTTCTTTCTGCCACGACCAGGTAGCGTTTCATCAGTGCCCTTTGTCTTGAATTTGCGAATGATGCTTCCTATGGTGTCTCTTGGTATGTTTAACATCTTTGCAATCTTCTTATAGCCATTGCCCTTCCTGTGAAGAGAAATCACCTCTTCTCTTGTCTTCCTGGACCATTCTCTTGACTTCACCATGTCTGTAAACACACCAGTAAATGTCTAGAAGGAGCTGAGTATCACAGTCATTTTAAATCTGCCTAATTGGTGCTTATTATGCTTGATTGCTGCTCCTTGACATCCACAGGTGTTTTCAATACCTGATCGAAAACACTTGAATGAACCTCTGTTCTTAAGAGTGGTAGTCTTTAAGGGGTTGAATAATTGTGTCAATGAAGAAATCACAAAAAAAACATTTAATACTGTATTACAAAACCAATTGATGTCATTTTAGTTGCATTTGGTTCTTTTAAAAGTCCTTGTAAGATTTCATTCTGAACACAATTACAAATGTACACTAAATTCCCTAAAACCCTTTACAGCATTGGGGGTTGAATAATTTTGAACACAACTGTATCTAGCACCTGACCCCCTTGCAAATCAGCCAAGCAGTCTGAGCCCCAAGTCATGCAGCAGTCTCTTATGCTTTTTGTTGACTCTGCTGGCAGGGTTTTCCAGGGCCATCCACCTAGCCCTGCCCCAGAAGTGGAAGAGATGCCCAGCCACTTATGTTTGAGGATGAGGACATGGGAAGACCACCGCAGTCCGTCTCTGATGCTGACGAAACATAGGTGCCAACTGCTGTGGCTTTCTGCAGTGTGCAAACCGACAAGGAGGGCAGGGGTGAAGACTGGGTGAAAGATGATGTGGAGGACGATGAGGTCCTAGAACCCACATGGAATCAAGGTCATGCGACTGACCTGTGCAGTTTGGAGGGAGAGGCGGTGGTCGCACAGAGCCACCAGCATAGCAAAAGAGGGAGCAGGGTGCAAAAGCAGAGCGGCTGTCCCCTAGACAATACACCTGCTACTGCCCACCGCACCCAGGGACCAAGCACAACAAAGCTAGCTCCAAGGAGTTCCCTGGCGTGGCAGTTGTTCCGACAATGTACTGACGACAAGACATGAGTGGTCTGCACACTGTGCAGTCAGAGCATGAAGCGAGGCATAAACGTTCTAAACCTGAGCACAACCTGCATGACTAGGCATCTACATGCAAAGCACGAGCTGCAGTGGAGTAAACACCTCCAAAACCAAGAAAGGTCTCAGGCTCCTCCTGCTCCCTCTTCTTCTGCAGTCTCGTTTGAACTAGATTTGGGATTTTTTATTTTGTAAATCACAAGGGTGGGGGATGGAGCCTGGGGTATGTGAAGGGTTGTTGAGGGTGAAAAATGCCTTTTATAAAACACTTCATATGTGGTGCATTTTATACACTTTACATAAAAAAAACTCTCCCATAATAAAACTCTCAAAAGGGTACTTTTACTCATGTGGGTTTTAATAGCCGAACCTAGTAATGGAATAAAAAAAAGAGAAATAGAATCTTTATCATATGTGGTATTTTTCGCCCTATAAGATGCACCTAGATTTTAGAGGAGCAAAATAATAAAAAAATATTTTTTATTAGACCTCAGATCAGACCACTAGAGATGAGCGAACACCTGGATGTTCGGGTTCGAGAGGTTCGGCCGAACTTCCGGAAAATGTCCGGGTTCGTGATCCGAACTCAACCCGAACTTCATCCCGAACCCGAACCCCATAGAAGTCAATGGGGACCCGAACTTTTGGGCACTAAAAAGGCTGTAAAAGACACCCAGAGGGATAATATACCGCAAAAAACGCATTGCGATTACAACTTTGAGCTAACGATCACCATGGGAACGCCTCCTCCAGTAGAATGTACTGTCGGATGTGAGAATTAAGTTGAAATCGCAAAGCGATTCTTATATATTTGCTTAATCGCATTGCGATTTCAACTTAGCATTGCTAAATAATTCCATCCATATCGTTAACTTACTGAGTCAGTAAGTTAACGAATATGGATGGAATTATTTAGCAATGCTAAGTTGAAACGGCAATGCGATTAAGCAGATATATAATAATCGCATTGCGATTTCAACTTAATTCTCACATCCGACAGTACATTCTACTGGAGGAGGCGTTCCATGGTGATCGGTAGCTCAAAGTTGTAATCGCAATGCGATTAAGCAAATACATAAGAATCGCATTGCGATTCCAACTTTTAGTACTCAACTTTTAAAATCGTACACCACTTTAAGTTCCAAAGTTGCAATCGCGTTCGAATAGAACTTAAAGCTGTCTCTTAGTCAGTTTTAGTATTGGTGTGCTGTAATAGAAGTTACATTCGATGACGCGAATATAACTTAGAGCAATACAGTAAACTTTACACTGTTAGTTTTATTATCGCGATAATACAACTATTCAAGAATCGTGTACGTGCGTCTGTACGTGTGTGCGTTACCTCGGAGACTATTCTATTTTGCCAGCCACAGCTGAAACCACTGATTTATGGTATTGCTATTTTGGCAATTGAATTTAACCCCAGAAAATAATCTATCCTTTGCCAGACAGCAGACAGTATTATACTTGTCTAACCAAAGCTGGAACACCAGATTTAGGGGATTGGTATTTGGGCAATTGTATTTAACCCCTTAATAAAATATAGAAATTTCTTTCCTGAGTTTCTAGGGGTGACAATTAGCACAGCCAAGCCCCTGATGTAGGATATAGCAAAAAAAATAAAAAATAGTATTGATGGATTGATGGACTTGGTGGCAGCTTCTTCTGGCGCACCACAAGTCACAAAATGGCTGCCGATCACCCCAGAAAATAAGTGACAGAAAAACGCTCTGTGCAGCCTAAAAACCAGCGAGCAAGTAACTAGCAGAAGTTCAATGATTCTCAGCTGTAAATTGATCCGTTCATTAGGTGCTGTTGCTGACTTTAACCTGCCTAATCTCGCCCTGACAGAAGCTGCGTCCTCTCCCTACACTAATCAGAGCAGTGTGACGTGCGGCGCTACGTGACTCCAGCTTAAATAGAGGCTGGGTCACATGCTGCACTTGGCCAATCACAGCCATGCCATTAGTAGGCATGGCTGTGATGGGCTCTTAGGGCAAGAAGTAAAATGCTAACTGATTGGCTGCTGTGCAGCCCTTCAGAAAGCGGGAAGAAATCGACGAACACCGGACCCGAACCCGAACTTTTTTGAAAATGTCCTGGTTCGGGTCCGTGTCACGGACACCCCAAAATTCGGTACGAACCCGAACTATTCTCGAACTGTTCGCTCAACACTACAGACCACCAATCAGACCCCTAATGTTAATCAGAGCTCAGCTCAGAGCCCAAATCACTACCCTAATGTTAATAAGACCCCATTCAGACCTCAGCTCAGACTTCCAATGTGAAAAAGATCCCCATTCAGACCTTAGATCAGACCCCCAATGTGAATGACCCCCATTTAGACCTCTGTTCAGACCTCCATGCTCAGGGCCGCTATTACACTTTCCTCTCTTCCTGCGCTCTGCGTTGTGACCCAGCATCGCACAGAGTGAGGTCGCAGAGTGCCAACGTCCTCACACTGTGAGCAGGTCACACTACAGCATGAGGAGCCTGCAGGAGAAGAACAGGGAGAAGTGAGTACAGACTCTGCACAGGGAGCGCTGCATTCACTGCTTCCCGGTCCTCCTGTACTAATGACCGCTTCCATAATGGAAGAGCTCATTAGTATTCGCCCTTTAGAACACACTGACTTTGGAGGGAGGGAAAGTGCGTCTTATAGGTAGAAAAATATCGTACCTCCCTCTTTACTTCAACTCCTGACAACTGTCTTCAAAAACTGCATTAATAATCGTAGCAAAATGGCACAGGTAAAAATACTGTTGGATTTTCCACTGTGGGTTTTGTTGCTTATTCACAATAGAGCAAAAATAATAAGGTTAGCAAAAATGTAAGTGTCATGCAGTGTGTGTATAAGAGTATAAAAAAGTGCCCCAATAAGACCCCCAATGGTAATAAGATCCCAATAAGACCTGAGATCAGACCCCCAATCAGACCTCAGCTCAGACTCCAATGTAAATGACACCCAATCAGACCTCAGATAACAGTCTCATGCCTCTCATCAGCCTCCATGAGCCACTCATCAGACCCCATTGCTTCTCATCAGCCCCCTATGCCTTTCATCACCCCCAATTACCTCATATCGGCCCCATGCCTCTCATCAGCCCCAATATCAGCCCCCATGAAAACAGAGAATACGAAATAAAAAAAAAACCACTTACCTCTCTTGCTCTGGACGCTACCGCTCCTCTACTCCAGCCCTCCTCCTGCTCTTCCTGCCGCCGGCTGTGCTGTGAACCGACGCGTACAGCATGAGGTCACAGAGCGCCCTCACGCTGTCCGACAGCTGAGGACAAGGAAGCGGTGAGTAAAGAGCCTTCACCACTTCCCAGTCCTCTGGTACTAATGAGCGTTTCCATAATAGAAGCGCTCATTAGTATTCACCCCATAAGACGCAGGGACATTTTCCCCCCACTTTTGTCTTATGAGGCGACAAATACGGTATATATGTATATAATGTTACCACACCAAATGTATCAATAAGCTAAATGCACCTGAAGGAGGCCAAAGGAGTGTCATTTTACCTCTTTCAGGCCAAACATATACATCAGTATACCTTTATTTGGAACATATAATAGCAAACTAGACTATGCTGTTCAATACAAAAGTATACCACACAGTATAGAGATTACTTAAAGGGGTTGTCTCCCTTAAGCAAATGGCATTAATCATGGAGAGCAAAGTTAATGCAAAGCACTTACTAATGTATTGTGATTGTCCATATTTTTTCATCATATTATACAGTGCTCGTTTCCATGGTTACAACCACCCTACAATCCACACAAATTTCCACATAATACACACATACTCATTACACATGTGTACAAATTACACACACATATACAGATTATACATATACATTACTTACAAAAAGTTAGGGATATTTGGCTTGTCGGTGAAATTTCAGGATAATCCTAGAATACACTTTAACCTTTACAGGTGGATTTAATGTGACCCTCTCTAAACTTTTGGAGGCACATGTCCAACTGTTCAATGTTTCAGTACTTTTGCTGTTCTCTAACTAGGAGCTTAACGGCAAAATTCACAACAGGTGTTTAATCCATGAATACATACATTTCCTGGTTCAATTAGAACAGGTATTTAAACAGTCCTCCTCATCATGCTGTGCACATTTTGACATCATGAGACCAAGATGATGGATGTACTCAGACGGAAGTGGCCATTCATCTTAGAGTGTCACAAAGTGTCATCAGCGGGTTTCAACAGAAATACAGAGAGACCAGAAGAGTCACAGAAAGGCATAGAAATTGACATCTTTTGGCCACATCCTACACTGATGACCACTTCATTATGAACAATGTTCTGCAGAACCGGATGATGAATGTCACACAACTTCAGGCACATTTAAGGAAGGTGAGAGGCACCCAAGGAAGGTGAGAGGCACCCACGTTAGAACATTAAAAACCATTTACATCAGCATGGTCTGCGTGCTAGACTACCTGCAAGGGTACCTGACCACACCACCAGGCACAGGCGCCATCGTCTTGCATGAGCCAGGCAGCATCTCCCTGGACGAGGAACCAGTGGGCCTCTGTGCTGTTCACAGATGAAAGTCGATTCACACTGAGCAGAAATGATGGCCGCCAATGACTGAGACATCCACGAGAGTGCTATGTATCAGCCACTGTTGTCACCAGACGAGCCTTTGGTAGTGGTGGTGGTACAGTGTGGGCAGGTGTTTCTAGTCAATACAGAACTGCCCTACACTTTGTGAATGGTACAGTGACAAGCCCATGCTACTTGAATAACATAATAAATCCAGTCATTGAGCCTCTGCATGAACAACACAGGCCTAATTTCATCTCCATGGAAGTCAGTGCACCAGCTCGTGGAGGTCGCATTATTGGGGAACGGCTGCTGGGGACTGAGGTACCTCAAATGGAGTGGCCTGCTCTTCCTCCAGACCTGAATCTTATTGAAAACCTATGGGATCAGCTGAGTCACCATGTAGAGGCTCGTAACTCTGTACCCCAGAACCTCAATGACCTGAGGGCTGCTCTTTAAGAAGAGTGGGATGCCATGCCTCAGCAGACAATAAGTCGACTTATGAACAGCATGAGACGTCGTTGTCAAGCTGTAAATGATGCTCAAGGCCCAGCGGAGAACAGTTGGGAGCAAAGGACAGAATAACAGCTGAGGGAGGCAGATAATTGCATCGAACACCTAGAGGAGGCTAAGGCCAAGAGAGAGCAGCTAGGGGTCAGAAGATAGCAGAGGGGAGTTAAAGGAGTGCAGAGGAAGGGAGAGAGCAGCTAAGGGCAGGGGACAGTAAAGAGCCACCGGGTGGGGGGCAGAGGACAAGAGATTTAGATACACTATATGGAGGAAAGTATTGGGACACCTACCCCATTATGCCTACAGGAGCATTTATGACATGCCATTCTAAATCTATACACATCAATATTTCATCCCCTCTAAATATTTGCCCATTCATCCAGAATGTGATGTCAGACACTGATATTGGACGAGGGGGCCTGGCTCGCAATCTCAGTTCTAGTTCATAGCAAAGGTGTGGATAAAGTCCAAGCCCTGTGCAGGTCTTTCATTTCTTCCACACCGAATTTACTCAACCATACCTTTATGGGGCTTGCTTTGTGCACTGGGACACAATCATGCTGGAACAGAAAAGAGTCATCTCCAAACTATCCCCACAAAGGTGCAAGCATACAATTGTATAAAATAGCTTGGTATGCTGAAGCATAAGATTTCCCTTTATTAAGGGGCTAACTAAGGGGTTAACCCCTGAGAAACACCCCATAGCATTATCCAGTGCAGTACGTCAGTTATTTACAGCTCTGTTCTCATCTGGGTCAGTGCATTGCCTGGTCAGTTGTATGACAGCCACCAGCAGTGATGGGACCAATTGATTTGTAATGAGGTCCTTTGGGTTCTGCCAGGGCGTAACTACCATAGTGGCAGACCATGCAAATGCTATAGGACCCAGGACAAAGGGGACCCAGTCTTAGTTGGGATCGTCTCCTCTTCTACTGGAGGTGAAAACTTGGTCAGGACTCCACCCTCTAAAGCAGGGGTGCACAACCTTTTCTGGTTAGGGGCCACATTGTCAGACTGAGGGAATCCTAAGGGCCGAAAATAAAAGTTAAAGGGGTATTACCAACTGATATACTGTATTTATTGCATATTGTACACACGGTATATACTATAAATGTCTGGTTACACCTCCAGGATTCCCATCTCACGGGAGAATGCTCGAAAAAGGCATGTGAGCAGCCACAAGACATGGACATGCATGTCTGTCACCAGATGTTTGGGGGCCGCACAGAATGATATCACTCCTGCTCTAAAGGAACAACTTTTAGCAAATGAGGCAGTGGAAAACTGACCCAAGAGCCATTGAAAAGTGTTTAGGAGGAAACCCTTCTGTCCGGTGTGTTGGGGCCTGGTTTGACCCTTGCTATGGGGCCCTTATTTCTCTATGTACACCACTGGGTTCTCCTGTGGTGTTTGTTGTGTTGACTGGAAAAATAGCGCTGCATTTCACTGCTGCAGATATGAACATAGCCTGACGTGTATGATTCATAACACAGTGATGCCACAGACACTTCAGAAAACAATACAGTATTATATGATAAATATCTCCGGAAATCACAAGAGCATTATTTTGTACATGATGTGAAGCAGAAATGACAAAACACCAGTACAAGAGAGCATGAAATGAACGCGGCTTAATGCAGGAAATGATATAGTAATGACACATGCTTGTCATGGTAACAATAACACAAACATGAACAAAGCTGAAAATGAAGACAATTGCCATCAATATCATAGAGAATTAGAATATACAGAACATCTGCTTACCCACAAACAAAAATCAAACTCTGAGGACAAACTAGTCATCACCAATTACAGAATCCAAAGAGGCGTAATCAGCGGAGGAAAGAAGGTTAACAAGCTAATGGCGAGGAGAGGACAGCGGTTTATTATTTCACAATGATAACTGCAAGGCAAGCTGGATATCATAGATGCCAGCATATTAAAATCATTTCCAGGAACTTTTGTCTACTAACCCAGCGCGATTCAGGCCATTGTGAATGCTGGGTGTGCTATAATCAGTATTGTTCCATATATCAGAGGCTTTATTTAACCCCTTACAGTCATTACATTAAAATGGAAAAAACCCTCCCGAAAATGTCACTTTTTTATTGTAGATTTTGAATTTATGTCTGAAGTAAATTATAGTTCCTGCACAACTCAGGGGACACAAGTAACATAAGAAATGTTTGCTTTAAAGAAGGCTTGTCCCCAGTGGCGTAACTAGAGTGTTATGGGCCCCAGTGTGCAAACTTCAATAAGGGCTCTTTCCCACGAGCGGATGCCGTGCGGGTAATCCGCTGCGTGAAAGAGAGCCAAGCTCCGTTCCGGACAGCAGAGACACGGAGCATTAACATGATTAATAATGCTCCTTGCCTCTCTGTGATCTTTTTAACACAAAATCACACTGAGATAAAATTGTCACCGTGATTTTGTAGCAAAAAGATCACAGAGAGGCACAGAGCATTATCAATCATGTTAATGCTCCATGTCTCTGCTGTCCAGAATGGGGCTTGGCACTCTTTCACGCAGCAGATTACCCGCACAGGATCCGCTCATGTTAAAGAGCCCTAAGCCCAATGCATGGGCTGGTCCTACCTCATCCAGGGTGTCGCTGGCGTCAAATGTGATGTTCGCTGGATCCAGAACAAGGTCCCTGTGTAGAGAAAAAAAGAATAATCACATAAGGAAGGGATAGTAACTGCCCCTGTGAAATCACCAGCAGGGGGCGCTGTGCTGGCCTGTAAGACTGAGCCATGCCAATGTATAGCAGGGTAATCTAGGACATTTCCCCTAAGTGCTACTACACAGAAGTTATTCCCACCTTTGTTCCTGTCACAGTAGTTATTCCTACTTTTGTGTCCCCTCACAGTAGTTATGCCCAGATATGTGCCCCCTCGCAGTAGTTATAGCTAGATATGTGCCCCCTTACCGTAGTGATGCCAGATTATGTGCCCCTGACAGCCGTTATGCCCAGATATGTGCCTCCCTCACAGTAGTTATGCCAGATTATGTGGCCCTCGCAGTAGTTATGCCAGATATGTGCCCCCAGCGATGTGCCCCTCACAGTAGTTATGCTAGATTATGTGCCCCTCACATTAGTTATGCCAGATATGTGCCCCTCACAGTGCTTATGCCAGATATGTGCCCCCCCTGTGCTGCACCCCTTCATGTTTGAAAGTGCTCTGACAGGGCCCGGCATTCTCACTTCATGCCGGGCCCGTCAGAGCGCTCCTATATGGAGTGAGTGCAGCAGGTCCCATCCCCCCGCCGGGACCGGTCGCAGTTGCATCCTCTGCGACCGCGATCGTTACTCCCCTACTTGTCCCCAAACAAACAAAAAAACTGCTGCTTGTCTAATCTAACTAACCATGCCCCTCACAGTGGTTATGCCAGATATGTGCCCCCTCATAGTAGCAATGCCCACATATGTGCCCCCTCACAGCAGTTATGCTAGATATGTGCCCCTCAGAGTAGTTATACCCAGCTATGTGCCCCCTCACAGTAGTTATGCCTTAATAAGTGCCCCTCACAGTAGTTATACCCAGATATGTGCCCCTTCACAGTAGTTATGCCTTAATAAGTGCCCCTCATAGTAGTTATGCCCACATATGTGCCCCTTCACCGTAGTTATGCCTACATATGTGCCCCCTCACAGTAGTTATGCCCACATATGTGCCCCCTCACAGTAGTTATGCCCACATATGTGCCCCCTCACTGTAGTTATTCCAGATGAGGTGCCCCCTCACTGTTTTGTTGCCCCCTTTGCAGATTTATGGGGGAAAAACACAAAAAAAAAACATACTTACCCTCTTCCCTGATGACGCTCTCCCACACTCACATCGCGCTGCTGGCTGTGCTAGAGGCCGATTCCCGGGCCTTCAGCGCTCCTCCCACAGCCAGCAACGTGATTTGCAGCCAGCAGTGGGAGCGCCTGAGCTCTGAAGAACAGTGAAGCAGGGAGCAAAGAGAGGTCTTCCTGCTTCACTCTGTAAACAAACAGCCCGGCAGTGACAAGAACTGCCGGTCCGGGTGAGTGCGCCCGCTCTCTCCTTACCTCTGCGCTCCCCCTGTGCTGCATCCCCCTCATTCTCACTTCATGCCGGGCCCGTCAGAGCGCTCCTATATGGAGTGAGTGCAGCGGGTCCCATCCCCCCGCCGGGACCGGTCGCAGTTGCATCCTCTGCGACCGCGATCGTTACGCCCCTACTTGTCCCCAAACAAACAAAAAAACTGCTGCTTGTCTAATCTAACTAACCATGCTTCCCTGAGCATGGCATACTTTACCCTATGATCCTACAACCCCCCTTCTTCAGTTCTGCCGCCCTAAATTTCCAGCTCCACATATGTCAATCTGAAGTGACTAGCCACAGAGATGTGGCTAACCACTTCACTTCTGTGCAAGGGGAGTTTTCTCCCCGCTGTGACGATCTCTGTCACACACACCCTTCAGCTACAGCATGCTCCTGTGAGGCCTACTAATTCTCATGAGACCCAGGGGTGCACCAATCCTTTCTGTTGCCTGAGGCAAAAATTGAACTGTTGCTCTCCCCATGACAAATTGTCAACCAAAACTCATTCCCTCCAGTCCTACTGTTAAAGACATACTTGGAAAACATTACATACAGCACTATAATACTACAGAACATACAGGGTAGTACAATGCCCCGTACCTCTTACTTCCAGTGTTGTTTCCTCTGATGTAAATATTCTCTTTCCTCGTCTTCTTCATTCAGACCAGACCGCCATGAGGATTACTTTCAGCCATCTCTTGCCTTTGCAAAGTTTTACACACAGATATCTCAGTTTACTACTTTTCCATCATCCTTCCTACCTTCTGAACACCTCATTCGGCCGCCCCCAATACTGTGCCCACTGTGCCTAATACTACACTGACGAGCAAAAGGGAACTGAACTTTTGTCTTTCAGGCTCCATATCTCGCCATCCACTACAGCTTCGAACATGAGACTACCATAATTTTACGATCATCTTGGCTATCTCATACATCAATTGGACTTGCAACTATTTAGCTAGTTATGTAGATTCTTCTCATTTAACTGCATTGTTACTGTTTAGGGTACTTTCACACTTGCGTTCGTGTGATCCGGCAGGCAGTTCCTTCGTCAGAGCTGCCTGCCGGATCCACTGTTTACTGTCACAACTGACATACTGCATGCTGCGGTATTATGTCCGGCCAAAACGCCTGACAGTGACTGAACGGACGGCATACGGATGCAAACTGAACGGATTTCTATCCATTCAGAATGCATTGGGATATGCCTGGTCAGTTCTTTTCCTGCATAGAGCCCTTTTGACGGAACTCAATGCCGGAAAAGAATAACGCAAGTGTGAAAGTACCCTTAGCTCCTAAAATTCAAAATTTTTATTTTTATTATTTTGTTAGTATTTAGTAAATCTACCTTTGGCTTTCAACACTGCCTGAATCCTTCTGGGCATGCTCTCAATCAGACTCAAGCATGTCTTGACCAAAATCTGTTCTACACATTCCCAATGTTGGTGCACACCGGTCGTCTCACCATCTCACTTGGGTACGAATACAAGAATACAACTCTAACCAGTGTGGGGGACTGTGGGGGCCAATCCAGCACCTCTACTTCATTGTCATTGAACCATTTTTTTTATGAATCTCGAAGTTTGCTTTAGGCCATTGTCCTGCTTGAACACTGTGGTGCTGGAACTTTAGGGAACTTGAAGGGGGGGGGGGTTAATGCTGAAGGAACATGGGGTAAAGTATGTCACGCTCAGGGTAGCAGAGCAGATTAGACAAGCAGAGCGTTTTTTTTTTTTTTTGTTTGGTGACAAGTACTCATTTTGCCCCCTCTGTGTTTCAGCGGCCATAGCTTTAAAAAATTCAATTTAGGCTCAGTTCACACTTCAGTTATTTGGTCAGTTATTTCGATCAGTTATTGTGAGCCAAAACCAGTAGTGAAGCCTCCAAAGAGATCAGGTGTAATGGAAAGATCTGCACCTGTTCTATGTTTTTGACCTGCACCTGGTTTTGGCTCACAATAAGGCTACATTCACACGACCGTATGTATTTTGCGATCCGCAAAATACGTATCCGCAAAAAATACGTATGGCGTCTGTATGGCATCCGTTTTTTTTTTGCTCTATATTTTTGGGGGGGCTATGGAACGGACATACGGATGCGGACAGCACGTGGTGTGCTGTCCGATTTTTTGCAGACCCATTAAAATGAATGGGTCCTCATCCAATCCGCAAAGACCCATTGAAATGAATGGGTCCTCATCCAATCCGCAAAAAAACAGAACTGACGCGGAAATAAAATACGTTTGTGTGAATGTATCCTAACTGATGGAAATAACTGATCAAATAACTGAAGTGTGAACTCAGCCTAAATTGAATTTGAGACCTTTAATTTTGTGGGTCAAAGCATAGTTTTTTTAGGAACCATTTTGTGGTACATATAGTGTATTAACCCCTTTCTGACCAACGATGTACTAGGCTCTGGCCAGGTCTTTAAAGATAGCGCCCGCAGACACCCGCGGCACCTGCAACCTGCGGTATTGCCGGTCCCGGACATTTAACCTTTAGGATGCCATGGTCAATCCTGACCATGGCATCTTAGCGTGCGAAAGGCGGTTGGAGGAGCTGGACAATGACAGGAGGCTGCTGCATAGTGTTTTCTACAGAGCTATGCCTGTAGCAGAGCTCTATAGGAAACTAGTACATTTCATAGCAAAAAGTGTAAAAAAAAAAATATATAACGTTAAAAAAAAAAACTAGACATTCAAATCACCCCCGCCACGTGCAAAAACTCCCATACTATAAAAATATAATATTTTTTCCCCATGCGGAAAATGGCGAAACTGAATAAATGTCAAAATGGCTGATTCACCGTTTTTTGGTCGCTTCATTTCCAACAAAAACTTTTAGAAAAAATCTAAGAATCAAAAAGTGGTACACACCCCAGAATGGAATAGTGATGAAAGAATAAAACAGATTTTTTTTTTAAAGGTTCTTATTATTTTATCAGTATCAAAACGCAAGAAAAACTACACATATAACGTATCGTTGGATTTATACTGACCTGGAGAATAAAAGTAATTGCTCAGTTTTGTTGCATATCGAATGTTGTAATAAAAAAAACTTGAGACTATGGCAGAATTCCTTTTTTTTTTCCAATTCCACCCCATTTGGAGTTTTTTTTTCTGCTTCCCACTACATCATATGGAATATTAAATAGTGGCATTGGAAAGTAAAACTTGTCCTACAAAAAGTAAGCCCTCATACAGCTATGTGAACAGAAAAATGAAAATGTTATGGTTCTGGGAAAGCAGGGAGCGCAAAAGAAAAACGCAAAAATGAAAAGACCTCCGGGGTAGAAAGGCTTAAATAACTTTTATTATTTTATTTTTAGGTGGAAGAAAAAAAACTAAAAAAATTTAGCAAATTACTTGTACATTATTTTGTGGGATTTATTTTTACGCTGTTCACTGTGAGGTCTAAGTAACAATATTACTTTATTCTGTATTTTTTATGCTATACTACTTGCAAAAACACTTGTTTTTACAAAATAATCTCGTTTGGGGTTGCTGCATTCTAAGACCCAGAATTTTTTAAATTTTTCTGACACGGCCAATATATTGGATTACTGTCTAGTGATAATAGTTATCGCCAGTGTCGGACTGGGGTACCTAGGGCCCACCAGTAAAATTTATTTTGGGGGCCCACTGTAGGGATACATTCAAATTTAATAAATATTTTAACAAGTTTTTTTTTTATGAACATAGGTTGGTCGAGGTGCTGTACATGGAATATATGTATGTAGTGCAGTAAGTCTACTGTGTTATGTGCCACTTGTGCAGGGGTGGGAGACTTGGGGACCACCTTGCTCAGGGGCCCACCGGGGGATTCCCCTGTACCCCTGTGGGCCAGTCCGAGCCTGGTTATCGCTATTACTGTAGCATGTAATGGGTATTGCTAGAGAAGTGGTTTGCATATTATGCAGTAAAGATAAGATATGGACAGAAAGAACAGCGTAAAATGGAAACTTGATTGATGTTGTGTGCATGGGGTACAAGTGTTTGGTGTGACTTATTTGACACCGTGATCTGCACACTAGTAAATGTCTGGGTCATGGCAACAATAAATGGCCTCATTTTGCACAGAAGGGTGATTAGATGGGCAAACGCTCATCTTCTCACTCCTTACATGAATAAAAGACCCCTGTATGTGACAATCAGAGAGCAAGCATGCTTTCTGATTGATGGAGGAGAGGGGGATAGGTAACACACAGAGAAGTACATGTTACCGCCCCCTATGGTTTTGATGCAACCTGTCAGCTCCCCCACTGGCCCACCTCTCCGCCTCCAGAAAGGCTGTGATCACTGCCAGGAGAAGGGGGTGGGACTGCTTTAACCCTTCATATCTCGGGCTGTGTGGTAGACAGAGATGTGGACCTGGCCTTGTTTGAAAGCTGACAATCTAAGTTTCAAAACAGCTTTCAGTTGCTTTGACCTTACCCCTGACCCGATTTCTAAAGGCTATATCTCCCTACCTATAGCAGCTATCCTGGTCTTGATTTAAAGCATAGATTGCCAGCTTCCAAACAAGACACACTGCTACACAGCCTATGTGAATATGATATGTGATATGAATATTATATGAGATATGAAGGGCTGAAGCAACCCTTCCCCTTAACCTTGCTGCCTCTGCTCAGGCTGGACTGTTAGGCCCTTTGCTCAAAGCCAAAGACTATTAGGGTGTTAAAGGGATTATACCAAGAAAACATAATTTATAATGGGAAAAACCTGTAACATCAACGTTTTTTTTTTTTTTGTGTAGGGAAACTTACATTGGTGGCAGTGATGGCATTCCCTAATTGTTTCTTATATCCGCATCCACCTGGCAGTAGTGGACATGCCTGCACCCTTGTTGCCCTTCTAGCTTCCAGTGTTGGACTGGGGTTCCTTGGGCCTATCAGAGGAAATTATTCTTGGGGCTCAACCCTCATATTATCAAGTCTTATAGGTGTTGATTCAAAGAAAAAGATCCGAATGACAACTGATTGGCTCCAAAGTCAGCTCCAAATGTTTTTTTTTTCTCCTGGACTTTTTGGAGCAAAAATAATGAAAACAAGGTGAACATTTTAGTGAAAAAATATTTTTAGCCATTATTAGTATTAGATATATATATGCTGTGGGTGGTGATTTTGAGAATGGGATAATCCATTTACATGCAAGGATGAGCAGGCAAGACTTAAAATATTTAAAGATATAATAATAATGGTATAAACTAGGCCTGTATAGTATAGCTGGTGATGTATCTATGTGAATTTAAGTACAGTACTTCTAAAATAAATATTCCATTTTAACATTATTTGCCTTGTTGGATTCCACTTCTTGCACTGAGGATATCCTAATAGATAAGTAAGTATAGGTACATTAGGCCTGGGCCTAAAGAGGACCTATAGATGACCCTGTGGGAACAGTGCCTGCTGAAGGGAAAACGAATGATTAGAGGAAGTGAGATGAGGATACCTTGGAAGGGAGGGTGGTAGATGTTGCGAGTATACAACAATGTTCTGCTTTGTTTTATAAGACAAACTTGTTAGAGAAATACATGGCATAACGAAGCCCTCCAGGGGGGTCTTTGGGCCCTCTCAGGCTCCTGGGCTACCTCTGCACCCCCTATAGCTACGCCCATGCCTCCAGGAATGTTAACATATAATGCCAACTCAGCAGTAATATTCTAGCAGTATGACTGGTTTAAACCTAACTGAGTTGCATCTGTATATTCTGAGCACTTTTATTATGGATAGCTGTGTCATGTAATCCCAGTTTTACCAGTCTAGAACTTTTTGGGTGGGAGGTCAGTCAATCGTGTGTAGCTGACATCCTCTGAGCTACAGGATTACATCAGGAACAGGTTCTATCAAATTCCCCCTGGCAGCTCTCATACCACTCTCCTCCCCACCAAGCTCTGCTCTCCTTATGCAGGGACACATTGGTTCATGCTAAAAGGTTAATGCTATGGTTCTCTGTTAAAGTTGTTAGGATGCTTTCTTAGATGCTAACTATGCACTTACACTGATACAAATGGCTAAAGTGACTTTATTATGCACTTTCCATTTCAAAAGATTGAATATGGATAGGAACTAGTTAACTGGCAGTCCTAAGTAAGTAATAATTGCCAGGTGGTGGGCTAGCCCCTACTCTCCCCTGGCTAGTGAGTAGTTCCTGGCAAGCCAGCAAGCAGTAAAGATGCGCATGCTGCTGCTACTGTGAACCCCAGCATCTATTTAGTAAAGGAGAGACTTTATTTTATTGTAGCTGGCCTGGTCATTGGTCTCCATTCCCGATAGGAACCACCATCTTCATTTCCTGTTCTTCTACCTTGTATCCCGCTGCTCACCTAACTTCAAAGGCATTTCATATAGCAGGAGACCTCAAAGTCCAGGGTGTGCCCCAAGGGGAAGAAGGGTTATGTCCCTCTAATCACCACCACCCTTATAGCCGCCACCACTTCCATACTCTCTAACTCACGCCTCCACTGCAGACCAGCGCATTGTACTTATTTCTCTGTATGTCCCACTATGTATACAGTTCTGATGGAGATATAATTTCTGCCTTACCTAAGTGCTGTGATATAGGAGGTAAGTCCATACAATGATTAGCTACAGAATTATTACACTTCTCTGTCTCATGCTGTCTATACTATCTGTGTGCAGGGCCGTCTTTAATATTGATTGGACCCTGGGAAAGAATTTACTTAGGCCCCCTGGATCCCGCCCTCCCACACCCTAGCATGCAATCATGCCCTCCGCCACAACACACAAACAAAAAATTACTGTAAATACAGTTCTGTAGACTCCAGCAGGATCAGTGCTCTGGGCAGCTGGACTCAGGGCTGGCAGTGGGCACCGCTCTGCGGTTCAGGAAGGAGGCCAGGACTCGGCTCACCCTAGCGTTGCAGTGCCTCCGCGTGACGTCACGGCGCATGAAGTATGCAAAGGGCAGGGGAGGTCGGGAGGAGGAGCAAGCAAGTACCCGTATTAATGGAAAATATTTTCCATTACACCTCAGGTCAGACCCGCACTCAGACCCCAAATGTTAATTAGACCTCAGCTGACAGCCTCAATCAGACCCCCAATGTTAATAAGACCCTCAATCAGACCTCATATTAGCCCCCCAATGCCATATATCAGCCCCCCAATGCCATATATCAGCCGCTCTAGCCTCATATATCAGCCCCCCAGCCTCATATATCATCCCCCAACCTCATATATCAATCCTCCAGCCTCATATATCAGCGCCCCAGCCTCATATATCAGCCCCAGCCTCATATATCAACTCCCCAGCCTCATATATCAGCCCCCAGCCTCATATATCATCCCCCAGCCATCATCACAAATAAAATAAATAAACCACTTACCTCTCCTGCTCCTGGATTCTGCCACTCCTCACCACCAGCGCTCTGTCTTCTTCCTGGTCCTCAGTTGTCGGCTGTGAAGGCTGAGCACAGCGTGAGGTCACACTGTGCGCAGTCCCGCACAGCCGACAGCTGAGGACCAGGAAGCGGTGAGTAGAGAGCTTTCACCGCTTCCCGTTCCTCCGGTACTAATCAGCGCTTCCATAATGAACGCTCTGATTAGTATTCACCCCATAAGTAGCAAGGGCAGTTTCCCCCCCACTTTTGGTGGGGGAAAAATGCGTCTTATGGGGCAAAAAATATGTGGCTCAAGAGGAGGCTGCCTTGGGCCCCCCTGGAGCAACTGGGCCCCGCGTTAAAGGTGGCCCTGTCTGTGTGTGCTTTGTGCAGGAACTCCAGTGTATTCTGTGAGATAGGCTTAACAATGCTGTCCACCTGTATCCTGACAGAGAAGCAGGCTGAAGTAAAAATACATAGGAATACATTCAGATTCTGCAGTGTGAGTTGGGGGACATCAATTCTATGTCACTTATCTATTACTTGTTGAGCTTAGATAGGAGATCAACTGCAAAGAAATTAGACTCTGCCCCTCTCTCTCTCTCTCTCTCTCTCTCAAGAGCCAGGCTTATGATGTGAAATGTAGGCTGCATTAGAGGAACCAGATCAGAATGGAAGAAGGAACTAAGATGGCAGACATCCATAAATGACACATCACCTAAAACTGGTATACACCAGGCACACCCACCAGCCTTATTTTTTTAATTAATGAGCCTATTCTTTCATAAACAAGATGGGCAGAGTCTAAGGTCCCAGGCTTATGGGTAGAATTAAAGGGATCCGGACCAAAGCCCTCAATGAGTCATTGACAAGGAACTTATCTGAATACCTTGAGGTGAAATGTCTAGTCACACAGTGATATATAGCCTACCTATGGCTATATATATACTCTGATTACTCTGTAGAATGTTGCTCATTTCTATTGGATCTACTAGAGATTTTTCTAAATGAGAACTATTTCATGTTCTGTGAACACTTCTATAGGCAGTGTTGCGGCACAGCTATGGGATCCAATGTGGCACCAAGTTACACCAATATTTTCATGAACTATTTTGGGAAGGAATTTTTACATACATCAATGTTCCCCCAGCTTACTGTGCTGGTAGCAGTATATTGACGAAGTGTTTTCTATATGGACGGGGACACATCTACATTGACGGCTGTTTTGGCAGAATTGAACACTTGGGACCCTGATCTACAGTTTACGATGGTTACATATGAGACTACACTGCAATGTCTTGATGTACTGGTTTGCAAAGAGGATGCCAATAGTTCCAATGATCTACACATCAAACCCACCAATGATAACAAACTGCTGAGGTTTGAGACTTCCCACCCACCAAGGTCTAAGTTGTTACTTGTAAAAGGATATTGTTACTGATGACACACTAAGTGAGATGTGCCTTATCGAAATGTGTCACAAATTTTCCAAACAAGGTTATCCCACAGACCTGCTTGAGGGCCATAAAAGATGTGTGAATACATTACAGATAAATACTCTATTAACATCAAAAAGTGAGACTCAAAATGTGAGCATGTACTGTGACCTAAGTCACAACTATTTTAAGAAGGAACTGGGACATAGTACAAAGAAGCCACCCAGAGATACAGGTTTTCCAGGAACCACCTATTATGGTCTATAAACAAACCTATAGTAATTTCAAAGATATTCCTACTAAATTAGATGTGGGGTCCAGAAGAGTTGCATGACAGTCATATTTGACATCTCCCAGAAAGGATAATTTCCCCTGTCTGAACTGTTGCAATTGCAGCACCATGGTCAAGGGCAACTCCTTCACACATCCCAGAACTGGCAAAAAATAGCATGTTATATATAGCGTTATTATTGGGCACTTATTCTAGGAAATACCTCTATGACGGGTAATGTGTAAATATATGGTCATATTTGCCATTATATGTTACCATGTGTCTATGGGGTAGCTTAGTTATTCATTGTTGCATTTTTTGTCTAACCTATTTCGACATTTTTGGTTTCTATATTTCATTATTGCTACCTCACATGATCTATATTATGCTCCTTTTGTTGCAGGCATAAATCTGTCACCTCCTTTCAGTATAGTCAGTGTTATTCTCATTAGCTGCCTTTTTTTCTTTGGCACGGTGCATTATGTGGGAGCTATGTCCCACTACTGTGTATCACTAAGAAACTCCCACTCTTCCCCTTGCTGCATTCCACTGTGCGTGTGCAGCATAATGCCGTGCCTCTTATGCCTCATGTTGCCAACTGCCAAGTAATAGTTATGCTCTGCTAGTTGCACGCCATAGCACATTTGCAGTGATATATAGCACTTGCTATATGACATGGGTAGCACATGTGCAGTGAGCCCCTGAAGAGCCAGAGCAGACGATGGGAATGGTAGTGGTCCTGATGATAATATGTCACAGTGTTCTCCTTTAGGCCATCCTTGGGATCGGTGTAGTGAAGAAGGGGGAACCCTTTATTCCCTTGGTGCACTCCCTGTAGCTAGGGATCCTGCCTGATGGTAGTTTGGGAGTGCCTTTAATGTTAAATGACCAGGTGGGTGCAAGGCAGGGCTTAAATGGTGCAATGACGAGCATGTGGTGTTAGGAGAGTCAGTAACCAGCCACTCTTTATTTTGCACCAAATAGGAGTTCTAGTACAACCAGCAATTATCTGTACACAGTGCATATTCCACTCAGATGTCCAAACATGAGCTAAGCAAGTAGTTTGCAGCAATGGCCCTCTGATTACTCTTTCTTTTGCTACAGTCTCTAACACTGGGATCTCTAATACTGGGAACTGTAATCTGTCACATTGTTTGCAATTTGCACGGTGGCTTGTGGTTCCAAATCGTACCTGAAGTGTAAAGGGTGTCATAACTCATTTTCCTCCAATGCAGCAGGGCCTGAGTATACTGTACGCTGATCCCCTTGCTGAATAAAATCATTTTGGCAAAATTAGGCTGTTCCGGGTCAAAAGTGGGCAGGGTTAATATTAACTCCTGCCATAAGTAGCCATTCCTGGGCAGAGTCTAGGTGTTCCCGGGGGAAGGTTTTAGATGCCCTGAATTTACCAACTTAAACATTGGTAAGTATGCACTTACTGTATAATCTAATCTGTTGTGTTTAGGCTAGTATCACACTACCATTAAAACTATCTGACAGGCTATCTGACAGGCTATTGCAGCAGAGGAACAGCCTGTCGGAGTTCATTGTATTCAGCGTAGCCAGATACTGCCTTTCCCACTGGAACCCATTGACTATAAAGGCACCTGGCATGGATTCGTCTGTTTTTCGGCATGACAATAACTGGTGCATGCCCATTACAGTCAATAGGGCCTAGTGGTGCTCTGGACCTTTCTGGCTATGCCGGATACTATACACTCTGGCAGGCTTAACACTAGTGTGAGCCTTAACTGATCATTTATTTATATATTGATATATAAGCACTTATATTTATAATCAGTATAGATGCTAATGTGATTTTGCTCTGAAACAAATCACAGACAGCTAGGATGTCACTGAGTAAGCTACAGGGTTTATTAAACTGTTGGTTATTTTATATATCCTTGCCAAAAGTCCCAAATTTACCATTTTTTTTAGGGCCAATCCTGGCGAATATTTGTCCCTGTCAATGTCCTGTAAAACATGGGGGCAGCAGTTTTTGTGTTCTTAATTAGTTATCACCTATGGGATAAATCCAGTAGGTAAAGTCCAATATTAAAGTGTTTGCCTGAATTTTTTGTTATTTTCCACTGGGCCTGGTAAAATAATAAAAAAGGTACATTCTGTTCTTGTGCCCACTCACACTGCTGCAGCCAAACAAGCCGAGAAAAATGACAGAGCGGTAGCGCTGGATAGAAGTGGGCACAGGATGGGAAAGGAATTTAAAAAACAAAATGTACTAGCCCCCCCCCCTCCCCTTTGAAAAGTAAAGAAAAATTCTGACAATTCCTTTCATAGATATTCATACAGTAGCTCCTTAATTCTGGCTTCTCCTTGGCTCTGGACAACACTACACATGATGTCCTGTCATGGGCCAGCACCAGAATGTTATATGCGGTGGTGCCAGGGGCCACTGTCTCTATACCTGAGAGGATAGGAAATAATACAGCAATTTTAAATATATAACAACTCTGAGACACACACATGCTGGTGGTTTAAAAGAGACTGAGGAAGTGGCCAGGAGACAAACAAGACTCTAAGGAAAGAGATAACCATAGAAGGAATCTAAGTTCCCTATCAGTATGTCTTTGGAGTGTGGGAGGAAACCAGAGTAACCCAGAGGAACCTCATGCACACACGGGGAGAACATACAAACTCCATGCAGATGTTGTCCATGGTCAGATTTGAACCTTGAAAGGCATAAGTACTAACCACTGAGCCACCACGCTGGGTTGCTCCAGTTCTCTGTTATATAGGCAATATCAGATATTGACATTATTGGGGGGCAGGATCACAATGGAGCTCTTCTGAGTAAGTGCAACCTGAAAAATAATATTTTGAATATTCAAAAGAGAAAACATATATTCTGGCAAAGCTTACCCCATGGCAACAAACTACACCTTATAAGAAGTCACTCCCCAATAAAGCACACCAGAGTATCCTTGGACAGAAAATTTCAAATTTTGGAAACTATAGTTGCACAATGCGGGCATTGTACCTGGAAATAAGAGACATCTAGGCTGGTGTGATAATGCATAATTTCAGCTCAACCATAATAATGATGCATTTTTTGAGAAGGAAAGTATAGAATTGCATTTAAGATTTAAAAACATAGGATATTCTGATCAGGTTTTAAAACAAGCGTGGATGAAAACAACATGAATGAAAAGAAAGGATTTTATTAGTCATGATATACAAAAAAGAACAAATAAAAAAACACAAAAAAAAAACACACAAATAGTCGTCAATTTAGACAAGTTACAAAAATAGTGCATAGGTACACATCCCCATTCTCTTTCAAGATGATAAACTACGGGCAATTTTAGAATCGGGGATTAGAGTAGTTAGGCCTAGTTCACACTTCAGTAATTTGATCAGCAATTCCATCAGTGATTGTTGTGAGCCAAAACCAGGACTCCACAGAGATGTAATGGAAAGATCTGCACCTGTTCTGTGTTTCTGACCTGCTCCTGGTTTTGGCTCACAATTACTGATGAAAAACACTGACCAAATCACTGAAGTGTGAACTAGGCCTAAGCAGGAAGGCACCCACATTGGGGACTAAACTATCTCCAAGCTTATGTTTAGATACCCCCCCAGAAGATGCACACTTGGCTAAAAACCTTACACATGTGGCCCTATGAAATTCAGACTTTGCAGATACATTAAAATAGGTTTTTGTTTTTTTTACTTGTAGTGCTGCAGGTGGAAATTATAAAATCAAAACATATTTATATTGTAACACCACAAATTAAGCAACTTGAAAACAATGTAGTCTCCAATATGTGGGATCTATGTCCAACAGCCTGAAAACTCGTATGGGCAAACGCTTCTCAGATATTTCTAACGAAAAGGTAATTACCGGGATATCTCCATGCTATCAAAACATTTCAAGGAGGTACATAGAGGGAATCTGGATTTTGGAAATAATGGGTATCGAGAGAGTGTTTAATTTGCATAGGGGTGATGATCAAAATGCAAAAAATCCTGAATCGAGAATCCTTTTGGATCCTCATGGTAGACAGCAGGAGCACCAAAAGGTTTAAACCATAGACAAGATTTTTTTTGTATTTTATAGTGTTTCATTTTTGTTCTATATAGAAGTTTTAATGCAATTCCCAATGTCGTAGACTTCAATAATTAGTCTTTAATACAGTAATTAATACATGTGGAGATGTTTGTGGCAGGAGGGGGTTTGGAATTTAATATGTGGGTTGAGTGTGGATGACTGTGCTGGAAAGTTGGCTACATTTGGGCTGGTGTTATACATAGTTTTTCAGGTGTTTTTGAGGGGTTTTGCAGTTTGTAGGCAAAAATCACCAGTTTTAAATGTGGACGGGAAGTCTATGGAAAAATATTAAGTTCAGGACAAACATGCGTTATTTTGTAGTGCTGTGTTAAAATGCACTATATAGGCAAAAACGCTTAAGAAATGTTGCTCAAGTCAGGTTTTTTTTTTTTTCCCGAGTAAAACACCAGGAACCCTAACAGCCATGGTTTATGCAAAATGATGAGGTGTGTTTGTCTTCACACATCTCACTGTTAATCAGATGAGTGATTTGATTTAGTTACAGATTATATATGAACAGGCAGATGGGTTAGACACGTGCAGTGGGAGGATTGTCCTGTTAACAAACTACAAAGAAAACAACGTGTTGATGAAAACATACGTAAACCGCCACCTGCATAGTCTATTCTCTGCAACGGAATAATATCTATATTTCTATGTATTTTGCAGTATAAAAGCAAAAAATATAATACTAAAAACAAAGATTGAAAATTCACATTTTTTGGCACTAAAAACTGACAAACGTGCTTTACACTGCCTTAATCAAGTATTTTAGATGCTTTTTAAGCCTCGTTAGAAAAGTGAGTGTGTCCTAGCAGAAAGGGCCATGGCTTTGTCTGAAAGGGGTGAGAGCTAATTGCACCTTGGTGCTGTAAACTTAAAGGCTATGTACACCTTCGGAGGCAATTTTTGTTTATGAATGCATTTTACCCATTTTTGACTAAAAATGATATTTCAAATTGGCTTTTATTAAAAATATTAAGCCATTCTGTCACAAAACTGTTTTTCTTGCAACAATCTTTTTATTGATTTTACAATTATATATGATACAATTTGTTATCTTAATATGATAACAGAAAAGAAAAAGAAAATTCCATCATCAATTACAAGTTGAGGGGAAGTAAAATAATCATACTTTTTTATTGTTTGTATAATGATTGCTATCTATACAGTTGCCTCACTGATAGGTGTAGTCTTTATTAACAATGTGGAATTATAAAGAACGAGTAAACATATTCCTACAAAATATATTAGTAACGTGATCATCTCTGAACATTTGCTTCACTGGTAGGCAAGTCGCATTTTTGTGATAAGAAATTAGTAGCGGAAAATATGAGTAGAAAGTGGCCTTAGGCCATTATTAAAATATAAAGCAGAATGCAAAATTTTCCATACATTTCCAGTGTAGTTTGTATCCTATTGGATTATATGTGTTGCAGAAATGTTAGAACAAAAGAAAAACAAAATATAACTTAAACAGATAAGCAGGTTTCCTCCTTAAGTTCCCAAGGTTGAGGTGTGTAGAAGGTGCTATCCATCCAACTATTCCATCTGAATTGGAAGGAAGGTACCTTGCTTTGGATGTATGCAACTATTTTCTCATATGTACAAGTTATGTTGATAGAGCGCAACACTTCCTGTATATGCGGTATGTCACTGGATTTCCAGTGTCTGGTTATTGTTAGTTTAGTAGCCATGACCATATGAGCTATCATAGATCTATGTTTAGCCGGGAAGTCATCCAGGCTTTTAAGAAGCAATGCCAATTGTGGGGATAGATTCATTTGGTAGCCCAGTATAGCCTTTAGTATTGTGTCTGTTGCAGACCAGAGAGGTCTAATAGCATCACATTCCCATATGGTGAGAAACAAGGTGCCCTTCCTTCCACATTGTCTCTTCAACACCTGTTTGAAGTGTTTGGGTACATCAAATGTAGTCTACTAGGTGTATAATACCATCTTAGATAGGTCTTAATAAAAGCTTCTCTGTGAGTGACACTCCTAAAGTATTTGTAGATATTGGAAAATAGACTGTGCCAGTCAGGTAGTTCAATTTCAAGGTGTAAGTCTTCTTTCCATTTTTCCATAAATGTGTTTGTAGTCGTGTCTTGTGTTTCTATCAGCTCATTATAGAATAGAGAGATTCCTCTAGTTTTCTTAAATACCCTTGAAGTTGTATCCATGTTCCTCAAGCTAGTTCTATCGGATATTTTGTGTTTGTTTATGAATTCCCTAATTTTCAGAAATTTGTGAAAGTCCTCTTTTTTCAAAGTATATTTAGTTTTAAGATCTGAGTAAGAGTGGAGTACTCCATCTCCAAAAAGATTCTGGAGGTCTTGTAAAACTTCCAAAGGTGAATTCGTTAAGGGACACACTAGTTTTTTTCTGTTTGAGGAACCATTTCCAAGTGTCGTCAGACACCTTCACTACCTCAATTGGCGGAGGAGGAGGAGAAAAACCCCAGATATTTGTTAGTAGTCTAGATCGCATAGAGATCTGCCCACATAGGCTCTCTTCTATTTGGACCCATAATTTGTTGGGGTTATTTCTAACTGTGTGACTGGTACTTTTACGATCACTTTGTGCCAGTCATCTAATAAACCTTATCTCTAAACTACTAAGAGGTCATAAACACTTATTTAAGCCACATTCTTATCAGTAGGATAAGAACTGAGCTATAATGAGTGTTTATGTCAGAGAACAGAGATAAGGAGCCTGTCAGCTTCCCAACTGACAGAAAAGAGAGCTACAGCATTAGAGCTCTGTACAGGGAAAAAAAAAAAAGAATGCTTCCCTGCCGGCAGTCACCTGCCTGATCTGGCTCTTTAATACAGCCTTAAGTAAAACTTCCCTTGTACTGTACTGTATTTAGAATTGGATATAATAAGAATCAATGAATAACCCAGTAGTAATCTTCAAGAACAGGAGCCACTTCAGATTCTGCTCTCCCTCATTACCATATAGTGGGAAGCAAGTGAAATCTTTTTTTCATTCCATCTTGGTTTTAAGCTGGCCACAAACATTAGATAGAAGATGGTTGATGGTTGAGCAGCAGTTGAACTAACAATGATCTGGTGAACGTTCGGCCATACAGACTTTAATCTGGTGATACATATTCAGTGAAACTGGGCGATGGATGAAAGATTTTTCTGGCAATGTTCTTTCAAAGAAAGATCTTTCACGAACAACTAATCTTTCTTTGAACAAGATCTTTCGTCCGACTTTTGGCCGAAACTATTAGCTGACTTGTGGCAGACTTGTTTTCAGACGATAATGGTCTGTCATTATTCAGCTAAAACAATTGTTCATTGTTACATTTCACCCGAACCTTTGTTTTAGTTGAAATCAACCGTCTTGATCAACTTTAGTCTAATGTGTATAGCCACCCTTACTCAGGGGAACTGGTGAGTTTTCTTTCGACTGCACCTTGTGAAGTCATGCAGTATTAATTTAGGAGCTGGGTGACTCAACCCTCTCATTTCAATAGAAGCAGCCTCATATCTACCCTGTTACCTCTCGATTCAGATTGAGATGCCGCTCAGATACAACATCGCATTGTTTCATGATGCCAATAGACTGGCGCCATGGATAGAACAGAAAGTATAGCAGGAAGAGTCATGGTAATCTGAAGCCTACCTAGTGTAATCATCATGATGGATCAATAAGGTCAGAGCTCAGATACCTTCCCAAACTTTGTTATATTGTACATTGCTCAATTCTGTCCTGAAGCCTTGAGCTCAGAGGTGGCGGCTGCAGGTGTACTTGTGTCTGTTAGTGGCTTCCCCACAAAGTATGTGCATATATCTATACTGTACTTTATCTATGCCATACTGCGTATGTAATAGTGCCAGCTGTATAGTATACATAAGAATGCCAAGGGCAGCTCATACATAATAGGTATGAGCAAAGCGAATCCAAAGTCTTTCGGTCCAAAATTTGTTTCAATGCTGTATGGAGATCTGTCTCTGTACAGCATTAAAATGTATGGGCTCCAGCAAGGCAGAGCGCGCTATCACCGAAGTCCCCTTTGGGATATTTGAACTTAAAAACCAATTGGTACATAAGCAGACTTTGGATACCTGTTTTAAAATGGTTTTCAAGTTTAATAATTAAATACTGAAGCTATTCACCAAAGACTCGCAAAACGGATCTCCGTACAGCATTAAAACAAATTTTGGACCGAATCGACTTCGGATCTTGGATGCGAAGCTTGTTTCGCTCATCCCTGATAATAGTGCCGGCTTTAGTGCTTATACAACTATTCCAGCTAAAATACATAATAATATCAGCTACAGTGTCCATATAATGTCAGCCGTAATAAATACAGACATAGCCTAAGGATAGGCCATCAATATCAGATTGGTACCTAAACCACAACAGCCTGGTGCTTGGGCTCGCTCTGTTTACACTGGTTTGTACACCCGCAAGCTATACATTTAGTAGCATCTGTAGTGGTATTTCAGCCTTTTCCCATTCAAGTGAGTAACCTGAGCAATGAATAGAAATCCCGATCACGTTTCCCAAAAACTCATCTCACAAGGTACTTTCAGTGTGTCTACCCTAGACTGGGGCTGAGGGTGCCATGGGCTGTGTGCCTCCAGCTCTGAATCTCCATCTACAGCAATGCAGACAGTTTGCTTTCCTTGCTGCTGCAGTGATTTTGAGTTATTTGTGTCCTGAGATAAACCCTTCTTCCAGCCTTCTACGTCCACATCACCAACTATGTCTATATGTTTGCTTTTTTACACACACAATAAACCAAATATTTATCTAGATTTACTTTTTAACAGTTTCCACATAGACGAGTTCTGCCTAGGACACATGGAAATGGTTCCTGTACTGATGCTGCAAGCAGCAATAGCCAGGCCTAAAAATAAGTGTTTTTAGAAATGGACCTTACTACTCCCAAAGTTTACTAATATAACGCAACAATTTTTTCTTTTTTTTCTTTTTACTTATTTGGAAGTTCAATATAACCAAAAGGAGTAAAGGAAAAAGAAGGCACATAAAGGAGATGGACAATAAAAAGATGACACTTTACTATCACTTTAAAGGCACTTATATACATCAGTATAGAGAAATTAAGGTCACACATGTGGTGAGGACCCTCCTGACGCTCCCAAAGCCAGGAAAATGTGTGACTTAAAGGGGTTGTGCCACCAATAAATGTTATCTGAATATAATTTAACATGAAAACAAAATTACTTTTATAATTTACTTACTGTTTCAAAAATGCTCCAGTTATGAGATCTTCTCTTTACTTCATTATGATGCCCCCTGGTGTTTAAAGGGGTTCTGAACCCGGACATATTCCCATCTTCACCCCTCCAGCCCCCCCGATATGAGCATCAGAGCATTTGATGCGCTGATGCTCTCCTTTGCCGTGTGCTGAATTGTGCAGGGTAAAGGCATATTTTAGAGATCTGGTGATGTACTGGGCTCTCCATGGAGGCTGCTAGACTGAGGGTTCCGCCTAGCAGTAAGCCCAGTTACGTCACCAGTAGAGTTGAGTGAACTTGTGTTTTGGGCTCAGCTGTGCTGGCTCGGTTATCAAGCATCTCATTATGGATTCGCACACGATCATAACAGCATTTGGAATTCATAAGGGGATTCTTCAATGAACCCGATCCTTGGACAACACTAAGGAATTGAAGAATCCCCTTATGGATTCCAAATGCTGTTATGGTCCGTGGTAGCGGAATCCATAAAGGGATGCTTCGATAACCCGAACCCGAACTTTGGACACCGAACTTAAAACACAAGTTCTCTCAACTCTAGTCACCGGCACTAATGGGCGGACTTTAGTGCTGCCCTAGCCTGTAAAACGGCTAGGGCAGCGCTAAAGCCCGACACCAAAGCCTGCGATGTCACCAGGAACACTGCTAGGTGAAAGTCCACGCCCAGCAGTGTGCCAGTGTAAACAAATATGCCCTTTCCCTGAGCGATACAGCGCAGGGAAAGGGAGAGCATACTCCGATGCTTATATCAGGGGGGGCCGGAGGGGGGAAAATGGGGATATGTTCGGGTTCAGCTCTGAACCTGGACAACCCTTTATTCTGTATAGTAATTTGCACATCTAACTACTCAAGTGGTCACACATGCTTAGTTCCATCCTCCAACTGCCACCAGCAATATCTGCTGTTAGAAGCTAGGACAGTTACAGGTACAGAGCTGAAAGGACAAGCCCCCAGAGAAAGAACACACCCCCTGAGAGCTGCCAGTCCGAAGGAATCTAACTGAGCAATTTAAGCGAATACTTGGGAGGTCTCTGTATCCATGTGGGTTCCCGGACTGGTTCTAGCTTTGCTAGAAAGAAATTACTGTGTACTGTACTGTGTCTGATTTTCATTTTTTACATAAATCGTGGCATAAACCCTTTAACATAAAAGACATGAAAAGCTCACAGACAAGGTACAGTAATCAAAATAATTCAGAAGCAGAATTTGTATAGCACCCTGGTATGGCTGATTCTGTTACTCCTATAGACTATAATGGAAAGCACTTTAAACATGCACGCCCATGTATCTATGCAGTCTCTGCCTCATTGCGGGAGCGATCCCTGTTCTCTCGATTGGTGAAAGTCCCGGAGGTTCAACCCATCAGAAATGTAAATAAATATGCCATAAATGTCTTAGGTGGTAAAAAAAACTTTAAAGGGGTTGTCTAGTTTCCTATATTGATGACCTATCCTCAGGATAGGTCATCAATATCAAATCGGGCTGACTCCGAGCATCCCCATCGATCAGTTGTATGAAGAGAATGCAGCACTCGTGCGAACACTGCATTCTCTTCACTGCTCACCATCGAAATTGCTGCGGTGAGCAGTGTAATTACATCTCCTGCATTTCATTCACTTGAATGGGACAGAATGCAACTAAAACTGGGAATGAGACGGAGGAGCTGTAATTACACCTGCTCGCCACTGCAATGGCAAAGGCGAGTAGGTAAACAGTGAAGATGGGAGCGCTGCATTCTCTTCAAACAGCTGGTCGTGGGTATACCAGTCGACCCCACTGATCTAATATTGCTGAGGATAGGTCATCAATATAGGAAATGGGACAACCCCTTTAATGCTAAGATATTTTGGACATTAAGGCGTTAATCTTTTTTATGGCGATCATCTCGCTATCAGGTATTATGTTCCTATGATAAGGGAACTCATCTAGAGACTTCTCTAAACCAGTGTTCCCTGGAAACTGAATTACTCATCATCCATTAATAATACAGCTATGACAGGGATGGGCAAACTGCGGCTCTCCAGCTGTTGTAAAACTACAACTCCCACCATTCCCTGTTGTAGGCTGATAGCTGTAGATAAACTGGGCATACTGGGAGTTGTAGTTTTGCAACAGCTGGAGTGCCGCAGTTTTCCCATCCCTGAGCTATGACATATTCTGCAGAACTCTACAAACAATGCATTCACCGACTTTAATCCACGCCCCAGTGGAGCTTACACTTTAATTTCATCATATGTTATATATACTGTATATATTGTGGTAAGGTGCAAGGTACCGTTGTCGACGGGAGGTATGTGTCACCGAGGTTCCTGGCCTCGGTGAGGTAAGAGCCGGGTTTTTTGTGTCAGCAGCAGCTAGTGCTGCTTGACAATTTTGATACTTAGTTTGGCTGCAAAGCCAATCCGGGCTGGCTCTTACTGGGAGTAGGCAAAGAGTTGGGTGGGTGCCTACTCCCCACGGTCCAGGCCGGACTTTATCCGGGCCTTTAAAAGGCAGCCTCCTCAGCAGCTGAGAGTGTGATTGTCCTGGAGCTGCAGATGGTGCTGTGGAGCTCTCTGGGCTGGAAGCAGGAGCCCAGCAAGGAGGAGTGCAGACGGCCTGGAAGCCTGAGGTGGATTATCTTGCGGCTGGGCCGACAGCCAGGTGCGAACCCGCACCTAAAACCTTCTCAGGTGATTAGAACCTGTGTTTGGACATTTTGTTTTACCTCCCGTTTTCTGATGTGTGTGATTTAACACCAAGTGACTGTTCGCTGTTTATTTTTGATGCAAGTGTGAATAAAACACTGTTTGCTGCACCTTCTGGACTCCCTTTTGCCTCTATACTGCACCCGCACCGCTGTCTACCAGAGCGACTCCCCACATTTGGTGTCGGATGCGGGCATGCGCAGTGAGGCTGGCGTGAACGCCGAAGTTTTTTTTGCTAAGCACGAGTGCATGGAGATATATTAAGCCAGCAAAGTTGCAAGCGGGAATTTCTGGCAACATGGAGGCTGCTGTGAAGGCTCTCATAGAGGCTAACGTGCAGCAGCGGGAGACCAACCAGCTACTGTTACAGCACGTGATGGCTTTACAAGCTGCAGGAGCGTCCCACCACGTCCATGATGCCCGGAAAGCGGTCCGTGCGGCGATCCCAAAGATGACCCCTCGGACGACGTTGAGACGTATCTGGCGGTCTTTGAGAAGGTGGCCGTGAGGGAGAAGTTACCCCGTGACCAGTGGGCCGAGGTGGTCGCTCCGTTCCTGGCGTCCGGACCCCAGCAGGTTTTTTTTGACCTAGCAGATGACCAGGCTGCTGATTACCCCACGGTGAAGGGGGAGATCCTGGCCAGACTGGGGTAAACGTGTTGGTCCGGGCTCAGCGGGTCCACCAGTGGGACTTTAAAACGGCTGAACCCGCCAGGCCGCAGTACTATGAGTTGCTGCACAGGTTGCAAAAGTGGCTGCAGCCTGATGTTCTAAGTCCGGCTGCTATGCTGGACCGTCTGCTGGCCGACATGTTCTGGAGGGCCCTGCCTTACCCCCTTCAGCACTGGATCGGCCAGGTATCCCCCACCAATGCCCTGGAGATGGTCGACCTGGTGGAGCTGTTACGAGGCCACCAGAAACCTGCAGGGGAGTCTTGCTGGGAAGGGGTCAGTTAAACCCCGGAGGCCTCCACCCCTGTTCCGACGACCGGCGACAGAGAGACCTGCACGGAATGTGCCCCTGCGGATCCGCCTCCCGTGGTATGCTGGAGGTGTCAGGAGCCAGGCCACATCAGGGCCGACTGTCCGCATCAGGGTGAGCCGATGGATGTGAGCTACGGGGGTCGCCACTCCCTGTATGCACGGAAGCTGTGCGCAACTGGCACCCGTGAGGTGCAGGATAACAACCACCTGTGTCAGGTAGAGGTGGGAGATTCTCGGGCGGTGGCCCTGCTGGACTCCGGGAGTCTAGTCTCCCTGGTAAGAGCTGCCCTAGTACGGCCTGCGGAGTATACCGGCCGTAAAATCGGGGTCCTATGCATCCACGGAGACTTAAAAGACTACCCCACTGCGCTAGTGACTTTGTCCACCGCGGCTGGTAAGTGGACCCACGAGGTGGCTGTCGCTACCAAACTCCCACATGAACTGATACTTGGGAGGGACTTCCAGGTTTCCCGGCGCTGTGGCCGGCAATAAAAATGTCTGATGGACCCGAGACAGGGGTAACCCTAGTAGAGTGGCCTGATACCACTGGAAGGCCAGAACCCTGGGAGCCCGAATCTGAAGGGCCAGCGGTAGGGGTGACCTCTGCTCCAGCGGTAGAGGGGGAGACAACCCCACTGAGTGTATTGGTGGGAGACACGGAGGACTTGCCACCGGGACCTGAGTTGGCAGACCTCAATGTCTCCGGGGAAAATTTTGGGACCGCACAACACCGGGACCAAACCCTAACCAGGGCCTGGGAAAGTGTTGTAATGGTTGATGGTAAACCCCAGAAACCTGGGGCTGAATTAATGTTTCCGCGATTTATTGTTCTTCAGGATATGTTGTATCGGGTGAACCAAATCCGAGGTGAGCCAGTTGAACAGTTGGTGGTGCCCACCGCATATCGCAAGCTTGTTATGGAGCTTGCCCACCAACATGTTCTTGGGGGCACATGGGGTGGCAGAAAACGCAGGACCGTGTACTGCAGCGATTTTATTGGCCTGGTGTGTTTAAGGAGGTAGAAGAGTATTGTAAATCTTGTCCAACCTGTCAGATGAATAGCCCCCAGCCACATTTCCGTAGTCCTCTGGTACCTCTTCCAATCATTGAGGTCCCGCTTGAGCGAATCGCTATGGATCTGATCGGGCCTGTACCAAAGTCTGCCAGGGGCCACCAACACATTCTGGTAGTTCTCGACTATGCCACTCGGTATCCGGAGGCGGTGCCTCTGCGACATACCTCAGCTAAGCTCATCGCCAAAGAGTTAATGGAAATGTTTTCCCGTGTGGGCCTGCCAAAAGAGGTTCTGACAGACCAAGGGACCCCTTTATGTCCAAAGTTATGAGGGAACTGTGTAAATTATTGCGTATAAAGCAATTGTGGACGTCCGCTTACCATCCGCAAACGGACGGTCTTGTCGAAAGGTTTAACCAAACTCTAAAAATATGTTAAAAAGGGTGGTGTCTAGAGATGGGAAGGACTGGGACCTGCTTCTGCCCTATCTCATGTTCGCAGTGCGAGAGGTGCCCCAGGCCTCTACTGGGTTCTCGCCCTTGAACTGCTTTATGGCAGACACCCTCGGGGCCTGTTGGATATCGCCAAGGAAGCGTGGGAACAACAGCCTGTCCCCACAAAAGTGTCATTGAGTATGTCACCCAGATGCAGGAACGGATGGAAAGGGTGTTGCCGCTGGTCCGGGAGCATATGGAGGCAGCGCAACAAGCCCAGAGTAGGGTGTATAATCGTCAGGCTAGGGTACGGGACTTCAATCCAGGAGATCGGGTTTTGGTTCTGGTACCCACCCTTGACAGCAAGTTCCTAGCTAGGTGGCAGGGCCCCTATGAGGTGATTGAGAAGGTAGGGGAAGTAATTACAAGGTACACCAGCCAGGCGGCGCAAGCCGGAGCAGGTGTACCACGTGAATTTACTAAAGCCGTGGAAAGATAGGGACACGGCCGACGACCACAGCCCCGGCCAGGGCTTCTAGGTGAAAAGAGTCCAGCCCCACAGTTCGAGGCCTGTGAAGCAGTAACCACGGTAAAATTGCAGACAGCCTGTCTTCCAAACAAGTTCAGGAAGTCAGGAGTTCATCAGTCGGAACACGGATGTGTTCTCGACCTCCCTGGCCGCACGCCTCTCATCCAACATGACATCGCCACTGAGCCTCAGGCCAAGATCCGGTTAAAACCATACCGGTACCCGAGGCTCGGCGACGGGCCATCGCGGAGGAAGTGCAGTTAATGTTGAAGCTCGATGTCATTGAGGAGTCGAAAGTGAGTGGGCCAGTCCCATAGTCCTAATACCTAAGCCGGATGGGACGCTACGGTTCTGCAACGATTTTCGCAAGTTAAATGAAGTGTCCAAGTTTGATGCATATCCCATGCCCCGGGTAGACGAGCTTGTTGAGAATTTAGGGCAAGCCCGTTATTTTTCTGTGCTAGACCTCACCAAAGGGTACTGGCAGGTACCCTTAACGGAGTCGGCCAAGGAAAAACTGCTTTTGTTACCTCGCAGGGCCTGTATCATTACAAGGTGTTACCCTTTGGCCTGCATGGCGCCCCGCCACCTTCCAAAGGTTAATGGACATTGTGCTGCGACCTCATCGCCGGTACGCCTCAGCCTACTTAGATGATGTAGTCATCCACAGCACCGACTGGGAAAGCCATTTACCCAAGGTGCAGGCGGTAGTGGATGCCCTGAGGAAAGCTGGACTAACCGCCAATCCAAAAAAGTGTGCGATTGGGTTGGAAGAGACCAAATATCTGGGGTATGTAATTGGGCGGGAGTCATCAAACCTCAGGTAACTAAGGTAGAGGCCATACGTAACTGGCCCCGACCGGTCACCACCAGGCAGGTAAAGTCCTTCCTGGGAATTGTAGGATACTACATGCGGTTTGTGCCCCACTTTGCCACAATAGCAGCGCCGTTGACAGACCTGTTGAAGGGGCGAAAGTCTGGGAAGGTTAGCTGGAGTGAGAAGGCGGAGGAGGCTTTCTCCGCGCTGAAGTCGGCCCTGTGTGGGTCCCCGGTTTTGGTGACACCCGACTTCAACAGGGAGTTCGTCTGCTCAGACGGATGCCTCGGAGGTAGGTCTCGGTGCAGTACTGTCTCAGGAGGTCAATGGGGAAGAACATCCCGTTGTCTTCCTGAGCCGTAAACTCACCCCAGCCGAGACCAGGTATAGTATAGTGGAGAGGGAGTGCCTGGCTATAAAGTGGGCACTCGAATCTCTCCGCTATTACCTGTTAGGAGGAGGTTCCGTCTGGTGACCGACCATTCCCTCTCAAGTGGATGAGCCAGGCCAAGGAGAGGAATGCTCGGGTCACCAGGTGGTTCCTATCCTTGCAAAATTTCAAATTTTCGGTGGAACACAGGGCAGGCCGCTTGCAGGGTAACGCAGATGCCCTGTCCCGCGTCCACTGCCTCACATGTGTTCACCCCTCAGGGTTGAACAAAGGGGGGTATGTGGTAAGGTGCAAGGTACCGTTGTCGACGGGAGGTATGTGTCACCGAGGTTCCTGGCCTCGGTGAGGTAAGAGCCGGGTTTTTTGTGTCAGCAGCAGCTAGTGCTGCTTGACAATTTTGATACTTAGTTTGGCTGCAAAGCCAATCCGGGCTGGCTCTTACTGGGAGTAGGCAAAGAGTTGGGTGGGTGCCTACTCCCACGGTCCAGGCCGGACTTTATCCGGGCCTTTAAAAGGCAGCCTCCTCAGCAGCTGAGAGTGTGATTGTCCTGGAGCTGCAGATGGTGCTGTGGAGCTCTCTGGGCTGGAAGCAGGAGCCCAGCAAGGAGGAGTGCAGACGGCCTGGAAGCCTGAGGTGGATTATCTTGCGGCTGGGCCGACAGCCAGGTGCGAACCCGCACCTAAAACCTCCCAGGTGATTAGAACCTGTGTTTGGACATTTTGTTTTACCTCCCGTTTTCTGATGTGTGTGATTTAACACCAAGTGACTGTTCGCTGTTTATTTTTGATGCAAGTGTGAATAAAACACTGTTTGCTGCACCTTCTGGACTCCCTTTTGCCTCTATACTGCACCCGCACCGCTGTCTACCAGAGCGACTCCCCACAATATATATATATATATATATATATATATGAATTAAAGGGTTTGTGCCAACTACTTTTTACTGTAAAGTGTATTTTCGGCAATTACTCTAGCTCCCAATCCTCTTTGATTACATTTTTTTCAAATTCACCTCATTTGCAGTTTTCTCCTATCCCCCATGCTTGAATACTACATCCTGGTTTGTCATGTGACTGCTGTTCCATCATGCCTTAGGGCAGTGAGATGTGTCCTGACACTAGGGTTGCCACTTTTTCTTGAAGCCAAAGCCGAACACTTTAGCATCTCGAGGCAATTTTTTTGGTAAAGTATACACTATGCACATATTTTGTAATTAAATAATATTGTAGGTAATCACAAGGTATCACAAAACATATGGAGTTAATCACAACTCAAAAAATACAATATTTGTACTTTGACGGACTCTTTATATAGGAAATGCTATTACCTATACAAAAGGAAAAATATTGTATGTAATGAGTAGAGTTGAGCGAACTTCTATTTTTAGTTCGGCGTCCAAAGTTCGGGTTCGGGTTATCGTAGCATCCTGTTATGGATTCAGCTACCGCGGACCATAACGGCATTTGGAATCCATAAGGGGCTGCTTCATTGAACGCGAACCTTGGACAACCCTAAAGACCTGGGGTGACGTCACCGTCATGTGATCAGTGCAGGGGGCGTGGCTCAGTACTGGATCACCTCTTATCCAATCCAGTGCTGAGCCACGCCCCCTGCACTGATCACATGACGGTGACGTCACCCCAGGTCTTTAGGGTTGTCCAAGGTTTGGGTTCATTGAAGCAGCTCCTTATGGATTCCAAATGCCGTTATGGTCCGCGGTAGCGGAATCCATAACGGGATGCTACGATAACCCGAACCCGAACTTTGGACGCCGAACTAAAAATAGAAGTTCGCTCAACTCTAGTAATGAGTAAAATGTAAACTTATTATTGCACATAAAAGATACCCCCACAAAACATGTCACTGGTTACCTGTGGAATTTTTATATGGGGGCATGTTTTATGTGCAATACTAACAAGTGCCATGCCCCCCCCCCTCCAATTAATATTTTTTATTAAACACTTCAATTGTTTTAAATACCTTGTTTAGAAGTTCAGAGGTCCAGGTATGTGAGAGAAGGACGGCAGTCACAGGGTTGGTTGCAGAGGTCGACTCCCAGACGAAAATAAGAAGAAACTGCTCCACGCGCAGGCTGCCAGAATATGATTTCTCCCACGCTCCCTCTCTTTCTCTGATGTCACTTCCTCTCACTACCAGAGAGAAGGAGGGAGGGAGTGTCTGAAGACAGCGCCGCCCTGCGCTAGCATCACTCACATCTGGTCGCCCGTAGTGACAGCTGATCGTCTGCTGCTGACACCTCATCACCGGCCGTCGCTGACTGACACCTCATCGCCGGCCGCTCACCTCCAACTGTCAGGTGAGCAAGTCTGCAGTTTGAATCCTGTGCCCGGGTCTGCGAAAGGCTTGTACCCGGGCACAGGATTACAAACCCTGACTGTCTGAGTCATTCCTTTACGGGTGACAACCGTACCTGACACCAGCAGATCAGGGGACACTAACCACACCCCTTGTTCTTACCAATGATGCTTCCTATATCCTACATTGCAAGGCTCCGCTGCAGGAGCGTAACCTGGACGTACCCAACAGCAACTGAAAATCAGAAACAGATTTATTACAGGGTACAATGGTTGGCCACGAAGCCGAATTTCCTCGTATGAATCGGTAGCGAATCGATTTAAAAAATCATACTTACCTCCTCCATTTGCTCGTGACAGGCCAGCTGCCACCATCTTGATTGAAGATCTCACCCAAACCCCCTGGGTGGTGATTAGAGATGAGCGAATTTCTCAAAAATTCGATTCGGGGGGTTCAACGAATTTTTAGAAAAAATTTGGTTCTATCCAAATTTATTCACGGGGAATCGCGTTAAAGTTTCCTATTTCCTGGCTGCAAAGAGCCTTTATAGTGGTGTAGAACACTGTGCCTTGCAGTAACACGCATAGGGAGTCTGCTGTGGTAGTGAGACAATACTGTGAGTCAGTTTGACATGCAGATGACAGGCATTGCTCTGAGAATCACTGCACACTTCACTTATTTGGGCAGTTATGGGGCCAAAACTGTCCAAATAACTCAAGTGTGAACATAGTCTTACAGGTCAATGTTAGCGTCAAAAAGAAACGCACTCCTTTTACACCGTCGGCAGCTGATTTCACATAGATGGGGTCTACAGAACCTGTTCTATTAAACGCTTATACAAGTAGAGCACCCCCGACAGAGTGGAGAGGGGGTCAGCAGTAAGTTTGTGTTGATGTCACTGATTATTTTGCCCTTCCTCTGATCCGTCAGAACAATAACCCACAAAAAACAGATCCTGTCTGTGGAGCATCCACCTTTACTCAGTCAGCATTTGGTCAGTAATCCATCAGTATTGCTAAAGCCAAAAAAACAGTAGTGGATCCAAAACAGAGATGACACGTGAATGGAACATTTGCATGTCTTCTTTGTTTTGAACCCACTTCTGCTTTTGGCTACCAAATCATAAGCCAATTCTGATGCAAAATAGGGACCATGTCATGCAGGCCTCACAGCTGTTACATAGACAGGATTTGTTGTGCGTCTAATTTTTACTTCCTTTTGACAGATCAGAAGAAGGGTCAAATAAATGATGATGTCAGCCAGTCGGAAAGGCAAAAGAGTGGCCTAGTCATAAAGTGGGGAGGGTGGGAACAGCAAGAGAAGTCCACAGAGTGGCCCTATGACATAGTGCTGAGGTGGAAGCAGCATGAGGAGACTACAGAGTGGCCCAATGACAGAGTCTGGAGGTGGTAGCAGCATCAGGAGTAGGCCACAGAGTGGCACAATGACAGTGTGGAAGTGGCAGCAGCAGCATGAGGAGACCACAGAGTGGCACAATGACAGAGTGTGGAGGTGGCCACAGGGTGGCACAATGACAGTGTGGAGATGGCAGCAGCAGCATAAGGAGGCCACAGAGTGGCAGAATGACAGAGCGTGGAGGTGGCAGCAGCAGCATCGGGTGGAGGCCACAGGGTGGCAGAATGACAGTGTGGAGGCAGCATCAGCGTCAGGATGCCACAGAGTGGCACAATGACAGCAGCATCAGGAGACCACAGAGTGGCAAGGTGACATAGTGTGGAGGTGGCAGCAGCATCAGGAGACCACAGAGTGGCAAGGTGACATAGTGTGGAGGTGGCAGCAGAATCAGGAGACCACAGAGTGGCAAGGTGACATACTGTAGTGAGGAGGTGTTAACAGCATCAGGAGATCACAGAGTGACCCAGTGACATAGTGGGGAGGTGGGTGGCAATAATAGTACCAGCTGAAGATGGTGGGTGAAAGAAAGCGCACTTGGCGTCAGATGTGTGGCATCGGGCGGGTGGCAACATCAGAACAGTAGCTGAGGCAGGTAGCCAGAAGAAACCGGTTTCTTTTGTCAAAGTGTTGGTGTTGCACCATGGATGATCTAGTCTGATGCATCAGGCATTGGGGGTAGAAATCCTGGCTGATCCACGCCTGATTTATCTTGACAAAGGTCAGTCTCTCCACATTTTGGGTGAACAGGCAAGTTCTTCTTGGGGTAACTATGGCCCCTGCCGCACTAAATACCCGCTCTGATGCCACACTACTGGCCAGGCAGGACAGCTTTTCCAGGGCAAACTCTGCCAGTTGCGGTCACAAATACAGTTTTGCTGCCCAGTAGTCCAGCGGATCTTCAATGTGGGGTGGCAGAGTATTGTCCAAGTAAGCCACCACCTGCTGATTCAGGTCCGGCTCCAGGTCTAGCTGCTGCTGGTGAGTAGTTTCTTCACTAGGCGGGTGAAGAAAGCTGCTCATCATGGACTCTAGACTCAAGTTACTGCTGATGGAGCTGGAACTGCTCCTACCCCCCACCCTGCCAGCAGACATGGCAGAGTAGAGGAACCTGAGCACACAGCCCCCCCCCCCAGTCACACCTGCGAGAGGATAGACGATGGCGCAGATAGGAAGCGGCCAACTGACTACATAGGATGTCTCTATAGTAGTTCAGTTTGTCATCTCTCTAAGCGGGTGTAAATAAGGCCCCCATTGTGGACCGGTAGCGAGGGTCCAACAAGGTGGAGAGCCAGAAGTCATCCCACTGCCAAATGGTGCTAAGTTGGCTGTCACTACGCAAGTGTAATGATCGTTGGCAGTATAGTGGTTTTAGCAGTGTCAGCACATTGCTGACACTCCGCTAAAAACTGCTGACATCTGTGCTGCAGATGTCAGCAGTTTAACCCCTTCCATGCAGCGGTCCGTATGGACTGCTGTATGGAAGGGGTTAACAGGGAGGGAGACCCCTCCCCATCACCCGCTGCTCTGTTCTGGCAGCGGGTGATGGTTACCATGGCAGCAGGACGTTTTCAGAGACGTCCTGCTTGCCATGGTACTGTAAGTCTGATCTGACTTCTGCTAAAGGCAGAAGTCTGACCAGACTAGTGAAAAGTTAAAAATACAGTACAGTACACTATGTAGTGTACTGTACTGTATTATACTGACATCAGACCCACTGGATTTTCAAGAACCAAGCTGGTCTATGTAAAAAAGTGAAAAAAAAGTAAAAATAAAAAACAACATATATCACTGAATAAAAATTAAAAAAATAAAATACACTACACATATTATGTATCGCCGCGTCCGTAAAAACCTTCTCTATAAAAACATCACATGACCTAACCCCTCAAGTAAATACCGTAAAAAACAAACAAAAAAATGGTGTAAAAAAAGCAATTTTTTGTCACCTTACATCACAAAAAGTGGAATACCAAGCGATCAAAAAGGTGTATGCCTCTCAAATTAGTGCCAATCAAACCGCCATCTAATCCTGCCAAAAATGAGCCCCTACATAGGACAATCACCCCAAAAAATAAAAAAATATGGCTCTCAGACTATGGAGACACTAAAACATTATTTTTTGTTTCTAAAATGCTGTTATTGTGTTAAAGTAAAATAAATAAAAACAGTATACATATTAGGTATCACCGCATCCGTAAAAACCTGCTCTATAAAACTAACACATGATCTAACCCCTCAGGTGAACACAGCAAAAATAATAATATAAATACCGTATCAAAAGCCATTTTTGTCACCTTACATCACAAAAAGTGTAATAGCAAGCGACCAAAATGTCATATGCACCCCAAGATAGTGTCAAACCGTCATCTCATCCCGCAAAAAATGAGCCCCTACAGAAGACAGTCGCCCAAAAAATAAAATAAAAATATGGCTTTCAGAATGTGGAGACACTAAAAAAATAATTTTTTCTAAAATGCTTTGTTATGAAAAACTGAAACAAAAACCCCCAAAAAGTAGTCATATTTGGTATTGTCACGTTCGTAACAACCTGCTCTATAGAAATAGCACTTGATCTAACCTGTCAGATCAACTATGCAAATAACAAAAAATAATTTTAATCAATTTTTCCAGTAACAAGCAAGGGTTAACAGCCAAACAAAACTCAATATTTATTACCCTGATTCTGTAGGTTGCAGAAACACGCCATACGTGGTTGTAAACTGCTGTATGGCCAAACGGAAGGGCATAGAAGGAATGGGAACGCCATATGGTTTTTGGAAGGCAGATTTTGCTGGACTGTTTTTTGACACTATGTCCCATTTGAATCCCCCCTGATGCACCCCTACAGTAGAAACTCCAAAAAAGTGACCCCATTTTGGAATCTACGGGATAAGGTGGCAGTTTTGTTTGTACTATTTTAGGGTAAATATGATTTTTGGTTGCTCTATATTACACTTTTTTTGAGTCAAGGTAACGAAAAATTTAAATTCTGAAATTTCATCTCCATTTGCCAATAACTCTTGTGGAACACCTAAAGGGTTAACAAAGTTTGTAAAACTGGTTTTGAATACCTTGAGGGTTGTTGTTTCTTAGAAAGAGTCACTTTTATGGGGTTTCTACTCTAGGGGTGCATCAGGGGGCTTCAAATGGGACATGGTGTCAAAAAACCAGTCCAGCAAAATCCGCCTTCCTAAGCCTTGTAACGTCCCCATAAAATTTAATGGCATTCCCAAAATGATTGATACATGAAGTAGACATATGGGGAATATAAATCAATAACTTTTTTTGGCGGTATTACAATGTATTATAGAAGTAGAGAAATTGAAACTTGGAAAATTGCAAATTTTTTAAAATTTTTGGTAAATTTGGTATTTTTTTATAAATAAAAATGAAATTTTTCCACTCCATTTTACCACTGTCATGAAGTACAATATGTGACGAAAAAACTATCTCAGAATGGCCTGCATAAGTAAAAGCCTTTTTAAAGTTATCACCACATAAAATTACACTGGTCAGATTTGCAAAAAATGGCCTGGTCCTTAAGGTGAAATGAGGTCATAAGGGGTTAAAACATATAACTGCACCGCTGAACGGCAAATATATATTTTTTTGCCACTAATACATGCCAAAAAGGCTGTAATTTTCTTACTTCACCACACAACGGCGAATACTTTTTTTTTGTCACTAATACACGCAAAAAATGGCTTTAGAACATATTACTACACCGCTGAATGTCAAATAGGCCCTTATTTTATTCCACTAATACACAACATAAAAGGCTTTAGAACATATAACTGCACCGCTGAACGGCAAATAATATATATATTTTTTCCACTAATACACACCAAAAAGGGCTTTAGAACATATAACTGCAATGCTGAATGGCAAATAGGCCCTTATTTTTTTCCACTTATACAAGCCACAAAAGGCTTTAGAACATATAACTGCAATGCTGAACGGCAAATCTATATATTTTTTGCCACTAATACACACCAAAAAGGGCTGTCATTTTCTCACTTTACCACACAACTGCAAATACTTTTTTTTTGTGCCCCTAAGGGTCCATTCACACGTCCGCAATTCTGTTCCACATTTTGCGGAATGGCATTGCGGACCCATTCATTTCTATGGGGACACACTATGTCCTGCCTGCATCCGCAATTGTAGATCCGCACTTCCGGGTCCGCAATTGCGTTCCCGAAAAAAATAGAAAATGTCCTATTCTTGTCCGCAATTGCAGACAAGAAAAAGCATTTTCTATTATAGTGCCGACGATGTGGGGTCCGCAAAATGCGGAACGCACATTGCCGGTGTCCGTGTTTTACGGATCTGCAAAACACAAACGGACATGTCAATAGACCCTAATACACACAAAAAAGGGCTTTAGAACATATTACTGCAACGCTGAAAGGCAAATATATATTTTTTTGCCACTAATACACGCCACAAAAGGCTTTAGAACATATAACTGCGCCACTGAGCGTCAAACAATATATATTTTTTTGCCACTAATACATGCCAAAAAGAGCTGTAATTTTCTCACTACACCACACAATGGCTAATAAGCCTATTTTTTCCCACTTATACAAGCCAAAAAATGCTTTAGAACATATAACTGCATCGCACAAGGGCAAATAAGACATAGAAATATTTCGTTGTAATAAACCCTGTTAATGGCTGCATCAAACAGCACTTGCACCCCAATAATAAGAACGGTTTGCTGGAATTACAGAGAAGTATAATGGCAAGGTGTAATAGGATTGTTCCTATTACCTAGGCTGTAACCTCCCCTACTGAAACCTGTTCTACATAAATACTGTGGAATGATTCCTCCCTATGATTTTCCCTGAACTTCTATGCAGCAATAATAAATAAAATAAACGTTTTAAAGTCTTTTCTACCACTGTCTCTAGCACCTGCTGACGTCTCTCCCTGCACTAAGCACACTAGAAAATGGCTGAATCCAAGATGGCTGAGGCTATTTATAGGGCTGTGACATCACAGGGCTGGCTGGCTGCTGATTGGCTGCATGCATGGCATTGTGGGTGATCCCTCGTTTCCAGAGTTCCTTGCTCCATGTCCTAAGACTACTTTCACACTCGCATTTTGGTTTTCCGTTTGTGAGATCCGTTCAGGGCTCTCACAAGCGGTCCAAAACGGATCAGTTTTGCCTAATGCATTCTGAATGGAAAAGGATCCGCTCAGAATGCATCAGTTTGCCTGTTCTGTCACCATTCTGCTCCGGAGGCGGACACCAAAACGCTGTCTGCAGCGTTCTGCTGTCCGCCTGACGAAGCGGAGCCAAACGGAACCATCCTGACACACAATGTAAGTCAGTGGGGACGGATCCGTTTTCTCTGATACAATAGAAAATGGATCCATCCCACATTGACTTTCAATGGTGTTCATGACGGATCCGTCATGGCTAAAGAAGACATAATACAACCAAATCTGTTCATGACGGATGCATGCGGTTGTATTATTGTAACAGAAGCCGTTTTGCAGATCCATGACAGAACGTTAATGTGAAAGTAGCCTAACATGTGCAGCAGCTATTTTAGGACAAAATGTGATTCGTTACCACGAAGCATGAGGAAATTCGGATTCAGTGCGAATCAAGATCTCCGTGCAAGATGGCGGTGGCCGGCTCTTCATGAGCAAATGGAGGCGTTAAGTATGATTTAATTTTTTTCTGTTAATTTTAAACTGTATTATTTTCTCTCAGATGCTGCAATCATGTATGAACGCGGCATCTGAGGGATACAAAGATGGGGAGCAGCGCTATCGCAGCTCCCTGTCATTGCACGCACTACTTACAAAAAATGTAGTTTGTAACAAAGTAATTTTGGCACAAAGCGAATTCTTTTGTTAAATTCAGCGAAGCAGCCGAATTGAATTTTCCAAAGTTCGCTCATCTCTAGTCATAGTGGTATTGGCTCCTGTGACTAATAGGATATGGCAAGGGATTGAAATTATGGTAACTTTGCTGAATTTAAGATAAGGGTACTTTTACACTTGCGGCAGGACGGATCCGGCAGGCAGTGCCTGTACACTGCCGTGCTGCTGCTCCGTTCCCATTGACTATAATGGGACAGGGGGGCGGAGCTACGGTGCAGCACGGCAGTGCACGGCAAAGAACGCCGGACTGAAAAGTCGGACATGCAGGACTTTTAGTCCGGCGATCTCCGGCATGCAGTGCCGTGCTGCACCGTAGCTCCGGCCCCCGCCCCATTATAGACAATGGGGACGGAGCGTCAGCACGGCAGTGCACGGGCACTTGCGGCAGGACGGATCCGGCAGGCTCCGTCAGCACTAGGGTAATGATTTCTCTTATGGTGCTTTCACACTAGCAGCAAGGAACTCCGGCAGGCCTTTGGCCATGCACACGTGCCCCCGGACTACCGCTCTCGCCCCATTGAGTTCCGGCGGCAGCACGGCAAATATGCCAACAGGCGGCCGGAATAAAAGTAAGGGCAGCTGTTCCGCTCCGCAAAAATACGGAATGCACACAGACATTATCCGTATTTTGTCCGCAAAATACATACGGTGCATGAGCCCTTTTGAAATAGTAATGGACCGTTGGACTTTCTCACTCCTCTCCTGTTCTGCATCTTCTACCAAACATGTACATCTGATGAAATTTAACATAACGGGGTAATTTATTCCTTATACACAATAGTCACACAATTTGTTCTAAAATTTCCAACTTTTAAAATTTTATGCTGCTATGTTTGTCAAACAGTGAGTGGGACTTACCAGGAGGAGCGTGTCCTCTTGCAGCCTCACAAATGCATTTGAACAGGGATCAGCAACTTTCGGCACGCCTACTGTGGTGAAACTACAAGGCCTCTTTTACATGGGCGTCATGTTTGACGCCCAGATAAGAGGCGGGTGTGTTGCGGGAATATGCACGATTTTTCAGCGCGGGTGCAAACGTTTGTAATGCGTTTAGCACGCGCGTGTAAAAATCGCCATGTTTGGTACCCAGACCCGAAGCCGGATTTCATCACTGAAGTCCGGTTTCGGGTAGAGTATTCTGTAGAATTTATTATTTTCCCTTATAACATGGTTATAATATATATAAGATATTTCAGATATTCAGATATTTATGGCATATCTTGTGGATGTCCTATAAACAACCAAATGGGAGTACCCCTTAGATCTATCAGTCATGGATCGTGAATGAAAAAGCTCCAGGGTCGGGTTTTTACAGGACTTTTTTCTTGTGTGGCAATTATTACACATTCACACATAAAAGGCGTGCACTCCACCTACGATAATGTCAGATGCAGGAGGTGGAGCTCAGAAGAGAGGATGAAGGACCTGCGATGACCTCACCATCATGAGACCAGAACAGGAGGCGGAGCTCGGCAGTGCAGTAAGGTAATGAAGAAGAAGACCAGCCATACATGTGAAGAAGTATGGATTCACTGTAAGAGCTGGAAATGCTGGAATTTGTAGTCCTCCTCTTATACCTCCTGTTATTTAATATCCGAGTACATTACAAAAGGAGGTATAAGGAGAGGACTACAACTCCCAGCATGTCCAGCTTGTTATGTAATATCAGAGTACATTACAAGAGGAGGTAAAAGAGGAGAGGACTATAGCTCTCAGCATGTCCAGGCCATTATTATATAATATCAGGGTACATTACAAGAGGAGGTATAAGAGGAGAGGACTACAGCTCTCAGCATGTCCAGGCCATTATTATATAATATCAGGGTACATTACAACACCCTGGATATGCTGGGAGTTTTATACCTCATCTTATAATGTACTCTGATATTACATGCACTCGACTGTATGTGTTTTGCGCTCTGCAAATTGCGGGTCTACGGAACGGACATACTGACATTTTTTGCGGACCCACTGAAATGAATGGGTCCATACTAAATGTCCACACTGCTGGGGGCACCAGAGAAGGGGGGAAGGAGATCCTTATATGTACTTGGCACTAGAATGGCTGAGCATTATATACATACTGGCATTCTGGGGGAACATTATATATATACTGACACTATGGGGGGGAAGCATTATATATTGGAACTAGTGGGGGGCACAACAGGGGGACATTAGAGCCACTGGGAGCATTATGGTTATATTATTACTACTAGAGTACTGTAGGGGCATTATTATTATTTGACGCAATATGGAGGGCATTGCTACTAGTGGGGGCTATCTTGGGGAGTATTATCACTACTGGGGGCTGGGGCACTATTACTAATGAGGGCAGTCTGGGTGTATAGTATATTGTTTGTGGACATGGGGGAGCACAGCAGGCACAGTATTAGGAGTAGCTTCAAGAGGTTCTCTGGGTTTTTTCATATAAATGACCTATCCTTAGGATGGGTCATTAATATTAGATCGACGGGGGTCTGACACCCGGCACTCCCGACGATCAGCTGTTTGAGGAAACGCTGTGCGCACGTGCCTTCTCTCTTCCTGCTCTGCTGCTGTATGTCTATGGGACAGCAGCAGTGAACAGCACGCACCGTCTCCTCAAACAACTGATCGGCACAGGTGTCGGACTGTGTTTTTAGCACATTAATACAAGATGTGGGCCCCCTCCTTTGATTTTGCCTAGGGCCTCATCCCTATAGTGCATTGAATTTTAATGTCAGTGCTATTCTGACATTGACCAGCAGCCTGCGCCAGAGAGGCACAGCCTGCTGGAAATTACTTTAGGCTGGTCTGGGTCCTACATCATACCCCTGCCAGCCTTCACACACATCGGCACCCCCCGATCTCATTTGCGGAGTGCCGATGGGAGACAGAGGGAGTCTGCTTGCTTTGTCAGCACTTTACTTACGGCGGGCGCCATTACCCGCGGCATGTAAAGTGTTAATCAGCCTGGATCGGCACTCCTGCCGGTCCAGGCTGTTAGGACAGGGCCGCGGCTCTCATGTGAGAGCTGGGTCCCGCTCCCTGCTGCATGGGGGACCCATGCAGAACTTAGACTGGGTCGATGTAAAAAAGCGGCAGCATAGCCTAAGGCCCCTTAGTGATAGCTGTAAAAAGGCGTATGTGTGGTCACTAAGGGCTTAATACAGGGGTGCACAACCTTTTCTGTTTGGGGGCCACATTGTCAGCCTGAACCAATTCCAAGGGCCGTAAATAAAACTTAAAGGGGTATTACCAACTGAAATACTGTATTTCTGGCATATTGAACATACAGTATATACTAAAAATGTCTAGTTACAGTTATAGGACTCCCATCTAATAGAAGAATACATGAAAGATACATGTGAGAAGATATAAGACATAGACCTACATGTCTTTTACTAGATGTTTGGGGGCCGCACAGAATGGTTTTGAGGGCCGCATGTGGCCCCCCCGCATGTGGCCCCCGGGCCGCAGGTTGTGCACCCCTGGCTTAATAGAACAGTCCTATCCTTGTCCGTAATGCAGACAATAATATGACGTTCTATTTTTTTGTGGAACGAACATACGGAAATGGAATGCACACAGAGTAACTTCCGTTTTTTTTGTGACCCCATTAAAGTGGATGGTTTTGCATACGGTGCGCACAAAAAAAAAAACGGAACGCACGCGGAAAGATAATACATTTGTGTGCATGAGCCCTAATTATCATATTGTGAAAAATTGGATTGAAGAATTAATTGTTTCCATAGCAACTAAAAATAGGCCACTAAACAAACACATTTACTAATTTTCTCTACAATTAAAAAAAATAAAATAGTTTCTAGCATGTCATAGAGACGGCCATTACAGTGATGTACAGGCTACAGAAATACACTACCTAATGAATGTACATGTGTTATCCTTTGGAATACACTATAAGGCAAGTGCTCCCTCTGCTGGTAGTATTTTATATAGCTGCATGAATCATGCCCTGCATATCTGATGGCTATTTTTGTTACATTGTTTTAGAATTAATAATTATTCTTTGTATATTGAGTTATGCGCCAAGATATAGCTTTGATTTATATTATAAAGATTGAAATAATGAATCAGGAGTAAGCGAATCTACATCGAGTGCAGCGTGTTACTCTACTCTCCCCCATACATACAGAATTGGATGGATCATAAACTGCAAAGTTTAAAAAGTCTTCAAAAACAATGAATACATTCCATAGATAAGCGTCAGATCTTTCTCTATAGAAAATCCAAAAGCATACCTCCCTTAAACCTGACTGGTATTGTGGATAGAAAAGGTGTCAGTATTATTTAGCAGTATAGGGTAGTATTATTTTGGGATTAAAGTGTAGTATTACATGGGGACTATATGACTGTAATATTTGGGATCTTCAAAGGAGTATTATTTGTATACTTCATACAATTTGGGCACTATATGGTAGTACTACGTGGGTTGTATATAACATTGTATACGGTGATATTATCTTATAGATAGATATTATGTGAGCTGTATATGGCAGTATTATCTTAGCACTACTGTGTGTTGCTGGTGTTATGTAGGCTGTGTATGAAAGTATTATTTTGATATTTTAGAACAGTATGTAGGCTCTATAGGGTGGTTTCATCTTGAGACTATATAGTGGTATATGGGCTGTATATTGCAGTATTATTGCTACACTACAGTATATGCTGGCATTATGTAGAATGTATTTGAAAGTGTTATCTTGACACTATATAATGGTATGTAGGCTGGGGATTGCAGTATTATCTTGGCACTGTATGGCGGTATTATGGTATTAAATGAGCTCAAGTTATGAGAAAAACCTGTTTAGAAATTGCAAGCACTTGGCCTTGTTTACTATTTTATCCAGGGCATTATTATCTATAAACCAGACCTGCTTGGAATGGACATAGATCATTGAACTGGCAAGTTCTCATTTCTGCAGACGATCTGAGAAACTAACTGTATCAGATCACAGACTGGCCATGGACCTGTAAACAGAGACATATCTGTCATGGTTTAGCAGTTCTAATTAGTACTCAAAACTTTATTCACTTTATGTAAGGCCTATTGCACACGACTGTATGGCTTTTTCAGTGTTTTGCCGTCCGTTTTTCATGGATCTGTTGTTCCATTTTTTGTTTCAGTAGAGTTTCCGTTTCCGCATGGTTTCCATATGTGATCCGTTTTCTTGCGAATCGCAAACGGAAATGGCAGCATGGCATATACAGTATACAGTAATTACATTGAAAAATTGGGCTGGTCAGAAAATTTTCAACAGATGGTTCCCCAAAAATGGAATGGATACGGAAGACATACGGTTGCATTCCGTATCTGTTCCATTTTTTTTACAGTCCCATTCACTTAAATGGAGCCACGGATCGTGATTTGCGGGCAATAATAGGACATTTTCTATCTTTGAACGGAACGGAAAAATGGAAACGGAAGGCATACGGAGTACATTCCGTTATTTTTTTGCGGACCCATTGAAATTAATTGCTCCGTATAAGGACTTTATACGGAACGCAAAGAAGGAACGTAGACGGAAAAGAAAAACGTTCGTGTGCAAGAGGCCTAAAGGGTTTCAGGTGTTCTGTTTTTATTCAGCTGCTTTGATGAAATAAGAATATTATGACTGGAAATATCCGAATCATATCAAAGATCATACTGTACATCTACATTGTGCTAATAAATAGAAGATCCCATGAAGGAACACAAACCTTGGCATCATGTCTAAGGTCATTGGTGAAAACCATCCATCACAGAGGATCAATCAACATTTACCTTGAAGCCGAGGAAGTATGATTGGAATTCCGGATTGGCTCTTGTGAAACACAGCTGACGTTAGCAGAGGAGGACTATGGCCGGGGAGATTCCTCTGTGGAGACCACACACACAGAAATGTACTTTTCTTATTACAGCTAATGTTTGAGAGCAGATTGACTGCCAAGAGGACCCTGCTGTACAATAGTTATGATGGAGTCACAAAAATTATAAATATATAGCAGTGGTGCCTAACATGCTGCCCTCCAACTCTTGTGCAACTACAACACCCAGCAGGTTCTGACAGTTTCTTTGTCACATTGCTGAATTTAAAGGCTACTGACCACCTTGGGGCATTTTTTATCATTGCATTCTACTGAATTGGTTTTTAAATAATTTTATCAATTGGTCTTTATTAAAAATGTTCAACAGTTTTTCCTCTACAGATTCCACTACATCTACAGACTATTACTCTGTGCCTCACACTGAATCTTTCAGAGAATTGTGCTAATGGCTCAATCTGTAGTCCTTATTTCTGAACTCCTAACAGCTCATAAACACTCATAAAGCTAAATTCTTACCAAATGTTATGTCGGTGGCCCATGCCACGGGTGCCACATTGTTCGCAAAGCTGGCCCCTCTGCTTCTTGGGCCAGTCTCTAGGGAATGCATGCATGCTCTCTGCTGGGTAATTAAGGCACCCTCCCCCTAGAGGACGGTGCTTGAGCTTTAGGTTACTTGCTTGTTAGTCCCTAGTAAAGTGTGCTGTTCTGTTTGTCTGCCTTTGTACCTACTTCTGCCTGGTTAGCAATTCTGACTCTCCTCTGCCTGACCTGACTTTAATCTTTTTACCGAATTGACCATTTGCTGCATGCCCTGACCTCGGACTAGTTTCACGGATTCGCATGAACTCTGCCTGCCCTGACCTCAGCTTGTTCACTGACTACAGGTATTGCCAGTACTTCGCACCAGTGTCTCTGGCCCCAGTGGATCAGCTTTCAACCACACCGGGACTATTCCAAGAGATGACGGTCTGGTGGCTCTCTGCAGCGGAGTCTAAAGCTTTGTACAGGGGTTAAAGGGTGAATACAGAGTGACTGCCTAGATAACGTCCTTAGGTCTAACCAGTTGGTTGGCACAGTGGTTCTACACCAACTACCCGTAACACCAAACCGATAAGAATATAGCTGAACTGAGTGTTTATAAGCTGTCAAGAAAGCACAGATAAGGGCTGCAGATCACATCAAAGCAGCTTTATGGGGGATTCAGTGTGAGGCAGAGAGCAATAGTCTGTAGATGTAGTAAAATCTGTAGACGAAAAACTGTTAAAAATGCTGATAAAGGCTTATTGAAAAAAAAATACGATTTTTAGCCCAAAATGAGCAAATTGCAATGGTAAAAAATTGCCCCAAAAGGCATCCATAGCCTTTAAGTTGGTGACATTCAATCCTTTCTAAGGCCATGCACAATCCAAGTAAATTGAGAAATAATCATAGCTAACCACACAATGCTGCTAAACTGACAGGCTCAGGGATTCTTTGTTAGACGTGGAAGTACATACCGGTACTTTCTCCTTTCTTTTTGGAAATGACCCCATGCCTTTCTACCTTCCACTGAGACCAAATGCATGCAACAGCAGATATATCTTGTCATCAGAGAAGGCCAACGTGGCATTGGGCTCACACAATACTGTCGTAGAAGGGACGCAAGCACATAAACATAAGACAGTGGACTCATCATGCCCTACTGCTCCTGTGTATGCACAGAGATATGAACTGTGGCATGTCCATCTGATGCCATATTGCCGTATTGCTTCTAAGGGAGAGTAGCTTTCCCTTATATATGTTATAATACACATCGCCTGCTCTGAATGTGAATGGTTGACCATGTAATACAATGCAGTGCCACGTCTGCTAGGGCAGAGGCAGCTAATTGCAGTGGCTCTGTGCTTTGACTAATAGAAGGGGATGCTATGTGGGGACCACCTCTGTGATATCCATATGCTCAGAGAGATAGACAAATAGATATCAGCTAGATAAAAAAAAAATAGATAGATATATAGATTGATGTACAAATAGAAAGATAGCAATGAAATTCTTTGGCACTCTCAGGAAATGTTCAATAGTAGTGTCCTTTATTCACTTTTCCTGGGAGTGCTGTGGAATTTCTTTGCTATTTGTTGGAAGCTTGATTACGTCCGCAGACGCTGAAACACATTGTTTATCTTATATTCGGCAGTGCTGCTTTGTTTTTTTCTTTTTTATATAGATATGAAATAAAGGATAGATAGAACACGTAGATAGATAGATAGATAGATAGATAGATAGATAGATAGATAGATAGATAGACTGTCATGGTTACTGAGGTCATAATCCTAGGAAGTGTACTGAGAAATAGGAGTGACCTGAGAGTTACCAATCACTTGTGAAGTGTGCGCTGTATTACCTTGTGGAAAGACTTTGTTTCCTTTCTCGATGAATCCCTTGGTCAGTTTGCCAAGCCCTCTCAGCAAGCACACGTCTAGATTTTCCGCCTGCATTTTACATCACCCATCAATCCATGTCTCTAAAGTGCAGTAAAATCCCATGTTGACACTAGGCAGATGATGTACGGAGGCATTCATTACAATGATGGGACCAGACCTGCTCTGCTATTTTGTTCTCTGAAGTCTTGGCCAGAAGCAATGAGCAGAGGGTCTGTGTTCTAGGTAGAGAGGATTAGGAAGCTGCTCTTTGAAGTGTTAGTAGCCAATATATACAGGTGTATCCTTTCCTGGAGTTATGGTTTTGCTGCCCGTTTCGTAGGATATTGTCGAGAATGTGCTCCTTTCACTTTATTCATTAGACTTTAATCCAATTCCAAAAAAGTCTGCATACAAATAAACAGTTGCCGCTGTCATCATCTTCCAGCATGTAATTAGTTGTGTGCAGATTTGTATGTGAAGGCTTTTGTCCCCCAAGTGTTTCAACCTTTTCTGTCTGCAAAAAAGTATATGGATAAAGCTCTATTTTCCTGGCAGGGTGGCACAGTCACCCACTACCATACATCTTACTGTAGCGGAGTTCCTCATTTTGGAGATCTGTTCCAGCCTTTTTTGCAGTTTTGCAGTGTACCATGATAGCCTTTAAAGGGAACCTGTCACCTCCAAAAGCCGACCCAAACTGCCAGCAGTACCTTCAAGTAGCCTGCAGTGAGTTTCTAATGATGTATTCTTTACTGAATTCAGATGAGGCAAAAGTATGAAAAACGATCTTTTATCCTCCGTCCGCGCTATTTTCCATTCAGGCTTGAAGTCATGGGGGCAGCGGCCTCCTTGCTTCAAGTCGCGGTAAGCATGCCCCCTTCCCTGCCCCTTCGCTGTGACTGACAGCCAGCTGTTCAGTAAAGCTAGCCAACTGCCGGGCATAAGTGCTGTCAGTCACAGTGAAGGGGCAGGGAAGGGGGCGTGCTTACCGTGACTTGAAGCAAGGAGGCCGCTGCCCCCATGACTTAAAGCCTGAATGGAAAATAGCGCAGACGGAGGATAAAAGATCGTTTTTCATACTTTTGCCTCATCTGAATTCAGTAAGAAATACATCATTAGAAACTCACTGCCGGCTACTTGAAGGTACTGCTGGCAGGCTTTTGGAGGTGACAGGTTCCCTTTAAGAGCAGAGATGTGAGGTCAATAGATCCCCTGGACATCTTGTTCGTAGCCCAATTTAGTGCAAACACCTTCTGATGGTTTGTGCAGATGCTGTTTGCCGCCCTAGGCCTGGGATGTGAAGTTCGATTTCACTTGCAGCACAGAATGGACCACTATGCATCATTCTTCTGATCAGACAATCAATACGTGCAGAGGTTTGCCTCTGTGCACCTCTTGCTGTCATTCCAGTTCATTGTTGTTCTGGCAGCCACCAAGACACGTAACTTTGAACACTGCTATCTCGGTGATCTACTGGAGTGATAAACCAAGCTCTCTTAGTTTAAGGATTCTGTCCCTCTCAGTTTGAGACAATTGGTGATAACTGGCAGGTTGATGAACAGGAGGCATCGCACAATCATCCCACAACTCGATCCGATTTTTTAGATTTCATGTGGCTTAAAAACATGGTTCTTCTCACACACCTTCTCACATGCCACAGATTGGAACTACAGTAGGTGCTTGAAAATTTGATCCTCTGCAGATCTTAGCGGCACCCGCTCCTTCTTCGATTGACATAACCTTACTGCTTGCCCTTCTTGGTGTTACAATTTCAATGTTGAGGACTAAATATAACTGGGATGCATGGCAATACATACACTTTCATTTCATAGTTAGAATTGCAATCTCCTTTTCATGAGCATTACATTTTACATGCAGTACCACGAACAATCAGTTGGTGTGCTGTGAAAATTATTATGTCAGCACTTTCATTGAGACCCTCGCTTTACGGGATTTTAATGTGCCATCTATTGGCAGAAAAATGTTCTGCCCTGCAAAGCAAAATATGGCGCTGTGCTTGTGCTATGTAAATGAAAGTCTCCTGGGTTAGAAGACATATTGATGAATCCCACTTCTGCAGCACTTTTGATGGATGACTGGGGCTCTAATAAAGTTCATCCGTTGTACACCCCTAGCTACAAAAAGGGCTGGACCTTTTGAAGGATTACACCAATACAATAAAGTAGCTGGTCTAAAATATGCTGGTAATGTGCTTCATATGTATAGGGAAATAATAAAACAAGCGTACATAGAATGTTCAGAATGTTATATCTTGATATAGTTATTAGGTTTTATTGCTTGGCTGTGTCAGAAATGCGATAAATTATAATGTTTGCGCAGACAGGTCAGGAAGAATACATCAGGAATGTGTTACCAACATAGTGTTTGCTCACTTGGTGATAACATAGAGCATTCCATTGTTATAAGATTATCTTCGTGTCAGAGGTTCCCTTTGAGTCACATGCCATTAGAGAGTCAAACACTGTAAAAATAAACCATTGAGAATGTGCACAGAAGGCATACCGACTCATGTCCCGTTTAATAAAACGCCACATTATATGAAACACGTTAAAGGGAATCTGTCACCAGGTTTTAGCATATTAAGCTGTCACCATTGCCATGTACAATAAACTGCCTTCTTTCCTGCTGTGGTCTTCTTTTTTCATTTCATGGTGTCATTTTGATATAAAAGCGCTTTTTATGTTATGCTAATGAACCTCCAAGGTGCCCAGAGGGGCGTTATTCTTCTTCTCTTGAGCCCAGTAACGCCCCCCCTGCAGTGCACAGCCCGCCTTAATTTCCAGCCTAAGCATGCCTCCTCATCAAGAAATATCCTCCCACAGCCGAGCAGTGGCGGATCCAGGGGGGGGGGGGGGGCAACGGGGCAATTGCCCCCCCTGATATTGTGGCAGGCTGGCAGCACCGGCGGCAGTGACAGGAGATGAACGCTTCCACTGTGGAAGCGTTCATCTCCATAGCGATCTGTGTCGCCGTCCTCTGGACAGCGATACAGATCGCTGTGCAGTGCGGCAGGGGAGGGAGAGGCGTCTCCCTCCCCTGCTCCTCTGATAGACTGCCGGCCTCGTGCCGACAGCCTATCAGAGCGGTTCAGGCGGCGCCATCGCGCCGTCATCGCGCCGCCTGAGCAGAGGACAGAACGGGACACAGGCCGGAAGAGGCCTGCATCCAGCGCTGCAAGGAGGTAAGTAGGGAGGGAGGGGGAAAAGAAGCCTGCACATGATTTTGGGGGGTGGAAGGAGCCTGCACATGATTTTGGGGGAGGGGGGAAGGAGCCTGCACATGATTTTGGGGGAGGGGAGGGAAGGAGCCTGCACATGATTTTGGGGGGAGCCTGCACATGATTTTGGGGGAGGGAAGGAGCCTGCACATGATTTTGGGGGAGGGGGAAGGAGGCTGCACATGATTTTGGGGGAGGGGGGAAGGAGCCTGCACATGATTTTGGGGGAGGGAGGGAAGGAGCCTGCACATGATTTTGGGGGGAGCCTGCACATGATTTTGGGGGGAGCCTGCACATGATTTTGGGGTGAGGGGAAGGAGCCTGCACATGATTTTGGGGGGAGGGGGGGGGGAAGGAGCCTGCACATGATTTTGGGGGGAGCCTGCACATGATTTTGGGGGGAGGGGAAGGAGCCTGCACATGATTTTGGGGGAGGGGAGGAGCCTGCACATGATTTTGGGGGAGGAGCCTGCACATGATTTGGGGGCTGGGGAAAGGAGCCTGCAAATAATTTTGGGGGAAGGGGATGGGTGGGGAAAGGAGCCTGCACATGATTGGGGGGGACATGATGGGGGAGAGAGGAGACTCCGGGGGGCACTATGGGGACATTACTGATGTATTTTATATGGGGGTAGTAGGATAATTTGTCCAGAATATGGGAGGATGATGGAAAAGTAGTAACTGAGATTTATTTTGTTGTCAAACTGCAGAGACGAAACCTGTCGGTCTGGTCTGAAGGTCTGAAAGGAGAAGATGAGGAAAGAGAACATCTACATCACAGGAGACGTCACTGGATGGAAGAGGTAAGTGGGGCTGTTTGTCTGTAGTGATGGGAGCTGGGGCGTATCAATCGCCCAAAGTGCCCCTCCCGAGACCAGGCTCTGGATCCGCCAGTGCAGCCGAGGTGAACGGCGCTGCCCCCTCCGCTATGTCATGTAATACATTCCAGATACGCCCTTGCTTCTTCCTTTCGGCCACCGGAAATCTCGCGCAGGCGCAGTACTGCCGACCACCTGCGCCTGTGCGATCATAAAGCTCCTGAGGCAACAGCGATCAGATTACGTCACTAGGCTCGGCGCATGCCCAGTGACACTTTTGAGGCTGTTGCCCTCAGGAGCTTTACGATCGCACAGGTCAGGCAGTCGGCGGTACTGCGCCTGCGTGAGGTTTCCGGCGGCCGAAAGGAAGAAGCAAGGGGCATATCCGGAATGTATTAGATGATGTAGCGGAGGGGGCAGAACCGTTCACCTCAGCTGTGGGAGGATATTTCTTGATGAGGAGGTGTGCTTGTGCTGGAAATTAAGGCGGGCTGGGTGCTGCAGGGGGGCGTTACTGGGCTCAAGAGAAGAAGAATAACGCCCCTCTGGGCACCTTGGAGGTTCATTTGCATAACACAAAAAGTGCTTTTTTTATCAATATGACACCATGAAGCGAAAAAAGAAGACCACAGCAGGAAAGAAGGCAGTTTATTGTACATGGCAATAGTGACAGCTTAATATGCAAAATCCTGGTGACAGATTCCCTTTAAAGTCCATCTGTCAGCAGATCTGTCCCTATGACACTGGCTGACCTGTTACATGTGCGCTTGGCAGCTGAAGGCATCTGTGTTGGTTCCATGTTCATATGTGTCCGCATTGCTGAGAAAAATTATATTTTAATATATGCAAATGCAGCCCACTCTTCACCTTGATTGACAGGGCTAGGTGTGATGATGTTTTTACTACCTGGCCCTATCAATCAAACTGGGGAGGGTGTGGCAGTTGCAGAGAGAGCAGAGCCTCTAGGTGTAATGGTAACGCCCCCGTTGCTCCTAGAGACTCATTTGCATATGTTAAAACATCATTTTTCTCAGCAATGCGGGCACATATGAAGATGAAACCAACACAGATGTCTTCAGCTGCCAAGCACACATGTAACAGGTCAGCCGGTGTCATAGGTTTAAATCTCTGACGGAGGCCCTTTAAAGAAGCACTCTGAGGATTTCTTTGCCTTGTAAATCAGAGACTAGTAGTATAATAACACAATTGCCCAAGCATTCCGTATTCTTACCACTATTTTATGAATTTCACCATGTTTGGGTCTTCTTTTTCCTCTTCTTTGGTTTTTCCTGCTCTTGTGTTCTGAGTCCCAACGAGACCACATCAAAAGTGCATCAGAAAAATTGCAATGCAGTTTTGATGTGTTTGCCAATGTAGTTGCATTTTTTACAAGTAAAACACATTTATTTAACATGTTTCACCTGTAAAAAACGCACTTTTTCTGGTGCAGTTTTGATACCATTTCAACCTCAACCGCTTCATGTGAACTTATCTTAAAGGGGTTGACTCACTTCAGCAAGTGTCATTTATCATGTAGAGAAAGTTAATACAAGGCACTTACTAATGTATTGCTATTATCCATATTGCCTCCTTTACTGTCGGATCCGGGGGGCAAATCCCCTCCCTGAGAATGTGGGCATTGTGGAAGTGTTCATCTCCATAGTAATCTGTATCGCCATCCTCAGGACAGCAATACAGATGGCTGTGCTGTGGTGGGGCAGGGGAGGGAAAGGTGTCTCCCTTCCCTATTCCTCTGATAGGCTGCCGGCACAAGGCCCGGCCCAATCAGAGGTTGGTGCAGGCGGCGCGATGACATCATTGCGCCGCCTGAGCCGTACAGCGTGGGACACAGGCCGGAATAGGTCTGCATCGTATCGCTGCCATGGAGGTAAGCATAAGTGTTCATTTATTTTTATATGGGACAATGTTACTGGCACATGATTGGGGGGGGGGCATGGAGAGGCACTTGTTACTGGCACATGATGGGGAACTTGTTACTGGCACATGATTGGGGGGCATGGAGAGGCACTTGTTACTGGGACATGATGGGGGGGAGGCACTTGTTACTGGCACATGATTGGGGGGGCATGGAGAGGCACTTGTTACTGGCACATGATTGGGGGGCATCTATGGGGGGACCTCTTACTGGCACATTATTGGGGGGCATCTACTGAGGCCACAAATAAGTTTTTTTTTTATATGGGGTAAGGGGGGAGTGGAACACTATGGGGGCTTCTACTGAAGCCACAAAAAAGGGGTATTTTATATGGGGGCTCTGTTTGGTACTAGTATTATCAGGGGGTTTATCTGTTTCTGCAGTATAGTATTGGGGAGCACAGTGGCACAGTATTGGGGGTAGTAGGATGATTTGTCCAGAAGATGAGAGGATGATGGAAAAGTAGTAAACTAAGATTTTCTTTTTTTGTCAAACCGCAGAGACGAAAAATGTCGGAAAAATGGTGGTCTGGTCTAAAGGTCTGAAAGGAGAAGATGAGAATAGAGAAAATCTACATCAATGTAGACGTCACTGGATGTACGAGGTATGTGGGGCTGTATTACCCTGTATCTCTGTAGTGATAGGAGCAGGGGCGTAACGATCGCCGGAAGTGCCACTCCCGAGACCAGGCTTTGGATCCGCCACTGGGCTAGACTAATTTTTCCATCACATTATACACTGCTTGTTTCCATAGTTATGACCACCCTGCAATCCAGCATCGGTGGTCATGCTTGCACACTATAGGAAAAAGAGCTGGTCTATGTGTGTTCCTATGGTCAGAGAGGCCAGTGCTTTTTTTCTATGGTGTGCAAGCACGGCCACTGCTGCTGGATTGCAGGGTGGTCGTAACCATGGAAACGAGCTGTGTATAAGGTGATGGAAAAATGAATCCAGCCAGCGGAGGAAGCAATATGGACAATCACAATACATTAGTAAGTGCCTTGTATTAACTTTTTCTACATGATAAATGCCATTTGCTGAAGTGAGACAACCCCTTTAAGGCTTATAGGTTTTTTTCTCCTAAACTGTAGCCACATTGTCACAAGTGCGTATACGCTCAGCCAACTGTAACATTACATCACTAACTCAGACACGGTCAGACTTGACTGAACTGTTCCCTAATGTACTGTACATAAGCACTAGAGTAAGCAGGGCCGGGTTCCTGTCTGATATTTATCTTCAGATCCAGACAGGAGGCATCAGCCCAATGATTGCAACCGCTGCTGTGCGTTGTGCTTTAACACTTTCAGTGCCATCAGAGAAGATCAAAACATTTTGCTCTAGGCATTTGAAGAATTCTGAAGAAATATATTTTAGAACCATGTAATGTGTCTAGATATTGTGTCTGTCCTACATGATGAACTAATAGTCTCCTCACATCTAGAACTATGCCGGGGGACATATTTTCTTGCTGCTTTCCGACTTGTAGAATACCTGAAGAATCTGTTTCTATTCTGCACTGAACACATCAGCTAAGAATGAGGATGTTTACAATTCTTCATAGGACAGAATATTAAAGGATTTTTCCAAGCTTAAAAAATTAAAAAGTACCTATATGTGCGTGAAAACTCACTAGATGATTGATTCCACCATGGTAAAGAAGTATCGGCAATTACTTTTAATTATCATCAGCTTGTTCTGTACTAGTGTTGAGTGAAGCAAAGCATTTAAAGGGAATTCAAGTCTGAAGTTAAGGAAATCTTTGATTCGCAATGAATCTGAATTTCCTCGCTCTTCGTGGTAACATATCAGTTTTTCCTAAAATGCGGCTGCGCGTGTTACAAAGTGAAAGTAAGTACACCAGGAACGCAAAATAACCCATAATGCAGCCCAGTCTGCAGATAGCCATCCCCTGTGATTTCACAGCCCTATAAAACCCTCATCCGGCGTTGTGAGCTGAGTATAGGGAGAGACACATGGCTGGACTTGCCATAGACCCAACAGGTAAGATTCCCAGTGAGCCGATGTCCAGAGGGACACCAAAGCCCTCTTCTTGGCCACCAGCCAGATACATAAAGATCGGATGTTCTCAGCGTTAATTAAGGTAGAAGCATCAGGCACTTATGCACCTGGTCAGCGGCCACAGGTGCCCTCCTGATTTCAGCTGTATGACAATCCTCAGGACAATAACATGGTTTCAGATATTGTGGTATTTGGTTTTGCCAAGGCAGTATTTTGTGCTGAACTATGGTACTGCTGGCCCCGCCTACTTCTGTTGTCCTGCCTTCTGTCAATTTGGACCCAAATACATGGGGACACTTTTATTTTTTTTCCAGGGCCACTTTAATTTCCCAGTCCACCCCTGGAGAGACGCGGTAAGCACTCATGCGCTAGGGACAGTGTTGCTGAAAATGATTAATAGAAGAATATTGGAGAGGGAGACTGCAGGGAGAGTGCAGGAAGATCGTAGGGAGAGTGCTGGGAGACTTATTCTGCAGCAGTTTTATTTATTTATTCCAAATCAGCTGTAAACTAAGATTTGTAATTCAATACCAATAAGATGGATCCCTTTATTGTTCTGGTGTTAGCATGCCAACCAATACCATCCAGTCTGCACCCCTGGGGGGTAGGTCTTAATGATGACCATCCTCATTTTTTGCTGGCTTTACTTCTTCCAAATCATCCTTCAAAGTCTCCATGTCCTAGAAAAGTAAGCAAGATGCAGAGAGAGGAGGAGCTGGATGTTTCTGATGACATATTTTTATCAATATTAGATGATGTGGAAAAGGAGGAAAAGCAGAAGGCAGATTCTCTTCAAACAGCTGATTGGCGGGGTGCCAAATATCAGACCCCGACAATCTGATATTAATGCCTTCACGCCTGGCCCTGACTTTCTCTAGTCTTTCGTCTTTGCTGTGCTCTTCCAGTACAGAGGAAAACTGCCAGGAAGCCTCTATCCTGTACTGCATCCATATCAGGTACTGAAGCGAACGGCAAAGGTACAAGACTAGGAGAAATCAAGTTGACCCTGACAAAGTGCAGGGGCATAGCAGCAGCGAAAGTGGAGCCTCCAGGAGTATATAGTAACACCCCTATTACTCCTAGAGGCTCATTTACATATATTAAACATTCTGATTTCTAATAAATAAAGCCACAGATGGGGATGGGACAAAGACTGCTAGCTTCTGCTGATCTGTGCACATGTAGCAGGTCAGCCTCTCTCACTACAATAGTTTGGTGACAGAATGTCACTCTTCGGTGTGAGGGTAAGGAAAGGGGTGAGGGTAAAAGGCCTGGAAACTAGGGTAAGGAGCCGGTCACCTCCTAGAAAAACCCTAATCAAAGTCCTGACTGACTGCAAGTATGAACTGACCCCAGAGGTAGGTGAGTTCATACACAGGAACCTAAAGTTCTAACTCACCCTATCGGACCCTGGTACTAATGTCAGGACAAGAGACAACCTGTTCCTCCAAACGGTAGGAGGAAAAGGAGTCTCCCTCAGGCCTAAACATAAATGACCGGGAAAAGATACACTTAACTTCAAATGGCTATAGAAGCACAGGAACTTCGCGGAGATCCCAACACCAGCAATGCACAATAAGACTAAAGCTAAAGCTATAAACCGCACAGCATGGTGGGAGAAGCCACAATAAATAGGGAAGGTTAAATGACCACATAAGCAATACCTGAGGCAAGGGGTGTAGCCATTACCAGAAACAACACAGACACAAATTGATCCACAAGGAACCTGTCAGATCAAACCACGTGTTGCCAGGCTCACTGATCTCCTGGTACCTGTCACAGGAACGTCCGTAACACAGAAGCTCTTTAAGGGGTAGAGATCAAGCGATGTAGTTCCTTATAGCAAAGGCTCTGGAGCCCCAACTGCTGGCTCAACTCCGACATCATGTTGAAACAGTCCTGCTTACTGACAGTAAAATCACTGAAGTACAGAAAATGTGTGTGGACTTTTCTTTCTGAAGAAACATCTTCCTTCATAAGGGAATGGGACTGCCTCCCCACTTCAGCTTTACATACATCCGCAGTGGGTACTAGGTACAATTGGACTGATAATGCACTACTGTCTTAATGACAGGTGATTTTACATGGCAACAGTATTCTAAAATCTGAGATATAAAAATAACCAAATCCTATAAAGATACTCTTAAAGGGGAAGTGTTCACCCAGCTTCTCTAAATTCAGATAGTCCAAAACTGATATTGATGGTGGTATATTCATAGTTATATGTTCAGAATGCCCATAGTTAAATTTCACAATTTAATGTACAATCTAACAGCATGGCCAAGCCATACCCACCTAATGTATCAGATGACCACACAATTGTATCGTAAAATATATATTTATACATTATATTTGTGTGTATAAAAATGTCTCATTGCCATATATGCTGTAAACCCCCATTCAGTATATGTTGGGTATATCTTATTTATTTACTTTATGGACCGTGTTATAATGGGATATATTTTTTTGGAGCCTACGGGTAACAGATACATTGGCATATTTGGAGATGTACATAGGATCTGATGGACATGAGAAAACAAGAAATGCCAAAAGCCCCTAAAGTGGGTATATAATTAGGGACTAATCTTTGGGAATGTATTTTTCCCAAAATGTGTTCTTTATGCTAGTAAAATTTTTTTTTAAAACATTTCTAATGGAATCTTATAAAGAGGATATTCTTGGAAATGAAGAAATAGATGTATCAGGACCTCTGCAGCCAATACAGGATCCTGCATCCATATGTGTCAACATGCCATAGAGCAGGCATCCTCAAACTGCAGCCCTCCAGCTGTTGCAAAACTACAACTCCCAGCATGCCCAAACAGCCTACAGGTATCATCCTACAGCAGGGCAGTGTGGGAGTTGTAGTTTTACAACAGCTGGAGGGCCGCAGTTTGAGGATGCCTGCCATAGAGGATGCCAGAAATACAGGAACAGACTGGGGACAATGGAAACATTGGCACTGCGGAGAAGCAGATTACTATAGTATTTTTTTTTTTTTTGTTTAGCTGTGGAAATTACCTCTAGTTTTTTTCAACTTCTGATAATACCAAATGATAACCCTGCTTTCATCTGTTGAAACTACATCAGCTGGTAATGCAGCAGTAAAACCACATAAAAAAAAAAGTGGTCAGAATTTTTTTTTCGGGTGGCCCCAAAACTACATAAAATGTGCAGTGTGAAAACCTAGCCTACTCACTTCTGACAAGGTTTTTTTGTTGACCTATTTTTCCCAGCCCAACAGAAAACTCTTATGGTGTCACTTGATCAACAGAAAATGACTTTTTTTTTGCAAAGAAAAATCCATAAGTTTGGCCAAGAAGCCCGGACCGTTCATTTGTCCGTCTCTAGCCAAACACAATGTTATGTATGTTAAAGAAAGGCATTCTGATTTTAGGAAAAAGTAGATTTTCCCACAGTGCTCAGCTTGACAACCCACTTCTAATGCCAAATAAGAGCCAATTGTTTTTTATATGGTTAGGGGAATCCATACATTTTCATTTTCCTCTACCAAGGCAAAATAATTTTTTTTATAAATCTTTCTTACATTACTCAAAAACTCGGAATTTCTTACTATCCATTGGATTAAAATGAATGTGTTCTAAGTAAGGACAGGAAATCAACATCATGGCAGGTGTCATCTCTCTTCTAATAACTGGTCGTGAGTTAACTCATCTTGACACTAATGCAAAAAGTTGGATTAGTAGGGCTATCAGATAATCCCACTGACTGAGTACAGGTAGGCTGGTTATCTTGAAACTAATCATCCGTATGAGATAGCAACTCCACAGTTCTTGACAGAGGACAATTTTATGGATTTCTCATTTCCATCATTATCAGAAGCCATGGTTGTCACATCCTCTACAACAGTGTTTCCCAACCAGTGTGCCTCCAGCTGTTACAAAACTACAACTCCCAGCATGCCCGCACAGCCAAAGGCCGGCGCGTCCTATAAGCCGGCTAAGCAGCCGCGTAGAGCGACTCTTGGGAAGGGGCGTCGCCAGGAGCGCCGGCTCCCCCTCATGGGGAGAGAGAATGACAAGAGGGACAAAGAGAATGACAAGAGGAGGGGAGAATGACATGGGGGGGGAAGAATGACAAGAGGGGGGAGAGAATGACAAGAAGGGGAGAGAGAATGACATGGGGGGAAGAGAATGACAAGGTGGGGAGAGAGAGAACTGGCGTTAGTTAAAGGGGTTCTGCAGTTTATTTAAACTGATGATCTATCCGCTGGATAGATCATCAGCATCTGATCGGCAGGGGTCCGACACCTGGGACCTCCGCCGATCAGTTGTTTGAGAAGGCAGCGGCACTGGCAGTAGCACCTCGGCCTTTTTGCTGTTTACCGCAGGCGCAGTGACGTCACGACTAGTATGACTGGCCTTGGCGGGGTTAAGCTCTGTTCACTTGAATGAAGCTTAGCCCCACCCAGGCCAGTGATACTAGTCGTGATGTCACTGCGCCTGCGGTAAACAGCGAGAAGGCCGAGGCGCTACTGCCAGTGCTGCTGCCTCCTCAAACAGCTTATCCGCGGGGTTCCCGGGTGTCGGACTCCTGCCGATCAGATGCTGATGATCAAACTGCAGAACCCCTTTAATATGGCAGATCATATGGGTGGAGCATTGTGATGTCACATGGGGGGGGGGGGGCGGCAAACTTTTCTTTTGCCTAGGGCGGCAAAAATCCTTGCACCAGCCCTGGCTGGGAGTTGTAGATTTGCAACGTCTGGAGGCACACTGGTTGGGAAACACTGCTCCATAATTACTTTAGGTTGTCTTTTGAGATGCCTCTTTGGTAAGATTTCTCATTTTTATAAAAAAAAAAATCATTGTTGACTCCATTGTCATCCATTTTTGCACAAGAGAGGTCTTTATTCCTGAAAAGTCAAAACCATTTGATACATAAGCGTGGTCAAAATTAGTAATGTTTTTTATGAACTGAGGATCCAGAGATCTCATTGTATTTTGCTTCAGTATTGTATGAAATTCCACACAATATGAAAACTCAGCCATGGACTGATTGGCATTCAGCAGAAATAACATGTGCCACAACAGAACCGTATAAATCATGGTCATTTGTTGATGCGGGTTCTTCCTCTATACCACCATAACTACTTCAGTGAAAATACTGTTTTAAAGATCTACACTACCTGTATCATATAGGTTATTTGTTGCAGAACTACTGGTAGGGGAAAAAACTGCTAGTAAATCATTTTTCAACATCTTTCTGTAACCTTTATAAATATAACATGCTTCTTCAAAATGTAGAGGACTCATCCTAGTTTTTTTTGTATACCATATCATCAATATTATTGGGTATAATGGCCAATTTGTAGAAGCAAAAATGTTCTTATTTGATCCAATGAAAAACTGTAACGAATAAAACCAAGATTCTTTTATTTTCCAGTACACACAAACCCATGTACTACACACAATGGCATAGTGAAAACTGTTTATAAACACATACAAAATCTATGAAAGTCATCAATAAGCCATGAAACTATTGTGTTTTTCGGACTAAAAGACACAATTTTTTCACCCAAAAGCAGGGTGGAAATGGCAATGCATCTTAGGGCTTATTCACATGGCCGTAAGTGGGCCGTTCTTTGCTTTGGGGACCGCAATTTGCAACCTTCGTACAGCCGCCGGGATGAATCCAGACCCATTCAACTTGAATAGGTCTGCATTCGTCCATTCCGCACAAAGATAGAGGAAGTTGTATCTTTTTGCAGAACGGAAGTACGGAACAGAACCCCACGGAAGCACTCCGTAGTGCTTCCGTAGTGTTCTGTTCCGTAATTCTGTTCCGCATCACCGGATTTGTGGACCCATTGAAGTGAATGGGTCCGCATCCGTGATGTGGTATGCACACGGAACGGTGCCCATATATTGCGGATCTGCAAATGTGGTCCGCAATACAGCAACGGGCCGCAGACGTTCGTGTGCATGAGCCCTTATAGTGCAAATGCTAATGACCGCTTTCATTATGGAAATGGTCATCAGCATACAGGAGGCACAGGGAGCAGTGAGGGAAGTGCTGCACTGGCTGTACTCACCGATCCCTGGTCTTCTTCCGGGCATTAACTGCATACAGCGTCTGTAGTGTACATAGGCGCGCACCATGGCCTGACGCTGTGTGTTGTCAGGTCACAGTGCAGTGCTGTTCTGCAGAAGACCAGCCAGCTTTGACTGTCAGTGCGGTCCAGAGTAGTAGAGGTAAGTTCATGTATTTATTTTTTTGCCTAATAGAGCTTGTGGATCTGATCTTAAAGTGTAACTGTCATTTATTTTTTTTGCTAGTTTATTAGAGCTAGGCATGTATACCTGAGTTAGTCTGTCAATGATTGTCAAAAAGATCTGTAATTACCTAATAATAACAGCTTTCATTATTGTCCCCTGATCCTTTCCACTGCTCCCTTAACAGACCATTGCTATGGCTTGTCTGTCTTCCTTTTAGTATAAACAGAAGACAGAGGGGCGGTCCTCCACACTGCATGGCTGCATTAGGCTTCAGAGTGAGGAGGCGTGTCTCTCAGTAATCCAATCTGATTGGCTGGCAGGGAGCTGCTGGCTACAGCAAGGGTGTATGTGAAGTGAGGGAAAGCAGTTTTGCCCTCAGAGAACTGGCAGAGGAGCCATCTTGAGAAGGTCCTCATATTGTAAATGTTTAAACAGCTGTAACTAAGGGAAAAACTGAAGGAAAACAGTGGTATGTGAAGAAACTAAAGATTACTTTATTAATAATGCTGCTGCAGCAGTAATATATGCTAAATTTTTTTGATGAAAACATGACAGTTACCCTTTATGTCTGAGGAGGAATGGGGGTCTAAAGCAAAGGTCTGATAGGAGTCTGATCTGAGGTCTGAGGACGAATGGGGGTATAATGGAGGTCTGATTGGATGTCTGAAGACGAATCAGGGTGTGATCTGAGGTCTGAGGAGGAATGGGTATCTGATGTCTGATGGAGCTTCGGGGTCTGATGAAAAATATTTGTTTTCTTATTTTCCTCCTCTATATCCTAGATGTGTTTCATGGTCCGGTGTGTCCGGTGTGAAGAAGGTTCAGGATACCAAAAGAGTAGTGCATTGTACTGACCATGGATGTGGGGTGCTGCAGAAGAATCTGTGCACAGTCAGGAACATTAGCAGCAATCATGGTTGACTGTTTTGACTTAGCACATAGTCTCTTGTGCACTTAAGAGGATCTTCTACATCCACTTCACTTAAAGTGATACTGTCTCATTCACTCCCCTGGCAGTTTATTCTAAAACCTTGCCATGGTGTTAGCAATTCCCATATTGTTTCTGTTGAACTTCCTTTTCTACGGGTTGGATGCTCTTTTCCATTCTGCTTTGGATGCTCTGGTCACTGCCTTGGCTTCTCTGGTCGCCTCGGCTGCACTCACAGCTACACTCACTTCCACCTCTGCCTTCTTTCATGCAAAATCAGGTCAGAAATTGATGGAAACACCAGTGAAATGGTTCAGGAACAGCATGGGGAGGATGTTTGGATGCATCTTGAACTCCCAGGTCGCTGCTAGGAACGATGTTGTCCGAGTAGTACACCACTGACAATAATACACACAAAACGGAAGATTAAATCGATTTTAGAGGAAGAATTATTAGGAAACATTCTTTCCTGTTTATTTACTTGTATATAAAGTGCAAGTGCTGCCAAAAATTACAAGGAACTGGCACTCCAATACACCCTTTATTACACATAAAGGAGGGCATTATACACACCCTTGAAAAATTATGATTGATGGCCTGCTGGTCACCCTCAAAAACATTCGGAGCAAGGGCCTGCTGGTGACCATCTAAAACATTATGGGCGAGGGCCTGCTGCCGAGCTTCCATCTAAAACATTATGGGCGAGGGCCTGCTGCCGAGCTTCCATCTAAAACATTAGGGGCGAGGGCCTGCTGCCGAGCTTACCATCTAAAACATTAGGGGTGAGGGCCTGCTGCTGAGCTGACCATCTAAAACATTAGGGGTGAGGGCCTGCTGCTGAGCTGACCATCTAAAACATTATTGGCAAGGGCCTGCTGGTGACCATCTAAAACATTAGGGGCGAGGGACTGCTGCTGAGCTGACCCTTTAAAACATAATTGGCAAGGGCCTGCTGGTGACCCTCTAAAACATTAGGGGAGAGGGTCTGCTGCTGAGCTAACCATCTAAAACATTATGGGAGAGGGCCTGCTGCTGAGCTGACCATCTAAAACATTATGGGTGAGGGACTGCTGCTGAGCTGACCCTCTAAAACATAATTGGCAAGGGCCTGCTGGTGACCCTCTAAAACATTAGGGGAGAGGGTCTGCTGCTGGGCTGACCCTCTAAAACATTAGGAGCGAGGGCAGCCTAATAAGCATGTTGATATGATGGAGGAGGAGGAGGACGAGAAAAGGAAGATTGAACCATATACTCTTTTTTGTGGTAGAAGGGGTGCATGGGAATACAGTGTATTCAATATACCATAAAAGCCGATAGAGTGACTTTATGTTCATCAGCTTTCCTCTGGTGGAGTAGAGAAGTCAGGGGCAATCCAGGCCTTGTTCATTTTTAGAAGAGTCAACCTGTCAGCATTTTCATTTGATAGGCAGATGCGCTTATCAGTTATTATGCCCCCAGCAGCACTAAATACCCGCTCTGACAGGCCAGCACCTCTGAGGCGTAGAGCGCCAGTTCGTGCCACATGTCCAGCTTGGACACCCAATAGTTGTAAGGCATAGAGGAATCATTGAGGATGCTGACATGGTCTGCTATATACTCCTTCACCATCTTCCAAAAATTTTCCATCCTTGTGACACTAGGCTGCGCATCAGGGTGAGGGTGCTGGCGAGGTGTCATGAAACTGTCCCGGGCCTTGGAGAGTGTTACCCTGCCTCGTTTAGGGCCTCGACCTTCCACGTTTATTTCAGTGTCTCTGGATATTATTCACAGCTGTATGTAATCTTCAGTATAGATTTTTCTTAATCTTTTAGTTTTGCTTTGCTTTCACACCCTTCTATAGCTTTGTTCATGATATTTATTATCTTCAGTCACCAAACCATACATATCTGGGAAGATCCTGATGATGTAGTAGACAACTCCCCCTCACATCATTTACTTATGGGATCTCATAAGGCATTAATGTATTATATTACTAATTCCTAACTCAAAACCACTGGCCTAGAGATTCTCAGGATTCCGATACCCCACAGTTTCATATTTTGTCAGGATATTGTGTAGAAGATCTAAATAATATAATGTACACTTCCCCCCATTAAATGCTGTATAACATTGTACATATATTGAATGTTTTCTTTGATTCCTGATTTTCAAGACTTCTGATGTTGCTTTCGTTCATTCTTTAATTTTTTTTAGTGCCTGGGGAACGTCCAGTATGAGACTGAAAATGTTTACTTAAAATCTGTCTCTTTTGTGGATTGCTTAAATAAATAGGCATATTGTCTGCAGTGATCTACTAACAGACATTGAAAGATATGGGGCTGCAATTCAGTCCAGGAATGTTTTAAAGGGATTGTCTCATGACAAACACATATCCCCTATCAGCAGTCACAAACCTGGCGCTCAGAAACTTATCCCCTATCCCGTGAATAGGAAATAAGTTTTTGTTATGGGACAATCCTTTTGAGGTGCATAGGCTTAGCTTTACTTGGAACTGAAACTATATGGTTGCCAGGGGGGTTGGTGACTTGCAGGCATATTCATTTGCATCCAGACATCTGTGCATTGCGTTTGCAGACATGAGGGGTGATGCTACAGGACTGTGTGTGAAGAAGGTTCAGGATACCAAAAGAGTAGTGCATTGTACTGACCATGGATGTGGGGTGCTGCAGAAGAATCTGTGCACTGTCAGGAACATTAGCAGCAATCATGGTTGACTGTTTTGACTTAGCACATAGTCTCACTTCACTTAGGCTGGGGACACACCTTGGCGTTTCTGAATCGCGCGTTTTACGCGCGTTACGTGCGTTTTTGGATGCGCGTTTTTGTAACTAAGAAACGCGCGTCATACGCGCGATTCAGTGATTCTCCCCTATGGCAACATTGTCCATAGGCGCGTTAAAACGCCCAAAAGAAGCTCATGTACTTGTTTGGGCGTTGGGCGTTTTACAGCGCGTTCGAACGTGCTGTAAAACGCCTAAATGTGAACCATGCCCATAGGGATGCATGGCTTTTCACATGTTGAGCGTTTTTCAGCGCGTTTGAACGCGCTGAAAAACGCTCAGGTGTGTTCCCAGGGTTAAAGTGATACTGTCTCATTCACTCCCCTGGCAGTTTATTCTAACCTTGTTAGAAATTCCCATATTGTTTCTGTTGAACTTCCTTTTATACGGGTTGGATGCTCTTTTCCATTCTGCTTTGGATGCTCTGGTCACTGCCTTGGCTTCTCTGGTCGCCTCGGCTGCACTCGCAGCTACACTCACTTCCACCTCTGCCTTCTTTCATGCAAAATCAGCTTATATTTTAATTAGTCCCTGCTTCTAAACATGCTTTTATAAGCTGTGTGCTGAGCAGTGAATATTTTATAGATCACTTCAGCATCTATCCTCTCTGTGTGGTGTCATGGTTGAACAGTCTTTATAAGGTGGACTACACCTACAGTCAGAGCAAGGAGAGAAAGTGGATCTTAAATTGCAGTCCACTGGAAAAGCTAAACACTCTGCTAATCCTATCTCCATCATCTCTCAGCCTGTTTATGATGTGTCACCACTAGAGGGAGCTCTAGGACAGCTTTGTATAGTATGTGTTAAAGTTGCATTGTACTTTGTAAAAACTTTTGTTTTGTCATAGTGATATATCAAAAGTTTTGATTGGCATGGGTCCAAGTGCCTATATTTCCCGGAGTTCCCTAGAATGAGGAAAGAGAACCTCTCATATAGTGCTCTCCCCTCATTGTAGGAGATGGAAGTGAGACAGACTCAATAAAAATCTATAGGCCCATCTCGATTCTGTCACCTGCAGTGAGGAGAGAAAGTGTGCTATGTAAGATATTTTTTCTCTCTCCTTGTTCTAGTGATCGGTGAGGGTCTCCACTGAGACGCCCCTCCCCCCAATTAAGGCTAGTTTCACACTAGTGCTTAGAATCTGGCAGGTTGTTCTGGAGTTGCCAGAAGCTTAAACGTTGCCATCTGGCCCCATTAGCTATAATGGAGACCGGCGGAGATCCGGCCACAACCAGCCAAATATGCCAAGAATCGGCCAGAAGAAAACCCCAATGCTAGTGTGAAACTAGCCTAAAACTTTTAATATGTCACTAGGACATATTTACAGTTTTCTCAAAGTACCGTACCGCTTTAAAAGGGTTATCCAATATCTAAAATATCCCCTGCAATGCCCGGGCCCCTTGTATGGATTATACTTAAAGGGGTTCTCCAGGAATTAAGAAAATGAAAATCCTGAAATGTTAATTTATCATAAATATATTCCAAAATACCTTTTATTAGTTAGAATGGCTTGTTTTGTCTGGGGAGCAATCATTAGGAAAAATAAAATGGCTGCTGTCCTATTAGTACACACAAAACCTGTCCTAATCACACAGCAGGACAAGTTACTTCACAACACTGAGCTAAGGAGCTGCTTGATCCTCCTCCCTGCTCTGCTTGTCAGAAATTAGGATTAGTGTTGAGCAAAGTCGCTTCAGTAAAAACTTTGTTTGAATGCTGTAAGGAGATCCATCTCCGTGCATGATTCAAATGTATGGGCTCTGCCGAGGTGAAATTCATTATCCCTGAAGTCGCATGAGACTTTTTGAAAAAGTTTTTACATCGATTATTTAACTTGAAAACAATTTTAACCGCTTCAGCCCCCCTAGCTTAAACACCCTTAATGACCAGGCCACTTTTTACAATTCCGCACTACACTACTTTACCCGTTTATTGCTCCGTCATGCAACTTACCACCCAAATGAATTTTACCTACTTTTTTCTCACTAATAGAGCTTTCATTTGGTGGTATTTCATTGTTGCTGACATTTTTACTTTTTTTGCCATTAATACAAATTTAACGACATTTTTGCAAAAAAATGACATTTTTCACTTTCTGTTGTAAAATTTTTCAAAAAAAACTACATTTCTATATAAATTTTTCTCTAAATTTATTGTTTTACATGTCTTTGATAAAAAAAAGTCCAATAAGTGTATATTTATTGGTTTGGGTAAAAGTTATAGCGTTTACAAACTATGGTGCAAAAAAGTGAATTTTGGCATTTTGAAGCAGCTCTGACTTTCTGAGCGCCTGTCATGTTTCTTGAGGTGCTAGAATGTTAGGATAGTATAAATACCCCCCAAATCACACCATTTTAGATAGAAGACACCCCAAAGTATTCGCGGAGGGGCATGGTGAGTTCATGTATCATTTCATTTTTTTTCACAAGTTAGCAGCCTGGGTGCGCAAAGGGGCCCTAAAACCAATGAGTACCTTTAGGATTTCACAGGGCATTTTTACGCATTTGGATTCCAGACTTCTTCTCACGCTTTAGGGGCCCCTAAAATGCCAGGACAGTATAAATACCCCACATGTGACCCCATTTTGGAAAGAAGACACCCCAAGGTATTCCGTGAGGGGTATGGTGAGTTCATGTAAAATTTTATTTTTGTCACAAGTTAGTGGAATATGAGACTTTGTAAAAACTAAATTTAAAAAAATATATATCAATTTCCGCTAACTTGTGCCAAAAATAAAAATTCTGTGGACTCGCCATGCCCCTCACGGAATACCTTAGGGTGTCTTCTTTCCAAAATGGGGTCACATGTGGGGTATTTATACTCACCTGGCATTTTAGGGACCCTAAGCGTGAGAATCCAAATGCATAAAAATGGCCTGTAAAACCTAAAGGTACTCATTGGTTTTAGGGCCCTTTGCACCCAGGCTGCAAAAGTGTCACACATGTGGTATCGCCGTACTCAGGAGAAGTAGGGCAATGTGTTTTAGGGTGTATTTTACATATACCCATGCTGCGTGTGAGAAATATTGCTGTAAGCGACAACTTTTACATTTTTTATTCAAAGTTGTCAATTTACAGAGATATTTCTCTCACCCAGCATGGGTATATGTAAGAATACACCCAAACACATTGCCCTACTTCTCCTGAGTACGGCGATACCACATGAGTGACACTTTTGCAGCCAAGATGCGCAAAGGGGCCCAAATTCCAATGAGTACCTTTTAGGAGGGCATTTTTACGCATTTTTCTTCTCACGCTTTAGGGCCCCTAAAATGCCAGGGCAGTAGAAATACCCCACATGTGACCCCATTTTGGAAAGAAGACACCTCAAGGTATTCCATGAGGGGCATGGCGAGTTCATAGAAGATTTTTTTGGCACAAGTTAGTGGAAATTGATTTTTTATTGTTTTTTCTCACAAAGTCTCCCTTTCCGCTAACTTTTGACAAAAAGTTTAATTTTTCATGGACTCATTATGCCCCTCAGCGAAGTCAGTTAGTGTAGTGTTTGGTGCAACTTTACAGTGTTACCTGGTCCTCTGGTGGTCGATCCCAGCAAATGGGACCACCAGAGGACCAGGTAGCAGCTATATCAGACGCTGTTCACAAAACAGCGTCTGATATAGCTGTTTGATGCGATTTAATTCGCATCTACAGCCTGCCAGCGATGGATCATCGCTGGCAGGCTGTAGCCGAACTGCCGAGACGCGCTTCTCCGTGCGTGCGCGCGTTCACAGGAAGTCTCGGCTCTCACGAGATGACGCGTCATCTCAAAGCTACAGGACCGCCCGCAGGACGCATCCCTGCGTTAGGCGGTCCTGTAGCGGTTAAAACTGGGATCCGAAGCTGACTTCAGATCCCAGTTTTAAAATTACAAAGCAGAGAGGCAGCTCTTTACCTCAGTGTTGTGAAGTAACTTGTCTTGCTGTGCGATTAGGACAGGTTTGGTGTGTACTTATAGACAGCGGCCATTTTATTTGCCCCTGATGATTGCTTCCCAGACAAAACAAGCCATTATAACTAATAAAAGGTATTTGAGAATATATTTATAGTAAAGTAATATTTAGGTATTTTTATTTTCTTAGTTCCCGGAGAACCCCTTTAACTGCTCCCTGGCACCAGTCTCGCTCTAGATCCCTGAGCGGCCATCGCTGCATCTCCCCATCGCTAGGATGAAAACATCCGGCGACCGGGGTCTGTGCAGCCAATAGCAGGCCGTGACGGTGACCTGTCTCAAGGGGGCTCGTCTTCGTTGCGGCCTGCTATTGGAAGGATCCATGCTGTGTATTTCTGAACTGCAGCTGAGGATTTCTGTGTGCACACTGCTATTCTCTATGGTTGTATGTCTGTAAAAGCTTCAAACTGGTATCCCAGCTGTATCTGGCTGTTTACCATATTTTCACTGTTCACGCTCTATAAGAAGGCTTTAAAGAGCGTCTGTCATCATGATCAACCCTATTAAACCAGGTATGCCTTCATGGTATGATTGATCATGCTGATAAAAATGATAAATGATTATGGCAGTACATTGCCCTATTGATTGGAAAGTAGCAGAAAATATGCTGTGCAAGTGCCAAGACTGGGACACACAGTGCAGGTGTAAGAACACTGGGCTAGACCACAAGTCTAGTCCTGTCAATCTAGGCAGAGTGGGAGGGAGTAAAGCTCAAGGACTGTAACAATCTGGTGCTTTAAGTGCTCTGGTCATCCCCTTGGTGCTCCAGTGAGCTTATTTGCATATGAATAGAAATCCAGTTTTCTCATCATTGGAGCAATGCACTGTCCTAATCAGGGTATAGGTTTTATAAGCATGATCAACCCTACAAGGCTGTACATGTATGCCTGGTTTAAGTGTGAACCTTGTCAACGTAGCTGAAGATTCATCTTTGAATATTCCACATAAGGATTATTTCCAGGCTGCAATTCTTGTAGATATGCATAAACCAGCAGATGAAAAGATCATTCTTTGCCAGAGCTCATCAGAATACAGCAGCATAACATGTAAGGAACTAGAACAAGAAAGGGGAGAGACTGACAACATCAGAGCCTGACTACAGGAAGATAGCAGGAACAAACTTACAAAAAAGCAAACAGGCAGTACAATAGTAAAGTATGACAGTAAATGAAAACTGCAGGGACATGACAAGACAACTATATGATTACCTATTCTATTAACAAATGAAAAATATAAACCTGATAACCCCAGTAAATATATAAAACATGAACCAGATGATCTGCCAGCAGGATTGTTGGGATCTGAGGTTATTAAACAGGTTGTCTCACTTCAGTAAATAGCATTTTTTATGTACAGAAAGTTACAAGCCACTCACTAATATATTGTGAATGTCCACATTGCCTCCTTTGCTAGCTTTTTCTAATTTTTTCTGCTTGTTTCCATGGTTATCACCACCCTGCAATACAGCATCAATGGGCATGCTTGCACACTATAGGAAAAAGCAGTAGCCTATGCGCACTACCACAGTCCAGGCGAGTAGAGTCCTGTGCTTTTTTCTATAGTGTGTAAGCCATGACTACCACTGCTGGATTACAGGGTGGTCATGATTGTGGAAACAAGCAGTGTATAATGTGATAGAAAAATGAATCCAGCCAGCAAAGGAGGTAATATGGACAATCACAATACATTTGTAGGTGTCTTGTATTAACTTTGTCTACATAATAAATGCCACTTGTTGAAGTAAGACAACTCCTTTAAACATGCTAGTAAGAATAATATCAATTTGTAACATAACTAATAAGTACTACTTAATCTAATACTAATACTAAAGTCTGTGTCACATAAAATGCGTAAAAATGCATATTACAATGTATGAAAACTACAGAAGCTGAGGTGTACCAAACTCATATATGGCAATATATACCCAAATATCACAGCCACATAAATCCCTACAGTGGTTGTTATAAAAAACAGCCAGTAGAGGGCAGCATTATACCAATCATCTAGTTATATTTGTTGCAATGTTACAGTTATTAAATAGATTCACTGGGGATGTGACAAAGTGTTATTATGTTACATTAGCCCTGATCCCACTGTCCCAGAATGTTTAAGGAATGCAATTAGAGAATAGCTTAAAAAATGTAATTCAGACCCAAGGAACACTTCTTACGCCTGCACTTTGTGTCCCAGTCTCAGCACTTTATCAAAATTCCAATGGAAAAAATATATAGGTTTTAACACTGTATTTTTTTTAACAGAGGAGACATCTATCACCTGATTATAAGGTATTTTGTTGCTTAAAGATGCATCAGAAACGCCCTTTGTAAACCCAGCCTTACACTGGGTTCAGACCTGAGCGTTTTGAAGCCTAGCGTTTTTGGTGCGTTCAAGACTGGCGTGTAGGCGCGTTTTTTCAAGCGTTTTGGTAAATAGTGTAGGCGCGTTTGACGTTTATAGGCGCCTATGAACGCGCATAAAAACGCGCAAGTGTGAACCACCCTTATTGGAATGCATGGTTCCTTTACTGTTGTGCGTTTTTATGTGCGTTCAAAAGCGGCGTTTTACGCGAAAGTGTGAACTGAGTGTTAGTATTTATAAATGTGCTTTAAGTCGGATGTTCCGAAAAAAACGCTGACAGTCCATATCAAGTTCAAAGCTGTCCAGTGGGCTAGTCGGACAAAAGGACAGGCCCTTCTCAAGTACTTGAAGTTGCAAAACACTCAGATTTTTAGATGAAATATTAAACACTAAGATGTCACTTGTACCTGAGCGCGCGTGATCCTCAGTGCATCGATGCCACCGATAATGACGTCCTGTTCGTCTGGAGTAAGCTTTGTACTTTGGTGGATGCATTTCTATATGATAAGACTATTGTTCCCAAATTGGGGGAATATTTGATTAATCATCATCCTGTCACGCCAGTGTTCTACACACTTCCCAAAATACATAAATCCCTCACCCAACCTCCTGGTCAACCTATTGTGGCCTTGACTGATTCTATCTTATCCCCTCCAGCGATTCTCCTTGAATAGGTCTTTACACCTCTGACGAAAAAAATGCCATCCTTCCTGCTGGACACCAATCAATTCTTAAGTGAGATCATGAACTTGACGTTACAGGATGATGACTTATTGGTTACTTTTGATGTATGCTCTCTATATACCTCCATTATCCATTCTAAGGGCATATGGGCTGTGGAGTGGCTGTTGTCCTTTTCCTCTCACACCACGTAATTACTGGAGATTATTCTGAATGAAAATTATTTTTTATTTCAGGACACGTATTATCAGCAATGCTGTGGGACCGCGATGGGTTTGAATGCCGCACCGCCATACGCAAATTCCTACATGTCATGGACGGGTTTGAGGGCAAACATATCAACAATAATGAATTATTTAAGTTTCACTGTATTTTTTGGCGAAGATTTGTTGACGATGTGTTTTGCGTGTGGTGAGGCAGCACTCGAACCCTTCGGGAGTTTGCAGATTATTTGAATTCAGTTTGGCATGAGCTTCAATTTACTTTACACTTTGATAGTCATGGGATTAATTTTTTGGATACCTTTGTGATCAAAGGGGATGATGGAGCAGTGGAGACTGACTTACATATTAAAAGTACTGATAGCAATTCTCTCCTCCATCACTCTAGTAATCACCCCCTACAGTTAAAAAAGCATTGCCCCATTCCCAGTTCCAAAGAGTCCGTAGAATCGTCTCTAATGCTGGGATCAAGGAAACTCATCTGAATGAAATGTCAGATAGGTTTAAGAATCGTGGTTACCCCACCTCACTGCTGAATAAAGAGAGGAATAAAGTTATTTCTTTGGGACAAAAAGAAAAAAAGTCACGTATACCATTTGTCGCAAAATATCACCCAACAAGTGCAGATTTATCTTTAATCGACATTGGGGTATTTTATCTAGAGCATACCCCTCTGTGGAGGAATTTCAGAGTCCTCCTTTAATCTGCTATAAATGCAACAAAAACATACGCGATATGGTGGTAAGGACTGATGTGGGTAGCAGTCAGATTGAGAAGCGACAGCGCACCCTGTCCACACCAAGAAAGGGCACATCCCGCTGCTTGGGGTGTATACACTGCTCAAGCGTAATCAGAGGAGAACATTTTTTACATCCCTATACAGGAAAGCAATTCCCTGTTAAGGGATTTTTCACATGTAACAGTAATTACGTGGTGTACTTACTGAAATGTCCGTGTGGTCTCTTATACATAGGAGAGACCTTCTCAAAGCATAAGTCCACCATACGCAAAAAGAATCTGCTCTTACCGATCCCTTACTACTTTGATCGCTGCAATCACAATGTCTCACAGTTGTGATTTCAGATTATTGAACATGTACCGCAACCTCGCAGAGGTGGGGACAGGATTAAAATGCTAAAAAAAGAGTGAAGCCTATTGAATTCATAAATTGCAGACACTTGAACCCAGGGGATTGAACCGGGAGTACGATCTCAACAGTTTTCTGTAATCTCCAAGCTCCATTATTTTTAATATTTGCGTAATTGTCATTTAACTCATTGGTTTCTTTTTTACTTTATTTCAGAAAACGTGATGAACCCCCAACGGCATCATCTCATCCCGAACTCGGCTTTACTTTTGGAGAATTCCTTACATGCTATATTACTCCTGTACTTGTTGATGCTGCTGCGGTTGGGTTGTTCCTTCAAGTTTCTCAGTTTTTTTGTTTAGTTCGTTACTAAGGTTACCTGATGTCACTTCCGCTTTGACGGTCTATTTAACCCCTTAAGGACACGGCCCTATTTCACCTTAAGGACCAGGCCATTTTTCAAAATCTGACCAGTGTCACTTTATGTGGTGATAACTTTAAAACGCTTTTTCTTATCCAGGCCATTCTGAGATAGTTTTTTAGTCACATATTGTACTTCATGACAGTGGTAAAATGAAGTCGAAAAATTTCATTTTTATATAAAAAAATACCAAATTTACCAAAAATTTTGAAAAATTTGCAATTTTCCAAGTTTCAATTTCTCTACTTCTATAATACATTGTAATACCGCCAAAAAAAGTTATTGATTTACATTCCCCATATGTCTACTTCATGTATCAATCATTTTGGAAATGCCATTTAATTTTTTGGGGACGTTACAAGGCTTAGAAGTTTAGAAGCAAATCTTTCAAAAATTTTCAAAAACTCACTTTTTAGGGACCAGTTCAGGTCTGAAGTCACTTTGTGAGGCTTACATAATAGAAACCACCCAAAAATGACCCCATTCTAGAAACTACACCCCTCAAGGTATTCAAAACTGATTTCAAAACTGATTTTACAAACGTCATTGACCCTTTAGGTTTTCCATAAGAGTTAATGGCAAATGAAGATAACATTTAAGAATTTCGATTTTTTGGAAAATTTTCCATTCTAATCAATTTTTTCCAGTAACAAAGCAAGGGTTTTTTGTTTCAGTTTTACATAATAAGGCATTTTGGAAAAAAATTATTTTTTAGTGTCTCCACATTCTGAAAGCCATAGTTTTTTTTTTTTTTTTGGGCGACTGTCTTATGTAGGGGCTCATTTTTTGCAGGATGAGATGGCGGTTTAAGTGGCACTATCTTGGGGTGCATATGACATTTTGGTCGCTTGCTATTACACTTTTTGTGATGTAAGGTGACAAAAATGGCTTTTGACACCGTATTTATTTTTTATTTTTTGCTGTGTTCAGCTGAGGGGTTAGGTCATGTGTTATTTTTATAGAGCAGGTTGTGACGGACGTGGCGATACATAATATGTATACTTTTTATTTATTTATATAAGTTTTACACAATAATATCATTTTTTAAAACCAAAAAAATCATGTTTTAGTGTCTCCATAGTTTGAGAGCCATATATATATATTTTTTGGGCGATTCTCCTATGTAGGGGCTCATTTTTTGCGGGATGAGATGGCGGTTTAAATGGTACTATCTTGACTTTTTGATCGCTTGCTATTACACTTTTTGTGATGTAAGGTGGCAAAAAAAATAGCTTTTTTGACAACGTTTTTATTTTTTATGTTTACGGCATTCACCTGAGGGGTTAGGTCATGTTATATTTTTATAGAGCAGGTCCTTACGGACGCGGCAATACCTAATATGTATACCTTTTTTATTTATTTTGGTTTTACACAATAATATGCTTTTTGAAACAAAAAAAAAACATGTTTTAGTGTCTCCATAGTCTGAGAGCCATATATTTTTCAGTTTTTAGGCAATTGTCTCAGGTTGGGTATAATTTTTGCGGGATGAGGTGACGGTTAGATTGGCACTATTTGGGGGGTCATATGAATTTTTGATCGCTTGCTATTACACTTTATTTTATTTTTTTACAGTGTTTACTTGAGGGGTTAGGTCATGTGATATTTTTATAGAGCAGGTTCTTACGGACGTGGAGATACACAATATGTCTACTTTTTAAGTTTTTTTTTACATTTAACACTAAAAAGCATTTTTGAAACAAAAAAAATCATGTTTTACTCAGAGAGGCATAGTTTTTTTTATTTTTTGGCCAATTGCTTTAGGTAAGGGCTCATTTTTTGCAGGATGAGATTTGGTACTATTTTGGGAGGCATATGCCTTTTTGATCGCTTCGTATTACACTTTTAGTGATGTAAGGTGCCAAAAAATGGCTTATTTACACCATTTTTTTTTTGGCGTTCACCTGAGGAGTTCAGTCATGTGATATTTTTATAGAGCAGGTTTTTACGGACGCGGAGATACATAATATGTGTAGTGTATTTTTTTATTTATTTTTTTTATTTAGTGATATGTGTTTTATTCATTTTTACATTTTTTTTACTTTTTTTTTTTGACCCAGACCCACTTGGTTCTTGTAGATCCAGTGGATCTGGTGTCTGCATAATACATTACAGTACACTATATAGTGCACTGTGCTGTATTTTTTACTTTACAAAGTCTGAATAGACCTTTAGCGGGTCTATTCAGACTTTTAGTATCATGGAGAGCAGAAAGCTTCTGAAAGCGTCCTGCTTCCATGGCGACCATCACCCGCTGCCATAACAGAGCAGTGGATGATGGATGGGGAGGGAGGGGAGCTCCCTCCCTCTGCAATCCCATTCTGTCGGGGGGCTGCACAGCTCCCTCCCTGTTAACCCTTCCATACCGGGGTCTGATCTGATCAAGCACAGATGCCAGCCGTTTCTATCAGAGTGTCAGCAATGTACTGACACTCTGATAGATCCACTAGACACCAGGGAATATTACAGCACCGCCTCCCGCCGCCCGCAACCACCCCCCCTGAACCCCCGCAGCCACAATATGATTGGGGGCTGCAGGGGGGGGTTAAAGTTTACAACTTTGGGGGCATTAACTCTCTGATCCCCGCGGTCTGTGACCGCGGGGATCAGAGATCGCACAAAGCGCTGCAAACCGCAGGTCTGAATTGACATGCGGTTTGCAGCGATTGCCAATATGGGCGGGTCACAGGACCCCCCTAGGCATCTGAACATGGTTCCTGCTGCACGATCGCAGCATGAACCATGTTTCTAGCCCGATTTTTTTTTTTTTTTTAGAAGCGATTTTATTCAGGACGTATGGGTACGTCCTGTGTCCTGTATGTTACTTTGTTTGTATATGCCATTATCTGTTTGAAAAAGGCTCATGTTGTGAGCGGAAACACGCCACAGAACTCTGTACTATATGTGACCAATTAAAGCATCGAATTTGCAGAAGATTCAGTGAGTGCCGGTCTTTTTTCTACGAGATACTAGTAGTGTCCATCACGAGTGTTGAAAGCAGTCTTCCACTCATCGCCCTTTAGAATGCGGATAAGGTTGTATGCGCCATGCAGGTTGAATTTTGTAAAGACCTAAGCTCCCCGGATCCTGTGAAAGAGTTCGGAGATTAGCCGAGGGTATCGATTCTTGACTGTGACCTTATTCAGATCTCGATAGTCGATACAGGGCTGTGAGGATCCATTTTTTCTCTGCACAAAGAAGAACCCGGCACCGACTGGTGAAGTAGATTTCCGGATAAACCCCCTCTCGAGTTTCTCCTTGATATCATCAGACATTGCTTGGGTCTCAGGAAGAGAGAGTGGGTAGACTCGACCACGAGGAGGAGTGGCACCAGGAAGAAGGTCAATCGGACAATCATAAGGACGATGAGGAGGCAGGGTTCCGTCCTCTTTATAACTGAAGACATCCGCAAAACTAGCATACTGCTGCAGAGGTCCAGGCAGGTCTACAGGTACAGTAGGCGAGGAAGCAGGTCGGATCTCTGATAAGCAGGTGGACTGGCAGGATGGTCCCTAACACAGAATCTTACTGGAGTGCCAGTCCAGAACTGGAGTGTGCTGACGCAACCAGGGAAGACTATGGATAACCGGATTCAGGGACGCTGGCAGCACATAGAAGGAGATCATCTCAGAATGCAGAACCCCTATTTTCTACTTAAGGGGCATAGTAACAAAAACCACAGGTTCGGGAAGTGGCAGTCCATTTACGGAAGCCACTGACAGAGGCCTTTCTAGACGGATGATAGAAAGCCAATACTGATGGACCAGAGCTTGCTGATTGAAGTTACCGGCTGACCCAGAGTCCAAGAATACAGGCACAGACAGTGTGAGTCCCTTGTGAGAGAGAGTCACCGGAACTGAAAGTTTCAGAGAGGACTTCTCCTTGTCTAGGACCAGTTCTCCAACTGACTCTAGAGATTGGCATTTCCCCGGCTTCCATGGACAATTATGCACAAAGAGGGCCTTGCCTCCACAATATAAACACACGTTCTCTGCTTTGCGGCATAAATGTTTCTGGTCAGACAATTAAAGGCGCTCTATTTGTATGGGCTCTTCAGGTGGGATGGACACTAGATGAAGAACCAGCCTCTGGAAGGATGGAGCCAAACGGAGTGGTCTTCTGGTGCCTGCGACCGCCCTAGAACGTTTCCTGAAACGCATATCTATCCTTGTGGCCAACGTGATCAGGTCATTCAGAGTAGACGGATGGTCGCGACCAGCTAATTCATCCCTAATCCAGTCAGAAAGGTCCTCCCAGAACACTGCCAGTTGAGCCTCATTGTTCCATGCAAGTTCGGCAGCCAGGATATGAAACTGGATGGTGTACTGACACACAGACAAGGAACCCTGTCGTAGATGCAGCAGTGCTGATGCAGCGGAGGACTTGCGGCCGGGCTCTTCAAAGACCAGCCGGAAGGTAGCCAGGAAAGACTGCAGATTAGTGGTCTCTGGACCTTCATGTTCCCAAATGGGATTTGCCCAAGCAAGGGCCTCATCAGACAGCAGGGACACAATGAAGGCAACCTTGGACCGCTCAGTGGAAAACTTCTGCCCATGCAACTCAAAGTGGATCAGACACTAGTTCAGGAATCCACTACAGTTTTTTGGATCTCCACCATAGCGTAATGACAGACGGAATTGCACACCAGCGGCACACAAATCCAGATTCACCAATGTGAAAATTGCAGGAGTAACAGCGACTGGCGACCATGCAGTAGCTGGAGAAAAGATGGCATCCAGACAAGCAGCAGCATTTTGCATGAACTGCATCATGACATCCTGACGTTCGCTCTGACGCCTCTCTTCATGTAACAATTCCTAAACGACAGGCTTGCAGTGACCAGCAGAGTCCATGGCCTCAATGTACTGTCACAAATCAGCGGGTGTGAACCCACTGTGCCACGTGTCCTACCTCCTCTAAGGGCATTGTCTAAGTAAACTCCTCGATCTTCACAGTACCCCTGATGGTGGGGATAGACTCTCCTAGGGGAACATCAGGTCGCTACCTTTTGAGAAGGATAGGCACATGAAGCAGCTGGTCCAGGCGGACTAGGAGGTACCTGAGAAAGGTACCAGAGGTACAGGTGTTGTCAGCAGACTGAGTCGTTACCAGGAGCAACAGTGCAGGACCGAAGGATGAGGCAGAGGCGAAGTCAGGCAATAGTCAGGAAAGGCGGCACAGGTACAGGTCAGGCAATCCGGGTCGGCAACAGGAGAGTCAAGGCAAGCAGGAAGGATCAAACAGGTAGCAGAGTCCAGGAACAAAAGCGGATATCAGGAACCTTAGCAGGACACAAGGACCTTGACAATGAGGCATCTGGGAAGGGGCTGAGCCACTTATATTTGTGCAGAAGGGCTAGTATTGGTTGGCAAGGACACATGATCCAACCCATAAAACACAGGAAGTGACGCGCGCTGGCCCTTAAGGAAATGCTGCAGGAAACAAGCAGCAAGCATGCTGTGGCCAGGGCTTAAAAGGAAACACTGGCAGAAGATCACCGCTGAACAAGGTGCCCGGGACCGCAGCTTTAAGCAGAGGAACAGCGGCGCTCAGCAGCCGCTGTTACACAATGATGACTGCATGTGTTTTCTTGGAAGTAACCATAGTTAACAGAAGAATACAATAATTTCAAGCACCACCCCGCTTTTAAAGTAATCAGTCTGCTCTTGTATTTTAGAATGAGTAATATCAGTGCGTCTTACATAACTATAGAGCATTGTTTACCAACCTGTGGCACTCAAACTGTTGCAAAACTACAACTCCCATATGCCCCAATGGCTGCAGGCTGTCTTGATGGGAGTTGTAGTTTGGCAACACCTGGAGAGCCACAGGTTGGTAAGCATAGGTCTACAGAATTGTAAGAAGTGCTGTAATTAAATGAAAGTTGTGCTGTGATTGGTAGCTTTGGGCAAAGGGGAAAGCTGTTTTGTGATTCGTTGCTATGGGCAATAAACAATTTGTATTTTAGACAGCACATGTAGGGAAATGAGAGGTTATCTGAAATGCAGGGGGAGATGAGAGGCACAGTGAGAAGCAGTGCCTCAGCAGTTACAGTTATATTAGTGCACATACTGTATTTTAGTGCACACTACATCAAAAACACATTGCTTTATTCTTTATGCTTTATATCTTGAAGAGTATATGTACCAAGCGGATAGGTTGCATGACCTTCGATTGTTTTTCTTTGTAAGTATCAAGGTAAAAATAATGAGGAAGATTTATCAAAACTGGTATAAAAGCAAACTGGCTTAGTTGTCAGTAGCAACCAATCAGATTCTACCTTTTATTTTTCAGAGCTCTGTTGGAAAATGAAAGGCAGATTCTGATTGGTTGCTATGGGCAACAATGCCAGTTTTCATTTATACCAGTTTTGATAAATATTCCCCAAAATTTCTGGTAAAAAACAGAGTGGCAATAGACAGGTTAATGTAAGATGGAACAACAATGCCCCATCATCCACCAGTGAGAATGTGGGTGGCTGTAGCACAAGTAGCAGCATCAACACTGCCGGGACCAACTTTCCAGCCAATTGTAGTAGAAGAATACAATTGTCGCTTGCTGGAGCATTATTGCGGAGGGAGCAGATGACACTATGGACTGGATGGCTTGCCTATCATCCTAGTAAAAGAAGGATTATGTTTATTTTACCTCTGAGATCTGTGAGCCAGTGTTTAGCACATTCCTCCTGATCTTCCTCCAAAATAGTTAAGCTCAGCCTCAGTTTTCCCTGAACCCTCCCATTAGGGTGCCTTCTTTTCAAGGGGTTGTCCGGGTTCATAGCTGAACCTGGACATATTCCATTTTCACCCAGGCAGCCCCCCTGACAGTTCATGCTCCGATGCTCTCCTTTGCCCTATGCTAAATTGCGCAGCAACGGACTACAAGTGCAGGATATGCTCCCCTATATACATGCACAACTGCATATGGGTTTGAGCATATCCTGCCTGTTTAACACCACGTTTTCTAATGGTTTGTAAATCGCGCAGGGCAAAGACATTTTCAGGAGTTACGGTCACGAAACGGGCTCTCCACGGGGCTGCCAGGAAGCCCGGTGATGTCACCGGCACTGATGGGCGGGCTTTAGCGCTGCCCTAGCCAGGAAAGCATTTTTGTCATCAGTGTAAATGGTTTCCCTAGGCCAGTGATGGGCAACGTGCGGCTCTCCAGCTGTTGCTAAACTACAACTCCCACCATGCCCTGCAGTAGGCTGATGTCTATAGACAGGCTTTGCATGCTGGGAGTTGTAGTTCTGCAACAGCTGGAGAGCCGCACGTTGCCCATCACTGCCCTAGGCCAAAGTGAGACATAGTGTGCCATAAAAAGGGGCGCTAGCGGCATGACGTAGGGGTGCGTGCTGCGCTTCTCCTCCTAGCCGATCCCCCCCTTACTCCTTCCTCCCCGGCCTCGAGCCCTCTTCTGAGCCCTGCTTCGTGCTATGTGCGCGAGCTCCTAGGTTGCCGACTGTGGGCTGCGCAATTGGGGGCTCCCGACTTACTTCGCTGAGGTCCGTTGTCCTGCGCCTGGTGAACTCCGGTGAACTTCTGAGGGGCTCTCTCTGTGGTTCGGCGTGCTGCGTGGTGTCACGCTGTTGTCTGAGAGCGGTGCAGCTGAGGAACTTCAGAGGACCTCCAGTGATCTCCGGTGAACTTCGGTGAGGTCCGGTGAAGTCCTGTGGTGCTGCTTTGATCCGTGTGCTGTGTTACACCGCTGTGAAGAACTGAACAGCTGAAGGGGGTCCGTGCACCCAATACAGTGGTAAGCCCTGGGTGGAGCTGTATATCTGCTTCCCAGGGTGAAGACAATATCTATGCCCTGCCCTGTCTTCAGCCGCCGTGTACATGGAGGCTCTGGTACGCCGGTGATGACCCTGCCGACGTCTGGTTCTGCAGCAGGGTGAGCCGGCGCCTTGACGGTCTTTCCCCCAGGTATTCCCCTCCAGGTATGTTTTTCCTCCCTGTATCCACTGAGCTTTTAATTTTCTTCCCTGGAGCGTGGATGGACTGATGCGACAGTGCGCTTCTTTTCTTCCCTTTCGCTCCTTGGTACGGTGATTTGAGTGGAGGGGCCCTTGGAGTGATTTGTGAGCCGATAGTTCACTGTATTTGCACTGCATCGTACTATATTATATGCTCTGGAGGGTATATCCTTATCAACAGGTATTGCAGGCAGTGTCGGACTGGGGTACCTAGGGCCCACCAGTAAAATTTATTTTGGAAGCCCACCGTACGAATACATTCAAATACAATAAATAATGTAACAAGTTTTTTTATATGAACATAGGCTGGTTGAGGTGCTGTACATTGAATACATGTATATAGTGCAGTAAGTCTACTGGGTTATGTGCCACTTGTGCAGGGGGCGGAAGACTAGGGGCCCACTTTGCCCAGGGGCCCACCGGGGGATTCCCCTGTACCCCTGTGGGCCAGTCCGACCCTGATTGCAGGTGCAGGTGCCGGAACTCTGAGTAATCTTTCCTGGTGGGACTCACTTACTCCCAGGATATATGACTGAGTCCAGGTGGAATATCTTCTTTATTTATAAAAATGGGGTGTCTGGTATAACTTACTCCAAATCAATCTGAAGTGCAAAATTTGATATAATACTTTAGCTTATTTTGGACTTATTTTGGACTCACTTTGGACTTAGTTACCTCATATCCATCTGTATTTAATTGGTTTGGAGCTATAGTATGCGCACTCAGTTTATTTGTATCCAGCTTACTGGTATTCAGCTACTTTTATTCAGTCTGCTATGTATTCAGCTATTTGTATCTAGCCTAGCTCAGCTGTATTCGGTACTAAGTTTATACTGTAGATATTCAGCTAATGTGTACTCAGCTCATTTGTACTCAGCTTATTGGTACTTACCTTAACTTATTGGTACTCAAATTATGTTTATTCAGCTTTTTGTAAAGCTTTAGTGTAATAGTTTTTATGTACTCAGCCTATTTGTACCCAGTCCGCTGGTAGTTAGATCGTTTGCACTCAGCAGATCTGTACTCAGCTTAGTTCATCCGTATCTAGTCTATCAGTTTATTGGTATTTAATTTTTCTGTACTCAGTTAAATTACACTCATCCTTTTTTAGGGTCTGCCTGCAGGGTTTGAGTTAGTATTTTGGGTAATACAAAATGCCTCCAAAATATCGTAAATCAGGAGGGATGTCCTTGCCGAAAGGAGGAGCAGTAGGCAGCCCCCAGGCCCGATTAGATAGATTTTTGAAGTCGCCGCCACCGAAAACTAGAAGTGGGTTACAAAGGCCTGCCGCGCATGCTGAGACGAGAGAAGGCAATACGGCACAACTAGAACAAGAAGTATCTCAAATTAAGGCATATCAGAATGAAGGACTGGATAATATTAATAAAAAAATTGGTAGATATACTGGCTGTTTTAAATTCCACCAATGGTACTGTGGCAGATCTCTCCTCTTCCCTCTCAGCTCTGCAAGGGGATGTTAAGATAATAAGAGATGAAATTTCAAAGCTGAGGACGAAGGTGAGGGACCTGGAATCAGTGGTGACAACTGTTTCCTCAGAGAATAGTTCATTAAAAAAGAGGCTAGAAGAAGCTGACCAAGATCATCTTTGGCTTAGGAAAAAGGTAATAGACCAGGAGGACAGATCACGTAGATATAATCTGAGATTGGTGGGTTTCCCTGAGGGGGTAGAACAGGATAAACCTGCGAACTTTATTAACAAATGGCTGGTCCATACTTTTTGTGTCGAAAGGGCCCATAGAATCCCTTCTAAGAAACCACCTCCAGGAGCTCCTCCTAGGTCTCTTTTGGCGAAACTGGTGTGCACAAAGGATCGGGACTGGGTGCTTAGACGTAAAAGAGAGATCTCGGAAATTTTTTATGATGGCAATTTAATATCGATATACCCTGATTTCTCTCGGGAGACCCAAGTTTAAAGACGATCTTTTTTGGAAGTTAAAAAAAGACTAGTTCTGGCTAATATAAAATATTCGCTGTTATTCCCTGCTAAATTGAGAGTGGTGCATAATTATTCAGTTCGGTTCTTTTCGGCTCCTTTGGAAGTTGCTCAATGGCTCGATATGTCAGGTCTATAATTAAAAATGATTAGATGATTACGGAGTACATTATTGGGAAAGGGGAGGTTTGGGGCGAGACTGGTAGGGGGGGGGGGGGTTGGATGTTTGTAATAGGTTGATGGGTAAGATTCTATACTTCATTAACCATGCAGTGGGTTTTCAGGGGAGGGGATTAGGGAGGGGTTGGCTGTCATCGCAGGATCTGCTAGTACACGTGCCTTTCTTTATGTTAAGGTTTTTATTTGTTTTAAATAGGCCACGATGCGTAATATTTTATTCTGGAATGTGAGAGGGTTGGGAGACAGAGTCAAGAGGACTGCGGTCTTTGATCAGTGCGTCACCTGCCGGCAATTGTGGTGCTACTAGAGACCCATGCATCAGAGGATAAGTTGTATACATTAAAAAGAAAATGGGCTGCTTTTGAATATCATGCGCACTTTTCTTCTTATGCACGAGGGGTTAGTGTATACATACACCATAGAATTGATTTTCAACCTGTTGACAGTATGATAGACAAGGAGGGCAGGTTTGACTTTTTGCACGGCTTTTGGTATGGGCGGGAGATTATATTTACTTTTATTTATATACCACCACCATATAGCTCGGTTGCGTTTTCCTCCTTGTCCGGATACTTACCAACAAAAAATCAATACCCGTTCCTAGTAGCTGGAGATTTTAATTCTGTACCTGACCCGGAGTTGGATCGATTTTCTGCCTCCTCGGATCGAATTCGGGATTGTTCCCTTCTAACTAATGTTTGCCAGGAGCTGGCGCTAGTTGATGTCCGGCGTCATCTCTATGGCAATAAAAAAATGTTCTCTTGTTTTAGTCAATCTTATGGTTCAATGTCTCGTATTGACCTGGCCTTTGTAAGCCGGGATTTGATCCTTCAGATTGCAAAAATTAAATATGAACCTCACGGAGTTTCGGATCACTCTCCGGTCCTGCTCTCATTTAGGGAGGCGGAATCCTTAAGCCCTGGTAGGGTGTTTAAATTGAATTTGCATTGGTTTGATGTAATATCAGAGCAATCCCTTATTGATGCAGACATCCAGGATTTTTGGCATCTAAATGTAGGTTCCACTCATATTCATCATGTCTGGGATGCATTAAAGGCACATATTAGGGGCTTATACTTTACTAAAATAAACAGATATAGATCTAATCTTCGCCGAGAGGAGAATCAATTGATGCAGAAAATTAATGTCCTCCAGGATTTAGTGGCATCTTATTACAGTGAACAGGATGCAGAGAAACTAAAGGAGGCCAATTCACAGCTTAAGACATTCATGTATAATAAAGCCCAGCATAAGCTTATGTTCCAAGGGCAGAATCGATACTGTGAGTCGGGCAAAACAGGGAAGTTTTTAGCACGTTTGATTGCCAACCAGAAAGACTGTACAATCATACGGGAGATTAGGAATTTAAATGAAAAAAGGGTTAGGGCACCAGAGTCGATTAGAGAAGAGTTTGAGAAGTATTTCTCTGAGCTTTACAAGTCAGACTCTAATTCTAAGCAGGGAGATATAGATCAGTATTTGCAACAATTGGGGTTGCCCCAATTGGAGGTACAACATAGAGAAATTTTGAATCGCCCGATTCTATTGGAAGACTTGCGATCGGTACTCCTGATGTTGAAATATAACTCATCACCAGGTCCAGACGGTTTGCCATTTGAATTGTATAGGTATCATGCTAAATCGTTACTCCCTATTATGTTGCAGGTTTTGAATGAATCCTGTGTGTTTGGCTCTTTGCCCCCTTCATTCAGAGAGGCAGTGATCATCTTGGTACTGAAAAAGGATAAGCATGAAAGTGATCTGGGGTCATATAGACCCATACCGCTCCTTAACGCAGATTATAAAATATTTGCAAAAATTCTTGCGAATCGTCTTAAGCGGGTTATTGCAGACAGGATTTATACCAGGGAGGCAGATACACACGAGTCTTTATAGGGTTTATTTGAATCTCCTAGATGGGGAGAGTGGGAATCGCTCCATCCTGTCCTTGGATGCCGCAAAGGCTTTCGACAGGATGGAGTGGCCTTAAACCAGTTTCTAAAGGCTTTATCTTCGGCTGTATTTTGGTTTGGGATCCAATTTTAGATCTTTAAATCCAGGATTGGCTCACATCTATAGCTGCTATAAAACCTGAGATAAAGCAAGGAGATTATAGTCTGAAAAATACAGAATTTATTCATGATCTTGTGAGGAATTGCATAGCAAAATATTATTTTTTTGTTGATGATACTAAACTGTGTAGAGTAATTAACACAACAGAAGACAGTATACTGCTGCAGATGGATCTGGTTAAGTTGTAGTAGATTTGGGCTGAAAGGTGGCAAATTTATTAGTGATAAATGTAAGGTTATGCACACGGGAAGAGAAAATACATTGCATCTTACATGGGAAAACATTGAGTAAATCTGATATGGAAAAGGACCTTTAGTTGGAAATAAACTTAAATGGGTTCTCTGGGAATTAATAAAATGAAAATACTTAAATATAGGGTTGCACCAGGTATCGAATTATCGATACCCAATAGACACTTTTGTACCCGGATGGATTCGATACCGGGATTTGCCTTTTACCGATACTCTCAGCACGCGCAATGTTCTTAGCAGCACGGTGGAAAAGTGTGTGTAAGGATTTCCCTCCCCACTGTGCCGCTGCTGCTGCCAATAAGAAGAGAGACGGGAGGAGGAGCAGAGGGGCTGTGGTCACTGCTCACCAATGATGATAACTCATGTTTAATACAAATACAGGTGGCGGGTGTCTGCGCCAGAGTCATATAGTCGGCACCCGACCTCTATGACGGGGCGCTGCAATCCACGGCAATTAACCCCTCAGGTGCGGCACCTGAGGGGTTAATTGCCGCGGATCGCAGTGCCTTCTCATAGAGGTCGGGTGCCAGATAAGTGATTCTGCCGTCAGCACCCGCCACGTGTATTTGTATTAAAAGGTAAGTTATCATCATTGGTGGAGCAGTGCGCCCTCCCCCCCCCCCCCAACCCCAGTATTAAAGTCATTGGTGGCAGTGGCCACAGGGTCCCCTCCCCTCCTCCCCATTGGTGGTGCAGTAGCAGCTTCCTATCAGAGCCCCAGTAGTGTAATCGCAGGGCTCCGATCGTTTACCATGGCAGGCAGGACGCTACTGAAGCCCTGGCTGCCATGGTAAGCTCCCTTCTGCCGTGTGCACAAAGCACATATATCTCCTATGTGGTGAACGTTGTAACAGAAAAAAAATTATAACAACCGCGGTATTCGACATTTTTAGTCACCTTGTCCCCCCCAAAAATAGGATAGGACTGTTTGATTATGGGCCGGACATTCCATAAAAAGTGGAATGCACATGGCTTTTTTGGTGTGTTATGTTTTTTCGCGTGGTATCGAATGGTATAGCAATACTTTTTTATGGTATCGAAATAGAATCAAAATTTGGGGATCGTAAAAACCCTTCTTAAATATTACTTTATTATAAATATGTTCCCAAATACCTTTCATTAGTTATAATGGCTCGTTTTGTCTGGGGAGCAGAATGGATACACAAAACCTGTCCTAATCACACAACAGGTTACTTCAGGACACTGAGCTGCCTCATTCTCCTTTCTGCTCAACGTGTCAGGGATTATGATCCTGAATATAGCTGATACATCTTCAGCTGAATCTCTGTAGGAATGGAGTTCATTAGTAAACATAATGTACAGAGAGGACGGACAGGACAGATAATGGTAATGTGGGGCTGTGGTAATGAAGACTGCATACAAGTGCTGCTGCTCATTACTTACACCACCCTTCTCTGTACTTCATGCCTCCTCATGAACTCCATTCTTACAGAGATTCAGCTAAAGATAATATTAAACTGTATTCAGGATCATAATCCCTGACACTGAGCTAAAGAGCAGAGACGAGGATGGGGCAGCTCTTTAGCTCAGTGTTGGGAAGTAACTTGTCCTGCTGTGTGATTAGGACAGGTTTTCTGTGTACTAATAGGATTGCGGCCATTTTATCTCCTTTGATGATTGCTCCCCGGACAAAACAAGCCACTATAACTAATGAAAGGTATTTGGGAATATATTGATTATAAAGTTATATTTAAGTATTTTCAGTAATTTTATTTTCTAAATTCCCAGAGAACCACTTTAACTGTAGCAACCAGTGTCAGGCAGCAGCTGCCAAGACTAATAAGATCATGTGGTGCATCAAAAGGGGCCTAGATGCACATGACAAGAACATAATTCTACCATTTTACAAATCACTAGTCAGGCTGCACAAGGAATATTGTGTACAAATTTGGACACCTATGCACAAGAAAGACGTAATAGAGATTGAACAAGTTCAAAGGAGGGCAATTAAAATAATAAACAGTAGCGGTGGACTACAGTATCGAAAAATAATCAAAATTAAGGTTTCAATAAAAGATGGGTAAAGGGTGACCTAATAACTATGTATGAATATATATCAAAGGCTAATTCAGAGATCTCTCCCATGATCTATTTATACCAAGGTATAAGTGTGTTTAATTTATAACTTTATGCCTTTTGGAGATCATTTCATCTTCAACTTGCTTAACTGTTCACAGTAACAGCAATTTGGAACAGGGATGCTAAAACTTTAGCATTTTTTGCATGCCACTGTATGTATGTGTATATATATACAGTATATATATATATATATATATACAAATGCAGTGTATACAGGGCCGGCTCCAGGTTCATGTGGGCCCTTGGGCGATAAATCTCAGTGGGCCCCCACACAGTATAATGACCCCCAGTGGCCCGCCACTCAGAATAATGACCCCCAGTGGCCCCCGCACTGGGGGTTATACTGTATGGAGGGGCACTGGGGGTCATTATACTGTATGGTGGTCACTAAGCCCCACAGCAAATTTTTGTACAAACCCCCCCCCCCCCCAGTGGTGGGTTCACATCACGTTTTCTGCCCGGACCCGTGCAGTCATGAAGGAGCGCACGGAGGCCGCAGCGCAGGTAAGTACACTGCTGCGGTGTACTTACCATGGCAGCCAGGACTTCAGTAGCGTCCTGGCTGCCATGGTAACCGATGATCGGAGCCCCAGCTTACACTTGCGATCGCCAAAACGACGTTTAGCTTAATTCCAGATCCGGATTAATGCACTTCAATGGGCATTAATTCTGGATCCGGCGTTACGGCATGTCTTCGGATTTTTGGATGGAGACAAATCCACAGTATGCTGTGGTTTTGTCAACGTCCAAAAAATGTTCACATACTGAACTGAAGACATTCTGATGCATCCTTAACGTATTTCTCTCCATTCAGAATGCATTAGGATAATCCTGATCAGTATATTTCCGTCCTAGAGCCCCGAGGACGGAACTCTAGGACGGAAAGCAAAAACGCTGATGTGAAAGGGGCCTAAGGTGCTGCTCCGCTGGAGTGAAGAGGGGAAGTGCCTGAAGCTCCACAGCATGGAAGCTTGTAAGGGAGACAGTGGCAGCCGGATTCTGCATGCTGCTGAAAAAGTCTTTCATGTGACTTAGCTTCCTCCGCTCCAGCAATGAACGCTTCCATCTGTATTGATGGAAGCGCTCATAGCAGTGCAGTGGGCCCCCCCAGGAGCAGTGGGAACCCGACACTTGCCCGGGTATGCCGGGTGCTGATGCCGGCCCTGAGTGTATATGTGTATATGTGAAATGTGTGAACCTACGCTGAGAAACTGCACTGGAAATTGTTGACATGTGTACTACAGCCACTAGTATAGAGAGGACCAGATGCATCGCAAGTTAGTTAGCTAGCAAGTGAAGGTAAGTGATGCTTGATAATTGGTGCATTGCCCTAGGGACCTAGATAGGGTTCGGAGCAAGAACACCGGCAGCAGGAACAGCAGGACATGATGCTTCCTAATGCTTATACCTGAGTTCAGAGGACCCATGATAAGTCAGAAGGAACAGTCAACTTGTCATAGAGTTGAATGCCTGTGTAAGAGAGTTGTGTGTAGGACTCTGATAAGGAGAGGCAGTACGCGAGTGCAGATAGCTGTAGCTAATAGTCATATCTGAGGACTGTGAGTGAATGTGTGCCATGTGGAGAATATATGCAGCTTATGCCAAGCAGCACAGAGCCATATTCATCGCCACTGCCACTAGAGGTTCCCAGGCAGGGTTATAATCTACTATAGAGTTGGGATCAAAGCCAGGACCAGAGCTTGTCACTGGTGGGGAAAATGCAGCCTTTTACCACCAGCAGATACTTTAAAATCACCAAGTCTTTTACCTATAAAAAAAACGTTTGTAATGATTAAGCCAGTTGCCTCTTATAAGATTCTTGTAGATCATCTCTAGAGGAACTGCATTGGTAGCAAACACAAGTGTTGAGAAATAGGTTATGGAAAAATGGTGGAGGGGGAAATATAAACAGAATCCCCTTCTATTTCGGGTTACAAACCTGGCACCATAATAATGGACCAATCTTGATTGTTGAAAAATCAATACATAGTAGTTACACTTGACAGGTATGAAGCCATGGACCTCTAGTGTGAAAAGGTCACCTCCTATAAAGCAAACATCGACTATTTTCAGATTAAAACAGCACATAAACATGATAACAGCCAGAAGTGGATTTACTGCATAGAGGACAGTTTACACAATGCATCATAAGTATGACGTGTCACAGAAGATCTGCACGGCTAGAATGAGTATATCTGTTACATGATATATTCAATCTTTACCATTTGGTAAACAGGCGTGGAGAAAATCTTATGGTAGATTATCAGATCTTCATGAAAATCCACATTTATGTTTTCATCATATGGAAGAATATGGATACAATAGTCTCAACAACTTGTCTGTATTAACCAGAGGAGCCGAAGTATGGCTGAGCTAAGGCGAGTTTGCTTTGTCCGTGGATTTAATATGAGGTAGGTTGTAAAAATCAGCTCGCCAAGGGAAAAAAACATGCAAAACAAATGTCAATGAAAACCTGCAGCTTGCAAGGAAAAAAAAAAATGTAAAGGATGTTTTTTGTTTCTTTTCACCATCTTGTGGTGACATGAGTAACTGCAGACTGGATATCTAGCTTAGAAAATAAACCAGTATCATTATTGTTCTTATTTATCTTTTTCTTCAAGGATTTCTCAATAAGAGTAAATTTTACATTGCACAATTCATTAGTGTCATGTATTTATTCCAGAACCACAATCAGTCATCTTAATGTTACTTGTATGGAAAACGTCCTTACAATTAGCATTTCATTAGTCCATTCTTTTTTTCATTTAATAACCATAGATTTCGTTCTCTACCCAGCCTGACTCTGTGCTTCTGCCATATCTGTCGTGACAGAGCTCATAAAGTTCATTAGTGACAAAGCCACTTTCTGTGCTGGCTAGAGTCACAAATCCACTCTCTGAATGATGTCCTCCAATATTATCATATTCTCCAGAGAGGTTGTCAGGAGGGGATGTTTCTCCGGAGGGACCTCGGAAGGACGTGTTTTGGATATCTGGTCTTGTGCCTGCTAGGTCTGCGTCCGTCTGCCTCTTAATGACATTGTATATTTCCAGGTTTGGGCTGTTCCGCCGGTTTGCCGATAACCAGAAGCTGGGCTCTTTCACCGATACTTCACTTCGTTGTTGTTTCCTGGGGGAAAGTGCAAATATTGGCAATTAAACATCATTTTAAAATGAATAGTTTTTTATTATAAAGTCTCTACTTCGATAAGTGTGTCACATATATTAACCCTAGTTATGTGTAAGCCTAACCCTGGGTTCACACTTGAGCGTATTGGATACGTGTGTTTTACGCGCGTTTTTGTCGCGCGTATTACAGCGCGTTTTTGTGTGATTGACCACTCTGGTGTCAATCACAATATGCGCGACAAAACGCCCCAAAGAAGCTCCTGTACTTCTTTGGGCGTAGGGTGTTTTACAGCGCGTTCGTACGCGCTGTAAAACTCTCAGGTGAGAACCATGCCCATAGGGAAACATGGGTTTTTGCCTGTTGAGCGTTTTACAGCGCGTAGGAACGTGCTGTAAAACGCTCAGGTGTGAACCCAGCGTTAAGGATCCTCAATGCTGCCAGGTGGTCCGTTAAAACAAAGCATGCAACAGAACAGTGGTCTCCAACCTGTAGCTCTCCAGCTGTAGCATGCCCTGACCACAGCAGTGTCCTTATCATGGAGGCAGACCATGCCAATGCCATGAGACCAGAGGTGAGAGGGAGACCTAATGCTGAATGCCTTCTATTGCTTCCTGACATAAGACTATGGCGATTTCTTGAAACCTCCACTAGGGGGAGCTCAGTGCAAGGAGAGTTTTACAAGTTTTCATTAAGTTCAACAGGTAATTGTAGAAATATCTATGCACTGGGCTCCCCTAGTGGTGGATACAGTCGTATGGTTTATCACATCCTATAGGAAAAGAAGCAGGAGACAGCATTACTAGTGATGATGGAAGCAAGCTTCAGATCCAAGATCCAAAGTCACTTCACTCCAAACTTCGTTTTAAAGCTGTAAGGAGATCCGTCTTTGTACAGTATTTAAATGCTTGTGCTCCAGCAAGGCGAAGTTATAACTAGGTAGAACTTCGGGATTTGATTATTAAACTTGAAAACCATTTAAAACAGGTAACCGAAGTCGGCTTCGGGACCAAGTTTTAAAATGGTTTTCAAGTAAAAAAAATCAAAAATCAAATCCTGAAGTTTTAACTAGTAGTGATAACTCACTTCGCCACACCGGAGCACATACATTTTAATGCTGTACAAAGACAGATCTCTGTGCAGCATTAAAACTAAGTTTGGAGCGAAGCGTAATAGTATGCTGGAAGTCGGGTCTTCAAAGATGGCGGCTAGGTTTCTGCTGTTTTATACAGCAGACACCTGAGGATAATCCGTACCTCCCAGCTTTTGAAAATTGCAAAGAGGGACAATATGTGCGGTGCACATCGCTTCAATTTTTTTTATACTAGGCCACGCCTCTAACTCCGCCCAAAGCATAATTACTGACTCAGTCAGAACTGCAGCAGCCGCGGATCGGTTAGGTGAGTATAAGTCCCTTAAATTTTACTGCATGTGGAGCCTCTGGGGCAATTTTTTTTAAATATTAGCTTATAAATCATCAGATTATAGATATTTTAAGGTCCAAATTGCACCAAATAATGAAGTTCTGGTCGAATATACAGGTAGAAAACATGCAGACACTTTAGTAAGGAGCAATTTAGTAAATTTATTAATGCACATTTGTGCATTAATTCCCCAGGTCAAAAAGAGGCACATTGAAGGATCAAAGAGGGACAGCGGGACTTGGGTCAAAAAGAAGAACTGTCCCTCCAAAAGAGGAACACTTGGGAGGCATGATAATGCCAGCAATCAGCGATAATGTCGATTGCAGGCATTTAACTCCTCAGATGCTGTGGCCAGATGTGCTTCCAAGCCTGGAACAGCTCCCCCACGCGGCGATTGGGGGAACCGTTCATTGCCTGTGAAAAGCAATGCCTTTTATAGGTATATTTCAATGTAGGTACCAGGTGACAGCACAATATACTGAATCTTTTATTTGTCAATAGGATTTATTTCCATTGATATATAGAAGTGGCAATCTACTGTAATTGTACGATGTTAAGCCCTTTGGAGCCTAACCCTCAGTTCACACTTGCGCGTTTTACAGTGCGTTCGAACGCGCTGTAAAACGCATAACCGATGCAAATCAATGCTTCCCTATGGGACTGGTTCACATTTTCGCGTTTTACAGCGCGTTCGAACGCGCTGAAAAATGCCCGACGCATAAACAAGTACTTGAGCTTTTTTTGGGGCGTTTGTCACGCGTTTTGGCCCATAGACTTCAATGGGAACGTGCAATGCTTGTATTTTGCGCGTTTTTGACACTGAAAACGCGCGTTCGAACACGCGTTTATGAATTTGCAACATGCTGGAAAGGCCAAAAATATATATATATAAAAAAATTCAAACTACCCTCTTTACACAGAAAAATAAAAATAAACAAACCATGAAAAAAAATATAAACATCATAGGCATTGCTGCGCCCATAAACGCCCGTACTATTACAGGGTGAATGGCATAACAGGAAAAAAAATGGCCCATTCGCCATTTTTTCATCACTTTGTCTGCCCCCCCCCCCCCCCTAAAAAAAAGTGGAAAATCGCTAGGGGTTGAAAGGTTTATGGCCTGGCCCCTGGAAGATGACATACTTTGCTGCTCAAAGACTCTGAACGCATGCAGGTCGCTTCTCTCCAGAAAAGCTGTTTTGTGACTTATTATTTGCTGACACTACTATATGGTCTGCACATAACATGGGTACTAGTCAGGTGACACAACTTTGTAGGAACAATGTTGACCGGTGTGCTGAAAGTCAGTCATCTGTATTCTTCTCTTGTATTGTGTTTGTAGGTATTGGTTGTATTAATACTGTGTGATTCTGATTTCCACTCCAACAACAGAATATCATATGTATTCAACACCGGCTTCATGGTTGTAGATCTCCAAGCTGATGGTTTAACTAATATAAGTCTCATACACATGGCAGAGCACTGTGCACGGAGGCTGTAGAGCTCTTAATACAGACTCATATGCTAAAACCTCCGCATGAATCACAGGATCATGGAGGTACAGTAAAGGGCTCATGTATCTTTATGGCAGCTCTATCACGACTCCATAGAAAACAGAGGCAATATAAGGCCGTGGGCATGAGCTCTTAGACCTCAGTTTCTATAGGCATTATTTCCAGGTTATGGTTGTCTGTACAAGTTCTTATAATAGGAGATCATTATTTGCACTCAATTGTGCATCCATTTCTGTTCTGCATTAACACCGATGTATATATATGTCAGTATAACTTGCCTCCTTTCTATGATGCAGCAACACAATACTCCGATAAATATCAGCAGCAGCGTCAGCACCGGGATGGTTGCAATAAGGATGAAATGCAAATTAGACTCTGAAATGACAAGATAAATGATTTAATCTTCAGTACTTCATATTCAGCATTGTCATTCAAGCTCAACCTAATAAGATGCCTCTGCCCCATACTCTCTACCCGACAGGCAGGGGCGTAACTATAGGGGAAGCAGGGGAAGTGGCTGCTTTGGGGCCCTGACCCAGAAGGGGCCCATCCAAGAGGAGGAGAAGTACTAAAAGATTTTGTCAGGGCCCCTCAACATTATTACAAAATTAAATGATATACAGTGGCAGTATAGACAGTGTAGAAAACGGATGAAACAGCTGCCTGGTCTGAGAGAGCGATCTTTACTAGCCACAGGAAAGGGGGCGGCATGAAAGGAAGGGGTTGTGAAAAAATTACTGGGGGGGCCCCCATTCAAAAATTTGCTGTTGGGCCCAGTCATTTCTAGTTACACCACTGCCGACATGGTATAAGGAGTTCTCTGTATACAGATCTCCAGGCAAGGGCCTGCTGTTATTATCAGACCAGCATGTCTATGGTTGGTGAAGTATTACAGACCTCAGATTCTAGTAATCAGTGTATGTAATACGATTTAAGAATAGATATAAAAAACACGTTGTTTTATGTCCCTCTTTTGCACCACCATTTAGTATAGGCCATCATACTTTCTGCAGCACCATCAGCGGTCAAGGTAGACCCTGGTTTTCACCATTTTACCCCTGTATGTGGTTCTGGGATCTGCAGGAGCCTCTAGGTTACTACCTCTAGGAGTATTCTCCGTTCAGATGCTACTGACCCCATTGGGCCAAGAGAAACTGGTGCATGGCACCTAGGGGATAGGCAAAAGTGTGGTCAGTTGGCAAGCCAAAGTCACAAAAGGCAGATTTCATGCACAGGGTGAGTATGGTGATCAGACATAGGTCAGGATAGTTGCTACAGGATCAATCCAGTAAACAGGCAGAGGTTGGGTATGGGGACAGAATACTACCTTATCGCACCTTTGCAGGTCTACTCAAGCTAGGAAACAATAGCTCAGGCACTTTCTCATAGGGGAAGGTACCCTCTATATGCCAGGGAATGCTTCCATTGGCTGGGAACATATTAGACTGTGTGAGCTTTGGCTCTTCAAGAGCTGGAAACAGTGTGTGCCCTAAGAGAGTGCGCACAGGAAAGCAGGTGGTGAAGGCTAAGAGCGGCCTACAGTGTAGGGCAGCATAGAGGGTGTGTTCTCTGGTGTCTTTGCTGCTAGATCTTAATGTATCCAGTTTTTCCATGACTTCCACTAGATCTGGACCTACCATAAATCTGACTGTGCATTAGAGTGAGTAGTAGTAACTAGGCTTACACTTCTTATTAAAAGGGTAATCATAGTTTTTATCAAGTGCCCCCAGCCTGTCCCCTGAAACAGAAGATTCATACTTACCTGTTCCATGTGGCTCCAGTCCTCTATGCTGCCCCCACTGTCTCCATCTTCTGGTCCCCATACTGTTCACAACCGGCTGGCCATGTGACATGCACCGCTCCAGCCAATGACTGGATTCAGCAATGACGTGCTGCTTGTGGCCACATCACCACTGAAACCAGTCATTGGCTGGAGCGGTGCATGTGACCATGTCCATGGCCAGCCGGTTGTGAACAGTATGGGGACCAGAAGATGGAGACAGTGGGGTAGCATGGAGATCTGTAGCGCAGTGGAAATAATCATTGTTGCCAGATAACCCCTTTTTTCTTATTCTATACATTATCTATTGGCTAAGGGTGGCTTTTACACTTACCTTCAGCCTCCTTGGCTGTCTGATTGACATTCTTTATGGAAACATCTGGTGGTCGGCTTGCAACTGGTTCAACATCTAAAAAAATATTGTAATTATAATTAATAATGTATTAACATGATTCTTTTCAGAGATCTGGTGTGCGTATAATGGGAACACTCTTGGTAATCCTTTTCGGAATACTCTTGATGCCCAATGCAGGGTCAGGGGAAAAGCATAACCTGGTGACCCAAGGTAAAGAGACGATCCCTGCGTCATGCTCTGCTCCCTCAGGCTTTGCACGACGCTTAAGACTGCCAATCCGTTTTCTCGAAAGGGTTCTTTTAATTACACAAAACCCCAATTATCTAAATATAGCGATTAAACACCTAAAGCCAGCACATGTTATGTCATGTTAGGTTCCCACCTTTGGATAATGTTTGCAGTTATTACTTACTTTTCACATACTTACCAGCCTGTGACCCATTTCGAGTTGGGGGGCGTGTTGGTTTCACCGCTAAGCAAAGAAAAGACGCAAATATAAAAACTCGAGCCCTAGTGAAGGCGAATTATGTTGCACTCTAAATAATTAAATACTATAAACCCTATAGTACTGAGGATAAAAGGCATCAGTAACGCAGTGCAGCTTAGGCAATAAGTTATTGGTGGGGGTTCAACACGACTGCACGATTGCCGCTCCATTCAAACAGGGGAACATGGGACCCCTATTCACATGATTGATAGAGATGCCAGGGCATGGCCCCCCCATTGATGAGACACTTATCCATATTAGTGTGGATAAGAATTGTTTGTGGGGAGACCTCTTTAAGGTTTTTGATTGCCTCCTTTAAAAATTAAAAGTAATTTTTTTAAACTTTTTACTGTAAAACATACAATAAAAAACATTACCAATCTGTACATAAATGTAATCAATACGATAATCAATTTCAACACACTCATATACCCACCCTCCTGGAATCTCTTGTACACCCCTTCTTTATTCTAATTCTGTCATCTTGGCTTAAGGTCCATTTATGTTTGTGTACTTCATGGGTATTAAAGGGGCTGTCTCGCTTCAGCAAATTGCATTTATCATCTAAAGGAAGTTAATACAAGGCACTTACTAATGTATTGTGAGTGTCCATATTGCTTCCTTTGCTGACTGGATGCATTTTTCCATCACATTATACACTGCTTGTATCCAGGGGTTATGACCACCCTGCAGTCCAGCAGTGGTGGTCGTGCTTGCACATTATAGGAAAAAGTGCTGGCCTCTCTAGTGGCTTGGACCCTGGGAGCGCACATGGGTATGTATGCACAGCCACCTCACATTTGCCCTGCAGCTGTGGCCATTACCCCTGGATATGAGAAGTGTATAATGTGGGAAAATGAATGAAGCCATCAAAGGAAGCAATATGGATAGTCACAATACATTAGTAAGTGCATTGGATTAACATGATCTACATAATAAATGCCACTTGTTGAAGTGAGACAACCCCTTTAAACATACTAGTAAGAATAATATCAATTGCGGAGCATGACTAATAAGTACTACTTATTCTTATACTAATACTAAAGTCTGTGTCACATTAAACACATAAAAATGCATATTACAATGTATGAAAACTACAGACGCTGAGGTGTACCAAACTCATATATGGCAATATATACCCAAATATCACAGCCACATAAATCCCTACAGTGGTTGTCATAAAAAACAGCCAGTAGAGGGCAGCATTATACCAATCATCTAGTTATATTCGTTGCAATGTTACAGTTATTAAATAGGTTCACTGGGGATGTGACAAAGTGTTATTTTGTCATTTGTTGAACTGAGACAACCCCTTTAAGGCCAAGTTCCCATAATATTCATTGAGAAAACTTCCCCATCTTGACTTAAAGGGGTTGTGCAAGAATGGGAGGGTTTTTGCGCCCCCCCCCCCATTCTGGAGGTTCTGCAGGACCTATAAAGTAAAGATGGCTTACTGGTCTCCCAGCTCCAGCTCCCTGACCCCTTTTTCCTGGCCTGCGATGCTCTGTTGGGCTCCAGCAATGTCAACATCCAGTTTGACATCGCCGCAGCCCATCAAGACTGTGTCAGTATCAGACTTTCCTTGCATTATGACAAATGGTCACATGGTCGCAAAGGGAGCCTTACACCACCGCGACCTGTGATTGGCTACGGCAATGTCAAAACAGATGTTGACACTGCTGGAGCCCAGCGGAACATCGCAGGCTGGGAGAAGAAAAAGCGGGGAGCCGGCACTGGGAAGAAGGTAAATAATCTTCCTTTTGCAGGTCTTGCAGAATGGGGGGTTTACCAAAAACCCTGCAGAACCCCTTTACGTTTAGTATATTGTCTCAATATAATAATATTAGCTAATAATCCCCCCATTATCACTCCTTCTTAAGCCAATTAACTAATGCTCTTCTTTGCCACTAATACATCCAAATTGACTTTAATTTTGAATGTGAAATGTCCTGCCAGAACCTATTTATCGCTTTGTATTCTCAAAAACAGTAGTATAGCGCCACTCGCTGTTTGTCGCATTTGGGACAAGAACTTTCATGCTCTGCAAAAAACCTTTCTAAAGGAATACTAAAATTGTAACATATTGAATAAAACATTGTACATATAATATTATATATAATTTTTCTATTCTTTAAAGTTACAAATAATGTTTTTTTTAATTCTTCCATGTCAAAAAGTTAGGAAATTTTTCCCATGGCTCTACTTTGGTTAAGAAACCACAACTGCCAGGAAGCTGTGGAAGTCTGTTTTTACTGGACAATGATGAGAGTTTCCCTCACAGAAGCACAGATTGGAAATCTCTGATTTAGGTATTATTCACACATCAGTGTCTGGTTAATGTATTGGTTAGTGATTTCCATCAGTGATTGTGGCCAAAACCAGAGGCTGGTCAACAACAAAGGACAGGAGCAGATCTTTCCCTTATACCTTATCTCTGTGTAAACTCCACTTCTGGTTTTGGCTCACAATAACTGATGAAAATCACTGATCAAACACTGACTGTGTGAATAAGGCTTTAGGAGGTGGTTTGGAGTTGAATGAAATCCTTATGATTTGTGACAGATGATACCAGGTAAGCACTGACCTTCTGAATATTTACATATGAAATTGTTCTTCATGTTGCATCGGTCATCATTCCATTGGAACATGTACCGTCCACCAACACCAGGGGGAGCAAATGGCTGGTAGTACATGACTACGCACACCTCACTGCCACACGAGGGTTCGTCCACGTACCAGTTCCTACCAAACAAAAATGTTTAAAATTCATACAAATAGCAGCAGTAGAAGTAACCTGGATCAGATGCCAGAAAAGTAAAAATGTCCGCACCAGAGGAGTACATGGATGTTATTTACAATCAAACTTATTGTTAAAATAACAGAAGACCCTCTCCTTCCACTGCTCAGTTAATTTGACCACTTTTTCTGATACAGATCTCCAACCTCCTATATAGCTGTAGGTTTCACCAGTTCAGGACCCGGGTAATTTTGGCCTTCAGGTCCATAAACTACTTAGCTGTATCTCACATGCTTTAATTTACCTATTGGGCGATCAACATGATTATTATTATTTATCTAGCAGGAGAAATGCCTGCATCATATTCATCTTTTAGGCTGGGAGGTACGGCATTGTGAAATGTCTGCCAACTATGGGAATAAAGCAGTTAAGGATATGTTCATTCTGACACCACACGTGTCCTGATGAGGAGGAAAGGAGACAACTTGCTGATCCACTCTGCATTGTGATTGGGGCACTACGATAGGTTCATCACGTTGTCAGAGCTATCTTTCTACAATTGACGCACCATGGTTCTCTGAATAAACCAAACATCAGCTGGGGAAAACATCTTGGGACATAGAAAAAGTGATGATTTGGGATGAAGAAAGAGTGATTTTTGTTTATATAGGGTTCAACAGTAGACAGTCAGGAGCAGGGGTGAATGGGCCATCGACCCTACAGGGAAATTTCCTGGTGGGTGGATGCCACAGGGGGCCATCCAAGCCCTCATCTCTGCCGCTGACCGGGTACAGCAGTAAGAAGAATCCAGCACTCATGTACCACATGCCCTCCTGAATTCAACTGCTGTGGCCACACCTCACCTCCTAAGCCCTCTGCTCTATAGACAACTGGAGGAGGAGGACAGAAGATGGTAGCTATTGATGGCCACCACAGAGGGACAGTTTTTGGGGCAATATATTGTGCTACACTGTATTATTTGGTTCTGCTGGGATGGTATTTTGCACCATGCTATTGTTGCCCCACCTACTTGTGTTGCCCCGCCTTCTGTTAATTTGGACCTGCCTACAAAACAGGGCCACTTTTAGTTTTTTTTTTCCAGGGCCACTTTAAGTTCCCAGTCCACCCCTGGTCAGGGGACTAGCCATCAATAAGTGGGGAAGCCTACTCTCTTTTTTTCAGGAGTATGGTGAGGGCTGAATCAGGGAAAGACTGGAGGATCCCATCAGTCCTCAAAGTATCTACACAGCTTGGCCATGAGCCTGGTAATGTGAGAAGAACATTCATCATGTGCATTGTGGACCCTATATGGGCACCTGGTTAGTAAATGGTGGTCACATTTGATATGAATCAGAACTATCTGATTTTTTCTTTACTAGGGAGATTTGATTTTTAATAAGACATAATAAAATGTATATTTTAAAGAAAAGGGTGCATGTGTTTGCAGTGAAAGATGTATATCCCTTTGGTGAATGCTTTGATAAATAATTTTCTAAAAGCCCTAACTTAAAGGGGTTGCCCACTTTCTGGCTACTGTTGACATATATGCTTGTAAGATGACTATATGGCACTTTTTAATATATCCTTTCTTCATAATCTGTGTGATAATTTATATTTTATAAGCTATGCCCCCTTGTTTCTCACATTTTTTTGTGCTGTCCGCACAGAGGTCCTGTCCATAAAATGGTCTCTAATGGATCCGGCACATCACTCAGCTTCTCCTATACAAACACAGTGTATTTGAGTAGAGGTGATTTGCCTGGTTACATGACCCTCCATCATTTTATGGAGAGGATCTCTGTGTGGACAGCACAAAAGATTTGGCCAACAAGGGAGAATACCTTATGAAACATAGACAATGGTGTAGAGTTTCAACAAAGGCTATATTAGTAAGTAGCATGTAGTCATCTTGCAAACATGTTGGCCAAAAGTAGCCAGAAAGGGGCAAGCCCCTTTAATTTTCAATCTTTCTCTTGCTAAGGGTCCATTCACACGTCCACAAGTGTTTTGCGGACCGCAAATTGCAGATCCGCAAAACACGCACACCCGGCCATGTGGGTTCCGCATTTTGCGGACTGCACATGGCCTGCACTTTAATTGAAATGCCTTTTCTTGTCTGTGTCTGCGGACAAGAATAGGACTTGTTCTATTTTTTTGCGGAACGAAAGTGCGGATGCGGACAGCACACTTTCTCCTGTCCTCATCTTTTCCGGCCCCGTTGAAAATGAATGGGTCTGGATCTATTCCACAATGTTGTGGAACGGATCCAGATCCATTTTGCGGACGTGTGAGTGGACCCTTAAGCTGTTGGAAGGTTTTTTTTTGCAGGTCAAGCCATGGTTTTATTGTTAATTGATTGAATTACTTTCCATAAAAAAATTTTGCAATGCGTGGTGGACCAAAAACCGCAATTCCGTAAAAGTTTTTTTTTTTTTAATAGCATTCTCCATGCAGTATGAATGACACAATAACATTATTCTGTGGTTTGCTACATTTGCAGTGATACCAAATATTTACCCCTACTGTGAAAAGGTTTGAAGATGAAATGATCTCCAAAAGGCATAGTTGAAGATTAGACACACTTTTTCACATTTTAAGAAATATCAGTGTATTATTTTGGTTTTGCACAACTATAGAGTGAAAAAGAGGAAAAAAGAACCTTGCAGAAGTATGGGAACCCAAGGATATTTGAACGTTCATATAACTTTGACCAAGGTTTCAGGCCTTAAATAGCCTGTTAGGGTTAAAGGCTCATGCACGACTATTGGTGTTGTGTGGAGCCCAAATTGCAAATCCGCAAAACACGGATACCGGCCGTGTGCATTCTGCATTTTGCAGACCGGAACAGCTGGCCCCTAATAGAACATTCCTATCCTTGTTCATAATGTGTACAATAATAGGACATGTTCTATTTTTCTGTGGAACGGCCATGTGGAGACGGAATGCACAAGGATTTATTTCCTTTTTTTTTTTTTTTTGTGGCCCCACTGAAGCAAATGGTTCTGCATATGGGCCGCAAAAACGGACAAAAAATACGTTTATGTGCATAAGCCCTAAGGCTTGTTCACAAAAATCTCTAGGAATAACCAGATGATGCAAATTACAAAGCTTTATAAATACTGACTCCTCTAACCTGTCCCAAAAAACAGCACCCAAGGGTTCTTCTAAGCAGCTGCCTAAGGCTAGGGCCACTTGTGACATGTGTCGTACTAATGTCGCGCAATATTTATTGTAATCATAGTCTATGGTGTTGCACTTTGACATGTGACATTCTGCGACTGGGACAGTCGCAAAAGATCCATCCAAGTTGGATTTTTGTGCGACTGTTGCCTCGAAGTTGCAGCATGTCGCAGTGCGACACCATAGACTATCATTACAATAAATGTAGAGCGACATTGGTGTGACACAGTACAGTTCATCCCTTTTTGTTGTGCGACACATGTCACCCTGTAGCCCTAATCTTACACTCTGAAAATCCAAATGGTTGAGGCCCACAAAGCAGGAGAAGGCTATAGGAAGGTAGCATAGCGTTTTCAGGTTACCATTTCTTCAGGTCGAAATGTAATTAAGAAATGGCAGTTAAAGGGGTTTTCTGAGATATTAATACTGTTGACTTTGTGAATTTATACTTGTGCTGATATATAAATCTCCTATGTAGCTGTGCAGTCTTTTTAGTGTCTTTCTTTGAGTACCGTCTTACTCATGCTGCTGCTCACTCCTCCCTCTCCCCTCTTCATGGACTTGCATTGACATATGTAATATGATCCTGATAACATGAGAACTAGACATTTTTCTTTGATAAAACATATCACAAAGTTTCTTGTCGTCACAGATACTATTGTTTTATGTGAAGTTGTGTGAAAGTACAGTGACCAGTCAACCAGACAGCTGGGTGAAGAGGGAGCACGTAAACCATATACGCAACATGGAAGGAGGGGGAAATTTTTTTTAAGCACCATACTTACTGTTATGTCTACTGTATGATATCATGCTGATCCAAAGCTGCTCTTTTCCCTGTCTGAATACCCTGCAAAATGTTTTTTTTTTTTTTTTGCAAAAATGTGTGCATCATCATGTGGAAGTCTGCATTTATGTACTATATATATAATCATTTTGAATGTTGTAATAAAGTATTAGTTCCTATATGATTGGTATAATACAGGCATGCTCAACCTGCGGCCCTCCAGCCGTTGCAAAGCTAAGACTCCCAATCAGCCTACAGAAGAGCATGGTGGGAGATGTAGTTTTACAACAGCTGGAGGGCCACAGGTTGAGCATGCCTGGTAAAATATTTTTTGTAAATTATCTTCATATTTAAGCAAAATATAAAAGAGCTGAAAAAATGGCTAAATGTATATATCAGGAGGGGCAACCTCAGACACTGCAGCTGCTGTGTCACAAACTTACTTGTCCGGGCCCCAGCGGTGAAATCTCCATCTTCGGCACAACTGCGGCAGAAAAGATGCGACAGCATCCTTAGCAACAGGATGCAATGCTCTGTATCTCCGCACAGCGGGCGTGTGCTGGAGGAAACTAACAGTGGGCTGATTACTCGGCTCTTCTATTCCTGTGTGCTGTGTTCTGACTAATGGAGCACCGAGTGATCACCTATCAGGTTCTTATTCTGGGATTCAATGCTCTATTTAACCCCTTAGTTTTCAGCCTGTTTTGGGCCTTACTGACCGAGCGTTTTTCTTCTTTTTTCGATCGTCGCGTTCCAAGTGCTATAACTTGTTTATTTTTCAGTCTATATCGCTGTATGAAGGCTTTTATTTTTTGCAGGACAAGTTGTAGTTTTTAATGGTGCCATTTTGGGGTACACATAACTTTATGATTAACTTTTATTAACTCTTTCTGGGAGGGAGATGGGTAAAACAGCAATACCGCCACTTTGTTTTTACGTTATAAATTTTACGGCGTTCATTTTTCGGTATAAATAACATAATATCTTTATTCTCTGGGTCAGTACGATTACAGTGATACCAAATACATATATTTTTTTTATGTTTTACTACTTTTTTGCACTAAACCCCTTTTTTTTTAAAGAAAAAAATGTTTTTGCATTGTCTTCCAAAGACCCATAACTTTTTTTATTTCTCTTTCTATGGAGTTGTGTGAGGGCTTGATTTTTGCGGGATGACTTGTATTTTTCATTGGTATTTTGGAGTAAATGGCGCTTTTTCATCGCTTGTTATTATGTTTATTCGGTGGCAACTAAGAATAAATTCGCAATTCTGTCTTTTTTTTTTTTTACGCCGTTCACCGTAGGGGATAATTTATGTGATATTTATGTAATCCGGGTTGTTACAGACGCTGCAATACCAAACATATGGGGGAGATTTGTTTTTTACAATTTTTTTCATTGAAATGCGTATTCAATTAATATGGATTTTTTTTTTTTTAATAAGTGTGTTTTTTTTGTTTGTTTTTACCACTTAATAGTCCCACAAGGGGACTATGACAGTATTTTGATTGCTTTTAAAATGCAATGCATTATCCCTATAATGCATTGCATTTTAATAGCAATGCTATTCTGACAGTCTCTGGCACAGCCTGCTGGAAATTACTTTAGGCTGGTCTGGGGCCTACATCAGACCCCTGCCAGCCTTCACACACATCGGCACCCCGCGATCGCATTTGCGGGGTGACGATAGGAGACAGATGGAGCCCGCTCCCTCTGTCAGCACTTTTCATGCGGTGGGCGCCATTGCCCGCGGCATGTGAAGTGTTAAACAGCCTGGATCGGCACTCCTGCCGGTCCAGGCTGTTAGAGCAGGGACCTGTGCAGCGCTTAGACTGGGCCGCCGTAAAAAAGCGGCGGCCCAGCCTAAGGCCCCTTAGTGACCACCGTAAAAGAACATAAGGGTGGTCACTAAGGGGTTAAACCCCTCCATCGCCAGATACCACTGCCAATGATAGTCATTGACTCCCTAGCTGTGCTTCCATTTCATTTTTGTTTGCGTTTGGATTACTTATTGGATTGACCTCGGCTTGCCTTTGACCACTCTCTGTCTTGTGATTTGGTACTTGTTTCCCATCTGGTTCTGACTTCGGCTTGGCTATTCTGACTATTCTCTGTCATCTGATTTGGTACTGCATTGTCTGCCCGGTTTTGACCCATTCCTGTACAACTTCGTCTTTGTGTAGTTTCTTGTGTGTGTTTGTGTCAGTCCTGCACCTAGCAGAGTAGGGAATGTTGACCAGTTTTGGGCTTTCCGCCCAGGGTTTGCACTGTAAGTAGGCAGGGAAAGCAGGCTGGGTTCAAGTCAGGGCTCACTGCCCGTGTGTTCCTGCCTACTGGGCTGACATTTTGTAAAAATATAATTCCCAGCATTTTCCATTAACATTTTTGGTAGTTCTGAGAAAAGTCAAGCAAGTGTGCATGCTGGGAGTTATAGTTTTACAACAGTTGGAGTGTCGAAGGTTGCTGATCCCTGGTATAGCCTGATCAATGGTTCATAACAAGCATCGTTAAGGACCCTTTCACATGGACTGAGTAGGGATGGATAATCGTTACTAGACACACTTATTCCCATACAGTTTCCTGGTTTGTCGGCAGCACATGACTGAATGGGATTTTTGAGAGAACTTACATGATGGATGTAGTGCTGGTCTATATGATGTAGACACAAAACAAATGGTGGATATAGTGACAAGTTGAAATTTTTAACCCTTTAATGAATGCCGACAACACCTTTTTTAAATGGCCCATTCTAAAAGTGATTTGATAAAGTAGTCTAAGGTCTCTTTACAGTTTGTTCTCAATAATTGCCTGCTCGTCAGAGGAAGTGAGAGCTGCAGTTACATGCAGCAATCATTAGCTGATTGTACATGAACGATAGCTACAGTGATAGTTGTATTGTTTCATTGTTTCTGGGGAGCAGATCTTTTTACTCAGGACAATCTGCTGCCCAAAAATAATAATTTAGGTGACCGCATCAGCAATGCTTTCACCCAATTAACAAGCATTTGTTCATTAGCCGCGTGATCCGTGGAACCTTCACTCGGGCTAATTATTGGCTTGCTAGTTCCTAGGAGCTTTGGAAGATACACTGCATATTCCTGTCCATCAGCACACTGCAATGAAGTTCATTCACTGAAAAGTCAGCTAAAGTGAAGTAAATTAGAGGAGGCAGCCTGCACAGTCACCACATTTTATATTGTAGGCAGATTAATGTAAAGTAATGGGAGAATGGAATGAATAAGGCTCTTTTCCCATCAATATGTGCAGCCTACTTTGGAGGTATATGTCGGACTCCCTGATGAAATGCCGCAACACATTCCACTGTATAGGGATATGCTACCCAAACAGCCCCACCATTCTCTATTGCAAAACAAAGGGGGGAATCTATCATGCTCTGTGCTAGAGAATTCTGGCTTTAAAAAGTCATAAAATTGGGCTTTTGCAACGTTTTGGGGTTCCTTGTCCATATTCACACCACTCCAGTTTTCAAAAGTGGGCAGGAAAGTCGGCATGGTTAGCTATATTAATTTGTTTCGATCCAGATTTATCACTGTTAAAAAAAAGTCCCAAAATAGTGTCAACCTCACTCCAGTGGGGAAGGGTGGGGGTAAACGGATAGGAGTAACATTTCTAGACAAAACTGTTAGGTTTAAAGATCTGCCAGTTTTAACAAACAACATACAGCATTTGATAAATTTGGTTCAATTTTTCCCTTTAATGTTTACTGGAGGGCTGCCACCGAGCACACGCTGCTTCCCAAGAAAGACGCGTGTAAGCTGGGAAGAGGAATGAGCTGCCAAATCACATGCTTGGTGTGCTGTTCACAAAGCATCCATCTTGGTTCCCACATTGTCCACTTGTGACTCCTGTCTAGACACTTCAGATATGGGGGACATTTTACTACAGAGACCATGAGGGACATTTATCAAGGCTGGCGTATCCATATGTCATTCTTGATCTCTCCGTGAGATGCGCCTAATTTATTACGAGGCAGATGCCTCTTAAAATATCAAGTGCATCTCTGCCCTGCAGTGCACCAGAAACTGAAGTCTGTCTGTAGCTGGCTATAGTGTCCACCACTTTCTGGCAAAAGTTATAGTAAAAGCGGCAAGTGGAAAAGTGTTGAGAATCCTGAAAAAAAAAAAATCACAAATGATGGTGCACATGTGGTGTGTGCCATAATGTGCGACTTTTTTACACCAAAATAATGGCATAAAGTGGGGTTCCCAAACTCCAGTCCTCAGGGCCCACTTGCCAGTCAGGATTTAGGAGTATCCCACAGAATGAATACCTGTGGTAAATCCTGATGGATGGACACTAATTATATCAGCAGCCCAATACTAAGGAAATTCTGAAAAATTTTACTGGCAGGTTGGGCCTGAGGACTGGTGTTGAGGACCACTGGCATAAAAGGCTTAATAAATGTCCCTTCGTAAGTGTATGTCCAGGTACTCAGCATATCCTCAGCACTTTACAGTGTCAGTCAAGTTGAGGAGATGTCATGCACAAGCTGCAGAAGAAGTCTGAAGCATAAACTGACATGCGTTGTGGATTTTAAATCTTCTGCTTAGGCTACTTTTACACTTGCGGTGTGAGGATCCGGCAGGTAGTTCCGTCACCAGAACTACCCGCCAGATCCGTCATACCGCATGACAACTGAAAGCATTTGGAGACGGATCCACAGTTTCAAAGTTCTGCGCATACAAGTCAATGGGAATTAATGCCGCATCTGGCATTCTGTCATGTTTTCCGGAATTATAGACGGAGATAATACCACAGCATGCTGCGATATTTTCACCCTCTAAAAAACGTTTACATGCTGAACTGAAGACATCCTGATGCATACTGAATGGATTTCTCTCCATTAAGAATGCATGGGGATAATACAAATCAGTTTTTAAATGGCATAGAGCCCCGACGACGGAACTCTATGCCGGAAAAGAAAGACGCTAGTGTGAAAGTACCCTATCTACAGCAGATATTCATAACAGAAATTGACATGCTACAGCATGGGCGTTATATTGGTGGTCCGTGCTTGCCGATGTCTCTCCTCTCTTGGCGGCCATGACCACCGGAACACTTGCTGTTTCAGCAGGGGCCTTCCCTTGTGGGTAGGTGCCTAAGCAAAAAAGGTTCCTCGCTTGTTAGTCCCTGCAAAGGTGTTTTGGTGTCATATGATTTTCTATGCCTGACCTTGGCTTGTTTATTGAATTATACCTGTTCCTCCTGCCCTGACCCACGCCTGTTTATCATACGGATCCTGGTGTCTCTTGACCTGCCTGGGTCAGCTGTTACTGAACGGACACTGCTCCAAAAGATTGCAGCCTGGTGGTTTCCCTGCAACAGAGACCAGATCCCTGTACAGGGGTTAAAGCGTGAAGGCAAGGGGAGCCACTTAGGTAATGTCCTTAGGAGTAACCCTAAACACTGCATGTGAATGATATTTCTGAAACCCGTGAGAACAGATCTTTGTTGACATTGTTTAATAAAGACCAATTAAAACAAATTTTAGTCCAAAATAGGTAGAATGCAATAATAAAAAAGCATAATGACAAAGCACAAACTGATTCTTTAAAGACTCAATCTGACAGGCCTGAAATTTGAATAAGAATGATCTCAACAATAACCTGTGAGTGCACATATCTTGAATCAGAAAACATAAGGAGTGGGTAATAAAGGAGGACCGAGGGAGAACTGTAGTTACAACATCTATATACCTGTCATCCAAAAGCAATAAAAAAAAAAAAAAAAGGAAATCCACTGTAGTCACCCCAAGCCACATAGTCTTCTATTGAGCAATTTCCTTAAGGCAGCAGACATTGTCTACTTCAGGCATGCTCAACCTGCGGCCCTCCAGCTGTTTCAAGACTACAACTCCCAGCATTCTCGGACAGCCTACAGCTATCAACCTACAGCAGGGCATTGTGGGAGTCGTAGTTTTACAACAGCTGGAGGGCTGCAGGTTGAGCATCCCTGGTCTACTTTATCTAAACAGTAAAGGGGTTATCAACTATTTCTAACTGATGACCTACAGTATCTAGAGCAGTGTTTCCCAACTAGTGTGCCTCTGGCTGTGCGGGCATGCTGGGAGTTGTAGTTTTGCATTCAGCTGGAGGCACACTGGTTGGGAAACACTGCTCTAGATACTGTAGGTCATCAATATCTGATTTGCTGTTGTTATCCGATCAAATGTTGTTGGGTTGGAAAGAATAAATAGGTAATACTTCGGCTTGAAGTGGTAAGTTTATTTTACAAATCTGATTTGTGATATTAAAAATATTCAGCCAAAAAGGGGCCACTATGTGGGAAGACCACCATATATGAAGATGTGAACCTTTCTCATCACAACATTTCCAACACACATCTGGTAACTTAGGTCCATTTAATGCAATTTCTCAGCAGTTAAATATCATCCAGACATAATTGTATAGCCATTTTCTTTCACTCAAACATATCTAGAAGGTCCTTTTACCAAAAGGAATCTTTCATGACTCTATAGAAGCAGAACTGTAGAAGATGGATTCCAGTTGAAATCGCAGTGTATTTTAATTGCTTATCAAATTGTAGATTTAGAGCTAAGATGAGGCTAGTCTAGGAGAGAGGTCAGTTGTTGATATGAAGAAACAGATCCCGAGGGCTAGAATTGGTTTCAATTTTCGAAGGCAGCATAGAATTCCATTCATTTAATTGTGTGAGAAAAAGATCCCTGATTTTTAGCAAAGGAAAGGCTTTTCTCCCTTTTTGTCTGGTGCTCCAAACACCTCAGAATTTTGTATCATTAGATAAAACTACAAGGTGTAATAGGTGTACCAGAACCATCCTTATATTACACAGCTGTGTACACAACAGGGTATTGATTTGGCTGCTAAGCTCCCATCCCCCCCCCCCCAAGCCACAGTCTAGGCCGCCAGGGAAGATCTTTGACAAACTAGAATTACATTGTGACGCCAAGATCTCTTACCAGCTCTGTGACCTACATTTTGACACACTCTGCATGTTCTGTTTGAAAATCTTTCTCTTATTTTATTTTATTTTTTACATAAAAAGAGACATTTAATGGGGAAAAGGTTTTGGTGTCTATTCTGGGGCCTTTATTTGCTAAGGAGGTTTAATTTGGGAACTGTAATAGTTTAGTGGATCTGGAGTCTGTATTTGTTTAGGTGGGGTTTTGCATTTATTCTAGATTCTGACCTTGTATTTATTCTGGGGTTTGCTCTGGGGTCTGAATTTATTTGTGTGGCTATAGATGCTGGAGATGGCTGCAGAAGCCTTGGACCAAAAATGCCTTAACAGAAAACTCTGGAATTAATTAGGAGAAGTCATCATTGGGTCTTGGGCCAGATGGAGAAAAAAAAGGACAGAGAACATCTGCAATCAGAGGAGACGTCACCAGTGAGTCACTGGATTTATTGAGGAGCTGTTGTAGGAAATACTTGTTTTTCACAAAAAGTCAATACCCTGGGCCAATTGAAAACTGTGCATTACTTTTGTCAATAGGTTGGGTTTCTGTGCAGTCTGATAGTATCAGTGAGGAATGGGCGATGACAGTTTGTAGAAATGCTGCCCTTTTACAAGGATAATGCTAACAGCTGGTTTTCAGTACTAGCACAAAAAGGTAGTGATGTCTATAAAAAAAAACAGCAGGGCAGGGTGGCGGTGGAGAAAGATGGGGGGTTACATTTTGATAAAAGCCTAGGGCTTATGGACTACTTATAATAAATAAAGAGAGCGCCAACATATTCTGCAATGCTTTACAATCAGAGGGTTCATGCACAGACAAAATCAAACATTATATTGCAACAAACCAGTCAACAATTAAAACAAAAGAGTGAAGGCCTACCCACAAGAGCTTACAATCTATGCGGAGTTAGGAATGACACAAAAGGTAAAAATTGCTTGCTTCCACCACTGAATTAATTCAATGTAATTTTGACATTATAAATCGTCCCTAAATCTGTTTTACTGGTAATATGTTGCTAGAAATTCCCTTCACTTAAAAGATCCCTAATCCTATTAGGGTTGCTTACATATATTTTGATACAGCTCACACCGGCTTATTCCATTAATAGTACTGCTGCTGTGGTCTGGCACAAATCCTAAACTCATGCAGGGCAAGAGGTAGAGTAGTCGCAATTAAAGATTTACGGTAGTTGTGTAGTCTACATTATCAAAGGGTAGTCTACATTACAGAGAGGGTATGAAACAGTGGTGATCAGCATAGCATAATAGAGAATGCAGACAGAACATGTATGGGTCATATATGTCATCCTCAAACCAGTTTGCCCATTACTACTTTTGAACATGCCTTTAGCCAAGCGCTTTACTCCAGCTATTTCATAGCAAAATCTCACAAAAAAAACCAACCACTTGAGCTTCAACAGATAACCAGAAATGATCAGAAATGCGCATGAACTTCAGTTATTAATACTTACCAAAACGTTGGTTTGCTCCCATCAACCCATGTGTATAGATTCTGACAGTCACTGGAATTTGGTGATTCATCTTCAGTTCTCCGGAGGCCGAGCCAGAAGTCCCCGTCAGAACCCGTGAGACTCTGGATGAGCTTCTGGATGAACTTCTGCTCTGCTTCAGTCTTTATTGTTATCAGGTGACCACCATCCCGCTTACATTCGTCCTGAGCTTCCTGGTAGGACAACCTTCTCGAGGTATCATGGAAGTAAATTATTTTATAGCATGGCTTCTGTGTCCCTTGCTTGCAGATTATTTGTCCTGTAACATAGAGACATTGCACTTTATTAGGACATCTAGAATGACACAGTTTTGGTTTTGCATCTTAAAGGGGTTGTCCAAGTTATTTCAACCGATCAGCTGGTATAAGAGAAGGCGCGCTCCATGCCAGCGCAGCCTTCCCTTCATTGTTTACCTGCTCGCCGTGGCAACAGCAGCGGTTAGCAGGTGTACTTACAAGAAGCCGTCCCATTCATTTCAATGGGACGGCTCGTTCCTTTACACTAGGATAGGTCATCAATATCAGAACGGTGGGGGTCTGACTCCTGGCACCTCTGCTGATCAGCTGGTTGAATAGAAAGCAGCACTCGTATGATCACTGCTTTCTCTTAACTGTTTACCTGCTCGCTGTTGACATCGCAGTGGTGAGCAGGTGTAATTACAACTATGGTATCCCCATTACCTGTATGGGACGGCTCCTTCCATTCAAGTGAATAGGACAGAGCCATCCCATAGAAGTGAATGAGATGGCTGAAATGTGATTACACCTGCTCACCGCTGCGATGTTGGCGGCGAGCAGGTAAACCAAGAGGAGAATGCGTACAGGTGCTGCTATCTCTTCAAACAGCTGATCGGCAGGGGGACCAACTCCAGGCATCTCCGCCGATCAGCTGTCAATATTAAAAACAGCAGATAGCCCCTTTAAGTTGTTTTATCCCTCCTTTTTTGGAGGACTAACTCTCCATATAATCCACTAAAGGGTAAATAACTAACTATATATAATGCAGTTGTGGCATCTATTTTTGCAAAGAGACAACAGGCAGGGCAGCACAGCCCATACTATCAGCAGACAACACATACCTGGTTTATGAGTGAAGTCCACTTATGGAAGCAATAAGACAGAGAACATACGGTATTAGTAACAATATTCATTTCTATACTTCACATGTACCTCATATGTTTTATTATAAATGAGCAAGTCAGATATTATACCATTCATACAATGGGCTATAGATGATGATGATATCACAGGGACACTGTGCTTGCAGTAATATGGGTGCTTTTTCTTTTTCATTATTAGGCCTTATTCCCACATCCATGAAAAAATGGTCAGTGCGTCATCCATGACATTGGTTTTTGGTCTGTATGTCCAATTTGTGTCCTCTGTGTGCCATCTGTGTAACACACGGCTTAAATGGGATTTTTAGAGAACCTCATTCAAATGATCAGTGCAAACTACTGACACAACGTGGATGCCGTCTGTGGTTTTCACAAAGCCATAGACTTCAGTGGGTGTGTTTGGTCCAGAACATGGATCAAGGTAGTCGTAGGTCAGTTGAAAAACATGGATATGTGAATAAAATCAGTGGATTTGTGAGCTGTCCATTGAGAACACAGAAAGAACTGCGTCTGTGATTCCCCAATGTGTGTATAATTCCTTAAAGCGGTTTTCCTAGTTTAGAAAAACATGGCTGCTTTCTTCCAAGATTTGGGCCAGAAGAAGTCCACTTGTTTGGGGTGGAATTGCAGCTTGGCCAATTCAATGTAACTTACAGGTAGCTGCAATACCAGACACAGCCCATAGATAGGTGTGGCGCCAAGGCAGCCATGATTTTCTAATCCAGGGCAATCCCTTTCAAGGGCAGTGTTGTGGAGCATTATTACGGGGACAGTCACTCTAGCTGGCACTAACACTTGGACAGTGAGAATTGCACTAGTGCAGGGATCAGCAACCTGCGGCTCTACAGCTGCTGTGAAACTACAATTCCCAGCATGCTCTATTCATTTCTATGGGAGTTTACAGAAGAGCAGAGTAAGGCTACATGCACACGACAGTTGTTTTTTGCTGTCCGCAAATCGCGGATCCGTCTCCCTTTTTTTTTCACATCCACATCCTTTCCTTGTGTCCGCAAATTTTGTAGGTTGTGTTTCCGTGTGTCTTCCATTTTTTTTGCGGATCCGCAAAAAAAACGGAAGGCTTGAAACAGTTTCTTAAAGTACCTGCACAAGTGCCCTGGTTTGCAAGCAACCATCCGCAAAAAAAACGGATGCGGATGGAAAAACGGAAGGCTTCAGTGTGGCTTCCGTTTTTTTGTGGACCCATTGACTTCTATGGGTCCGCAAACCGTTTTTTGCGGACAAGAATAGGACATGCCATATTTTTTTTGCGGACGTGAAATGCGGAAGACGGACGCGGACAGGAAACGGAAGAGGCATCAGTTTTTTTTGCGGATCCATAGAAATGAATGGGATCCGCAAAAAAAACGGAACGGAAGCCGAGAAAAAACACTGTCGTGTGCATGTAGGCTAAGTATGCATGCTGGAAGTTGTCGTTTTACAACAGCTGGAGAGCCGAAGGTTGCCTACCCCTGCACTAGTATATAGGTACTGATATGATGATTACATCTACAGCTGTAGCCCAAAGAAATGTACAGTATTGGAGGAGATTTAGTAAGACTGGTATATCATATGCCATACACTTAAATACCATTACAGTAACAAAACAAAACAAATTGAATGAAAAGGTAACAAAATTAGCAATTATCCAAATTTGAATTTCTCTGCTTTTAAGACAGATAGTTATAGCTCACAAAATACGTAAAGTTCATCTGTCAGCAGATTTGTCCCTATGACACTGGCTGACCTGCTACATGTGCGCTTGGCAGCTGAAGGCGTCTATGTTGGTTCCATGTTCATATGTGCTCGCATTGCTGAGAAAAATTATGTTTTAATGTATTCAAATGAGCCTCTAGGAGCAATGTTTCGGGTTTCTGTTACACCTCTGCTCTCTCTGCAACTGCTGTGCCCTCTGCACTTTGATTGACAGGACCAGGCAGTTAAAACGCCCTCACACCTGGCCCTGTCAATCAAAGTGCAGAGGACGCGGTAGTTGCAGAAAGAATGGATCCTCTTGGTGTAACGGCACCGCCCTGTTGCTCGTAGGGGCTAAGTTGCATATATTAAAACATAATTTTTCTCCAACACAGATGTCTTCAGCTGCCAAGTGCACATGTAACAGGTCAGCCAGTGTCATAGGTACAAATCTGCTGACAGATGCCCTTAATAATTAATATTTACCATAAGTCCACTGTATGCTGGCATCCTTTTTGAAACACACTTTTGTATTTTGGAGAGGTTAAAAGTTTTGCAGGAATTTTACAAATTTTCAAGAAAATCTTATTTTGTTAGAGGCCTATTCAGTTCTGAAGTGACTTTGGGAGGCCTATATTCAAGGCCCCTTTCACACGGGCGAGTTTTCCGCGCGGGTGCAATGCGTGAGGTGAGCGCATTTCACCCGCACTGAATCCGGACCCATTCACTTCGATAGGGCTGTGCACATGAGCGGTGATTTTCACGCATCACTTGTGTGTTGGGTAAAAATCGCAGCATGCTCTATATTGTGCTTTTTTCACGCAGCGCAGGCCCCATAGAAGTGAATAGGGCTGCGGGAAAATCGCAAGCATCCGCAAGCAAGTGCGGATGCAGTGCGATTTTCACTCTTGGTTGCTAGGAGACGATCGGGATGGGGACCCGATCTTTACTATTTTCCCTTATAACATGGTTATAAGGGAAAATAATAGCATTCTAAATACAGAATGCTAAGTAAAATAGTGATGGAGGGGTTAAAAAAAATAAAAAATAAAATAAACTCACTTCATCCACTTGATCGCGCAGCCTGGCTCGTCTTCTTTCTTCTTCTTTGAGGACCTGGAAGGAAAAGGACCTTTGGTGACGCCATCACGCTCACCACGTGGTGGGCCCGGTGACGACAGCGCAGGTCCTGCTGAATAAAGATAAAAGTATAAACGTGTGGCTGACAGGAAACGTATGAAGGGTCTGGACCTAAGAGTGGGTGATTTAGTGTGGCTGTCCACAAGAAACATGTTGAAGGTACCTTCTTGGAAGTTGGGTCCAAGGTTTATTGGTCCATATAAGATCACGGCCATTATTAATCCTGTAGCTTTTCGACTTGAACTTCCTCAGGTTCAAAAATTGCATAATATGTTTTATAAATCTTTGTTGAAGAGATATGTTGAACCTTTGGAGCCGTCATCCTTAGCACCCATGGTGGACGGTAGTTTGGTATTCCAGATCTCCAAAATAATTGACTCTTGAGCTCTCCGTAGATCTCTTCAGTATCTTGTTCACTGCAAGGGTTATGGACCTGAGGAGAGAATGTGGGTACCTGTGTGTGAAATTCTCTTTTTTTCCATCTATTTGGTAGGTCCCACCAGGGGACATGAAATGCCTCATTGGCTTTCATACATGGCAGACCCAGAGACTTTTGTAAGACCTTGCAATCAGACCATTGCAATCATCCTAAGTGCAGAGGCTGTGGCTTCTAAGGGGTGAAGTTTGGCTGTTGTGGAGGTGTATTGCTGTTTGGGCCCTGTAGTTGTCACTGTTATGGGGTCCTGTGCCTGTGGAAGTTATAGGGGCCCTGATATTTTCTGCAAATTATAATTTCATATTCACACTTATTGGTACCTTGACACTTGACGGCATTGATCTAAAAGATGGTCACCAATTTCAGCACGCTGGGTCGAAACGGTTCTTTGCTACGCTCTAGTATTCCTTAGTCACTTTCTCTGTCATTTGCAATAAATAGGGGGATATACACAGCAGAGTCACCTTATTATGACCACCAGCTAATATCCAGAGTAACCCGTGTGAAGCATGGAAGGGCTGAGAGTGACTTAATAATGTCCTGGTAGGTATCTGGAGCCATGCTGACTGCAGTACATCCCACAGCTGCAGGAGGGTGCGTGATGAAGGATCCGATGATAAACGTGGTCCCACAGACGCTCAATTGGATTCAAGTCTGGGGAATTAGGGCTCCAGGGTAGTACTTAGAGGTCTTGGTCACGCTCTTTCAACCAAATGTCGGACACTTCTAGCCATGTGAAATGTTACATTGTCTTGCTGGAAGAGTCCATCCTCCCCAGAGAAGACAATGACCATGTATGGATGTACTTGATCTGTAAGGATGGATTCATACCCAAGAGTGCCTTCACACATGGATAAGTGGGCCCAGAATGCCACAAAAACATTCTCCAGACCATACCATTGTCACCAGCTTGTGTTCTTCAGGCAATGGTTTCAAGGTGTTTGTTTTCTGTTGTTTCTTGCCTGACACGCCAACATCTATCCGTTCAATGAAGCACAAAACATGACTCTTCAGAGAAGGCAACCCTCTGCCAATCAGCGGAGGTCCAATTCTGATGCTGATGCGAAAATTGAAGCCATTTCTGTCGATACAACTTCGTCAGCAGAGGTGCAGTGACCATCTGTCTGCTCCGGAGCCGCATATTCAGTAGGGTTCGCGGAACTGTTGTTTTAGACACACATCTGATAGCACCTTCGGAATCAATGTTCATCTCTCACATCAATTGCAGTTTCCACATCGCTTATTCGCATTTGTCCACTCACAATACTCTTTCACCACAGCAGCATGCAAACAGTTAAAAAAACTGATGAAGGCTAGAGAGCGACAAGTCAGAGGCCACTGGAATAAGGATTGATGATCCCTATGCTGTAATACAGCTAGTCCTCAGGACACAGGAGGTGCACAGATGATGGCGGTGTACTACAGAGCAGTATCTTCCATATACTCTGGGTGATACAGACATTATACTGCTCCTCAGTATGTAGACCCCAGTTCACCGCTTGTGTGAATGTCACAGTATTCTTTACCATAAGATGTTTTGCTCCTTTGTGAGCAGAAAGGACGATCTTCCCTTCCAAATACCCAAAGACATTTTTCAGAACATATAAGTCTTTTCAGAAGATAAAACAGGAAGCACGCTTTATTAATTCATTTCTTTCAAGGGCAAGAGTTCAGCAGACGAATAAAAGATCCTTTTAGCTGTGAAAAACCACTGACTGAATATAATGCGCCAGTTCAGAGACTTGTCTGCTTAATGAGCTTAGATTATGGGTTCCCCAGAGACACTGATTGTTGGGGTCCCGCTGTTATAATGCTCCGGCAATCGTCTATTATCACATAGGAAATCTGCTGCTAAAGTTGTGGTTTTTAGGCTGCTGAAGAGCGAAGCATCGCTGGCCTCCTGTAGGTTTTCTGTGGATGCTGACAGCCCTCCAGGACAAGGGTGCACCTGATGCTGTTCTCAGCACTGGCTCATAACGGGGGATAAGATGGGGTCTCTTCTCAATTCAATATGTCAGCCAATTATAAGGAATTCTCTATAATAACTGCTTAAAGTACTTTACTATATATTATTTGTTTGAAATTAATGGTAGATAAATAATACATACAGTAGATAGATAGATAGATAGATAGATAGATAGATAGATAGATAGATACGTAGATAGGAGATAGATAGACAAGTAGACAAGTAGATAGATAGATAGATAGATAGATTGATAGATAGATAGATAGATAGATACGTAGATAGGAGATAGATAGATAAATAGGCAGAGATAGATAGATAGATAGATAGATAGATAGATAGATAGATAGATAGATAGATTAGATTGTGAGCCCCATTGGGGACAGCTTGATGCTAATGTCTGTAAAGCGCATGTGGAATATGGCAGCGCTATATAAGTGCGTATAATAAAATAAATAAATAGATAGATAGATAATAAAGGACAGATGATTGATAGATAGATAGATAGATAGATAACTATCAACATACATTTCCAGTCATAGAGACAAAAGATCCGTAAATACACAAATCAAATGACCCCACGCTCTCCATGGTGCACAGTGCGATTCCTCAGTCCCCGACACGCAGCAGTTTTGCATTATTATTACAATTACCCAATAAAAGTCCACACTATGACAGGAGTCTAAGCATCGAGCGGTGCTCAGAAATAAGACTGTAGGAGTATGTGTGTAAATTGTAAAATGCCACTACAACTATCTGTCTGAATACAGGTTATTCATGTCATATTCATGGGGCAATCGTATCTCATATCTGTATGGTACTCACCGCTCTGCAGCCTTGTTCCTCGACAGGAGTGGAAGTAGACTAAGACAATAGTGACGAGAGCTTTGAGAAGATCCATCGTGTTATCGGCCACTTGCACAGAGGCTTGTGTGTAGAAGGTGTCCAGAAGAAGCAGGTGCAGAGCAGTGATCTTCGGAGCCTCCAGATGTGCGGTGTGGGCAGCTCATCCTCTGGGAATCCCTGGACTGACCAGTGATCTGGAGAGCAGTGTGCCCACTATCCCCAGCACCGAATAAAGAGAACTCCTCTGTACGGTGATCAATACAAGTCTATGTGACACATTGCTGGAGGGGCAGGATTCAGCCTCAGCCAAACCAATCCAGGCGGCAGGCTGATTTCTGCTTCATTAGAATAAAAACTTGTCAGGAATCCCATAGCTGAGCACTGTCATTTTAATTACTTGAAAGCAGTGACTTCTTAAAACCCTGCAGATTGATTCTTGTTACCAGCAGTTCCTAGGAGTAGCTGACATACACTATATATCCAGATAACTCCGCTCCAGGATCCCAGACTATACTCCTCCTCTACTCTGTAATCTCAGAACAGGTTGAATAAGATGAATTCAGGAACCCTATTCCATGATGGAAATCTATCGATTCTATTGCGGTTATCAATGCTCAGACTATTGATTCCTGGAAGATAGGGCCTTAAATCTCGAGACGTTCCTGGAATTTAGGCCTAAAACTATTGGACAAAACATTAATTTGCTGATAAATTGATCCATAAAATAGGTCCGTAGTCGATTACGCCACAAAAATGTTGAAAAATTGCATTAAGAATCAACTGTCTTTGGCTTGTCTTAGCATAAATCAAGATACAGAAACCTAAACGTTCAGCTCTGCTACATCTTAGGTCTGGATGATTACTATAACTACTACAGCCCTCTGAGCTGTTTTCTAGTAATGATATTACAAGCCGCTGATGCAAAATGATCTGCCCCTCTAACAAGATAAGCCGCTAGTCATTAAATCATCACATCCTTAGGAGAGAGGGGATAAATCTTGAGGCAGTTATTGATTCTCCAGGCCTCCTTAGCATTTACAAAAAGTGAACATTTTTCTTTCTGCCCTGGGCTGTGTCAGCAGAAAGCCACAGCGAGCAGACAGGCCGTTAACTTTTCTCTAGTAGTTTCTCTGTGGAAAACTTACTCAGCATAAATGTCCATGAACGTGAAGCTTCGGGGGGTGCGAGAAGCCCACACTTGTTCCGAAATCCTAAGAAAGAGAGAAGTTAGGAGCTTGGCCCGGGGCCGGCGGTCAGCAGATCTCCTGCAGAGTGTGGTAGGAAGCAGGAGGACCGCTGAATGTCTCTGCACCCTGCAATCCTCTTTTTCTATCTTTGGCTGAGTGTATTCATAAGCCTCAACACTATTTCCTTTTTCCCCTTCTGCAGAGAGATGACTGCGGAGACGAGCCAGAAAGCAGCGCAGATCATCTTGCTGTTTATAAACCGGCGAGATGGAAAAGTAAAAGAAGCTATTCATGGAGTCCGGTCAAAATACTTGCTCAGTTTTTTAACTGGCAGAACTTCTTAAAGAAGAACTCCTTCTATTTTGGATAGGTCACATATGTTTCTACATAGTAGTAAATATTTAGGGAATATTAAGGAGGGTTCGTTTGGGTCCTAATTTTGATGAACTATAATAATAATAACATTTATTTATATAGCGCCACCATATTCCGCAGCGCTTTACAAATTCATAGCCTTCATGTACAAAACAAAAGTAACTGGCTAATATACAACTGAAACACTAGGAGTCAGGGCCCTGCTCGCAAGAGCTTACAATCTAGGAGGAATGGGGGGTGACACATAAGGTAGTTGATTGTGATAAGTAGTATTCAAGCTATTATTGAACTGAAAGCAGTGGTGAAGGTCGATCTGCTTCGGATTTGGGGCTGTTAGAGGATCGAGTTCAGGCCAGAGGAGTTGGTGGGCAGGGCCGCCCTTTGTGGGGTGTGCGAGCTGTGTGGCCGCACAGGGCACCATGGCAACAGGGGCGCCCGGCCCGGCGGCCGACACAGCTCGCAGACGCTACAGACTACCAGGGCCGGACTGGCCTGCCGCGGCACTGGTGACAAGTGGGGGCGGCCGGCGGCAGGGTACAGCAGGAGATGAGCGCTTCCATTGTGCTCATCTCCATAGATGTCTGTGCTGAGGCAGAGGAGGGAGAGGCTGTCCCCTCCCTGTTCCTCTGATAGGCTGCCAGCACTAGGCCGGCAGCCTATCAGAGGCCGATGCAGACGGCACGATGACGTCATCGCGCCGCCAGAGCCGTACAGCGAGGGACACAGGCCTGCATCACATTACTGACATGGAGGTAAGTATAAGTGTTTTTTTTTTTTAAGACTGGAACATGATAGGGTGGGGACTACTGGCACATAAGGGGGGGACTACTGGCACATAAGGGGGGGGACTACTGGCACATAAGGGGGGCTACTGGCACATAAGGAGGGCTACTGGCACATAAGGGGGGCTACTGGTACATAAAGGGGGGCTACTGGCACATAAGGGAGGCTACTGACACATAAGGGGGGCTACTGGCACATGATAGGGGGGGCACTCTGGCTACTGGCACATGATATGGGGGGGGGGGCTTGGGGGCGCCACAAGATTAGCTTGCACAGGGCGCCTGGACACCTAAGGCCAGCCCTGTTGGTGGGGAAGAGATTTACTCGGGGAATAGTCATTTTAGGTAGCTTGATAAGCCTGCCTGAAATGATTTGTCTTTAAGGCACGTTTAAAGGTAGGGAAGTTGTGAATTGACATGATATTCCGGGGCAGAGTATTCCAGAGTGCAGCTCGAGAAAAGTCTTGAAAACGGGAGGATGTTAATCTTAGATCACTAACAGAACAGAGAGCACGAGTACGGTGGTAGATGGAAATGAGGGAGGAGATGCAGCACTGTGGAGAGCTTTGTGGGTGAGGGTGAGAAGTTTGAACTGTATTCTGTGGTGGATGGGCAACCAGTGAGGTGACTGGCACAGACTAGAGGCATCAGTGTAGCAGGTGCGGGTGGATAGATAGATAAGCCTGGCTGCAGCATTTAGAACAGACTGAAGGGGGGAGAGTTTAGTGAGAGGGATACCGATTAGTAATGAGTTGCAGTAGTCAAGACAAGAATGAATCAAGGCAACAACAAGAGTTTTTGCCATTTCCACCGTAAGAAAAGGGTGGATTTTGGCAATATTCATAAGCTGCAGACGACAAGAGCGTGCAAGTGATTGAATATGGGGAACAAAAGAAAGATCTGAGACAAACGTGGTCCCAAGACAACGGGCATGTTGCACAGGAGTTATGATATTGCTACAGACCGAAATTGAAATATCAAGTTTAGATGGGTTAGTAGATGGGGGAAAGACAAGAAGTTCAGTTGCCAGACAATTACTGGTGTTTTGTAGTAAAGCAGGGGTGATGTCAGGGGATGAAGTGGATAGTTGGGTGTCATCAGCATAGAGATGGTACCGAAAGCCAAATCTACTGATAGTCTGTCCGATAGGGGCTGTATAGAGGAAGAAGAGTAGAGGACCTAGTACTGAGCCCTGACGAACGCCAACATCAAGAGGAAGAGGAGAAGAAAAAAAGCCAGCGAATGATACACTAAAGGAGCGGCCAGAGAGATAGGAAGAGAACCAAGAGAGAGCAGTGTCCTTAAGGCCAATTGAGTGGAGCATGGTAAGAAGGAGAATAATCACCATTTCTTTTTGCTGTCAGGAGATCATTAGACACTTTAGTAAGGGCAGTTTCTGTAGAGTGAAGAGGGCAAAATGCAGAACTACTGTAACCTCAAACTACTATGTGAAGCTAGTAAGAGGTTATTGAAATCAGTCCTTAGCAAGCTGTACCTCTAAGGCCATCAGATATAAGGTAGTACACCTGGTACCATTAGAGGCGGAGTCTACCAAGAGCTCATTTGCATACCTTCTTCCCAGAATTTCACAGGAGTCTTGCTTGGCCTAAAAGACTCCTCATGCCGATTCGGTGCTCTCCATAAGGAGATATACTGTAGTATACCCCCAACGTGAATGTAGATTGTGCAGATACTGGAATAGTTAGAAAGTATTTTATTTTATTTTTTCAGTATGGGATCTCATTTTTGTGGAGTCTGCCAGGGGTAAGAAGATGAGAAGAAGGTGCAGCTTCTGTTTCCGATGCTCCAATTTCCCCTTCCGTTCTAATGTATTTCACTCTGGCTAGAATATGCCATCACTTTATGATCAGTGGGATCCAACCTCTGAGAACTAAGGGTATTCAGTGCTTTTGCGCTGAGCCGTATTTACAGTGAATGGTCAGACTGCAATGCCCTGCACAGCTGAGTGGATGGGAGTGCCACTGTGCAGGGGAAGACTATGCTATCCCAGTGCTGCTAACACCATATTCTCACGGTTGGTGAGGGTCTCAGAAGGTCGGACCTCCATCTATTACAAAGTGGTGGCATATCCTAGCGACAGGCCATCACTTTATGCAATGGTAATACCCCTTTAGGGAGCATTCGCACGACTGTATGTATTTTGCAGTCTGCAAAACACAGACCATGGACCCATTGAAATAAAAAGCAATGCAACACGGGCGTCATCTGTATTTTGTGGTTCTGAGTTTTACGGACCACAAAATACATATGGTCATGTGTACCCTAAACAGTGATAACCTATAGTTACTTCAATTTATTTTTCATCACCGATATATGCAGGCAAATGCCACCAAAAAGAGATACACAAAAACTACCAAGCAGTACAAGGCCCCTCTATAAGGCACCACTATAGAGCTCTCAGTAGTAATAAGGCCCCTTATAGTGCCTCAGTAGTTATAATGGCTGCAGAATTTATAATGCCCGCTGTAGTGCCCCTAGTATTTATAATGTCCCCTATAGTGCCCCCAGTATTTATAATGCCTTCCTTCAGTTATAAACCCCTCTAGTGCCCCCTGTATTATAATGCTTCATATAGTGCCAGTATGTATAATACCCCCTCACAATGCTGCAGCTTGTAATGCCCCTCTTTAGTTCTCCCCCTGTAGTGCTTCTGATTTGTGGACTGAGTTGCTGCGTCCTTGTGCAGATGGTCACAATGACATTATTGCAACCTTCTGGGTGGTCCGTTGACGTGGAACGCCTGCATCAGGATATCGTGTAGAAAAAGAATGGTTCCTGGACACCACTTTACTTTGTTCAATATAGGTTTATTTCATACATAGATAACGGAATGCCAGTAATAAAAGGTCGACGTTTCGGCATAGACGCCTTCATCAGAACACTGGGAGTGCCGCAGTATGGGAATGAGTAGATGGCTCTATGGCCTCGATGGCTAGTTTGGTGGGGCAGTATCTCTGCCGCTTTGGCTGCCATCTATGCCGAAACGTCGACCTTTTATTACTGGCATTCCGCTATCTATGTATGAAATAAACCTATATTGAACAAAGTAAAGTGGTGTCCAGGAACCATTCTTTTTCTACATGAACATTTGGCTTAAGGAACCATTCCCTGAGACCCGCGTCCACTAACTGGAGCGCTACCCAACCTATATTCAAATTCAAATGCATCAGGATATCATCATGCAGCCTGAGACCCGGCACAGGAAGGTTGTGATGATGTCATCATGACCTCCTATGCCATTTTTCTGCCTCATAGACTTTAGGCCTAGTGGCCTCTGGCCTATGAGGTTGAATAGCAGGAACGGGAAGCCATAGGCCCCTGTGCTTCACCATAAACAGCTGGCTCCTATAGAGGCTGGTTGGCCGCTGCTCATTTTGCCTCAGATGCGAACTGCATTAATAATAACCTTTTAACATCGTCTGGTAAGATAATTTATTCCGGTCTGGGCTCTGACTCCATATATGGTTGTGTCCATATATGGAGTCAGTGCTCTCAACGTGAAGGGGGTATCCCCAAGCAATGTATTTTAATCTAATTTAGCTTCTATTTCTGAAAGGTTGCCACCAGGATTCAAACTCACAACCTTTCATATCAGAGGCAAGAACAGGCAAGCTATGGAGCTCAATGGTAAACTGTGTTAGAAAAACCTCATAGTAGTTTATCAAGTATTAGGTATTCCTATACAGCAGAAGTACAATTTACATTTTTTTTTTTCAGTAATTGTAAAAAAAAATGTATGACACAAAATAAGTGTGTAATTACTACATATATATATATAGTAATTACACATTAATTTTTTTATTTAATTATACTTCTGCTGTATAGGAATACCTAATACATGACACACTACTATGAGGTTTTTCCAACACAATTCAAATACAAATTGTTTTGAACAAAAAACTACAGTACAATCTATGAACTATGTGCTAATGAGAAACAATCCATGAAGCATGAGAAGAAATCATACCCAACGGCATGGCATGTACATTTTTCCTGACTTCCTTTTGCCACTTATCCAAGCAGCCAAAAGTAAAACTACCACAAATATTACTGATAAATATAGAATATATCTTCTTTATATTATCGCTACTACACTGTGCCTCAACTAAGTAGTTGAAAATAGGAAAAATTTGAGAGGAGCCCCCTTTGTTCTCATAAAGTAGTGTCAACATATTCCATTAATCTAAAAGAGCTTTCTCTGTGTAACCCTAATGGAATAAGTGAAATTGTTTCTTGTGCTACTACAACCTAATTGCCCTACATCCAATAATTCAAGATCAGTGACTTTCCAATGAACCTATCAGGAGATTCAATTTGGGTACGAAAAAATGTGACCCAAGTCAAAAATGCTCTAATTGCCCTGAAAAGTTGTGTATGATACTCTAAGATCCTATAGGACTCATATTTTTACTCTCTTGTCTTCCACTCTTTTAATTTTTTTCTATGGTTATTTGTACACTTATTAACTGTAGAAACCTTGCAACAAGTTTTTGGAAAAAAGGTGTAATTGTGCAATCTCTGCAGCAAAACTGCAGGTGATGCTGGAAAATATGCTTATTAACTGTGGAAGCTTTTCAACAGGTTTTTAGAATAAAAGCTGGCTCCTGCAGATAAGAAAGGGCCATCCTTAGGCTTCCCTCTTTACAAATAAGATGGGTGGTAATAGCATCTACAATTTTAAAAATCTTTACAGAAATCCAAACTGGACTATTAGCACAACCAACAATATTTGGGGCAAAACAACAATTTTTACCAATCAAACTCTAGATGCCATGGATGAGTTGAGGCATTTCCACATCTTCTGCTTCTCCCTCAGTCTGCGGACAATCATCAGAGGGCAGAGACCAGGATCTAGGTGGACCATAACAGACTGCTACAATTAGCTAGATCTGAAAAATAACATCCCCATTATGATGGCCAATAATTCAACTGCTAAAGCAAATACAAGGGGCAATGGGACAACTGTCTCATTACCTGCATTAGTTTAAATATAGTGGACGTTTGCATTCTGAGCTTGATCACCCGATTCCTCTGTAGGAGTTCAACCCAGGAGAGAAATCTGTGTCAAAACCTATATTGCTGCAAAACAATGTCATCATTCCTTACTAAACCTTCTCTGCAGTCATGTCGTCTTCATACATTAACATGGTGCTCTTCTCTGTACTAGATTGTACATATCGATTGTATAAGGTCCACTCTAGCTAAGGGTACTTTCACACTAGCGTTAAAGTTTTCCGGTATTGAGTTCCGTCCTCGGGGCTCAATACCGGAAACAAACTGATCAGTTTTGTCCCAATGCATTCTGAATGGAAAGCAATCCGCTCAGTATGCATCAGGATGTCTTTAGTTCAGTCACTTTTATGGTACTTGGATGGAGAAAATACTGCAGCATGCTGCGGTATTTTTTCCAGCCAAAATTCCAGAACACTTGCATTAATTTCCATTGAAATGTATTAATGCCAGATCCGGTAAAACGGATCCCGTTTCCAGGTCTGCGCATGCACAGACCTTTAAAAATGTGAAAAATAATAAATACCGGATCCGTTTTCCGGATGAAACCGGAAAAATGGATCCGGTATTGCAATGCATTTGTCAGACTGATCAGGATCCTGATCAGTCTGCAAATTACATGCGTTTGGATACAGTTTTCCTGATCAGGCCGGAATCAAACAACGCCAGTGTGAAAGTACCCTAATGGTAATTGTTGATTCTCAAAAATCCTTATACAATGGCTAGTGACCATTTCACTGAAAAGGGAAAGGTAACAGGCACACTGACACGCCAACCTATGAGGACTCAGTGTTGCCCTTTCTTTGTGGAAACTACTAGAAGAACATCAACATCCTGGTGGCCTAACATCGACCTACCGATTCCTGTTGTTAAGCCAATGTAGATCAAGATTTTCTATTTGGACACCACTGGTTTAAAGGCTGTTGCAACAAACCTGATATGGCATGGTAGGTGGAAGGGGATTCAAGCATTCACCTAGCTCCTACTATTTGTCTGCGTCCAGTTGTCCTCTATTATTGTACATATTTAACACCAAATGTTAATCTAACCACATAAGCAAACAAGTCACCACAATTTTACAAACAATTTAAAGGAAATTCCAAAACCAATGGCAGCAAATGAAATGCATCAGCTTGGAAAGGTTTACAAAGCCCTTTCCATCAAACCACAGTGAGAGTCAGATGGAGAAGATGGAGAACAGTTGTGAGTCTTCCCAAAAAGAATCCAAAGGCTCACTGACAACTCATCCAGGAAGTCACCAAATCCCAAAAGAACATTTAAAGAACTGCAAAACTCTCTCATATCAGCATTCATGACTGTGCGATAGGAAAGAGGCAGGGTATAAATCTGATTCATGGAAAAGTAGGAAGAATGAAGCCACTGCCAAGAGCAACATTCATCTCACACTAGTTAGTACAGCATGACAATGACTGAAAACAGTCTACATCTATTTTGCAAAGAAGCAGCATTTTTTGGATTGGCTTTAACAAAGTCTTGATTTTAACCCTATAGAGATGATGTGACAGAATTTCATAACTAATAATCTTTTTTAAAGTGTACCTCCTCCAGTGGCAAATAAAAACTCTGCAGTGCTCTTAGATCTCCATGTGCAAATGCAGAACTTTTGTGAAACCGTTCGCTTTAAAGCGAGCTATTTTTTCTCTCAGGGTACGACCACACAGGTTTCTGAATGGGTTTTTGGAAGCCAAAACCAGGAATGAATAAAAAAAAACAGTAGAAGTTGTATCTGTCCTTTATATTTTCCTCCCTTTTATGATCCACTCCAGATTTTGGCTTCCAATACTACATGCAGAAAGCTGACCGTGTGGCCATGTTATGGAGCTGAGGCCTGGTCATGGCCTTCAAATTCTACAAGGCTGTTAGATCATTTAACATTAGCACACCAATAGACCAAAAGAATCTGCAGATTTTTTGTGGAATACATTTATTTTATTAAAAGAATTAACTAGCAAGGGTTAAGCTTTAAACTGCTATTGGGTGACTTTAGAAGGGGATTTTTGGACTTTTGGCCTATTGGTGTGCTGATATTTATTTCCCGGGGTCTAACTTTTAGCAAACGAGGCAGTGGCAAAAATGGCCCAAGGATCATTGAAAGGGGTTCAGGCGGAAATCCTTCTGTCCTGTGTGGGGGGGCCTGGTTTAATCCTTGCTATAGGGCCCTTACTTCTCTTTGTACGCCACTGCTAATGTGTATGGTCACCTTAATAGGTTTTTAAGTGGCTTACTAGAGGTATACTTTAGAATTGTCTATCAAGTGGAAATACACCCTACTTGAAGGAAATCTGCCAGCTGGGTTAAGGGCTATGAGTACATGAGTAGTCTGGATTTTCAAGATCTGCAGAAAAGGAGTGTGGATTGCTACTTTTCGTTCTTGTACTCCCCCCATCCCCCCCCCCCCCCCAAACACCTCCTCTCTCGGTATGAGCTGTCAAAGCTGCTCTGAAATACAATATTTGTCTGGGCTGCTGAGCTTGTGCACATAATGGAAAGGACCTCTTGAGTACGTGTCAGAGAATAGTATGAAAATAAAAAGTACGAAAACACGGACACCAGCAATGTGCTTTCCGCATTTTGCGGATCCGCATATTGCCAGAACTATATAGAAAATGCCTTTTCTTGTCCGAAATTGCGGACAAGAATAGGACATGTTCTATATTTTTGCAGAACGGAAGTGCGGACCGGAAGTGCGGATCCGCAATTCCGGATCCAGCGGGACAGGTCTGTCCCCATAGAAATGAATGGGTCTGCAATTCCGTCCTGACCAAGTTTTCGCCCCCAGAAGAAGAGGAGATGATCCCAACTAGGCCCCCTCTTGCCCTGGGCTCCATAGCAGTCACCTGCTTATCTGCAATACAACTCATATAGATAATAGATGTCTGTGCTAAAACAATGTGCTAAAAAAATGTGGGATCCCCAACAGAAGCTGAATGGATCCCTTTTTAGTCAAGAGGATCTGTTCGGTTATGTTATTGAATTTGTCACTTCCATTATTATTGCAGTTCTGCTCCTCTAACGGAGCAGAACAATGGAATGATTAGTGTTGGTGTGAACTCATCCTAATCCAACTGTCTGATTCCCTTCAAAGATATAGAGGTCGGTTTTAATAATCCCCTGCGCTGGATCACTGAAGTTATGTAGAGACGCCGGTCTCTACATAACTACAGCATATCCACTGCCGATTCTAAATGTAAGACAGCTTTCTTGCTGTCTTAGTTTAGACCATTTTCTACTCCTAAACCTGCCAGCTCATCCTCTTCCCTGCTGTGCTCCCCTGGCGTGAGCGGGGAATAAGTCACAGATTCTGCCACAACATGGAGAGCGACAGAATCTGCGCCAGATATACACCACAAAAGTGGCGTAAATCTGTTCATAAATGACACTCATACTTTGCAACATTATGGATAAAATTAGAAATCTGTATATTATGTAACCTTTTTGTTCCTGCAGACTATATTAGGCTAAATATACATTATCTCTCCACATTATTACCTTCTAGATTTCTGACAGCTGGCCCTGCTTTCATTTGTGTGCGGTGAAGAAAGACCGATGCTCACAATTTCCTGACCACTGTCCAGTTTTTTTATTCTTCCACACTGCTTGACGTGAAAGGAAATCCTGCTCTGGAGGCTTCTTTTCGTGAAGCGGACAATAGGAAATGAAAACAAACAATAAATACTATTTAAAGAGGGAAACGTAAACTATGCTCATATTTAGGGTATGTGCGGTCTAACAATGGGAGCTGTGCTACTCTGTTCTAAAGGTACAATAACAAAGCAATAATAAAAATACTCCATATTGTCAGAAAATGATTAGGTATACCTACTACCTCTAAACCCAAGAGATTATGCCAACATACAAATGCATTAAAATGCAGGACATGAGCAGTAAAGAAGTAATATTTTATTTTTATTTATTTATTTATTTATACAGAATTATATTTTGGTCTTTGCGTAAAGTTATTTTGTACAAAGTATAAGGCCAAATTCACACATGCAATTTTGTGGCAGTTTTCAGGCCAGTTTTAAGGCAAGTACAAGTGTGGATACAAAAGAGAGGAAAGAGGAAGTCCTTCTTTTCCATCTTTTTGGAGCCATTCCTAGCTTTATCAAAACTGCACAAAAACTCCATAAAAACTGTAATTCCAGCCTTAGATTGATATGGAGTTTTGAGGCAGTCTGCGAGCCAAATCCAGAATGGATCCAGCAGAAGGAGTATATGGTCTGGCTTTGAATTTTCCATTCCTTTTGAAACCCTTTCTAGCTGTGGCTCCAAAAAACTGCAAGTGTGATTTTATAGTTGTGGCCACTCGGAACAAATACATTCAATGAAAAAAAAAAAAACATTAGGCACCAAGAAGGAGTTGTTGGAATCAAAGGAAACCTTATATGTGTAAGTGAGTAAAAGGATAAGTTTATTGGAAAAACTGTACAAGTGAAAGGAGGCTCTAAGACATTGTTGGGCTGCCTCTAGCCTCGATACAAGATGAAATACAGTCGGGCATGGAAGCATACAGGTTCTGTTGTTGGTCTTTCTGGGCCGTCCTGAGCCTGTTTGCCGTGCGTGCATGCTGTCATGTAACCACAAGCTCCCAGCACCTCCCAACAGCTACGTTATAACGGCCTAGATGGCAGGCAATCCGTCGAGATGACATCCTTATTCTTTCAGTCCAATGATGAGTCCCCTCTCAGGGTCTGTCAACTTGGTAAAATGTCTTCATGTGCGTTGTAGAGGCAGGTCTAGCATCCAACCATCCCTCACCAAGAGGTACACTACCCAAAAGTAGCCTCTAAGAGCCTTTTTATAGGGCAGAGGTGGAACACATTTACATTCTTGTAGCAAGGCCCAATGTCTAATCAGACCACACCTGTATTAAGTTACTTATCTGCCTGAGACTTACCGGCATGCTGAGTTTTGAAGTAATCCAACATTTCTATCTGGGTGCATTATGTTTGATGTCAATGAGTGATAGACAAACCGACGGCTGAAGGTGAAAAGCTACGATATGAGGAAGCCCTGCAAAGTTCAGCCAGGCAGCAAGGCCCTGAAAGTCAATAACATAGGGGCGGGGAGAAGCGAGGGAAAGGAGAAGTTGTTGAAACCAGTGAGAAATTAAATAAATCATTGTGCGGAAACATATCCACAGAAGAGAGAAAGTCACAAAAGGACATATATGAAAGAAAGATATCAGGAAACATAAAGAGAGAGGCTGAGCACTCACCAGGGAACGGCAGATGATATTTCAGTCAACAGCCATTTACAGAACTCTGAACCTGCAATTAAATTGATCTCTAACGTTCTCCATGAGTGGCCCAACAAAGAAATGAGGGAGCCAGAGCAGATCATAGTTTATGTTTAAAGGGAACCTGTCACCAGGAAATTCACTGATAAACCCGGCATGCCGTCTTGTAGGCCTCACTCTGCTGAATATAATGATACCTCTGTTGCTTTATTGTGGAGAAATAGTACTTTTAATCCATATGCTAATGAGCTGATGTGAGTCCAGTAGTTGATAGGAGTCCAGCGTTTTTTCTATTCAGAGCTGTAGCCCCTCCCCTATTCACTTCTTCAGATGTAAAAGGGGTGTGGTTTATTACATCATTCATTCATAGGGGAGTGGCTACATCTCTGAATAGAAAAAACGCTGGACTCATATCAGCTCATTAGCATATGGATAAAAAGTACTATTTCTCCACAATAAAGCTACAGATCACCAAGTGGAAGGTATCATTATATTCAGCAGAGTGAGCCCTACACGGCAGTATGCCTGGTTTATCAGTGAATTTCCTGGTGACAGGTTCCCTTTAACTAGTTTGGATGAGAAAAGCATTTGGTAGTCTGGTTACTACCTTTGTGCCCAGGGAGAGAAGCCAGGTATGCTATCGGCTGCGTTTAACACCCCTCCAAAGCTTAGATTATCTGATGGCACTTCTTCCCAAAACCCTAAAAAAACTTAATAAATTCCACAGATTTTACTCAACCTATACGCTTAAACCATCTAAATTTAACACAGAAAGCTAACTTTGTTATCTGATGCATTTCTCAAGAATTATCTATGAAGCACAAAGATATGTTGAATTCTGAATTTATAACAGAGAAGGTCCTAGAGGCAACACATTCATTACCATCTAATAAGGCTCAAGGACCTGGCAGGTTCTCTTCTGCCTACTATATGAAATCTAAGAAAATATTAACACTACATCTAATACTACTATTTAATGCATATAGAGGGGGCAGAGCTCTAACTCCACATTCAAAACTTTCAGCCAAGACTGTAGGCTTAGAAGCATGCTTAGGTGATCACCACCACCATCTTATTAAGAGGGGACAACTGAGATGATGTTAAAAAATTTGAAAACTGGAATACTTAGAATTGTACTTCAGTATATCATAGAAACATCTGCCAAAAATATCTAAAAACACTGAAGCAGCAAACTTTTGTGAATCCACAACTGTAGCTTTACAAAATGTCTTTGATTCTTTATCATGGGATTTTCTTTTGGACCCTACTTCCTTACTTGGTCGCATTGCCTTTGAACAGATGACCTGTAGAAATGATTCCAATATTAGGGACTTTAAAAAAAATGAAGGTTTATTTAGGAGGCTAGCATATAATTGAGAATTCAGCAAAATATGTTTCTAGATTGTCATGGAGCTTGGGGGTAACAACCTCCTATTACATTTTTATCATGTATCTAATTTAACCCAAATGGCTGATATGGTATATACCTGAAAGTCTGTCACCCCGCAGGGGATGCTGGAGACAACCCCACCTCTTATTGAACCACTCTGGAACCTTCTCCACCATCCACCATCCTTGTGGCCACTTTATCACATAAGCTGCTTTCCATGATTTATTGTAATCATGACTTTTCCCCTGGCTGCAATGCATGGCTTTTCAGTGGTGTATTAAGCAAGGATATTAAATCCCTTTTTTAAAGAGTCCCATTCTTTACTCTCATCAGGAAACAATTCTGATAACCCAGATTCAACACTTTTTGAAGCACATCTGTCAGCATGATCAACCCTATTAAACTAGACATACTGGTTATGCTGGTAGGGTTGGAGCTCTTGTACATCTTATGCCAGGTGTTTTCTTTAACAACTACAGTATGTTCTCTCTGAAATGATGCATGTGGCTTCCATTTCCAGCTCACACGCCAATACTTTGCCACCCTAATGTGTCATGGATCCTGTAAAAATACAAGCCATGACACTATCAGCTACAAAACCATATTTATTGCAAACAACATATCATGCTGAAACCGAAAATGAGTGCAACAGAAATGTCCAAGACAAAGGTCATAATGTATTCTAAGTCTACTCCAGGCACAAATGAAAACTTCCTTTATAAATACTGGTGGCAGATCAATGGGACCCACATGATGAATGTATCCACCGGGTACACAGGAGAGAAAGTGCTTCCGAGTTACTTGTGATTAGAGCTGCACGATATGGGAATTCTGTGCGATTGCGATTAGGGCCCTAAAAATTGCGATAACGATATGCGATGCGATATTTTAAAGGGGTTATCCAAGTTATATTTATTGATGACCTATCCTCAGGATAGGTCATCAATATCAGATCGGCGGGGGTCCGACACCCGGCACCCCCGCCGATCAGCTGTTTGAAGAGAAGGCGAGCGCCGTGCCAGCGCTGCCTCCTCGTCATTGTTTACATGCTGGCCGTTGCATCTGCAGCGGTGAGCATGTGTAATTACACCCAAGCCGCTCCATTCATTTCAATGGGACGGCTCTGTAGTATATACTTGTATAGAAACGAGCCGTCCCATTGAAATGAATGGAGCGGCTTGGGTGTAATTACACATGCTCACCGCTGCAGATGCAACGGCCAGCATGTAAACAACGACGAGGAGGCAGCGCTGGCACGGCGCTCGCCTTCTCTTCAAACAGCTGATCGGCGGGGGTGCCGGGTGTCGGACCCCCGCCGATCTGATATTGATGACCTATCCTGAGGATAGGTCATCAATAAATATAACTTGGATAACCCCTTTAAGGGAATTGTGCTAAAGGTCTATCTGCTTGGATTTTCAAGGTAAAAGCGCACACAGATGACTGATAATGTGAAATGTAGTTGTGCTGAACTCAAGAACTGAAATGCAGTGTTTTTCAAAATAAAACACATATTTGCATTACTGCAAAAGTACAAAATACAAAACTTGCCATTTTCTTAATAGCGCTGCACAGAACAGAAAATAGAATAGATAGAAGAACAAGTGTTCATTAAAATAACGACTTGCCTCCAGCCCCCACTCCCTCCCCGCACTGTAACTGATGTATCGCTGGCCGCCCTGTGCAGCATAGCGGCCGGAGATACAGTGTCAGTGTCACGTACAAAGTCAACCATCGCTTTATAAGATGCACTGCCATTCCCCCCACCACCACCACTTTTGGGGGGAAAAAAGTGTGTCTTATAAAGCGAAAAATACAGTAATATAATTGCAGCATTTTTGGGTCAGCAAATTGCGATTGCGATACGGCGATTAATTGCGATAACGATTGCTTTCGCGATATATTGTGCAGGCCTACTTGTGATCATTTGCCAATTTCCAGCTTCTGAGATCCACAAATGAAATATTTCTATTCCTGTTCCAGGAGGTCTATATGTAACTCAACACTACACCCAAGTAATGTTCTCAGGATAAAAAGTATAAACTGTTCTAGATGCCATTTTGTGTGCTCATGAATGTTATTACTTTCCGTCCTGACAATAGGAGTGAATGGATAAGAAAGATCTTCTGGGAAAAGTTTAAGCATGATGATTTACCAAATTGCATCTGTCCTCATATGGAAATAATCATAAAAGGACGTTCATATTTACAAGGCTCATAAATAGGCCTAATAGACCTCTTAACATAGCCCTCAAGAGTGAGTAAGGGTACAGGAGGTTGTGTTTCTTAACACTATTCATCTCAGGACAAACTGCATTCATGGAGGCCTCAGTAGCTGGGTTGTGTGGCCCCTGTCCATATATACCAAGTTTAGAAGCCTTACTATAAGAAACTTTTGCCATTTTAGGCATCCTATCTTGTCCTATTTGCTCAAGGCGTTGTCCAAAATTAGAAAGAAAGGTCTATTTCTAGAAGCAGTGCCACTCTCCTCCATGGAGGTCGTCTGGTATTAGAGTACATCTCTATTAACATAAATAGTAATAAGGTGCAATACGAGAAACAGCCCGTGGCCAAGAGTGGCGCTATGGAGAACAAGTAGACACTTTTCAAATTCTGGACAACCACTTTTCATCCCTGGAGGATTTTCCATTTTTGCCTTTCCGTTTTTTCTCTCTGCCTTCCCAGATCCATAACTTTTTCCGTTCACATAGCTGAAGGTGGGCTCGTTTTCTGTGTCACAAGTTGTACTTTCTAATAGCACCAATAGTGGGAAGCTGGAAAACAAATTCCAAATGGGGTGGAATTGGAAGAAAATATGCAATTCTGCCAAAGTTTTGTGGGTTTTGTTTTTGCGTTGTTCCCTGTGCAGCATAGGTGACCTGTTACCTTTATTCTCCAGGTCAGTACAATTACAGCAATGCCACATTTATATAGTTGGTGCAGAGAATGATGCTGCAGACAGAGGTGAGTATAACAGTTTTTTCTTTTAATCAAGTGGAGGACTAAAAGATTTTTAATTATTTTAGACTACCCCTTTAAGGATGGAGATCGGGAATCGTGCCATAGAATTTGCTGATATCACAGAGTAATCCATTTCTACAACAGTCTACACATTGAGTGAGTAAGGTATGGCTATCTGGCAGAACATACTCTACAGAAATTAACCAGTTTTGCATTAGGACACTTTATATTGCATCTCTAGACATTATTTACTTGTTAACCTGCCAACTCATATATTATAGAGAGGGAAAGTGCTTTCTGCTACAAAACAATCAAAATATAATGATCTTTCATAATCTGTGCTTTTAGAACTACAACAAACTACAAGCAGCATCTACACTGCTAGAGTAGCAGAAATGCAATTGTCATTACATAAATCAATAGAACAAGTGAAGATAAGGAATGTTGTAAGTGTATATTATAGAAAAATGCTTCTTTCCTCACTTATCAGACTCCTGTTTGCACCCAGCACTGCTCAGTCCCTTCTAATTCACTGATAATATCTGTCTTTAGAGAGGCAGAGATTAAATCTGCATTTAGATGCCACGAGGAGCAGTCGATTGTTGGGAAGGAACCGATCCTGCCTAACAATCGGCTGCTCATTAGGTGGAGGTGAAGCGATGCATATGCATGCAGTGATCACCTCTACACTATGAGGACAAGTGATGGCTGCTGCTATCGCTGTCCCCATACAAGATTATTGTTTCTGGGTATCAGGTTTACACAGCATAATCTGCTGCCCGGGAATGATGATTGAGCGGTCTGCATCTCAGATCATTTCACCCGATGAACGAGCGTTTTGCTCATTTATCAGGTTATATGTGGCACCTTTGCATGGGCCAATTGGGAATGAGCATTTGTAGGAACACTTGTTCCAGATAATTGTCCTGAACATTGATCGGCCTGTGTAAATGCAGCTTACGGCTTTCACACGACAGCTGGTGAAAACCAGAAGTGTGATGGATATGTTGTATTTTGTCATGGACTGAAAGCCACCATAGAACGGAATGGGACAATTTTTAACATCTGTTTCTCCGAAAGGTATCAGTGAAAAATGGACCATTTTGCTGTTTTTATCTGACTTTTTCACTGTCGTGTGAATGTAGCCTTAGGTTAATTATCAGTTCACTGAGTGATCAGCTTACAGCTGCTGCGAATTCTATAGACAGGAGAACTGTTCTAGTATCTTAGGGTACTTTTACATTTGCGGCATAGCTATCTGGCAAGCTGTTCCGGCGGGTGAACAGCCTGCCGGATCCACCATGCCGCAAGTACCCGTGCACTGCCGTGCTGCCGCTCTGTCCACATTGACTATAATAGGGCGGGGGGCGGAGCTACGGCACGGCCGGAGATTGCCGGACTAAAAGTACTGCAGGTCCGACTTTTTAGTCCGGCGATCTCTGTTGCGCCATAGCTCTGCCCCCCGTCCTATTATAGTCAATGTGGACGGAGCGACAGCACGGCAGTGCGCGGGTACTTGTGGCATGGCGGATCCGGCAGGCTGTTCACCCGCCGGAAGAACCTGCCGGATAGCCATGCTGAAAGTGTGAAAGTACCCTTACCCAGTGCTGGATTCATTATTACACTGCTCGGTACTACTGTATAATTTCCTCTATGCTGCTGTTGTTTTTGTGTAGGCGAGAGGTAAAGATAAGTGAGCAAGATCTCCTCTTCTCTCTGTGTGCTGTGTATGGGAGATATCAGTAGTCCATGGAAAACTGACAATTTGATATGGAGCCTGCAGAGGAAGGATACACGTGCTAAGTTATTTGAGTATGTAAAGGAATCCCTGCCAGTATATGGACTTACTTCAAAATCAGCCTTATTGTCATGCACAGATGATTGGCCTAGAACAGGGAGATGCTGTCGTGCTGGCAATGACTTGGCCAGTGTATTACATAAAAAATTGGGAAGTCTCATGGTAAAAATGAAATTTAGGTCCCTTTCAGGAGCTGCTTAATACCACAACACTCCTAAGCACCATGGACACAAGGTCATGGTTCCCCTACCTAATCTGCATAACTTCAAGACTCTTCACAAAGAAGAAATTGCCATGGCACTCGTGTGCTTGAATTTTTAAAAACTGCTTTATTAGAAAATCTATTTTAATATGGTCCAGTCGAGTAAAATCATGGATATACAGCAAAATCACTTGGGGAAGAATTGAACATGTTGGTCTATACAGATTCCAGGCATTCTCTGCTGGAAGAGCCCGCTGGAGAGCTATGCCGGGTATATGAATGTAGCCTTAGTGACATTTTTAGTTGTTCCCAATTTACCAAAGATATTTGTGTAATATGCTGATTTTTTAATATACTAATAACATAGTTAATACGGTTAAAAAAAAAACATAGTGTAAGTCGATCAAGTTCAACCAAGGAATAGGTGGGGACGCTAATCTTAGATTGTATAACAGTGTTTATATTCACTTATGCAATTTCTTAAACTATAGTTAAGGGAGCATAAAACAAACACTCTGGCCAAAAACGGAAATGGATAATAAACATATTGGCAGATGTTCGGTCATAATAAAATATAATGAGACAGGCACTGGTGAAATCTTTGCCCCTTTGTTGAGATTCCAGTTATTCAAGCTGCCGCACAGCCTTTATATCTTCCATCTCTTCCATATCTGGTGTGGGTAACCTGCAGGAAAAATAGTAGAGTGAAATCCTGTGGCATACTCCATCTGTGGTTTAGTGTTCTACCAGCCTTTTTATAATAATAATTGATCCCAGAGTAGCTGAAATGCCTAATACAACTTCTAGTTATTGTCTTCTTGTTTTGAGACTGCTTCGGGTCCTTTTACAGGGACAATTTCAAGGACTTTATCACCTATATACAAGCTGGTTAATGCTAGTTTTTTTTTTAACATGGCTCGATTCAAAATAAATGGGGGACGACTGACTATGATCATTTGTCCCACATACAGTTTGCATATTGTCAGCGGCACATCCCCTGTTTACATGGGGTGAAGTGCTGGCGACAAAACATAATTTTCGTGCTGGTATAACAAATCCGATCAGCCGGAGGCCAATAAATGGGGATGAGCGTTCCTTTGGGCTGATCATTGGACCATGTAAAAGGTCTCCTTACAGGACTATATTAGTGACTGAAGACAAGAGCAACTCACTGCACCAAGGTTGTTTTCCACTATTCAAAGCATGTAGATCAAAATCCTGTGCTGACAGTGGTGCACCACCAATAAGGCCAGGTGAGGCGATCGCCTCAGACAGCACCAGGTAGGTGCAAGAGAGGGGCAGCCGAAGGGCCATGGGCTGAAAGAATGGGGTTAGGTTAAGAAATTGGCATTGGGGAGGGAGGGGCGCCATTTCAGTTTTCGCCTCAGGCAGCAGAAAGGCTAGGTGCACCTCTGTGTGCTGACCCACTTTATAGCACACCATGCAAAAACTCAGGGCCCTGTTAAAGGGTTCATATCTACTGCTTCCCTTTAAGCCCTCAAAAAGTTAAAAGAGGTTCATAAGTTCAATGGTGAAGTGTTGAAGTGGGTTTCTGATAATAATTATTTTTTATCAAGTGCACGCAGCCTGCCCCCTGAAACGGAAGATTCATACTTACCCGCTAAACGCTGCTTCGGTCCTCCACACTGCCTCCACCTTCCATTCCCTGAGCTATCTACATGTGGCTGTCACTGTTGAAGTCAGTTGTTGGCTGGAGTGGTACATCTGACCATAGCTAGCCAGATGTAAACAGCTCAGGGACTGGAAGATGGAGACTGGGGGGCTAGCGTGGACTGGAGCAGTGTGGAGAAGGGGACTACGAGTCATCTGTTTCAGTGGCAGGCTGCGGGTACTTGGATAAAAAATAATTATTTCTGGAAAACTCCTTTAACTACTGATGACCTACAGTATCCCCTGCTGATCAGCAGTCCATGAAAACAGCTGAACGTCAGGAATGCTGGGAGATAGAACCCCAACTATCTGATATTGATGACCTATTTGAAGTCCTGGAAAACCCCTTTAAAATGCATCTGTCAGCAGATCTGTACCTGTGAAACTGGCTGACCTATGGCACATGTGAAATAGATTTCCCATCACTAATCCTTTATACAAGACTTTATAATGCATGTAGCTGATGTATCTTTGAATACTGCCATAAGAGATACATTCTGCTTTGTATTCCTGTTCTTGTTACATGAGGTTATTAACATTGACAGAAACACCTACAGCAGTGTTGGTAAATCTTTGTCTCAGTGTTGATTAAATGGCTGCACAATCAATACAGAGGTCTCGCCCTGATCACATAGACACAGTCAGATCTGCAGTACGGGCAACTAAACCCCAGTCTCACTTCAATTCATATTCACAATTCATATTCAGATAATATTGAGAAATAAAACATGAGCATTTAGACAAATGAGAGATGATAAAAGTCATGGATACACAGTGGATATACAATTTTCTTAAAGGGGTTATCCCATGACTAATTTAAAAAATGAAAATCAGACATCATATGGCCCTGGCACAAATTTTCTTTACTAAAATATATTAAAGTTATAGTTATATAATGAACATAAAGTCCAGACTTTTAGCTTATTAGAGGGTATCCACATTAAAATTGGATAAAGGGTTTAGGAGTTTCAGCTCCTTTACATGTGGCACCCTGTTTTTAAAGGGAACAAAAGTCATTAGACAATTGCCTCAAAGGCTGTTTCATGGGCAGGTGTGGGCAATTCCTTCATTATTTTATTCTCAATTAAGCACATAAAAGGCCTGGAGTTCATGCAAAAAGACCTGGACGCCCACGTTAGACAACAGTGGTGGATGATCGCAGAATAATTACCATGGTAAAGAGAAACCCCTTCACAACAGCCAATCAATTGAACAAAACTCTCCAGGATATAGGCGTATTAATATCCAAATCTACCATAAAGAGAAGACAGAGTAAATACAGAGGGTTCACTGCACCGGCTAGATTGGATTTAGCTAAAAAACATCTTAAAAAAACCAGCACACTTCTGGAAGAACATTCTTTGGACAGATGAAACCAAGATCAACCTCTACCAGAGTGATGGAAAGAAAAAGGATGGCGAAGGCATGGTACAGCTCATGATCCAAAGCATACACACATCATCTGTAAAACATGGCGGAGGCAGTGTGATGGCTTGAGCATGCATGGCTGCCGGTGGCACTGGGTCCCTAGGGTTTATTGATGATGTGACACAGGACAGAAGCAGCCGGATGAATTCTGGGGTTTTTGGAGACATACTGTGTGCTCAGATCCAGCCAAACTGATTGGTCAGTGTTTCATAATACAGATGGACAATGACCCAAAACATAAAGCCAAAGCAACCCAAGAGTTATTAAAGCAAAGAAGTGGAATATTCTTGAATGTCCAAGTCAGTCACCTGATCTGAAGCCAATAGAGCATTTCACTTGTTAAAGACTAAACTTCAGATAGAAAGGCCCACAAACCAACAGCAACTGAAAATCGCTGCAGTAAAAGCCTGGCCGAGCATTAAAAAGAGGAAACAGAGCGTCTGGTGATGTCCATGAGTTCAAGACTTCAGGCAGTCATTGCCAACAAAGGGTTTTCAACCAAGTATTAGAAATTAACATTTTAATTTTCAATTATTTAATTTGTCCAATTAATTTTGAGCCCCTGAAATGAAGGTATTGAGTTTAAAAAATGCTTTAGTTCCTCACATATTTATGCAATCATTTTCTTCAACCCATTGAATTAAAGCTGAAAGTCTGAACTTCAACTGCATCTGAAGTGTTTTGTTTAAAATCCATAGTTGTCACGGATTAGCGGGTGTGAACTCACTTTGCCACTGGCTGACTGGCTATACTCCGCAGGGGCGTGTCTAAGAAACTACCTGATTTTCACTAGAGCCTTTGATGGTGGGGATAGACTTGAGTCGTTAGGGTAGTTGCCAGGGGCTACTCCAGAGCAATCTCCGAGTCAGTGGCAGCTGGTCCGGGTGGACCAGGAGGTACCTGAGTAGGTAACAGAAGTACAGGCGTAGTTAGGTGGGCAGAGACATTACCAGGAGCAACAGTGCAGAACCGAAGGATAAGGCAGGGACGTGGTCAGACGGGCAGTAGGTCAGGGCAGGCAGCACAGGTACAGGTCAGGCAATCCAGGACGATAAGCAGAGTCCAGGAATGAAGTATAGATCATGAGCACACGAGAGTATCAGGAACCAACAAACACAAGGACCTTGACACTGAGGCCTCTTGGAAAGGAGATGAGCCACTTAAGTATATGCCGGAAAGCCAGTGTTGGTCAGCGAGGTCACCTGACCTAACCCAGCCAGCCCAGGGAGTGATACATGATGCCCCTAGAGCAGGGTAACAAGCCGCAATCATGCTGTGATTAGGCTAAGTCGAAGCTGTGGAGCGGAACCCTCAGAAGCAAAGCACAAGTAAAGGACATGTTCTTTTTTTTGGCGGGACCGCGGACCAGAAATGTGGATGCAGACAGCACACTGTGTGCTGTCCACATCTTTTCCGTCCCCATTGAAAATAAATGGGTCCGCACCTGTTCTGCATAATTGCGGAACGGATCCGGACCCAAAGTGCGGACGTCTAAATGGAGCCTAAAGAGGTTGTCCCACAAAAATATTCAAACCAGCACCTGGATCTGAATACTTTTGTAATTAAAAATGTAATATAGCTACTGAGTTATTCACTGAAATCTATCTGTATAACACCACCTGCTGTGTGCTCTTTTTCTCATTTCTCTGTCTTGCTCACTGTGATGGAAGCACATGCTCAGTTCCATCATTCAACTTTAGCAGAAAGGACACACCTCTGAGAAAGGACATGTCCCCTAAGCTGACAGCTTGAAATAAATCTGGCAGAACAATTGGGGCAATGATGTAATTTCATAACCATAGACATTTACACAATTTTCCTCGGATATGCCATACATGTCTACTAGCTTGGGGGTCGTAACTCTGGACATCCCACCTATTAGGGACACCTGATCCCCCAGAAGAGGCGTCTGCTGGTCCCTGCATCCCGAGGAGCTGCACATGCTCACAACTCCCTCCAGGTAATATGGGAATTATGGAAATAGCCAACCTGTCCTTCTGATCAGTGGGGATCCCACTTATCAGACGTGTCCTTTGGATAAATTGTACTGGGCTTTAGTGGGAAAACTCACAGTATTATACACAGAAATACAATGTAGTAACTCACCTTCTGTCTTCTACTGGGATATTCGGTTCATGCCCAAACAATATTAGTTCTTTCTAAAGAGAGGAAAGCAATACAAGTGAATACAATTCAATAAAAAAATATCAAAGTGTAATAACTACAGCATTCCTTATCTATAGGTCCAGCTGTGGTTAAAGGGGTTGTGCAGTGCTATGACATTGATGACCTATCTTCAGGATCAATATCAGATCAGCAGGGGCCCGACTCCCAGAACACCTGACGATCAGCTGGTTGAAGAGGTAGTGGTTTATTTTAGTTTAATTCCAAGTGCCACTTTGTAAAATTTACAACTTTTCCCCCCGGGCAGGAGTGGACGGGCCTCAGAAAACTGGCGCACATGACACCTCGTAATAAGTGTGGCACATACACAGTAGAGTCCCATTATTATGACCACTGGTGGGTATATGGTGTGGTGAGCTGGCTCGGTGGGTATATAAGGTGTGTGACAGGTTGACTGCACACATATCTCTCGTTACTGTTGTGGGTAAAAAAGGGTGATTTATTATAGTTGCTAAAAGGGATGATTATTGGCTTTCGGGCCAAGGGCGGCGGTATTTCTGAAACTGCACAGTGTGAACTGTTCTCGTGCTGCTGTAGTGAAAGTGTATGGTGAGAGGACAAATGGTACCACAGCGAATTAGTGATGTGGAAACTGCGGAGCACCACGTGCCGTTGATGTGAGAGGTGAATGTTGGCAACAAAGGTGCTTAATGGCGGACTGAGCACAGCAGTAATGGACCGCCACTGCTTGGCAAAGCATTGTCCTCTCCAATGAGTCATGTTTCTGCTTCATCCAACAGATGGATGTTGGAGGGTCAGGCGAGAAACATCAGAGAACAAACATCCTGCAACCATTGCTGGAAGAACACAGGCTGGTGGTGGCAGCGTTCAGGTCTGGGAGATGTTTTTGTGACATTCTCTGGACCCACCTATCCATGTGGAACACACTATCAACAGATTTGGGTATGACTCCATCCTTGCAGATCACGTACACCCGTACATGTTGATTGTCTTCCCTGGGGCCTAAGGGATCTTCTAGCAAGACAATGTGACATGTCACACGGCTAGAAATGTCCAACATTCGCTGGAAGAGCATGACCAAGACTTCCAAGTCCTACCCTGGCCCCCTAATTCCCCAGACTGGAACATCTGTGGGACCACCATGATCGTAATGTTCCCTCTATGGATCCTCCACCATACACCCTCCAGCAGCTGTGGGATGCACTGCAGTCAGCATGGCTCCACATACCTGTTACAACCTACCTGGACCTTATTGAGTCACTCCCAGCCCGTCTAGCTGCCCCCTATGCTGCACACAAAGGTTACTCTGGATATTAGCTGGTGGTCATAATAATGTGACTGGACTGTGTAGTACGTCAAAACTTTATTTTTTATTTTATTAAGAATGGCATAAGAAACACCAGTCTTAGGCTACTTTCACACTGGCGTTTTGGATTCCGTTTGTAAGATCCGTTTCAGGGCTCTCACAAACAGTCCAAAACGGATCAGTTCAGCCCCAATGCATTCTGAATAGAAAAGGATCCGTTCAGAATGCATCAGTTCCGCTCCGTTCTGCTTTCATTCTGTTTTGGAGGCGGACACTAAAACGCAGCTTGCAGCATTTTGGTGTCTGTCTGAAGAGGCGGAGCCTAACGGATCTGTTTTGAATTACAATGTAAGTCAATGGGGACGGATCCGTTTTTAATGACACAATATGGTGCATTTGAAAACGGATCCGTTCCCCATTGACTTTCAATGTAATTCAAAACGGATCCATTTTGGACTTTGTCATTTTTCTTTTAACTAATGCAAACGGATCCGTTCTGAACGGATACAAACGTTTGCATTATAGGCGCGGATCCGTCTGTGCAAATAAACAGACGGATCTGCACCAACGCAAGTGTGAAAGTACCCTTAATACAGTCATCGACAGGTTCCTAAAATTTTAGAAATTATCAAATAATTATTTTTGATGCAGAAAGTGCCTTTCTTAGGCTACTGCTGCTATTTTGCTGTGCTGCCGCTTTGTCCCCCTTGACTATAATGGGGGCGGGGGCGGAGTGACGGCACAGCATGGCAGTGCACAGCAGAGGCCACCGGACTAAAAAGTCGGACATTTTGTAGTTTAAGTCCGGCGTCCTCTCTCCATGCACTGCCGTGCTGCGCCGGGACTCCGTCCCTGCCCCCATTATATTCAATGGGGACAGAGCGGCAGTCCGGCGGCACGGCAAAATAGTGACAGGACAGATCCAACAGGGTGAATAATCTGTAGGATCCGTCCTGCCGCAAGTCTGAAAGTAGCCCTATATACTGTATATACTGGACTGCTCAGTAAGTGGAGGCCCAGAGCTAAAGCAAGAACACACCATAATGCTTCTAGATAAAAATAAAATAGATATAAAAGAGGAGTCAGTAATGAAGTGCAGTCTGTTGTTGTTAAGCAGACAGGAAAATGAGTGGACTGGGCCGTCTGAACTGCATTTATCTGTCTCGAAACTGAAATTCCACTGGATTTATATTGCACTTACTGTAACCCTGTGCCTCGCTGCTGAGAGTACAGCTCCAGAAAAAGGCAGACGATGTTATAAAGACACATAACAAAATGTCATGGCGTGTGATGCTTTGGAGTTTTTTTTTTTATTTTTTACTAAAATGCATGGATTTTGTCTAAATTTATTTTTTGCAATTCCGTTTTCCATTTTCCATTTGCAGCTTCTTTGTATCAAAGTATACGAAGCTGCAGAACGCTGTTCACAGACAAATCCATCAAATGGGCTCTCTGACGGCTCCATCTCCAGCCCTTCACCTTTGATTTGCCCACAATTGATCTTATATGATTGCTCAGGAGAAGCCAGGAGGGGCTGGAGATGGAGACATCAGAGAGGATGGAGAGCAGCACTCTGCACCTTGTATTGTGAAACACAGAAGCTGCAGAAGCCAAATGGTGCAAAATGTATAATAAAGCCCAATTATAAAAGTTATTTGTAGCCTAAAATACATTTCAGGTAAAAAATGCTCTTAAGGGTGTTCAAAGTCTTTACGCTAAAGAACATTTTATTTAAGGTGTCACTGTCCATCACGAGTCTATCATACTTGAAGAAAAATAGCTACAACATGACTTTGAGGAGCTGAAACAGCATCCAGCTATCCGCTGCCTCCACACCCCCTCTAAAAATGACATGCGGGTGGACCCTAGGGCACCCAATACCACTAACTGGGTGAAAGTATTACTAAAAGGGACCTAAAAGGGATTTTAAAGTCCATCTGTCAGCAGATTTGTCCCTATGACACCGGCTGACCTGTTCCATGTGCACTTGGCAGCTGAAGACATCTGTGCTGGTCCCATGTTCATATGTGTCCGTAATGCTAAGAAAAATGAGGCATTCATATATGCAAACGAGCCTCTAGGAGCAACGGGGGCGTTGCCATTACACCTAAAGGTGTGATCACGTTTTCACTGCCTGGTCGTGTCAAAATGTAGAGGTGGCATATCCAGAGAGAGCAGAGCCTCTGGGTGTAATGGCAATGCCCTCGTTGTTCGGCACGATGAAGAATCATGTTTTATGGGAAATACATGTTTTTACTAAAAAGGAGAAGTCTGGAAAGCTGACAGGTTCTCTTTAACCCTGGGTTCAGACCTGAGCGTTCTTGAAACGCACGTTTTACGCGCGTTTTTGTTGCGCGTATTACAGCGCGTTTTTGCAAATAGGAAACGCGCGTCGTACGCGCGTTTTTGTGATTGACTACTGTGGTGTCAATCACAATACGCGCGACAAACGCCCCAAAAAAAGCTCAAGTACTTGTTTATGCGTAGGGAGTTTTACAGCGCGTTCCAACGCACTGTAAAACGCGAAAATGTGAACCAGTCCCATAGGGAAGCATTGGTTTGCATGTGTTGAGCGTTTTACATCGCGTTCGAACGCGCTGTAAAACGCGCAAGTGTGAACTTAGGGTAAGTGAAAGTTGGACAGCGTCTGATGGACTAGCAGGAATTGGAAGGTGTCAGCAATCATGTACTAAGGACTCCTGAAAACACAGAAGATCACAGCAAAACTTCGAGTTATTGGATACCGTCTCTTTAAATTTAGAAGCCTGGTATAAATCATATAAAAGCTTCAGTGGGTGGAAATTCATTTTTTGCAGCATCCCAAGCTTTAGGTGCCAAGGTGTATGTGCCGCCTAAGTGCTGCAGTGTATGCGCCAGTCGGCTAGCCTGGCCAGAGAAGCAATATGTCTTGTGGAGTTTTCTATTATGTTTGCAAACAGCAGAGAAAAGCTGGAGCGGTAATTACTGCTGCGGCCGTCCTGCAATGGGATAACCTACAATGTATTATTAATACAGAATTTAAAGGGAGATCAATAAGGATCAGGATGGCAGCAGAAAATGGCAGCGCAATGGCTTCATAAATCACGGGCAGCAGCTGTAGTAACGCTGTCAGATGGATGCACCGCGTCCCACGCCGCCTCGCTGCAGTATCACTCTGTGATGATTGCATTTCCTTGTTAAATATAATGCACACAGTTTATTACGAGTGAAAAATCACCTCGCCGTCAGCACATATCAGTACTTACCATGTAGATTTATAGAGCGATTGTGTGCACTCTGCCCGCTGTAAAAACACCTATATTTTATGGGGAATTCACTTAACAGATTGTAATTCTTTGCTGGGGCATCATTTAATACCAAATGAGAATAAAATATGGGGGTGCAGCGGTTGGCATGAGTTTGGATCCATCCAGGGCACTACCTGAATGGCGTTTCACCTGTCTCCCTACTGTTAACCCTACTGCACAAATACAGGTGAAACACCTTCTCCTAATCTCTGAAATGATTCCGCAGCTAGTGTACAGAAATGTTCTGTAAACTGTATGCACCATTACAATTAGGGATGAGCGAATCGACTTCGGATGCTTCATCGGATGTCGATTCGCATAACACTTTGTTGTAATATGATATGGAGTGCTCGCTCCGTACAGTATTACAACAAAGTCTTATGCAAATCGACATCCGATGAAGCATCCGAAGTCCATTCGCTCATCCCTAATTACAATATATACTAATAAATCAGATGCATACGTTATTTGGAGGATATACCCAACACACTGGATATGGATACGGCACTACCACATTGCACCACATTCATACCTATAGAAAATCTCCTTGTTGCTGCCACTTAAATAGCTGTCACCACCCTTAGGGGCTGTATGTTACAAAGCAGCTGTGGACCCACTGTGTCTACTGAACAGATTGGTACAAGAAATCCCAGCAGGCGCTTGAAGTCTTCAATGTGAATATTCTTTATTGTGTAACATCAATATCTCAGAGTATTGGACGCGTTTCGGCAATCCAGCCTTCATCAGTTGATGAAGGGTGGATTGCCAAAACGCGTCCAATACAGTACTCTGAGATATCGATGTTACACAATAAAGAATATTCACATGAAAGACTTCAAGCGCCTGCTGGGATTTCTTGTACCATGTTTTGGAGCTCTCTCCTTTCCGTGCCGGCGCGCGTGGAGATCGAGTGCCAACTACCTCTTCATTTGTCTACTGAACAGATTGGGCCGCTCTTAAGGGCAGCATCTAAGCGGTCCCCCTGGTCTTGACCCCTTAACCACTAGGCTGCCACTGCTTGCAGTGGTCTCTTCAGTAGACTGTGGGCACAAGGGGGGGTCAAGAGACGTAGGTTCAGACAAAAACATTTGACAGGGACAAGCTGATGTCAGGGCAGGCAGAGTTTGTGCAATCCAAAGTTAGTCCAAAGTTTAGGGCAGGCAGTGCAGGGTCAGTGCGAAGATCAGTCAGTGAAGGGTCAAATTCAGAGATCAGGCAGAAGTCAGTATATATGGGAGAGCGAACAAGACAAGTAGCACACCTTTGTAAAAAACTAGACAACTAGAACCTATTGCTCAGGAACCTTCCCTTTCTGGAAGATGCTTGACATTTTCTAATAAGGCCAGCCACTTGCTGAGGAAGAGTGAGGTGGATGGACACTGGAGAGCTAGTGCGCAACGTACAGGTGGAGCAGGAGCAGGAGTGGAGCAAGCCTCAGCTTGAGTGGAGTGGACAGAGCTGCACAGAGGACGCTGGTGGGGACGAACCACCAGGTAAACAAGGTGAACCTTCTGGGAGCCATGCCCGCTTGGAGGAGACCAATGGCATAACAATGTAATAAGATTGATGTACAGCTGTGTCCCCAAGTGGTGCTGCCCCAGTGGCCATACCCGCTGTCCAGGAACAGGTGGAAATTGGTGGGGACAGATAGCTGGGAAAATAAGAAGAGCGTTCCAGAAGCCGTGCCGACCGGGAGGAGAGAGGAAGCGCTGGCATAACAATATTCATCCTTCACGGAATAACATCAGAAGTGTACCTTAATACGATCCTCTCTTTGCTTTTTCAGCAGGTCAATGATTTCTTCCCTTCTTTTAGCCTTCACAAAAGAAAAGAAATATCAAAAGTTACCTTTAGACACATGCAGGATATCTGCCTTTTAGAAGCTGATTTTCAGTGTTGCCTTGTGCCCATAAAGTAAACTGAGGAAAAGTGATAACCAGGTGTGCATCATGAGGTCTTGTAGTCACACCACCATGGACCAGTGGAACGCCTTGGGCTGGAAGTACCAGTAATGGCCCAGGATACCTGCTACCACTGCTACGTATCATGGTACAGCAGGTCATTTATGAAGCGGCTAACAACAGTGTAAAGCCTCATTCACACGTCCGTGTCCCTGCTTAAATCGGTGAAAAGTGGTCAGTGCTGCCTCTGAAGATGTCCATGATGGATCTGTGCGTCTGTTTTTTGCTGTCCGTGTGTCATCCGTGTTTCACTGACAATGAACAGCTGAAAAATTATTTCCAAAGCATCTCTTCCTAATGATCCGTGAAACACGGATGAGACAAGGATGGATAAGCACGGACAAAATAGAGGGTGCATCTGTGCTAAAAACACGGACCCACGGACAGTGGTAAAAAACTGATGTGTGAATACACAAATTAAAATGAATAGGGAGGCGTGCTGTCCGTGGAACACTGACGTGTGAATGAGGCTTTATGTGGTAGATAGAATTGTCAGAGGTCATGTCATTGTAAGGCCCCATTCACACGCCCGCAATTTTGTCCGCATTCTGCGGAATGGATGCGGACCCATTCATTGTGAATGGGGCCGGACGTGATGCGGAGAGCACACTGCGGACAAGAATAGGCATCTCTATGGGGAGTGCCGGCATGGTGTGTTGCGGATCCGCAACACACTACGGACGTCTGAATGGGGCCTTAGATACAGGACACCATCAGGAGGTGCAGCATCATCCACTATATTACTGCTGCAGCCATGTTACTTACAGGGAGTGTCATCAGAATATGGCTTATTGTTGAAATCACGTTTTTATGTTTAACCCTTTCCTGATGCAGTGATCTTCTATTTTTGCGTTTTTGCTCCATGCCTTTCCAGAGCTATAACTTTTTTTATTCTTCCATTCACATAACAAGTTGAGGACTTGGCATACAATGTAGAGGGAAGCTTCCAAATGGGATGGAACATGAAAAAAACGCAATTCCGCCACAGTTTCATGGGTTTGGTTTTTACGGTTTCACTATGCATTAAAAATGACTTGTGCTTTTCATTCTCCAGGTCAGTACGATTACGATGATACCACACTTGTATAGTTTTTCTTGTGTTTTAATACTGAAAAAAAACCTTGAAAACTACATTTTTTCTTGTCATCGCCGTATTCTGACCCCCATAACTTTTTTATAGTTATGTCTACAGAGATGTGTGACAGGTTTATTTCTTGCGAGACGATCTGTACTTTTTGCTAATACCATGACTTTTTGATCACTTTTTATTCCATTTTTTGTTTATTTGTTTCCGTTATTCCATTCACCATATGGGATACGTTTTTTAATATTTTAACTGTATGAGCTGTGGTAAGGTGCAAGGTGTCATATGTGATGGCAGGTACGTGTCACCGAGGTTGCTGGCCTCGGTGAGGTGAGAGCCGGGTTTTTGTCTGCAGCAGCTAGTGCTGTTTGGCTTTGTTAAATAGCATGGCTGCAAAGCCGATCCGGGCCGGCTCTTACTGGGAGCAGCTAAAGAGTAGGGTGGGTGGCTGCTCCCCACGGTCCAGTCCATGTTTTGGGCTGGATATAAAACGCAGCCAGCAGCTGTGTCTGGGGAGTGTGATTATCCTGGAGCTGCTAACAGGGCTGAGGAGTTCTCTGTCCAGGAGGAAAGAGCTCAGCAAGGAGGTATTTTGTTCCTGGCTACCTGAAGCTGGATTCTCCTGCGGCTGGGCCGACAGCGTGGTGCGAACCTGCACCTACACCTCCCAGGTGACTGAACCTGTGTTGGACTGTTTTTGTTTGGCTACGTTATTTCCGTTGTGTGTGAACTGTCACCAAGAGACTGTTTTTCATTTTGTGTGCAAGTGTGAATAAAACACTGTTTGTTGCACAATCTGGACTCCTTGTTTTGCCTCTAAACTGCACCCGCACCGCTGTCTACCAGAGCGACTCCCCACATTTGGTGTCGGATGCGGGCATGCGCAGTGAGGCTGGCGTGAACGCCGAAGTTTTGTTTTTCTAAAGTGTATGGAATATATTAAGCCAGCAAAGCTGCAAGCAGGAGTTTCTGGCAACATGGAGGCTGCTGTGAAGGCTCTCATAGAGGCTAACGTGCAGCAGCGGGAGACCAACCAACTACTGCTACAACATGTGATGGCATTACAGGCGGCAGGAGCGTCCCACCACGTCCAAGATGCCCGGAAAGCGGTCCGTGCGGCGATCCCAAAATGACCCCCGCAGACGACGTTGAGACGTACCTGGCGGTTTTTGAGAAGGTCGCCGTGAGGGAAAAGTTACCCCGTGACCAGTGGGCTGAGGTGGTCGCTCCGTTCCTGGCTTCCGGACCCCAGCAGGTGTTTTTCGACTTGTCGGATGACCAAGCGGCAGATTATGACACTGTGAAAGGAGAGGTCCTAGCCAGACTGGGCGTGAACGTGCTGGTCCGCGCCCAAAGAGTCCACCAGTGGGACTTTAAAACGACTGAACCCGCTAGGCCGCAGTTCTACGATCTGCTGCACAGGCTGCAAAAGTGGCTGCAGCCCGATCTACTAAGTCCCACTGCCATGCTGGATCGACTGTTGGCGGACATCTTTTGGAGGGCCCTGCCTTATCCCCTCCAGCACTGGATCGGCCAGGTATCGCCCACCAATGCCCTGGAGATGGTCGACCTGGTGGAGCGCTACGAGGCCACCAGAAACCTGCAGGGGACTCTTGCGGGAAGGGGTCAGTCAAACCCCGGAGGCCTCTGCCCCAGTTCCGACGTCCGGCGACAGAGCGGCCTGCCCGGAATATACCCCCTGCGAGTCCGCCTCCCGTGGTATGCTGGAGGTGTCAGGAGCCAGGCCACATCAGGGCCGACTGTCCGCATCGGGATGAGCCGATGGATATGAACTACGGGGGTCGTCACTCCCTGTATGCACGGAAGCTGTGCGCAACTGGCACCCGTGAGGTGCAGGACCATAACCACCTGTGTCAGGTAGAGGTGGGAGACTCTCTGGCGGTGGCTCTGCTGGACTCCGGGAGTTTAGTCTCCTGGTAAGGGCTGCACTTGTACGGCCTGCGGAGTATACTGGCCGTAAAGTCGGGGTCCTGTGCATCCACGGAGACCTGAAAGACTATCCCACTGCACTAGTGACTTTGTCCACAGCGGCTGGTAGGTGGACCCACGAGGTGGCTGTCGCTACTAAACTCCCACACGAACTAATACTTGGGAGGGACTTCCCGGTTTTCCGGCGCTGTGGCCGGCAATAAAGGTATCTGAGGGACCCGAGACAGGGGTGACCCTAGTAGAGTGGCCTGATACCGCTGGAAGGCCAGAACCCTGGGAGCCCGAGTCTGAAGGGCCGGCGGTAGGGGTGACCACTGCTCCAGCGGTAGAGGGGGAGACAACCCCACTGAGTGTAATGGTGGGAGACACGGAGGACTTGCCACCGGGACCTGAGTTGGCAGACCTCAATGTCTCCGGGAAAATTTTGGGACCGCACAACACCGGGACCAAACCCTAACCAGGGCCTGGGAGAATGTGCTGAAATTGATGGGAAACCCCAGAAACCAGGGGCTGAATTAATGTTCCCACGGTTTATTGTTCTGCAGGATATGTTGTATCGGGTGAACCAAATCCGAGGCGAACCTGTTGAACAGTTGGTGGTGCCCACAGCGTATCGCAAGCTTGTCATGGAGCTTGCCCACCAACATGTTCTTGGGGGACACCTGGGGTGGCAGAAAACCCAGGACCGCATACTGCAGCGATTTTATTGGCCCAGTGTGTTCAAGGAGGTAGAGAATTATTGTAAGTCCTGTCCGACCTGTCAGATAACTAGCCCCCAGCCACATTTCCGTAGTCCCCTGGTACCTCTGCCAATTATTGAAGTACCGTTTGAGCGAATCGCGATGGATTTAATTGGGCCTGTACCAAAGTCTGCCAGGGGCCACCAACACATTCTGGTAGTTCTCGACTATGCCACTCGGTATCCGGAGGCGGTGCCTCTGCGACATACCTCAGCTAAGCTCATTGCCAAAGAGTTAATGGAGATGTTTTCCCGTGTGGGCCTGCCAAAAGAGGTTCTGACAGACCAAGGGACCCCTTTATGTCCAAAGTAATGAGGGAACTGTGTAAATTGTTGCGTATAAAGCAGTTACGGACGTCCGTTTACCATCCGCAAACAGACGGTCTTGTGGAGAGGTTTAACCAAACTCTAAAAAATATGTTAAAGAGGGTGGTGTCTAGAGATGGGAAGGACTGGGATCTGCTTCTGCCCTATCTCATGTTCGCAGTGCGAGAGGTGCCCCAGGCCTCTACTGGGTTCTCGCCCTTCGAACTGCTTTATGGCAGACACCCTCGGGGCCTGTTGGATATCGCCAAGGAAGCGTGGGAACAACAGCCTGTCCCCCACAAAAGTGTCATTGAGTATGTCGCCCAAATGCAGGACCGGATGGAAAGGGTGTTGCCCTTGGTCCGGGAGCATATGGAGGCAGCGCAACAAGCCCAGAGTAGGGTGTACAATCGTCAGGCTCGGGTACGGGACTTCAATCCGGGAGATCGGGTTTTGGTTCTGGTACCCACCCTTGACAGCAAATTCCTAGCTAGGTGGCAGGGCCCCTATGAGGTGATCGAGAAGGTAGGGAAGTAAATTACAAAGTACACCAGCCAGGCGGCGCAAGCCGGAGCAGGTGTACCACGTGAATTTACTTAAGCCGTGGAAAGATAGGGACACAGCCGACGACCACAGCCCCCGGCCAGGGCTTCTAGGTGAAAAGGGTCCAGCCCCACAGTTCGAGGCCTGTGAAGCAGTAACCACGGTAAAATTGCAGACAGCCTGTCTTCCAAACAAGTTCAGGAAGTCAGGGAGTTCATCAGTCGGAACACGGATGTGTTCTCGACCTCCCTGGCCGCACGCCTCTCATCCAACATGACATCGCCACTGAGCCTCAGGCCAAGATCCGGTTAAAACCATACCGGGTACCCGAGGCTCGGCGACGGGCCATCGCGGAGGAAGTACAGTTAATGTTGAAGCTCGAGGTCATTGAGGAGTCGAAAAGTGAGTGGGCCAGTCCCATAGTCCTAATACCCAAGCCGGATGGGACGTTACGGTTCTGCAACGACTTTCGCAAGTTAAATGAAGTATCCAAGTTTGACGCGTATCCCATGCCCCGAGTAGACGAGCTGGTTGAAAGTTTAGGACAAGCCCGTTATTTTTCTGTGCTGGACCTCACTAAAGGGTACTGGCAGGTACCCTTAACGGAGTCGGCTAAGGAAAAACCGCATTTGTTACCCCGCAGGGCCTGTATCACTACAAGGTGTTACCCTTTGGCCTGCATGGCGCCCCCGCCACTTTCCAAAGGTTAATGGACATAGTGCTGCGACCACATCGTCGGTACGCCTCGGCCTACTTGGATGATGTAGTCATCCACAGCACCGACTGGGAAAGCCATTTACCCAAGGTGCAGGCGGTAGTGGATGCCCTGAGGAAAGCCGGACTGACCGCTAACCCAAAGAAGTGCTCCATAGGGTTAGAGGAGACAAAATATCTGGGATATGTAATTGGGCGGGAGTCATCAAACCTCAGGTAACTAAGGTAGAGGCCATTCGTAACTGGCCCCGACCGGTCACCACCAGGCAGGTAAAGTCGTTCCTGGGGATTGTAGGTTACTACATGAGGTTTGTGCCCCACTTTGCCACAATAGCAGCGCCATTGACAGACCTGTTGAAGGGGCGAAAGTCTGGGAGGGTTAGCTGGAGTGAGAAGGCGGAGGAGGCTTTCTCCGCGTTGAAGTCGGCCCTGTGTGGGTCCCCGGTTTTGGTGACACCCGACTTCAACAAGGAGTTTGTCGTACAGACCGACGCCTCGGAGGTAGGCCTCGGTGCGGTACTGTCGCAGGAGGTCAACGGGGAAGAACATCCCGTTGTCTTCCTGAGCCGTAAGCTCAGTCCCGCCGAGTCCAGGTATAGTATAGTGGAGAGGGAGTGCCTGGCTATCAAGTGGGCACTCGAATCTCTCCGCTACTACCTGTTAGGGAGGAGGTTCTGTCTGGTGACCGACCATTCCCCCTCAAATGGATGAGTCAGGCCAAGGAGAGGAATGCTCGGGTCACCAGGTGGTTCCTATCTCTTCAAAATTTCAAGTTTTCCGTGGAACACAGGGCAGGCCGCTTGCAGGGCAACGCAGATGCCCTGTCCCGCGTCCACTGCCTTCACGTGTGTTCACCCCTCAGGGTTGAAACAAAGGGGGGTATGTGGTAAGGTGCAAGGTGTCATATGTGATGGCAGGTACGTGTCACCGAGGTTGCTGGCCTCGGTGAGGTGAGAGCCGGGTTTTTGTCTGCAGCAGCTAGTGCTGTTTGGCTTTGTTAAATAGCATGGCTGCAAAGCCGATCCGGGCCGGCTCTTACTGGGAGCAGCTAAAGAGTAGGGTGGGTGGCTGCTCCTCACGGTCCAGTCCATGTTTTGGGCTGGATATAAAACGCAGCCAGCAGCTGTGTCTGGGGAGTGTGATTATCCTGGAGCTGCTAACAGGGCTGGGAGTTCTCTGTCCAGGAGGAAAGAGCTCAGCAAGGAGGTATTTTGTTCCTGGCTACCTGAAGCTGGATTCTCCTGCGGCTGGGCCGACAGCGTGGTGCGAACCTGCACCTACACCTCCCAGGTGACTGAACCTGTGTTGGACTGTTTTTGTTTGGCTACGTTATTTCCGTTGTGTGTGAACTGTCACCAAGAGACTGTTTTTCATTTTGTGTGCAAGTGTGAATAAAACACTGTTTGTTGCACAATCTGGACTCCTTGTTTTGCCTCTAAACTGCACCCGCACCGCTGTCTACCAGAGCGACTCCCCACAGAGCGTTTTTGCACATGGTGATGGCCATTATGTTATTTATTTATTTGTTTTGTTTACTTTTATTTTGGGGATTTTAATTTTAATATTTTTTTTTTAAAACTTTTATTTTGTTTTATTTTAGGTCCCAAGCCGACCCCAATTTGCAATCATCAGATTACAATTTGTCTAGTATAATGGCATTTGCTCCGTTATTCTATACAGAAACAGCTGTACTAAAATTCAGTGCTGCCACCTGCTAGCCTATATTGTAATATACAAGTAATGAGTCTGGAAGACTAGTTCAGGCTCAGGCTCATTACGTGCATAAAACGCTTCCCACAATCTCCACCAGGGGAAAGCGTTCCTGCCCCAGAAGCACCCACTTCCGGGTTTTAGCGCTCTCAGACGCCGTGGTCACATTTGAGGGCTAAGCAAAATGTCCACGATCAGCATTACTGCCGATCGTGGACATTAGCTGTGGGTGTCTGCTGTATGATGAACTCAAGGAAAACATCACAAACACTATGCGCAGCATCACTGCTGAAGAGCTGCAAGCAGTATCAACATAATTTCCTTTACACAGTCCAATCTGCAGGAGGAGCTGAGCAGATTGATTCCTACTGTAGGAAAAGATTCAATGGCCATACAAGAAAAACTGTCAATCACTGATAGGACTGCCCACTGAACTCCTCACATTGGACCGATCTTTTATTGTGACAGATTATTCACGAATTGAAAAATAATTGGCTTTTTTTTGTCCATTAACAGGGCCGCATCTCTCCATGGGCTATGTCTGGGCTTGCAGTTCAGTTTGAATGCGCAGAACTGCAATACCAGACACGACCCAGCGACAAACGTGGTGCTGTTTTATGGAAAAAACAGATCCTGTTTTCCCATCTCAGAGTTGAAAAGCAGACAATTATAAGGGCTGCTCCACTAGTGCCATGTGAGGCCTACAGACACATATGCTGTACCAGGTGTGACTGGCATAGGCGGGTGATGTTTTAAATGGCAAAAAGAAGAGATAAAGCGATTTTTTAAAGCTTTTTGTGTATTTTCTGTGTTTAGCTTTCCTTTATGCCCACCCTCCCGCTACTGCACATCCCTTTCACTAGATTACGGGCTCTCCTGGACCCTGACATGAATGGGGTCTATTCTATCAGGGCCTGGATGCTCTGCTCATTAGGTAGGTCAGTCTGACAGGAACGTACATACAGTAGTTGCCTAGCAGACAAATGTCATACTACTACCCACAGAGAAGCTGATCTCTCCCTGCATGGATAGGACACACCATCTTTCCTGGTCTGGGCTTTGTTATATGTCATGTAATTACTCGGTGACCACATATACCGACATTTCCCAATAATAATCTTTTTATGATCAGCAGCACAAATGTTCCCACCAGTGCAGTGATCTCCTAATCATTGTCAGGCGAGCGGTGGAGCTCATTAACCTGAGTGATGGGTGAGATCAATGAGGGCTGTAATGCAGTAAGTGGGCTCTGATTCAAGATTGTATACATCACTTCAATCCTGCACATCTCTGAACTAATGAGAGGTACATGGGCGACTCAACCAGATACGATCCTATAAATCAGTACCAGCTCACGTATGTTCATACCAACGAGTGGGCATCATGACTATTTCGGATTCTGGTCTGATTATAGACCTGTAGTATTCAATTACTGAAGAGAGTAATGAAGGTAACATTAAAGGGGTTGTCCCAAGAAAAATATTCTACATTTTTAAAACCAGCACCTGGGTCTGAATATGTAGTGTCCCACAACGTGTGGATGGGCACTACACAGTGGTGTCATAGTCATTGTATGTCATAATTGCATATAAATTGCAGAGAGTTTCCTTGGCACAGGCCTGTCAGGGTGTTAGTATTCCCCCAAACCACTAGAGGGAGCTAGGGACCGCCCTGTAGATATAGTCAGGCCTGGGTCTAGTCAAGGAAGTTGGAGTGCGGACCTCCTGAAGTAAGGAGGCTAGTCAGCCTGCAGTGGCTGGTGGTGTAGAGAACATATATTTCAGAGGAGCCTGCCCCAAGGATAAAGCAACCTTTTCTGCATTTGGGCCCCAGGAGAATCGAGGTGCAGGAGTCAGATTATTAATCACTGCACCAATACAGCTACTGAGTTACCCGGGATCAAGTCAAGTCCTGTCCAGTAAGCATCTTACCCTCTGTCTACCTTCCTAGGATTAGCCTATTCTCTACCAAGCCTGCATACCAGGAAAATCACTGCATTTATACCATTTGTCTTCAAAACAGAATTACATAAAGAACTGTATATAATTTGCCATTCAGTAAAGAAGTTAATGATCAACGGAATCCGTTGTACCTCAATTATTCCTGCTGCAAATCGGTTGTGCCACTGTAAAAGGCACTGGCGTCACGAATTGCAAGGGACCTTGCCACAGGCACGCTAAACCTTAACATCAAGGGCACCTCACATACCACCTGGCCTGTATCCCTTCAACCAGAGAGTGCCCCAGAGGACCCACGTGCTGACCTCTCCATCACTGACTGCACGTCTGCCCAGGGACTTTATAACTGTGAGTACAAACCTCATCTCCTCGGTCTGCCTGCTAATGTCCGTGACCTCACAGGTCGCTTACCCTGAGGACTGGCATACTGCAAATACTTTTATAATTGCATATAATTAAAAAATGTGTATAGACACTGAGTTCCGCTTGCAGTTTTTTATTTTTTATTTCTTTGACCTGCTCACTGAGATGGCCGCACATGCTCAGTTTTATCCTTCAACTGCCTCCTGAGCTGTGATAGGCAGAACATGGACACGCCTCCTGAGCTGTGATAGGCAGAGCATGGACACGCCCCCGGAGCTGTGATAGGGAGAGCAGCAGAGAAGACCCTCCCCTTGAGCTGTCAGCTTGATATAAATCTAGTAGAGCAATGACTGAGGAGATCTCTGGAATTATGTGAGGTCCAGGGCTGGTTCTGGCTTTGTTAGAAAGAGGATGTCATGTCCTATATGATCTCTAATTTTCGTTTTTTTATATTAGTCATGGGATAACTCCTTTAAGGACTATTATTTATCCACTTGCCCATCTCAGAGTTAGGAGCAGCAGGGTGAAGTGTTACGATGGGAGTTGTAGCACTACTGAAAATATGAACCTAGATGAAATTACACTGGGTCACTTACTTTATTCTTAAAATTCCTATTGAGCAGCTCCAGTTCGAACTGATCACTGGAGTCCACTCTGCAATGTATGAGCTCATGAGTCCTACTGCTGATTGACAGCTTTCTCCCTACACATAGTATAAGAGAGCTCTCAATCATCTGCAGGAGGGAGGAACAGCTCATGAATACTGGGACTTACCAGGGATTTTAAGAAAATAAGTGGATTAAAGAAAAAGTAAGGGACCAAGCGTTTCAAACCAGATCTCTGTCAAATCTGGTGACAGATTCCAAAACAGCATGCAGCTGTCAGTGAATGGAAACATATGACTTTCTTTTTGTTTGAGTCTTACTATACTTTTCTGTGATGTTTGTACTGTTGTGCCATCACAAAAGCTGTATAAGGGGGGGAAAAACGTCAACCTATATTATAACATCCAGTCGCCCGCTGATCAGTTATTCTGGATCACGGTTAGCTTATCTCAGTAAGGCAGCATGTTGAGTCTCTGTAGGTTCATACTGTATTACTGCTAGGGCTCACCTTAAAGTAGTATTCCATGATTTTAATAATGATGGCCTATCCTAAGGATAGGCAATCAATACCTGATGGGCATGGTTTTGACACTCCACACAGAGTAGTGGATAGATCCCTTTCACACTTTGTAGCTCCGGTGCTAGAACTATCCCGGAACAGTTGATTGACTGGTGTGTGTGGTGTCTGATTCCTCCACTGCTCAGATATTAAAGGGTCACTAACTTAAAAAAAAAATTGAGCTATTTTGAGCTAAAAATATTTTTTTAGTTGGTCTTTATTAAAAATATGGAATCTTTTTTGTGTACATAGCTGGGATGCTCTACTAGCTGCCTGTGGATTTTCTCTCTTTTCCGTCAGTTGAGGAGCTGATGGACTCCTTATCTCTGCTCTCTGACATTATAAACACTCATTATAGCTCAGTTCTTATCTTACTGATAAGAATGTGGCTTAAATAAGCGTTTAGGACCTCTTAGTAGTTTAGAGATGAGCGTTATTATATGATGGCACAAAGTGAAAAGTACCAGTCACACAGCTAGAAAAACAGTTAACCCTTTGTGACAGAACGGCTCAATATTTTTTAAAAAGGCCAATTGAAAATATGATTTTTATCCAAAAATGAGTAAAATGCAAAAATTATCTCCAAAGGTATACATAGCCTTTAAGTTATCCCCTATCAACAGGACAGGGTATAACTATTAGATGGGTGAAGGTCCTGCCGCTGGGACCCCCACCGATCACAAGAACGGAGACTCTGCAGCCCCCTGAAATGAACGGAGTGGCCGGTTGGACATGAGTGCGACCACTCCATTAATTTCTATAGGAATTCTGGAGATAGCAGAGTGCTCCCCACCTTCAAAAGCAACCTGAAAAGCCTGCTATATAGATATGTCAGCGCTATATAAGTGCATATAACCCCTCTAAATCCTAAATCTGGCCTATTAAATTACTTAGCACACAATTGTGGACCTACAAAACCTCTAACATGATATACCACGCCGTGCATATAATATATGTGTATCGCCCATGAATATACAGAAGCTGAAATCCCATCACTTGTAGACAGTAATAAAATGGTTAAAGACGACGACAGCAGCAACTCCTCTTCTCAGCTGATCCGATTTGGAACGAAATGTTTAATGTTTCCTAATGGACTGGAAGCACTACCCCTGCAATTAATTGGAAGCGCCTGTTTGCTGACTTGCAGAATGCAGCGTGCTGAACAGCTCAGCTTCTTCAGAAGAGACTAGAAAGATTTGTATGGCTGGCGTTGGCCCCAGGCGCTCAATGCACTCTTTTTATATTAAAAAGGAACAGAATTTTACTGGAATCAAAGCAAATTGCCCAGTTCAGAAGTTATGTGGCCGATGGGACGCACACTGCTGGGCTGGGGTTTCATGCAGTGCACATAAAACAGATAGGATGTGTTCAATATTAATGTGGACTTATCAATGCTAAACAGGGGCAGCCATTTCTCACTGACCAAGCGCTGATAGGTGCAAAGATCGGGTGACAGAACTAAGGCTTAATGCTGTAATTACAGCGATGCATAAAAAAGTCGTTTATATTTTGTTGACCCCTTGGAACGGAGGAGTGACAGCGTCATCTCACTGCACCCATAACAATAAGACTATATAGGTCCTCCTTATAACAGTATAACATATCTGACCTGGTGAGGCATGGACTCCCCAAGACATCCGAAGATGTCCTCAACTAAGGCAGCAACAGCACATACTTAAAGGGGTGTTCCAAGATTTAACTGTTTTATCCTAAGCCAGGCATCCTCAAACTGCGGCCCTCTAGCTGTTGCAAAACAACTCCCAGCATGCCCGAACAGCCTACAGGTATCAGCCTACAGCAGGGCATTGTGGGAGTTGTAGTTTTACAACAGCTAGAGGGCCGCAGTTTGAGGATGCCTGGTAGGGGTTTGACACCCCACCGACCAGCTGTTCCCAAGTAACTCCAGCACGGGAAGATGGCGCTGGAACTACACAGCTCCCTCCATTGTGAAGTGAATTAAAGTGACTGGGAGCAGCTCTGCAGTTACCCGCTCCATCCACTACACATTGACAAAAATAAAATTTTACATGAACTCACCATACCCCTCACGGAATACCTTGGGGCGTCTTCTTTCTAAAATAAGGTCACATGTGGGGTATTTATACTGCCCTGGCATTTTAGGGGCCCCTAAAGCGTGAGAAGAAGTCTGGAATCCAAATGCGTAAAAATGCCCTGTGAAATCCTAAAGGTACTCATTGAAATTTGGGCCCCTGCGCATTTTGGCTGCAAAAAAGTGTCACTCATGTGGTATCGCCGTACTCAGGAGAAGTAGGGCGATGTGTTTTGGGGTATATTTTTACATATACCCCTGCTGGGTGTGAGAAATATCTCTGTAAATGACAACTTTTTAATTTTTTTTAAACAAAGTTGTCAGTTTACAGAAATATTTCTCTCACCCAACATGGGTATATGTACAAATACACCCCAAAACACATTGCCCTACTTCTCCTGAGTACGGCGATACCACACGAGTGACACTTTTTTGCAGCCAAGATGCGCAAAGGGGCCCAAATTCCAACGAGTACCTTTAGGTTTTACAGGGTTGCTCACAATTTAGCCCCGCCCAAAATGCCAGAACAGTAAACACACCCCACAAATGACCCCATTTCGGAAAGTAGACACCCCAAGGTATTCACTGAGGGGCATAGTGAGTCCGTGGGAGATTTTATTTTTTTTGGCAGAAGTTAGCAGAAATGGAAACTTTATTATTATTTTTTTTTCCTCAGAAAGTGTCATTTTCCGCTAACTTGTGAAAAAAAATGAAATGATACATGAACTCACCATGCCCCTCCGCAAATACTTTGGGGTGTCTTCTTTCTAAAATGGTGTCATTTGGGGGGTATTTATACTATCCTGACATTCTAGCACCTGAAGAAACATGACAGGCGCTCAGAAAGTCAGGGCTGCTTCAAAATGCGGAAATTCACTTTTTTGCACCATAGTTTGTAAACGCTATAACTTTTACCCAAACCAATAAATATACACTTATTGCATTTTTTTTATTTTTATCAAAGACATGTAGAACAATAAATTTATAGAAAAATTTATATAGAAATGTAGTTTTAAAAAAAAAATTTACAACAGAAAGTGAAAAATGTCATTTTTTTGCAAAAATGTCGTCAAATTTTTATTAATAGCAAAAAAAGTAAAAATGTCAGCAGCAATGAAATACCACCAAATAAAAGCTCTATTAGTGAGAAGAAAAGGAGGTAAAATTCATTTGGGTGGTAAGTTGTATGATGGAGCAATAAACGGTGAAAGTAGTGTAGTGCAGAATTGTAAAAAGTGGTCTGGTCACTAGGGGGGTATAAACCTGTGGTCTTCAAGTGGTTATAAACAGAGGTTCATTCAAGTGTTTTCGATCAGGTATTGAAAACACCTGTGGATGTCAAGGAGCAGCAATCAAGCAGAATAAGCACCAATTAGGCAGATGTAAAGTGACTGTGATACTCAGCTCCTTCTAGACATTTACTGGTGTGTTTACAGACATGGTGAAGTCAAGAGAATGGTCCAGGAAGACAAGAGAAGAGGTGATTTCTCTTCACAGGAAGGGCAATGGCTATAAGAAGATTGCAAAGATGTTAAACATACCAAGAGACACCATAGGAAGCATCATTCGCAAATTCAAGGCAAAGGGCACTGTTGAAACGCTACCTGGTCGTGGCAGAAAGAAGATGCTGACTTCGACTGCTGTGCGCTACCTGAAGCGCAAAGTGGAGAAAAGTCCCCGTGTGACTGCTGAGGAACCGAAAAAGATTTGTCAGATACGGGTACTGAAGTTTCAGCTCAGACAATAAGGCGCACACTGCGTAATGAAGGCCTCCATGCCAGAACTCCCAGGCGCACCCCTTGCTGTCTCCAAAGAATAAGAAGAGTCGACTGCAGTATGCCCAAAAGTCATGTGGACAAACCACAAAAAGTTTTGGGATAGTGTTCTGTGGACTGATGAAACAAAATTAGAACTGTTTGGGCCCATGGATCAACGCTATGTTTGGAGGAGGAAGAACAAGGCTATGAAGAAAAGAACACCTTGCCTACTGTGAAGCATGGCGGGGGTCAATCATGCTTTGGGGCTGTTTTGCTTCTACAGGTACAGGGAAGCTTCAGCGTGTGCAAGGTACCATGAATTCTCTTCAGTACCAGGAGATATTGGATGAAAATGTGATGCAGTCCGTCACAAACCTGAGGCTTGGGAGATGTTGGACCTTTCAACAAGACAATGATCCCAAGCATACCTCCAAGTCCACTAGAGCATGGTTGCAGATTAAAGGCTGGAACATTTTGAAGTGACCATCGCAGTCACCAGATTTAAATCCGATTCAGAACCTCTGGTGGGACTTAAAGAAAGCAGTTGCAGCGCGCAAGCCTAAGAATGTGACTGAACTGGAGGCTTTTGCCCATGAAGAATGGGCGAAGATACCCATAGATCGCTGCAAGACACTTGTGTCAAGCTATGCTTCACGTTTAAAAGCTGTTATAACTGGAAAAGGATGTTGTACTAAGTACTAAGATTGAATGTCACTTGGGGGTTGAATAAAACTGATAATGATGTGAGCACAGAAAAGACATTTGTGGTTATTTCATTATAAATGTTATGTTATATTTGTCTGACTTACAAGGGCCTCTTTGATTTAATTGTAAACAAGATGACTGAAATGATCAAAATCAATGTCAAACTGGCCAAAACACTCAATTTCAGTGGGGGTTGAATAATTTTGAACACAACTGTATATAAGATGGATAGAACCCGTCACTGGCACTTTAGTGGTAAAAGTCCATCTGTCAGCAGATTTGTCCCTATGACACTGTCTGACCTGTTACATGTGCACTTAGCATCTGAAGGCATCTGTGTTGGTCCCATGTTCATATGTGTCCGCATTGCTGAGAAAAAGGATGTTTAATATATGCAAATGAACCTCTTGGAGCAACGGGCGTTACCATTACACCTAGAGGCTCAGCTCTCTCTGCAACTGCTTCATCCTCTGCACCTTGATCGACAGGTGTGATGCCATTTTCACTGTCTGGTCCTGTCAATAGAAGTGCAGAGGGCGCGGCAGTTGTAGAGAGAGCTGAGCCTCTAGGTGTAATGGTAACGCCCCCGTTGCTCCTAGAAGCTCATTTGCATATATTAAAACATAATTTTTCTCAGCAATGCGGACACATATGACCATGATGCCTTCAGCTGCCAAGTGCACATGTAACAGGTCCTTTAAAGGGGTTGTCCAGTTTCGTGCAATGGTGGGAAATGCCATAAAATAATAAAGGCAGCATTACTAACCTATTAGATCCAGCGACGTCTCTCCCCTTCTCCCTGCGGCGCTTTGTCTGCAGACAGGGCCGTACGCAGATTTCATAAGGCCCTTTATTAAATGGATTACAATGGAAAATTTCCATTCCCTGCATGTCCACGGTTAAAATTAAATACATTTGACCATTTGCCTCCCTGGTGCTTCTTCCAGATTCAGAGCAGCATCTGATTACCCTGAAGAATTCATTACTACATTAATACTTGCATGGTAAAAGGATTGCTGAATATAAAATTCATGGGATGCATTTCTAATCTAATTGAGATTATTAAGAGAATCGGGTCTGTCCATATTAGTTAGGTTTATAATGGAGATACGCAGACATTAGGGAGATCATTACGACAGAGGTTTAACCCCTTTTTAACATCCAGACTGTACATATACAATATAATATACAATATAATATAGATACACCCAGACATGTATACGACATATACCATATGTGCATTGTTATGCCCCTAACCATAAAAATGCAAAAGCCAAATATGCCCCTCATCACAGCGCCCCCTATAAATGATAAAGACACAAATGCCCACCCATAATTGCAAAACAAACAGATTCCCCATATGAATGGGCAGCAGCCCCGGATGCCCCTTCCTCATAACAGTGCAACATGAAGATGCCCCCATAACAGCCACAGACTCCCCCAATACCAATGCAACTTAACAAAGGCCAAGTCACAGCTGCCAGCTATACAGTGCAACAGCCACAAATACCACCCATAACAATGCCCCCGACAGTGCGCGACACGATGCCGCACTTAAAGGGGTTATGCCATGATTAATGTAAAAAATGACAATCTCTTTCTAACAAAGCTAGAACCGGCCCTGTACCTCACAAGGATCCAGAGATCTCCACATTTATTGTTCCAATTGCTCTGAGATTTATTTCACCTTCGCAGCTCAGGGGGTATATCCTTTCTGCTGCACATTAGGGGGTGTGCCCTCATCGCTGCATCACTCTCTCTCTCTAGCACAGCTCAGGAAGTAGTTTAAGGATGGAACTGAGCATGTGCGTCCCCTCAACAAAGTGGACAGATAGATTTTATTGAATAACTCTCTATTTTTAATTACATGCAATTACAAAAATAATCAGATCCAGGCGCTGGTTTGAAAATTGCAGAATATTTTTCATGGGAAAACCCCTTTGACAATGCGCCGGCCACAGATATTCCACATAATGTTGCCCATCTAACAGAACATATAACGGTACAACAGCCAGATGCCCCATATAACGGTACAACAGCCAGATACCCTATATAACGGTACAATAGCCAGATGCCCCATATAACGGTACAACAGCCAGATGCCGCATATAACGGTACAACAGCCAGATGCCCCATATAACGGTACAACAGCCAGATGCCCCATATAACAGTACAACAGCCAGATGCCCCATATAACGGTACAACAGCCAGATACCCCATATAACAGTACAACAGCCAGATGCCCCATATAACGGTACAACAGCCAGATGCCCCATATAACGGTACAACAGCCAGATACCCCATATAACAGTACAACAGCCTGATACCCCATATAACAGTACAACAGCCTGATACCTCATATAACGGTACAACAGCCAGATACCCCATATAACAGTACAACAGCCAGATACCCCATATAACAGTACAACAGCCAGATACCCCATATAACGGTACAACAGCCAGATGCCCCATATAACGGTACAACAGCCAGATACCTCATAACCGTACAACAGCCAGATACCCCATATAACGGTACAACAGCCAGATGCCCCATATAACGGTACAACAGCCAGATGCCCCATATAACGGTACAACAGCCAGATGCCCCATATAACGGTACAACAGCCAGATGCCCCATATAACGGTACAACAGCCAGATACCCTTTATAACGGTACAACAGCCAGATGCCCCATATAACGGTACAACAGCCAGATGCCCCATATAACGGTACAACAGCCAGATGCCCCATATAACGGTACAACAGCCAGATACCCCATATACCGGTACAACAGCCAGATGCTGCATATAACAGTACCACGGCCAGACACTCCACACAACAATCTGCTACCAACAAATGCTCCACATAACTGGGTCCAATCACAGAAATCCCTATAACTGGGCTGTAAAAAAATATCCATTCACAATTTCTCATTTTTAAGGAACAATGGGTAACATTTATCACCTCTCTTGCACTAGAAAGGTGGCTTTATAAAGCCGCACACTGTGTGTTTCCAATTTTTTAAATGTGAACTTTTTTTGAAGTGCCTCTTTTTACGCCGCCCTTGCCACTTTTCCAAGATGGGGCGTGGCAGAAGCAGGAAAGGGGTGTGGCCATTTTCTGGTGCAAATGAAGCCAGAAATTTACGGCACAGACTGCAGAAGAATGCGCCTAATTTATGATGAGTTTAGGACAGAGATACTACTAAACAATGTCAGGACATGTGTAGGGAATCGACTGCCCTTCAGGCTATCACAGGAATGGCTCAGTGGCTACAGCGAGTCCACCGATGACAGTATATAACTGAACCTCTCTTAATACAATTAACGTCTTCGTTGAGAATGCTCCAAAGTTAGGAGCTTTATAGATTCTGCAATAACCTCCTCCTTCCAGCCTGAATAAGTGATGTTCATAGACTCCGGTCTGTGCTCCCTCTATCACACAAGATAATGTATTTACAATGTAATGTAAAGTTCTCGGGGGATCTGTTACTTTAAGACCTCATTGCTCCTTGGGGAGCGTGCTCAGTTAATATACAAGCCTTCCAGTATCATCTTCTGGGAAACTTCTTATGGCAGTCACTCCTGCAGAGGCTCTAGTAAATACCATAATTAAAAATCTCAATCTCCATAAAATAACAATGAATACCAGGACATCAATGGAAATGAATCTGCCAAATCAAGGTCTGATTACTTCACTCTACTCTTTAATAGCTTAACCACTTCAGCCCCCCTAGCTTAAACACCCTTAATGACCAGGCCACTTTTTACAATTCTGCACTACACTACTTTCACCGTTTATTGCTCCGTCATGCAACTTACCACCCAAATTAATTTTACCTCCTTTTCTTCTCACTAATAGAGCTTTCATTTGGTGGTATTTCATTGCTGCTGACATTTTTACTTTTTTTGCTATTAATCAAAAATTACCGAAATTTTTGCAAAAAAATGAAATTTTTCACTTTCTGTTGTAAAATTTTTCAAAAAAAACTACATTTCTATATAAATTTTCTCTAAATTTATTGTTCTACATGTCTTTGATAAAAAAATCCAATAAGTGTATATTTATTGGTTTGGGTAAAAGTTATAGCGTTTACAAACTATGGTGCAAAAAGTGAATTTCGGCATTTTGAAGCAGCTCTGACTTTCTGAGCACCTGTCATGTTTCTTCAGGTGCTAGAATGTCAGGATAGTATGAATATCCCCAAATGACACCATTTTAGAAAGAAGACACCCCAAAGTATTCGCGGAGGGGCTTGGTGAGTTCATGTATCATTTCATTTTTTTCACAAGTTAGCGGAAATTGACACTTTCTGAGAAAAAAAAAAAAAGTTTCAATTTCTGATAACTTCTGGCAAAAAAATAAAAAATCTCAGACGGACTCACTATGCCCCTCAGTGAATACCTTGGGGTGTCTACTTTCCGAAATGGAGTCATTTGTGGGGTGTGTTTACTGTTCTGGCATTTTGGGCGGGCTAATTGTGAGTCGCCATGTAAAACCTAAAGGTACTCGTTGAATTTAGGCCTTTGCTCACAGGCTGCAAAAAGCGGCACTTATGTGGTATCGCCGTACTCAGGAGAAGTAGGGCAATGTGTTTTGGGGTGTATTTTTACATATACCCATGTTGGGTGAGAGAAATATCTCTGTAAATTGTCAACTTTGTATAAAAATTTTTAAAAGTTGTCGTTTACAGAGATATTTTTCACACAAAGTATGGGTATATATAAAAATACACCCCAAAACACATTGCCCTACTTCTCCTGAGTACGGCGATACCACATGTGTGCCACTTTTTGCAGCCTGGGTGCGCAAAGGGCCCTAAAACCAATGAGTACCTTTAGGATTTCACAGGGCATTTTTACGCATTTGGATTCCAGACTTCTTCTCACCCTTTAGGGGCTCCTAAAATGCCAGGACAGCATAAATACCCACATGTGACCCTATTTTGGAAAGAAGACACCCCAAGGTATTCTGTGAGGGGTATGGTGAGTTCATGTAAAATTTTATTTTTGTCACAAGTTAGTGGAATATGAGACTTTGTAAAAACAAAATTAAAAAAAAAAAAAAAAAATTTCCGCTGACTTGTGCCAAAAATAAAAATTCTGTGGACTCACCATGCACCCTCACAGAATACCTTGGGGTGTCTTCTTTCCAAAATGGGGTCACATGTGGGTATTTATACTCACCTGGCATTTTAGGGGCTCCTAAGTGTGAGAATCCAAATGCATAAAATGGCCTCATGAAATCCTAAAGGTACTCATTGGTTTAGGGCCCTTTGCGCATCTTGGCTGCAGAAAGTGTCACTCATGTGGTATCGCAGTACTCAGGAGAAGTAGGGCAATGTGTTTAGGGTGTATTTTACATATACCCATGCTGCGTGTGAGAAATATCGCTGTAAACGACAACTTTTTACATTTTTTATTCAAAGTTGTCAATATACAGAGATATTTCTCTCACCCAGCATGGGTATATGTAAAAATACACCCTAAAACACATCGCCCTACTTCTCCTGAGTACGGCGATACCACATGTGTGACACTTTTTGCAGGCAAGATGCGCAAGGGGCCCAAATTCCAATGAGTACCTTTAGGAGGGCATTTTTACGCATTTTTCTTCTCACGCTTTAGGGCTCCTAAAATGCCAGGGCAGTAGAAATACCCACGTGTGACCTCATTTTTGAAAGAAGACACCCCAAGGTATTCCATGAGGGGCATGGCGAGTTCATAGAATATTTTTTTTTGGCACAAGTTAGTGGAAATTGATTTTTTATTGTTTTTCTCACAAAGTCTCCCTTTCCGCTAACTTTTGACAAAAAGTTTAATTTTTCATGAACTCATTATGCCCCTCAGCGAATACCTTGGGGTGTCTTCTTCCAAAATGGGGTCACATGTGGGGTATTTATACTGCCCTGGCATTTTAGGGTCCCTAAAGCGTGAGAAGAAAATGCGTAAAAATGCCCTCCTAAAGGTACTCATTAATTTGCCTTTGCGCATTTGCCTGTAAAATGTCACACATGTAGTATCGCAGTACTAGGAGAAGTAGCGATGTAGTTTGAGGTGTATTTTTACATATACTCATGCTGGGTGAGAGAAATATCTCTGTATATTGACAACTTTGAATAAAAATGTAAAAAGTTGTCGCTTACAGCGATATTTCTCACACCCAGTATGGGTATATGTAAAAATACACCCTAAAACACATTGCCCTACTTCTCCTGAGTACGGCGATACCACATGAGTGACACTTTTTGCAGCCAAGATGCGCAAAGGGGCCCTAAAACCAATGAGTACCTTTAGGATTTCACAGGCCATTTTTACGCATTTGGATTCTCACGCTTTAGGACTCCTAAAATGCCAGGGCAGTATAAATACCCCACATGTGACCCCATTGTGGAAAGAAGACACCCTAAGGTAATCCGTGAGGGGCATGGCGAGTTCACAGAAAAAAAAATTTGGCACAAGTTAGCGGAAATTGTTTTTTTTTTTTTTTTACAGTCTCATATTCCACTAACTTGTGACAAAAATAAAATTTTCCATGAACTCGCCATACCCCTCACAGAATACCTTGGGGTGTCTTCTTTCTAAAATGGGGTCACATGTGGGGTTTTTGTACTGCCCTGGCATTTGAGGGTCTCCGCAATCATTACACGTATGGCCAGCATTAGGAGTTTCTGCGATTCTCCGTATATTGAGCATACTGGTAATGAGATTTTTTTTCCGTTCAGCCTCTGCGCTGAAAAAAAAATGAACGGCACAGATTTTTTCATTCGCATCGATCAATGTGGATGAAAAAATCTCTGCCAAAATCAGTGACTGCGGTGCGGTGGGCTGGGCGCTAGCTACCTAACAAGTAGCTAACTAACTGGCGGTGATAAGGGACCCTTATGCCCCATTCACACGTCCGAAATTCTGTTTGCGGAACGGAATTGCGGACCCATTCATTTCTATGGGGACAGACTTTGTCCCGCTCGGATCCGGAATTACGGATCCGCGCTCCGGGTCTGCACTTCCGTTCGCAAAAATATAGAACATGTCCTATTCTTGTCCGCACTGCGGACAAGAAAAGCATTTTCTATATAGTTCTGGCAATGTGCGGATCTGCAAAATGCGGAAAGCACATTGCCGGTGTCCGTGTTTTGAGGATTCGCGGATCGGATCCGCGGATCCGTGAATCCACGGATCCGTGAATCCACGGATCCGCAAAACACATATGGACGTCTGAATAAAGCCTTACAAGGGGTGTGATCAATGACAGGGGGTGATCAGGGGTCTAGATGGGGTGATCAAGGGGTTAATAGGTGAGGGGGTGGGGGGTAAGTGTAGTGTTTGGTGCAACTTTTATTGTAGTTACCTGGTCCTCTGGTGGTCGATCCCAGAAAATGGGACCACCAGAGGACCAGGTAGCAGCTATATCAGACGCTGTTCATAAAACAGCGCCTGATATAGCTGTTTGATGCGATTTATATCGCATCTACAGCCTGCCAGCAATTGATCATCGCTGGCAGGCTGTAGTCCAACTCTCGAGCCGCGCTTCACTGTGAACGCGCGCGCGTTCACAGGAACTCTCGCGTCTCGCGAGATGACGCCCCGGCGCGTCCAAACAGAAGATCCCGGCCGCCCGCAGGACGCAATCCTGCGTACGGCGGTCGGGGACTGGTTAAAGGAGTTGTCTCGCTTCAACAAGTGGCATTTATCATGTAGATAGAGTTAATACAATGCACTTACTAATGTATTGTGATTGTCCATGTCGCCTCCTTTGCTGGCTGGATTCATTTTTCCATCACCTTATACACTGCTTGTTTCCATGGTTACAACCACCCTGCAATCCATCAGTGGTGGCCGTGCTTGCACACTATAGGAAAAAGCGCTGGCCTCTCTGGTGGCCGGGACCGTGGGAGCGCACATAGGCTAGTGCTTTTTTCTATATTGTGCACGCACGCCCACTGCTGCTGGATTGCAGGGTGGTCTGTAACCATGGAAACGATCAGTGTATAATGTGATCCAGCCAGCAAAGGAAGCAATATAAAGACAATATATTAGTAAGTGTCTTGTATCAACTTTCTCTGCATGATAAATAGTATTTGCTCAATTGAGACAACCCCTTTAGGGCCTCACGTACGATCCACATTTTTTTGCAGATAGCACACTGACCAAGTTATTTCTATTGGGGCATGCACACATCCATATTTTCTGTGGATCTATGTGCCCACTGCACAAATTGTAGAACATGTTCTATTCTGGCCCATAATTGTGGATGAGAATAGTCCTTTCTAATGATGGGAGCGAGAAATGCGTGGAATGCACCTGGAAGGCATCTGCATTTTGGGGATCCGTTGTTTGTGAAACGAAACATGGATTTAGAACACACACACTGTACAATGCATCTGGAAAGTCTTCAGACCCTTTCATGTTTTTCACATTTTGTTATTGGGGCCTTGTGCTGAAAAAAAAGTTTCCCCCATCATTCTGAATACCCCATCATTTGCAAATTTATTAAAAAAGAAAAAACAAACCTTTAGCATGGACATAAGTATTCAGAGCCTTTGCTATGATACTTGAAGTTTAGCTCTGGGGCCTCCTATTTCTCTTGATCATCTTTGAGATGTCTCTACAGCTTCATTAGAGTCACCTGGTGGTAAATTCAGTTGATTGGACATGATTTGGAAAGACACAGCCCCGTCTATATCAGGTCTCACAGCTGACAATACATCAGAGCAAAAACCGAGCCATGAGGAGGAAAGAACTGCCTGTAGAGCTCAGAGACAGATCTAGGGAAGGTGACAAAAACATTTCTGCTGCACTGAAAGTTCCCAAGAACACAGAGGACTCCATAATTCTTAAGTGGAAGAAGTTTCGAACAACCAGGACACTTCCTAGAGCTGGCCGCCCCACCACACTAGGTAATCGGGCGAGAGGTGACCAAGAACCCAATGGTCACTCTGGCTGAGCTCCAAAGATCTGGTGTGCAGATGGGAGAATATTACAGAAGGTCAACAATCACTGCAGCACTTCAAAAATCTGGCTGGTACAACGCTGGTCACTCCGCGCGGTGGGGTGCTGCATTCTCCAGCAGTCCTAAACTGAAATATACGCCAGCTCTGAGTTGTCATAGATTTCCATCTTCATTTATGCCAGAAAAAGAAGATAAATCTGACCGGCCTTACCCTCGCTACACCCCCTTCTCAGAAAGCGCTGAGGGCAGTGTAGCAAATAAATGTAGTCACCGTGGCATTTAAAACGTTGCAAAAATGGACTTTGTGACATTTTACGACAGAAAACTGGCGTAGGGAGATGATAAATATCCCCCTATATCACGGCTCCTGAATAATAACAAGAATCTTGTGTGCGATGTGCAGTTGGGGGTGTACCGGCCATGGAGGCTGTCCAAATGGCTACAGTGGAGTGGTAGAATTACACAGCGACCCTTTCCTCATTCACCATGTGCAATGGGAACCTGAATAGGCACCAGAATACTAAAAAACTGATAAGAAGAGAGGAAAAGCCCAAAAGTCACACTGATCTTCTATAATAGAAATGGCAGGAAAAGAGAGAGACAAGCACTGCGCTAACCAGTATCGGGGGTGTAGTGATCCAAAGGCAGCCTTTAATCTATGTTACTCCCTTAGTTTACTCATAGCTTTACTAAAGACTTGATTTTCTTCCAAAAAATGTATTATAACGGAGCACGTTGCATGTATCCGGTAAAAAAATATTCTGCAACGTCAACTGCGAACGAGACTGCACTTAACTGTTTAGGGCAAATTAATGGAAAAATCAATGACACTGGAAAAATGATGATTACACTCACCGGTAATCGGATTTTCCAGACCCCACAACAGCACCACAGAGAGAGGGTCTGCCTCCAGGGACAGGAAACCTGCACCTTAAAGTATGAGAGTGACTCCAACCTGAGTTAGTTTATCCAACATGTAAAATATATATTTTTTTTTTGCTACACCCGCAAATCTCCTGATACTCACTACTATACTGAGTTACAAAGGTGACATTCGAAACTCCACTATTTTGGGATTTGGTGCGGCCACTTTTGTTATCTCTCTTGAAGATAATTGTATTGCGATCCATTTTCTGAACTCGATTTTACAACTTTGCACATAGCCTCTGGGATATGCTCTAGCAGATGTGCAACTCCACCAGAATCGTGAACACCAGGGAGGGAATAAGGAAGGGTGCTGTCGTGGGGTACGGAAAATCCGATTACTGGTGAGTGTAATCATCATTTTTCCCTTCCCCCACGACAGCACCACAGAGCGAGATTACAGAGAACCCATTCCTTAAGGGTGGGAAACAACTTCCAGAACCTTCTTCCCAAACAGAAGATCAGAGACAGGATTTAGCTGAAGCCGATAGTGACGGTAGAAGGAGAAGACCACGTGGCAGCCTTGCATATTTGTTCAATAGAAACATTAGGCCCCGCAGCCCAAGAGGTAGAAACTGCACAAGTGGAATGTGCCTTCAGAGATAGAGGAGGAGGACTTCACAAAAAGGAGTAAGCCAGAGAAATGACTGTCCTAATCCATCTGGCTATGGAACCTTTTGAGGACATCTTACCCTTATTACTGTCAGAAAAAAGAACAAAAGAAGCAGAGGACTTCCTCCAATCCTTGGTCACCTCTAGATAACGCACAAGACTTCTCCTCACATCTAGGCAGCGAAAGACCCTTTCTTCTTGGCTCTAGCAAAAGAGGACGGAAGGACTATTTCTTGGAGCCTGTTACACTTGGATGGAACTTTTGGTAAAAATTTTTAGTCTGGTCTAAGAATAGCCCTGTCTTCTAGAATAGACATAAAAGGAGGCTTGATAGAGATAGCTCAAATCTCGCTAACCCTTCTAGCCGATGTTAGTGCTACCAACAGGACTAGCTCAAAGGTAAGAAACTTCACTGAACAGGATGCCAAAGGCTCAAAAGGCACCCTAGTTAAGGCATTTAACACTAGGTTTAAATCCCAGGGGGGAAACCTAGGACATCTCACTGGAACAATTCTGTCTACGGTCTTAAAGAATCTTACTATCCAAGGGTCAATGGCAAAGTTCTTCCCCCAAGGGCAGAAAGGGCCGAAACCTGTACCTTAAGGGTGCTCTTAGCTAACCCCATAGATAACCCCCTCTGGAGAAACTTTAGGATCTCAACAATAGAAAATTCACAGGGCAAAAAACCTGCTTCTATCCCTGCAAAGGTTAGGAATTTCTTCCAAACTCTAGTGTAGATAGAATTTGTCACCGCTTTCCTACTTTTAAGTAAAGTAGATACTAGGGCTTCCAAAAATCCTTGACTAATTAGTAATGACCTCTCAAATTCCAGGCCGTAGGGTGCAGACCCCCGACAATTGGATGACATACTGGACCCTGCACCAGAAGGTCCGGGATTTCCGGGAGGATCCGAGACTGACATGGACCTCAGGAGAGAAAACATGCCCTCCTTGGCCAGAAGGGGGCAATCATGATTATTCTCGCACCCTCGACCCTGATCTTTTTGAGGGTTAGAGGAATCAGTTGTAATGGGGGAAGGCGTAACCTAAGGGGTAGTCCCATTTCTGAAGAAAGGCATCCAGCCCATCTGGGAATTTTCTCGGTTGAGAGAAAAATATTTCTCTACCTTCCTGTTCTTTCTGGTAGCAAATAGATTGATTGAGGGATTGCCCCAGTGATTTGCTATCTCTGCGAAGACTGAAGGGTTCAGGGACCACTCCCCCTGTCTCAACCGTGACGGCTCAAGAAATCTGCCTGGAAGTTTTCCTGGCCTTTTATGTGGGGGTAGGGAGACGACTCATCCTCTCCTCCATATTTTGGAATAACAGCTCTGCTTCCCTCACGAGGGAGACCGATCTTGTCCCCCCCTTGATAATTTATATAAGCTACTGCAGACCAGTTGTCCGATATTATCCTGACATGTTCTAGCTAAATAAAGGGTAACGCTGTCTTCAGAGCCAATCTTACTGCTATTAGCTCCTTCCTGTTAAAGGAGAAAGTTCTCTGCATCGGGGACCACTGACCCTAAATGACCTGATCTAAGAAGTGGGCTCCCCATCCCCAAGGGCTGGCATTCGTTGTCACCACTACTGGGTCGGGGTAACTCCAAGGAATCCCCTGACTCATATTCACACTGTCTTCCCACCAGGACAAATCTTCTCGTGTCTTTTTGGAAATTACTATCTCTGAGTCCAAAGATCCCCCAATCCTTCTTGGTGATAGGAGAATTTTTTTTAAGTTGCTGAGTATGGAATTGGGCCCATTTCACCGCCGGAATACAAGAATTTAGTGACCCCAGAACCGACATCACTTTTTGGATTGTCAATTTTGGGGCCAATCGTACCCTCTGCACCTTTGCCTGGATTGGTAATATCTTCTCTTGTGTCAGAAAGACTTTCTGTGCCATGGAGTCTAGGAGCAGACCCAGAAATACTTGACGAGTCTCTGGTACAATTCTGGATTTTTTGAGATTTATAATCCATCCTAATTCTTCTAAATTGTCTGTCACCTTCTGCACAGCCCTTACACAATTCTGCTGGGATTTTGCAATGATCATAAAATCGTCCAGATAGGGCAGGAATTGATATCTTACTTTCTTATAAACAAGGCTATTTCTGCTACTACCTTCGTAAAAATCCTTGGAGCCATGGAAAGGCCAAACGGAAGAGTCTGAAATTGAAGGTGACAAACACTTCGCTCTATGGTCACTGCCACTCTGAGGAACTGTTGATACTCAGGATGAATGGGGATGTGGTAATATAGTCTTTCAAATCTAGTACTGCCATAAAACATCTGCGATACAGGAGATGAACTGCTGATTTTACTGTCTCCATTTTGAATTTCTTGAAGAGAAAGGAATTTGTTTAGTTGCTTTAAGTTTATAACTGTGCGAAAGGAGTTGTCTGTTTATTTACTAGAACGAGAGTAGAACCCCTTCCCCTGTTCTGCCACTGGGACTGGACTGGAATTAACACCTGTTTTTCTAACAATTTTAATACTTCCATCTCCATAATCGGAGAGCCCCGAGCCCCTGTGACTACAAATTCTTGGGGAGGACTTGCGCAAAATTCTAACTTTAAGCCTTCCCTTATGAGCCTCCTTACCCAATCTCCTGCCACTCTTTCCCATGCGGCAAGGAAAAGCTTCAGTCTTCCTCCCACAGAACTTCCGGTGTCATTGCTGTCATTGTGTTTTTTAGGCTGGGAGGAGGAACCTCCAAACAGGAAATAATTTCCCCCAACCCCTTTACACCTGGGATTTTGTTTTTTATCACTAAATTACCCCCTTCTCTGAAATCTGGTTGATGAACAAAAAGGACGTCTGGATCTTGCAAAGGGAGATGAGGAGGCCCCAGGGGGAAATCATGGAAACCTCTTTTTCTTATCCACTGCTTTCTCTAGGAGGGAATCTAGCTCCGGGCCAAACAAAAACTGACCCTGACAAGGAATACTACACAATCTTTGTTTAGAGGACAAATCTCCCCTCTCCAATTCTTCAACCAAAGAGCTTGGCGGGCAGAATTGGACAGGGAGGAAGCCCGTGCCGCAAGCTTTACCAAATCCGCATAGGCATCTGCGATGAAATCAACCGCCTTCTGTAAAGTAGGCAAAGAGGCAAAAATCTGCTCTCTTGGACATTACACTCTTATGTAATGGAAAACATCTATGCTTTTTCTCTCAAAGGCCTTCAAACACCGAATAAACCACTGATTTATTTTCTTTAACATCTTCTAAGTCCAAAGTGGAACGAATAGCCTTTAATAACTTTAATAACCGGCATTTTGACCTCCTTTTGACTGATGATGCCCCTTCCCCGTGCCTGTGGAACGCACATCCGGCTTCTTTAACTGGAAGTGCGTCATGTGAAATGCACCTTACCGGAACTGACATCAGTTCTCGCGATGTCTCCTTCTACTCTGGACCGCATGAACAGGAAACTGGTGCTCGGAAGACCTGATCCACTCTGTGTCCCGGCCGCACGCAGCAGAATACAACAGGCCACATGGGGCTGTTTCCATTTCAATGCGCTCCCACGTGATCTCACTCCCATTGAGGAGCGCACAGGCACCTGCCGCAAAAGCCCTGTGGCAGCCCCGGACTACCGCAGGCTCCTAGGGTCCTGCCAGCCCAACATATGGGTGATAGACCCCAGCAGGTATGTGCCACATAGCCCTCCAGAGCCTCTTTGGGAATTCCATGCCATGGGCAAGAACCTAAAGGAAAACTGCAGGTCTCCCACTCCAGGGACAGTAAACCACTGAGGTGGGAGAGAGGCTCCACCTTTTTATTCTGCAGGTTTCCTGTCCCTGGAGGTGGATCCTCTCTCTCTGTGGTGCTGTCGTGGGGAAAGGGAAAGTTCTGTTTTAGAAGAGAATTCTTTGCTTCTGAATCACAGTAACCTATACACACACATATACAGTATATATATAAACATATATATATGCCTTTTACATACTACTGCTATTGACAATGATAAATCAATACGAATCCTCATATCTGCAGCGTTCTTCACTGAGATCAATAGCTAAGAAATCACTGAAAAATACATAGCTGGATCTTACAAAGCCTAAGTTTAATTACTCCAATTTATTTAACATACCTCTGACATTTGTCCATTACAGTACTAGGTGGACCCTACATCCCATTATCCCTCTGACAACGATCAATCTGAGAAGACAAATGCTGCCATCCCAGTTTCGATGTCTAATGATTTTCTTTCCTAGAAGATGAACTACAAATGGGTTTTGTACAATTAATATGAATGTATAAGGACACCGCATCGAAACAACAAGACCAGTCAAGAAGCAAAGACTTCACCATCAATAAAGTATAAAATCAAATACTAGAGGCCTGCCACGTGTCGGCTGCGTGCTCCATGCTGGAAGACATCAGCTACTGGAATATTTGAGGATGTTCATAGATCTGCAGTACAGACCTGTCACAGGTGCTGACCCTGGGTATGGCTGGGCGAAAAAGGCAGAGATTTCTGTATGCAAGCGGCAGCATGATCCCTCCTGGCCAATAAGCTGAGGTTGACATCACTATAACGTGTATGTGACGGAACGCCTGGCACCCCGACTGAGTACCTCCGTCGACCGATGCTCCTAGTGCTTGCCAAGGACCATCAGCACTGCACTCGACACCAGAACCACCTCAAACCCCACGAACCGCCTTCCGCTTGATTGGGGTCTTCGCCGCTCTTCACCCACTCTGGACCCAAGATCGGGCTCCAGCTTCCAGTGGGTGAACCTCTCCTTAGTCCAGAGAGCGAAACAGGAACAAGAACAGCTCTCACAAGAGTTAGGGATTATACTCTGGAGAGTATAATGATTATAGCAATCCCCAGAGTGTAGTTCTCCAATCCCCCAAACATGAGCCCAGACTTCATGAAGGGTAGAACAGGACACTTTAATGACAGCCAGCACTCACAGTTTATACAGATCCACAGGCCAGAGGCACACCCCCTCTGCCTGGGATACAGTTAACTAAGACAATGGACTAACTTAATATACATACACAGTTCAGGTGGTCTAACATTATAACGCAATCAAACAGACATCCCCCCAGTGTCTCAATGATGAATAGGAAGAGAGGAGACACATGTGATGGGATTATCTCCTGAGTGTATTGTGGGGTGATCCACTCCTCTACCCCGGAGTCAGCTACTTAATCCCATCACTAGCACAACAGAACAAAGGGACAAATGAACCAACACCTTTCCTGGGAGCCTCAGTGCAGAGTTAACCCTTCTTGTATTGCTGGGTTCACCCCTGCACCTTCAATGGACAACAGGAACGATATGGCCTATAAAGTCCACACATAAATCAGGGCTCACTGTTCCTTGTAACCCCCAAGAGGTCTGAGGTGGTCTCCATGGTTCTGGGTCCATGGTCCGTAGGAAGGAGGCTAGCTCTCAGTCTTCTCCAGCAGCCCCAGTGATGGTTCAGTCCATCACAGTGTACTTCTAGTATGTGCCCTAAGTTGGCCATACACCTGGGATGGACCCTCCAATTTTAGTGGGACCGGCTGACAATGTAATGTGTATGAGATAAACTGGCGGCAGAGCGGTCCGGCAGTGGCTTTCTCCTCTCTCCTCCTGCTGTCATCTCCTGCGTATGGCCAGCTCTAGTTTAAAGATATCTCATGTTGACAGATATTTTGCTCAGTGCACAGGCTCGTTTACAGGGCATCTGTCAGCAGATCTGTACCTATGACACCGGCTGACCTGTTACATGTCCTCTTGACAGCTGAAGGCATCTGTGTTGGTCCCATATTCATATGCGGCCGCATTGCTGAGAAAAATGATGTCTTAATATATGCAAATAAGCCTCTAGGAGCAACGGGGGCGTTACCATTACACCCAGAGGCTCTGCTCTCTCTGCAACTGCCGCGTCCTCTCCACTTTGACAGAGACAGGCAGTGTAAACATCATTAACCTGGTCTTACCAATCAAAGTGCAGAGGACTCAGCAGTTGCAGAGAGAGCAGAACCTCTAGGTGTAATGGTAACGCCCCCGTTGCTTATCGGCTTATCGCTAGAATATGCCATGGCCTTATCATGTGCGGGGGTCCGATCAGCGGCTTCAGGACATAGAGCTGTGCTGCAGTAACCGTGTGCAGGATAAGCCTGTGGGGGCTGCAGCAAGCAGGGAGGATAGCACGCCTCAGCACTGCTAGAAAGTGTCTGCGTGTAATTACGGCTGCCATTGATTAAGCTGAAGGGGCAGTGACTTATGGCATGCTGAGCTGCCGGACAATGCTGCTCCTGGAACGGGCAAAGAAGCGCATAAAGATTTCCCGTTAGAAGAAGCGATGGATCTGGTAAAACATACATGGTCATAATAAAATAATAGCTTCATGATAAGGTTATAAATTCAGTATAATATAGAAGAGACCTGGACAAACCAGATACATCTATCAGCTTAAGGGCTCAGGCACACAACCGTATGTATTTTGCGGTAAAAAAAACACGTCCGTGTGCATTACGTATTGAAAATTGCGTAATGGAAAAGCTGGGCCCTAGAGGAACATCCCAGTCCATAATAGCACATGTTCTATTTTTTTACAGAACGGACATACGGAAACGGAATGCACACGGAGTAACTTCCGTTTTTTTTGCAGACCTATTGAAATAAATGGACACGGAAAGAAAATATGTTTGTGTGCATGAGCCCTAACCCCCCCTCAAGTTTCTAATATATCCCTGGCAGAGGCGGAAAGCTGCCAGCACATGGAGGAGCGGTGCCGACCCCGCCGTCTCCTACAGAGAGAACTCTATTAACGAAAGACACCGCCGCCATAAATCCCCGAATCTATCACCGTACAGTATTAGGGAATGACAAGGATTTCATATTTTCACAACTTTAGAAATGTTTCTGCCATTTACAATATTAACCATTTCACTGCCAGGTGTTTCTGGACATTTTGCACCTCTGGTAAACAGGAACATTTTTGCCATGTACAAATAAAACCTAAAATTACAAAATAAAAAAAATCACACGAACCCCTCCCCCGATACCCATATATTTTCTGAACGTATACACCTCGGCACATTGTCAGAATGCCTCTCAGCTCTTATAATATGTTGGCAGACACTGTGGGGCACATTTACTACTAGACTTGCGATAATTTTAGATGTAAAAAGTGTCACAAGTCCCCTTTTCTGTCCCGATGTGCAATACAATTTTGGCGCACAGCCAGTTTTGCGGCTTGAATGCCAGATGGGCGTGACAGGAGCATGTCTGGGGCCGTGCCGAGGCTGGGACCCCAGCCCCAGCAAATGTACTTACAGGGGCTGGCGTAGTTTTTACTCCAGCCGCACAGACTGTCACAGATGCACCTAATTTGTGACGAGGCGCACGTATCTAGCGTCTGCGCACATGGGGAAACTAAGACCGGCGTGAAAAGACGGCCTAGTAAGTGTGCCCCATTGTGTGAATTTTTCATAAAAATGGCTAAAAAGGTGATCTATGTAGGTAACAGTGTAACCCAAGCAAAAAGTTATATGGAGCAATCCTCCTAAATATAAAATGTCAATATGTGCAGAGTTCATACATATAACTTAGGGCTCATTCAGACGGCCGTATGCTGTTCGCAAAAATGCCGATCCGTTTTATTTTTCGGATTAGATGCAGACCGATTCACTTCTATGTGGCCCTTTTTTTTCCATTTTATGGCTCCGCAAAACAAATAAAACATGTCCTATACTTCTCAGGACGTGGCCAAATTGAAGTCTATGGGTCCGCAAAAATACAGAATGCAATCCGTTTTCTTGCGGACGTGCTGAACTGTCCGCAAAAAAATGGATCCACATCACGTTAGTCTTGCGCATGTGCAGTGCGCTCCAGTCTCCGGCTTCCGCAGTTAGCCGGGTTTCATTAGCACACCGCGAATGCGCGAGACTTACGCGATCCTAGGTCGCACTGCAGGATGTCAATCACACACAAGAGGGGACGGTTAGCGGGCGTGCTTATCTTGACTTGAAGCAAGGAGGTCGCTGCTCCCTTGACTTCCGGCTGAGCGGCAAGATAGCGCTGATGGCGCCTAAAACATTGTTTTTGTCATGTATAGAATATCAGATTACCGGATCAAACATATGATTAATGAAAGACTGGGGGTTATTATAAGGTAATGCTGGCAGTTTTATATGCGTTTTTGAGATGACAGGTTCCCTTTAAGTCACTTTCATGCCAAAAATGATAAATGAGACAAGCCTGCGGACCACCCCTCTTCCCCGTCCCCCGACACTCAAGGAAAGTGGCGTGACACGTGACTGGCAAAAAGTCCATTCCGACAAAATGGCGTATAAATCATAATAAATGTCCCCCACTGTGTTTAACCTAATAATAATGAATACACACAACCACCTTCATGCCACATTGCGGGAAACAATGATTATCAGCAAAAATTTAACAAAGCTTCAAATTTGCAACCAAAATGATGCAGATAAAGACTGAGGCGGCTATACATACCCCGCATGTCTATAGTCAGTGCTGCATGTGTTACTGAGATGCAAAAACTGCAGGAATGCTCCAACCAACCTTTACATGCAAGTATTGGGAATTATATAGTGTAGAATTTCCATCCCTTATATAAAATATCCCTACCTGTGGATAGATGAGGAGTACAGATCTTGAGACAACCCCTTTAATTGCAATATGAGACAGGATAGGGGCAAAGAACAGGAAGATTTGCTTGCATTTTGCAGTGGATTTTCTACATTTACTTTTCCGATCAGGCCTGTAATGTGGTGTCACAGCTCGTGGAGTCTGCTCTGGATCTGGGGCAGCTGGGCGGCCTAAGCCAATCGATCACTAAAAACTGGCATCTGATGGCTTGCTTTGCGGAGCTCCTCCTTATGTTTCTCCCAATGAAGCCATCAGCCCGTGGATCCTCTGTTGCATCCTTATGATTTACTGCGCACTCAAGCCGATTACACAGCAATACAAAGAGATACACAACCAGGGTGCACTTACTTTTTGCATATAAATGGATCGTTGTTCTAGATCTTGCAGTCTCTGTGCCTCTAGTAAAAAATATTCTGTCTCTGAAATAAGACGATCTGCGTTATGACATGACCTTAGACAGGAGCCAGGCATTTTTACATTTAACATAAAATAATAAAGTATGAATACGCTATGAACAGGAAAGGAAACTACTTTTAACAAGGCAAGAAATACTAAATGCACCTAAGCTGTTTAAAGTCCATCTGTCAGCAGATCCGTCCCTATGACACTGGCTGACCTGTTACATGTGCACTTGGCAGCTGAGGACATCCGTGTTGGTCCCATGTTCATATGTGTCCGCATTACTGAGAAAAATGATGTTTTAATATATGCAAATGAGTTTCTAGGAGCAACGGGGGCGTTACCATTACACCTAGAGGCTCAGCTCTCTCTACAACTCCTGCACCCTCTGCACTATGATTGACAACACTGGGCAGTGTAAATGTGAAACACTGTAAATGTGATCACTAGGGATGAGCGAATTGACTTCAGACGAAATATCCGAAGTCGATTCGCATTATACTCCGTTTGAATACTGTACGGAGCGAGCGCTCCGTACAGTATTAGAATGTATTGGCTCCTATGAGCCGAAGTTATTACTATAAGTATAACTTCATAAATCAATTTCTACTGCAAAAAAAACATTTCCCGAACTCGGGTTCAATTCCAAGTGGTACAACTTCATTTTTCTCAGTAATACAGGCACATATGAACATGGCACCAACACAGATGCCTTCAGCTGCCAAGCACACATGTAACAGTTCAGCCGGTGTCATAGGGACAAATCTGCTGACAGATGCCCTTTAACCACTACTACCTACGAACCCTACAGTATGTGTTCACTGCTTTCAAAAAGCTTATATCAAGATTAACGTAAGAAATGAAAATCAGAGATCATATAGTACATAACAATCTTTTTCTAACAAAGCTAGAACCAGCCCTGTACCTCACATGGATCCAGAGTTCCCCTGCTAGATGTTAGACTGGCAGCTCAGGGGTGTGTGTTTCTCAGGGGGTGTGTCATTTCTGCTGCAGCTCTCTTCCTATCACATCTCTGGGCATGTGTTCTTTCTCAGGGGTTGTGTCATTTTCAGGGCGTGCTTCATTTCTGTTTCAGCTCCCTCGTGTAACTGTCCTAGCTTCTAATAATAGATATGGCTGGTAGCATTTGACGGATGAAACTGAGCATGTGTGACCACCTCAGCAATTTTACTGGACAGAGAAATAAGAAAAAACTGCAGGTGGCTCTATACCGATACATTCTATTAACCCCTTGGCGACTCATGACATACTAGTACGTCAAGATGATCGGGTGGGCACCAGAGCGGTGCGCGTGCGATCAATGCAGGGGTCCAGCAGTCACTGACAGCCAGGCCCCTGCTGTATCCACCGGCTATGCTGTAAACAGTGATGTTGGTGGATTAACTCCTTGTATGCCACAGTCAAAGCTGACCGAGGCATACAGGGGGTTTGCGGGGGTCTGCACCTGCATTTCTATCCCCATCCGGTCCCATGCTGCGGTGACAGGGACCCGATGGATGAGAAGGCAGCGCTATGCCTTGCAGAGGCATCGAGACCTCCCTTCTACGGAAGCCTAGGAGATCCAGCCGCCTAGGCTGGGTCTACTAGACAACTGTCAGTGTAAGACACTGGTAATACACTGACAGGCAATGCTTTACAATACAGATACTTTAAAGAGGGGATCAGACCCCCAAAAGTTGAAGTCCCACAGTGGGACAAGTAAAAAAAAGTAAAAAAAATAAACCCCCCCTTTCCTGTCATAAACACACATAAAGTTGTAAAAAGAAAAGAAACAGACATATTAGGTATCACCGCGTTCGTAACGACCGGCTCTATAAAAATATAACCTAATCCACCACATCAGGTGAACACAGTAAAAAAAAAAAAAAAAAAAAAAACTATCTTTTGTCTCCTTACATCACAAAAAGTGTAATATCAAGCTACCAAAAAGTTAGAAATCAAATCATCACCTCATCCTGCAAAAAAAGAGCCCCTACATTATACTAAATTTTTAACTAGATGCAATTACAAAACTATTCAAATCCAGTTGCTGGTTCAAAAAATGTAGAGTATTTTTCGTGGGACAACCCCTCAAGTAAATAAGTTGAGATGTATTTTTAGAAACCTACTGAAAACATGTGATTTGTCCTTATGCTGTATTATTAACATAACCTTATATGCCATCTACATGTTTGCCATGTATTTTTTATTTAATTTTTTTGATATGAAGCCAGTGAAAATTTCCTCTTGTGTTATGTCCACAGCTTTTATGTAGACCTATGTGTCTCCATGGTTACAGACTACAATCAAGCACTGCAGTCTGACCCTGTAGTCACAAGTGGGAATTTATCATGAGGGTAACTATTGGGGCCAGTTTTGCTTAACCCTGGGTTCAGACCTGAGCGTTCTTGAAATGCGCGTTTTACGCGCGTTTTTGTCGCGCGTATTACAGCACGTTTTTGCAAATAGGAAACGCGCGTCGTACGCGCATTCTTGTGATTGACTACTGTGGTGTCAATCACTATACGCGCGAAAAACGCCCCAAAAAAAGCTCAAGTACTTGTTTATGCGTAGGGCGTTTTATACCGCGTTCGAACGCGCTGTAAAACGCGAAAATGTGAACCAGTCCCATAGGGAAGCATTGGCTTGCATGTGTTGAGCGTTTTACAGCGTGTTCGAACGCGCTGTAAAACGTGCAAGTGTGAACTTAGGGTCAGTCTGTGTTGAAGTACTTTGCTCCAAATTTATCAAATGTCACACGCAGACATATTTTTGGGCATCTTTGTACCTCGCACTTTTGTCTAGAAATGCTACTAATGTTTTTTTATGACACCCTTCCTGCTGAAGTGAGTTTGTCACTAAAAGTCACAGTCAAAAGGTAAACTAATTAACATAGCTAACCACACCCACTTCCCCGCCAACTTATCAAAAGTGGCGAGGGTGGCGTAAAATGGCAAAAAGGCACGTATATTACTTTTTATGTGTATGTATGTATATTGTTAAGTAGACGACAGAGGTTCGCCCTATATGAATCAGAGCCATGGATAGATAGATAGACAGGCAGATAAAAATAGTTAAAGGAGTTTTCCCACAAAAAATATTCTACAATTTTCAAACCAGCTCCTGGATCGGAATATTTTTGTAATTGCATGTAATTAAAAATTGTGTATAGCCACTGAGTTATTCAATAAAATGTATCTGTATAGCGCCACCTGCTGTTTCCTCTTATTTTAATTTCCTTGTCTGGCTCACTGAGATGGCCGCACATGCTCAATTTCATCCTTCAACTGCCTCCTGTGCTGTCATAGGCAGAGCATGGACACGCCCCCTGAGCTGCAGCAGGAAAGACCCTCCCCTGAGCTTCCAGCTTGATATAAATCTAGCAGAGCAATGAATGGGGAGATCTCTGGATCCATGTGAGGTACAGGGCTGGTTCTAGCTGTGTTAGAAAGAGGATGTCATGTATTAGATGATTTAGATTGCTTCACATTATTCATGGAATAACCCTCTTTAAAAAAGGCAGCACTTTAAAAAAAAAAATATTCACCCAAAATGGTTGCAATGTTTTGGCTTATTGAAGCCAAAACGATAGATTAGATCGATAGACTCACTGACAAAAAATAAATAAAAATAACGCACCCGCAAAACTCTGCATGCTGTTATGTCTCAGGCAGATATGTAAATTATCATAGGTGTGGTGTGATTAGACACTGGGTCTTGCCAGAAGAGGGAGTTCTTCCCTCACTACTCTATAAAAGCTCTCAGAGGCTACTTTTGGGAAGTCTACCTCTTGATGAGAGGTCGCAGACTGCTAGACATGCCTCTACACAATATACTCAAACACATTTTGCCCAGACTTTGAGAGAGGGCACATCCTTTAGACCGGGAGAAGCAGGATGGACATTTTAAAAAACTGCCCACCATCTAGGCCGTTCTAACTGTTAGGAACATTGGTTGGTTGCAGGAGAGCATGCACACAGAGTGCACATGCTCTGGACCGCCCAGACAGACCACCAGTAGAGAGGGTTGTTGAATCTGCAGACAAGCAGCTCCCACAGTTTTGTTGTCCACCATCCAGACAGATGGCACCTTCATTACACACTCCTGTCTCTGTCTGGACCACTGGTCCAGGTGCTTAGCAGATGGAAATTTGGTGTCATGACACCCATTACATCTCTTGCCATTGACAGTCAGCCATCATTGACTTTGTTTGCAGAGGTGTCATGAAAGAAAAAACCTGGACTGCCATAGACTGGAACCGCATAATCTTTAGTGACAAATCCAGGGTCTCTTTGGGATCTCACAACGGTCAGGTTTGAGTATGGAGGCCTCGTGGTGACAGCTTCAATCCTGCCTTTGGAGTGGAGCAACACACTGCCCCATCTGCCGGTGTGATGATCTGGGTGGCCATCGTATATGACAGTCGCTCAGCGATATGTGCAGGACATCCTGAGGCCACGTGTTCCTCTCATGGCAGGGCTTCTAAATGGCATATTCCAGTAGGATAATGTTCACCCACATCCAGCAAGGGTTTCCCAGGATTGTGTCTCCACCAGATTACAACACTTCCTTGGCTGCCCAGTCACCAGATGTATTGCCAGCCGAATATTTATGGGACCAGCTGGGACCCCAGCTTCAGCAGCCTACGGGTGTGCAGGATCTACAGGCCAGGCTGTAACATCTGTGGACGAACATGCTGCAGGATACCATACAGAACCTGTAGGCCTCCATACCTAACAGTATTTAGGGTAGAGGTGGCACAACAGGGTCCTAGCGCCTCCTTTTAATTATACAGTTTTCCCCAATAAACGTATTACAGTATTTTACTTTAATATTGTAATCACTCACACACAATGCGTTTTATGTTGTGGTCTTGTGCTAAAAAACATTATCTGCACTCAGTACCTCATAATGACAAAGTGAAAACAGAATATTTAAGATCTTTGCTAATTGATTGGAAACAAAAAACTAAATAAAAAACAAAATCTTGCATTGACATACAGTAAGTATTCAGACCCTTTACTCAGGACTTAGTTGAAGCACCTTTTGTAGGGATTACAGCCTCCAGTCTTCTTGGGTATGATGCCACAAGGTTTGAACATCTGGATTTCGGGATTTTCTGACATTCTTCTCTGCAGATCCTCTCAAGCTCTGTCAGGTTGGATAGGGAACATCAGTGGACAGCCATTTTAAGGTCTCTTCAGAGATATTTGATTGGTTTGAAGTCTGGGCCACTCAAGGACATTTACAGAGTTGTCCCTAAGCCACCCCTGTGTCATCTTGGCTGTGTGTTTAGGGTCCTTGTCTTATTGGACGGTAAACCTTTGGCCCAGCCAGGTTTTCATTCATTAAGAATATCTCTGTACTTTGCTCCATTCACCTTTACCTCAACCCTGACCAGTCTCCCTGTCCCAGCTGCTGAAAAACCCCACAGCATGATGCTGCCACCACCAATGTAGGTGGTGTAGGTTTAATGTATCGATGGTATTGGGCAGGTGATGAGCAGTGCCTGATTTCCTTCAGACATGGCGCTTAGAATCGAGGCCAAAAACTTCAAAAGTTTATTCTTGGTGTCATCAGACCAGAGAATCTTGTTTCTCACAGTCTGAGAGTCCATTAGGTGATTTTTTTTTTTAAACATTCATGTGTCTTTTACAGAGGAGAGGATTTTTTTTCGGGCCACTGTGCCATAAAGCTCAGACTGGTGGAGTGCTGCAGTGATGGTTGACCTTCTGGAAGTTTCTCCCATTTGCACACAGGACCGTTGTAGCTCAGCTACAGTGAGCATTGGGTTTTTGGTCACCTCTCTAACCAAGGTCCCTTTCCCTCAATTACTTAGTTAGGTGGGGCGGCAGCTCTAGGAAAAGTCTGGATGTTCCAAACGTCTTCCATGAAAGAATTGTGCTCTTGGGGACTTTCAGTGCAGCAGAAATTCTTTGTCCCCTTCTCCAGGTCTTTTTTTTTCCCACACAATCCTGTCTCTGAGCTCTACAGGCAGCTTGTTCCTCCTCATGCCTAGGTTTTTGCTCTGATATGTATTGTCAGCTGTGAGACCTGATACAGTCAGGGATGTCTCTTTCCAAATCATGTCCGATCAACTAAATTTACCACCGGTGGACTCCAATCAAGGTGTAGAAACATTTTAAAGATGATCAAGGGTAATGGGAGGCCCCAGAGCTAAATTTTTTAAGTGTTATAATAAAGGGCATGAATACTTATGTCCATGTGAAATTTTATATTTTTTCCTTTTTAAAATAAATTTGCTAAAATTTCCCTTTCTCATTATGGGGTATTGAGTGCAGAATGATGGGGGAAAACAAGGCCACGACATAATAAATTATGAAAGGTCTGAAGACTGTCCGGATGCATTGTATATCATTTTTACATTTACACCTATCAAGTTACACTCGAAGCCAACAACTCGTTCTCGGTGCGTTATTTTTTTTGCCAATAAGTGTATATATTGCATTATGGTTACTCATCCTGTACACAGTAATAATGCTCGTGTTTAATACTTACTGAGATCCTCCAGTTCTTGTTGTGTGTAATTCTTGCCTAGCAATGAAAATGAGAAATACTGGTAACTATTTCCTCAGACGCATTGAACACAATAATCCTCCATCAGCGATACATCAGTCACGTCCACCCCCCAAGGACTATGCAGGTACCACGATCTCTCCACTTTCATACACCATTGCTCATCATAATGACTGGACTTTTCATTTACAATAATTAATGATATGTGATCAATGAGTAAAAGCAAATGTGTATTGATCCCTTTAATTATGTATTCCTGACAAGGCGGTTTCTGCTCAAGTGTCATTTTCATGAACTCAGGGCCTATATAATGTGGCAATTAGAGGATTAATGGCCCGACGAGGCCTACACAAGGTCTGCATACAGTGTGGCCAGACAGGTGGACCTCTGCATACATCGTACCTCATGTTCATATTGGAAAGGGAATCAATACTTTAAACTGAAAAGTCTACAGTGCGCAGACTTTACTTGCAAATGTGAGGCGGTCATATGTATGTATATAGATAAGTCGGCACTCTGTTTTTTTGGCTGGCGTAGTGGTCGCATCGCCCCAACAAATAAGAAAAAGGGGACCGGCGCTCACTTCTGGATTGCTGAAACTGCAATCAAGAAGTGAATACCGGTCTCTTTTTCTTCTTATTGGGTCTCATATATATGACATTAGGCATTTTGTGGTCAGGGAAACAGCGGATCCTGAAAATACAGAAGTGGTTTCTGTGCAGTCTGCTTATTTTTTTGCGGACTCATTGGGGGGTCATTTATTATGTTCGTCTGGTGTAAAAATAGTCCCAAAGGGCTTTTGGTGACTATTTTAAAGTGTAAGGGCTCTTTCACACAAGCGGATGCCGTGCAGGTAATCCGCTGTGTGAAAGAGAGCCAAGCCCCATTCCGGACAGCAGAGACACGAAGCAGTAACATGATTAATAATGCTCAGTGCCTCTCTGTGATCTTTTTACTACAAAATCACACTGAGATAAAATTGTCACCGTGATTTTGTAGCAAAAAGATCACAGAGAGGCACGAAGCGTTATCAATCATGTTAACGCTCCGTGTCTCTGCTGTCCAGAACGGGGCTTCACACTCTTTCACGCTGCGGATTACCTGCACAGGATCTGCTCGTGTGAAAGAGCCCTAACTGTCATTCTTTTTTTTTTTATGTAATGTGTAGGGGCAGTGATACTGGCTATTTTTGTAATATACTTAAATGACTGAAATTGTACATTTCTATCATAAAAATAGCTCTGAAGTGGCCCATTTTTAGCATTAGCAGAGCTCCCCGTCTTTTATTTACTGAACTGTGAGATGTGCTCCTGGCTGACTGCTGCTGCCGCCTATCTCCTGTATGGGTATACATACCGTACATAGTTCCCTGCCTGCTGCTGTTTCTGTATCGTTCCTGTGTAAGCCTGTATGTCAGGAGCGATGTGTAACAGGGCGGCAGCTACAGTGAGCGCTGGCTACGGAGAACGCGGACAGGGACAGCTGTATATTATAACTTTCCCTATACAGTGTAGAACAGCTGCTCCGTGTCTCCCTGCCTTCTCAATAGCGAGTGCGGACTGCTATATATGTATCACATCTGATACGGCAGGTAACAGACGTGCGGCGCAGAGAGGAGGGAAGGAGGGTACCTTTTACTAGGCAGAGGGAAGAGTGGTGACCCCTAGCACGCCTGGCACCGGCACCTGGCTGCCCTGACGTCCCTAGACGCACTGCTAACCCGTTCACTGATCGCGTGCCTCGTCCCTGGCTTACCCTGATAGAAGCCCTAGGTAATGAGCCGGGCGATAGGAGCACTAGTCCTCACCACTGACACCTAGGGTAATAACAGGGAAAAGACAAACAACACAAACACCACATATAAACAGGAGAGAACCGGAGATCCAACAGAACCAGTTTTCAACAGCTCCACAGCAACTTTAACTCCACCTCAGGTCAGAATAGAAGATCTGGTAGGAAGGTCTATATCTGGCATCAAGCAAAGTAGGAAGGGAGAATAAATAGTAGCTGGGAGTAGCAGACAACGAAGAGCTGAGAGGAAAACTACAGGTCCCTAGATAGGAAAAAAAGAATCGCAAAGCAAAACAGAAAAACCCACAACTAGGTCATGGAGCGATCCCTAGAAATCGATCGAGTAGCCACCCGCTGCGACCTTCTGACCCCAGGCACCACAGGATCAGAGATAGGTTGTGACAATATGCACCTAATTTATGATGAGGCGTGTGTCTCGTCATAAATTAGCTGTGTACTATGGCAGCACAGGGGGGACAATTAAGATCAGCGTAAAAGCCAGTGTTTATAAATGTGCCCCATTGACTTCAATGGGTCTGTTCCCGATCGCTGGTGGAGGAGACAGATGGATTTAGATGCACCGATCTCCTCCAGATTATGGGGAGGAGCGATCTCTTCTGCCATCGCTCTTCCGCATACTGACACAGCACGATCTGCCACTGGGAAACGATGATCTTTTGTGCTGTGCGAAAGATAAAATTACCTGATGAACATGCGTTTTTGCTCGTTCATCGGGTAATCGATGGTGCATTTACACCGCCAGATCATCGTTAACCAGCGTTACTAGGAGAGTTTTCACTAAAGCCTGGAGAACCCCTTTTAACGACTCCCGGACCGCCGTACGCAGGATTGCGTCCTGCGGGATCTTCTGAGTGGACGCATCGGCGCGTCCTCTCGCGAGACCCGTGAGTTCCTGTGAACGCGCGTCTGGAGAGTTAGACTACAGCCTGCCAGCGATGATCAATCGCTGGCAGGCTGTAGATGCGATATAAATCGCATCAAACATGTATACCAGACGCTGTTTTGTGAACAGCGTCTGATATACCTGCTACCTGGTCCTCTGGTGGTCTCATTTGCTGGGATCGACCACCAGAGGACCAGGTAACACAGTAAAGTTGCACCAAACACTACACTAACCCCCACCCCCACCCTCACCTATTAACCCCTTGATCACCCCATCTAGACCCCCTGATCACCCCCTGTCATTGATCACACCCCTTGTAAGGCTCCATTCAGACGTCCATATGTGTTTTGCGGATCCGTGGATTCACACCGGCAATGTGCTTTCCGCATTTTGCAGATCCGCACATTGCCAGAACTATATAGAAAATGCTTTTTCTTGTCCGCAATTGCGGACAAGAATAGGACATGTTCTATATTTTTGCGGAACGGAAGTGCAGACCCGGAAGCGCGGATCCGTAATTCCGGATCCGAGCGGGACAAAGTCGGTCCCCATAGAAATGAATGGGTCCGCAATTCCGTTCCGCAAACAGAATTGCGGACGTGTGAATGGGGCATAAGGGTCCCCTATCACCACCAGTTAGTTAGCGCCCAGCCCACTGCACCGCAGTCACTGATTTTGGCAGAGATTTTTTCATCCACATTGACCGATGCGAATGAAAAAATCTGTGCCGTTCATTTTTTTTTTTTTCAGCGCAGAGGCTGAACGGAAAAAAAAAATCTCATTACCCGTATGCTCAATATACGGAGAATCGCAGAAACTCCTAATGCTGGCCATACGTGTAATGATTGCGGAGACCCTCAAATGCCAGGGCAGTACAAAAACCCCACATGTGACCCCATTTTAGAAAGAAGACACCCCAAGGTATTCCGTGAGGGGTATGGTGAGTTCATGCAAAATTTTATTTTTTGTCACAAGTTAGTGGAATATGAGACTGTAAAAAAATAAAATAAATCTCCGCTAACTTGTGCCAAATTTTTTTTTCTGTGAACTCGCCATGCCCCTCACGGAATACCTTAGGGTGTCTTCTTTCCACAATGGGGTCACATGTGGGGTATTTATACTGCCCTGGCATTTTAGGGGTCCTAAAGCGTGAGAATCCAAATGCGTAAAAATGGCCTGTGAAATCCTAAAGGTACTCATTGGTTTTAGGGCCCTTTGCGCATCTTGGCTGCAAAAAGTGTCACTCATGTGGTATCGCCGTACTCAGGAGAAGTAGGGCAATGTGTTTTGGGGTGTATTTTTACATATACCTATGCTGGGTGTGAGAAATATCGCTGTAAACGACAACTTTTTAAATTTTTTTATTCAAAGTTGCCAATTTACAGAGATATTTTTCTCACCCAGCATGGGTATATGTAAAAATACACCCCAAAACACATCGCCCTACTTCTCCTGAGTACGGCGATGCCACATGTGTGACACTTTTTTGCAGCCAAGATGCGCAAAGGGGCCCAAATTCCAACGAGTACCTTTTAGGAGGGCATTTTTACGCATTTTTCTTCTCACGCTTTAGGGCCCCTAAAATGCCAGGGCAGTATAAATACCCCACATGTGACCCCATTTTGGAAAGAAGACACCCCAAGGTATTCTGTGAGGGGCATGGTGAGTCCACAGAATCTTTATTTTTTGGCACAAGTCAGCGGAAATTTTTTTTTTTAATTTTGTTTTTTACAAAGTCTCATATTCCACTAACTTGTGACAAAAAATAAAATTTTACATGAACTCACCATACCCCTCACAGAATACCTTGGAGTGTCTTCTTTCCAAAATGAGGTCACTTGTGGGGTATTTATACTGCCCTGGCATTTTAGGGGCCCTAAAGCGTGAGAAGAAGTCTGGAATCCAAATGCGTAAAAATGCCCTGTGAAATCCTAAAGGTACTCTTTGGTTTTAGGGCCCCTTTGCGCTCAGGCTGCAAAAAAGTGGCACACATGTGGTATCGCCGTACTCAGGAGAAGTAGGGCAATGTGTTTTGGGGTGTATTTTTATATATACCCATACTTTGTGTGAAAAATATCTCTGTAAACGACAACTTTTAAAATTTTTATACAAAGTTGACAATTTACAGAGATATTTCTCTCACCCAGCATGGGTATATGTAAAAATACACCCCAAAACACATTGCCCTACTTCTCCTGAGTACGGCGATACCACATGAGTGACACTTTTGCAGCCTGGGTACAAGAGGCCCAAATTCCAACGAGTACCTTTAGGTTTTACATGGCGGCTCACAATTTAGCCCCGCCCAAAATGCCAGAACAGTAAACACACCCCACAAATGACCCCATTTCGGAAAGTAGACACCCCAAGGTATTCACTGAGGGGCATAGTGAGTACGTGGGAGATTTTTTTTTTTTTGCCAGAAGTTATCAGAAATTGAAACTTTTTTTTTTTTTCTGTGCAAGTGTCATTTTCCGCTAACTTGTGAAAAAAAATGAAATGATACATGAACTCACCAAGCCCCTCCGCGAATACTTTGGGGTGTCTTCTTTCTAAAATGGTGTGATTTGGGGGGTATTTATACTATCCTGGCATTCTAGCACCTGAAGAAACATGACAGGTGCTCAGAAAGTCAGAGCTGCTTCAAAATGCAGAAATTCACTTTTTTGCACCATAGTTTGTAAACGCTATAACTTTTACCCAAACCAATAAATATACACTTATATACACTTACTTTTTTTTATCAAAGACATGTAGAACAATAAATTTAGAGAAAAATTTATATAGAAATGTATTTTTTTTTAAAAAAAATTACAACAGAAAGTGAAAAATTACATTTTTTTGCAAAAATTTCGGTAATTTTTGATTAATAGCAAAAAAAGTAAAAATGTCAGCAGCAATGAAATACCACCAAATGAAAGCTCTATTAGTGAGAAGAAAAGGAGGTAAAATTCATTTGGGTGGTAAGTTGTATGACGGAGCAATAAACGGTGAAAGTAGTGTAGTGCAGAATTGTAAAAAGTGGCCTGGTCATTAAGGGTGTTTAAGCTAGGGGGGCTGAGGTGGTTAAATAATATTCGAATGAATGAAAGCCTCACTGATCAGGAGAACAGGGCTTCTGTTTTTGGCATTTATGAAACAAACTGCAAAAATGCCACATGTGAACTTAATAGTTGGTAATAGTTATCAATACAACTGCAGGTAGGTCTGTTAGGCCAAGATCGCGGCCAAATCGCTGGCTCCCATAGCACATGCGTGGGTGCATCAGCTGACGTCTCCACGTTGCGTGCCAAGCCTCGTTCTGAGGCTCCATACAGTTTAAATACCTGCAGACTGTGTACTTACTCCAGGCCACAACACAGCCCGCGGGTATACTTAGGCCCGGTATTTATGAGGATTGGGGCTTCCATTATATGCCCTTACCTCATTGTTAGCACCATCCTTTTGGTTTGGAACTGTGCCACACCATAGGCACCATCCACCTTTAGGTGCAGACGGGACTATAGCCATACCATAGGCTAAGTCCTTTGTGCTCTTTTTTTATCATTTGTTTTTTTGAATATAACGCCTCCAATATTTCCACTGATGAGATTTTTCTTTGAAACAAGCATGTAGAGAATAACTACAATAGGGCGAATTAGGTCCAGTTATTTTAGGGTAAGGTTCCGGATGGGGTCGCCCTTATCAGGGCCGATGCTCCGTGGTTAGGTCATCAGGGCCAGAGTAGCACCCATACTATAGGGTTATACTAGGGATCTCTAGTTTCCCTGTAAGTCCTGTCCGTAACCTGCCCGATGTCTCTCCCTCTGGATACCATCGCTTCGTCTATTGGGAGAATCCAGGAGTCCCAAAAACGTACAACAGTGTGGTAGTAGGACAACTGGTTGTTTTTCCAAAGTGCCGCCGTGCACTACAACTTTTACAAAGTATCTGGTTTTGATTTATTGTGTGATGCTTTGTCCTGACATAAGCTCTTTTTGTGCTTACTTTATGTTTTCTATTGTCTATCTTCAGGGCCATCTATTTTATTCTAATACTGATTAAAAGCTAAGTTTTATTCATAAGTAATGAATTAGAGATCACTTTTTGACCCCAGTTCAGTTTCTGTATATTTGGTTGATCTACTTTGAAATTATCTCCTTTTCATTTTGCGATAACTGTGCTGTACTTGAGGATTTATAGAGGACCACTATGGGGGTAACTGTGCTGTACTTGAGGATTTATAGAGGACCACTATGGGGCTAACTGTGCTGTACATGAGGATTTATAGAGGACCACTATGGGGGTAACTGTGCTGTACATGAGGATTTACAGAGGACCACTATGGGGCTAACTGTGCTGTACATGAGGATTTATAGAGGACCACTATGGGGGTAACTGTGCTGTACATGAGGATTTACAGAGAACCACTATGGGGTAACTGTGCTGTACATGAGGATTTACAGAGGACCACTATGGGGTAACTGTGCTGCACATGAGGATTTATAGAGGACCACTATGGAGATAACTGTGCTGTACATGAGGATTTATAGAGGACCACTATGGGGGTAACTGTGCTGCACATGAGGATTTATAGAGGACCACTATGGAGATAACTGTGCTGCACATGAGGGTTTATAGAGGACCACTATGGGGGTAACTGTGCTGCACATGAGGATTTACAGAGAACCACTATGGGGATAACTGTGCTGTACATGAGGATTTACAGAGGACCACTATGGGGGTAACTGTGCTGTACATGAGGATTTATAGAGGACCACTATGGGGGTAACTGTGCTGTACATGAGCATATATTAAGGACCACTATGGGGATAACTGTGCTGTACATGAGGATTTATAGAGGACCACTATGGGGGTAACTGTGCTGTACATGAGGATTTATAGAGGACCACTATGGGGGTAACTGTGCTGTACATGAGGGTTTACAGAGAACCACTATGGGGGTAACTGTGCTGTACATGAGGATTTATAGAGGACCACTATGGGGGTAACTGTGCTGTACATGAGGATTTATAGAGGACCACTATGGGGCTAACTGTGCTGCACATGAGGATTTACAGAGGACCACTATGAGGCTAACTGTGCTGCACATGAGGATTTATAGAGGACCACTATGGGGCTAACTGTGCTGTACATGAGGATTTACAGAGGACCACTATGGGGCTAACTGGCTGCATGAGATTTGGAGGACCACTATGAGGCTAACTGTGCTGCACATGAGGATTTATAGAGGACCACTATGGAGGTAACTGTGCTGTACATGAGGATTTATAGAGGACCACTATGGGGGTAACTGTGCTGTACATGAGGATTTATAGAGGACCACTATGGGGGTAACTGTGCTGTACATGAGGATTTATAGAGGACCACTATGGGGCTAACTGTGCTGCACATGAGGATTTATAGAGGACCACTATGGAGGTAACTGTGCTGTACATGAGGATTTATAGAGGACCACTATGGGGTAACTGTGCTGTACATGAGGATTTATAGAGGACCACTATGGGGTAGCTGTGCCATACATGAGGATTTATAGAGGACCACTATGGGGGTAACTGTGCTGTACATGAGGATTTACAGAGGACCACTATGGGGGTAACTGTGCTGGTACATGAGGATTTACAGAGGACCACTATGGGGGTAACTGTTCTGTACATGAGGCTTTACAGAGGACCACTATGGGGTTAACTGTGCTGTACATGAGGATTTATAGAGGACCACTATGGGGGTAACTGTTCTGTACATGAGGCTTTACAGAGGACCACTATGGGGGTAACTGTGCTGTACATGAGGGTTTACAGAGGACCACTATGGGGGTAACTGTGCTGTACATGAGGATTTACAGAGAACCACTATGGGGGTAACTGTTCTGTACATGAGGCTTTACAGAGGACCACTATGGGGTTAACTGTGCTGCACATGAGGGTTTACAGAGGACCACTATGGGGGTAACTGTGCTGTACATGAGGATTTACAGAGGACCACTATGGGAGTAATTGTGCCATACATGAGGATTTACAGAGGACCACTATGGGGGTAACTATGCTGCACATGAGGATTTACAGAGGACTACCATCATACGATGGAGGACAGAGCATCACTTCCACACCAGACACTACTTCCAAGCTGGGAGCAGTAAAGCCTCCTCCTGGCTGATCTTATCAATCGTAATCAGTGTGGACAGAAACGTCAGGTGTGAACACGCTGTTACTCACGCGGCTTGGCCTCCCCGGCGGCTCTCAGCCTCTGCTTCACGTCCCCGGACACCAGCCTGGACTCCAGCGGCGGCTGCAGGGTGACCGAGTTCCAGAAAATCTTACTGCACATCACATCCTGCTCTGAGGACCCGGCGAACACCGTGTAATCGTCATCCCCGGGCTCCTCCATGCTGCCTTGTTTACCCGGAAATGCTCGTCACCATGGAAACAGAACGCCACGCATGCACAGAGAGAGATTGGAGAGTGTGAAGCGTGTAAGTGTGTGAGAACAAGAGATGTCCGGTTCATGAACGAATCGTTCTTTTGAATTGATTCCTTTCACTGAACTGAAGGAGTCGATTCATCTGACGATCGGTGTGAAGCAGCTCAGTCTGTGACATAGCAACAGGTCTTGTGTAACAGGATCCTAGAGTGAGGCCAGGCTTCTGCCAGCCCCTCCCGCCAAACAATCAGGTCTGTGACGCAAGCTCTGAGTCTATATCTATATATGAAAAAGGACGTATGTATATATGTATGCGAGTATGTATGTTCCGCCCTCACTCAAAAACGCAAACATCGATTTCAACAAAACTTGGTATACACATCCCTTGCTACATGGAATGAAATCTTGTGGGGGTCTCAGCTCTCTAGGACGTACCGTTTCTGAGATATTCCCAAAAAATGACCTGCATTAGCCAATACAAGCCTGCAAGTCTTTCTCTTCATATCCCAACTGCCATACACATGGTCACATGTCCCTTATCAGCCAATAGAAGCTTGCATGCCTTTAATCTCCACACACACAGATTTACTCCAGATTTCCATAACAACCCGGCCAAACAAAGTCGCACGACACAACTACACTGCTACATGCGTCCATCTTGGATGGATTTTTTTGCGACTGTCGTGTCACAGTCGCAGCATGTTGCAGTGGGACACTGTAACCTATCATTATAAAAATTGTTGAGACAAAATGTCACGCAACACAAGTCGACATGTAGCCCTAGCCTTAAAGGGGCAGGGCCCTGTGAAGGTCACTGTTAAAGGGGCGGGCACTGTGGAGATCACTGTTAAAGGGGTGGGCAATGTGGAGATTACATAAAGGGGCAGGCACTGTGGTAGTCACTCTTAACCACTACAGGACCGCCTAACGCACGGATGCGTCCGACGGGCGGTCCTGTAGTTCTGGGTTGACGCGTCGGCGCGTCATCTCGCGAGACGCGAGACTTCCTGTGAACGCGCGTCTGGAGAGTTAGACTACAGCCTGCCAGCGATGATCAATCGCTGGCAGGCTGTAGATGCGAAATAAATCGCATCAAACAAGTATATCAAACGCTGTTTTGTTAACAGCGTCTGATATACCTGCTACCTGGTCCTCTGGTGGTCCCATTTGCTGGGATAGACCACCAGAGGACCAGGTAGCTATGTAAAGTAGCACCAAGCACCACACTACACAACCCCCCCCACTTATTAACCCCTTGATCACCCCCCTGTCATTGATCACACCCTTGTAAGGCTCCATTCAGACGTCCATATGTGTTTTGCGGATCCGTGGATCCGCGGATCTGATCCACGGATCCGCAGATCCTCAAAACACGGACACCGGCAATGTGCTTTCCGCATTTTGCAGATCCGCACATTGCCAGAACTATATAGAAAATGCTTTTTCTTGTCCGCAATTGCGGACAAGAATAGGACATGTTCTATATTTTTGCAGAACGGAAGTGCAGATCCGGAAGCGCGGATCCGTAATTCCGGATCCGAGCGGGACAAAGTCTGTCCCCATAGAAATGAATGGGTCCGCAATTCCGTTCCGCAAACAGAATTGCGGACGTGTGAATGGGGTATAAGGGTCCCTTATCACTGCCAGTTAGTTAGCTACTTGTTAGGTAGCTAGCGCCCAGCCCACCGCACCACAGTCACTGATTTTGGCAGAGATTTTTTCATCCACATTGATCGATGCGAATTAAAAAATCTGCGCCGTTCATTTTTTTCTTTTTTCAGCCCAGAGGCTGAACGGAAAAAAAAAATCTCATTACCCGTATGCTCAATATACGGAGAATCGCAGAAACTCCTAATGCTGGCCATACGTGTAATGACTGCGGAGACCCTCAAATGCCAGGGCAGTACAAAAACCCCACATGTGACCCCATTTTAGAAAGAAGACGGCCCAAGGTATTCTGTGAGGGGTATGGCGAGTTCATGTAAAATTTTATTTTTTGTCACAAGTTAGTGGAATATGAGACTTTGTAAAATATATATATATATTTGTGGTCACGGCGACGGCCCGCGAGAGAGGCGGGGGCGTGACTGGGTCATGCATGACTTTGACGCTGGCTGGAGGGTGCCTGTAGCCAGGTACGCTGGTAGGCCTAAAAGAGGGCATACCCTAGGAGGAGCAGAAGACAAGGGGAGGGTGGGGTTATCCAGCCGCACGTCAGAGGGGTGCCTGACACTGCAGGCTATAAAGGGCCTAAGCCCCTCCCACAAATACAGGCTATCTAGATAGCCTTCCCCATATATCAATTTCCGCTAACTTGTGCCCAAAATTTTTTTTCTGTGAACTTACCATGCCCCTCACAGAATACCTTGGGGTGTCTTCTTTCCAAAATGGGGTCACATGTGGGGTATTTATACTGTCCTGGCATTTTAGGGGTGCTAAAGCGTGAGAATCCAAATGCGTAAAAATGCCCTGTGAAATCCTAAAGGTACTCATGGGAATTTGGGCCCCTTTGCGCAAAAGTGTCACACATGTGGTATCGCCGTACTCAGGAGAAGTAGGGCAATGTGTTTTGGGGTGTATTTTTACATATACCCATACTTTGTGTGAGAAATATTGCTGTAAACGACAACTTTTTAAATTTTTTTATACAAAGTTGTCAATTTACAGAGATATTTCTCACACACAGTATGGGTATATGTAAAAATACACCCCAAAACACATTGCCCTACTTCTCCTGAGTACGGCGATACCACATGTGTGACACTTTTTTGCAGCCTGGGTGCGCAAAAGGGCCCAAATTCCAACGAGTACCTTTAGGTTTTACAGGGCTGCTCACAATTTAGCCCCACCCAAAATGCCAGAACAGTACAAACACCCCGCAAATGGCCCCATTTCGGAAAGTAGACACCCCAAGGTATTCACTGAGGGGCATAGTGAGTCCGTCTGAGATTTTTTTTTTGCCAGAAGTTAGCAGAAATGGAAACTTTATTTATTTATTTTTTTTCCTCAGAAAGTGTCATTTTCCGCTAACTTGTGAAAAAAAAAAAATCATACATGAACACACTATGCCCCTCCGCGAATAGTTTGGGGTGTCTTCTTTCTAAAATGGTGTCATTTTTTTCTAGAAATCCAGTGGTCTTGCATGGCATCATTACTGCATTAGGGCTCTTTCACACTTGCGTTCTGAGGATCCAGCGGGCACTTCCGTCCCGCCGGATCCGTCAGAACGCAAGTCCCCTGAAAGCATTTGAAGACTGATCAGGATCCTGTTCAGTCTTCGAAATGCTTTCAGGTTACCATGGCAGCCAGGACGCTACTGAAGTCCTGGCTGCCATGGTACTCCGCAGCAGTGCACTCATCTGCGCTGCGGCCGCCAGGCGCTCTTTCATGACGTCACAGGGCCCCGCGGCGCATCGATCAATGCGCCGCGGGGACCTGTGATGTCATAAAGGAGCGCCCGGAGGCCGCAGCGCATGCGCAGAGCTAAACGTCGGATCCGACGAAGCGCCGAAACAACGTTCAGCTTAATGTCGGATCCGGATTAATGCACTTCAATGGGCATTAATTCCGGATCCTGCGTTACAGCATGTCTTCCGTATTTTTGGACGGAGACAAATCCGCAGCATGCTGCGGTTTTGTCAACATCCAAAAAACTTTCACATACTGAACGAAAGACATCCTGATGCATCCTGAACGGATTTCTCTCCATTCAGAATGCATTAGAATTATCCTGATCAGTATCTTTCGGTCCTAGAGCCCGAGGACGGAACTCTAGGACGGAAAGCGAAAACGCAAGTGTGAAAGTGGCTTAGACTTGCTGTGGGTTTGGCTGCGCTGTCCGTAGATGCAGTCTATCTTCTATGAAGGATCAGACAGCTCCTGAGCTTCGGTTCACTGCTTGTCAGCCGACTCAGCAAGTGAACTGATGATTCGATTCATGACTCGGTTCTTTTGAATGCACTGATTCAAATGAACCGATTCATTTAAAAGATTCGAACTTTCCATCTCTACCCGGAAATGCTCGTCACCATGGAAACGGAACGCCGCACGTGCGCAGAGTAAGATTGCAGAGAGTGGGATTGGGGTTGCTGCACAGTGTAAGTGATTGGAGTTTTTCAAGGGGTTGTGTCATCTCATACATTAGTGGTGTATTGCCAGGAGATGCCACCAATGTCAGATAAGACCGGGTCCTAGCACTGGGATTCCGCAGCCCCCCAAACTCAATCAAAAAGCACTGTGCAAGCGCAACTGCCCTCCATTTACTTCTGTTGGAATTACAAAATTTGCTGCCTTGACTATTGCCGGCAGTCCCTTAGACGTGATTGGAGAGGTCGTCGTGCATACGCGGTGCGCTCTCCACTCATTTCTACGGGAATTACGAAAATTCATTCTTCATATTTTTGGAACTCCCATAAAGGTGAATAGAAGCGTGCGCTCTCATTCATTTTGGGGGGATTGGGTCCCAGAGGTGGCATATGTGAAATTGGTGGCATATCCTGGCTATATGCCACCAATGTATGAGATGACACAACAATTTAAAATACCCATCTGATAACCATAGGGACCTGCTCCTGTCTCTCCATTCACTGCTATGGGCCCTCTGGGATGAACGTTCGCTCACCCATTTTTGGAAGTCCCCTGGCAGTGAACGAGGAGGTGGCTTATTTTTGTTGGACAAGTGGAATTTTTTAATGACACCTTATAATTTACCATATCTTTTATTGAGAAGCCAAAAAAAAACATTGTGGGGTGAAACTGAAAAAAACAAACGCAATTCTGCCGTAATTTTCGGGGGTTTGTTTTACGGCGTTCACTGTGTGATAAAAACGACATGCCAACCTTATCCTACGTGTCAGTGTGATGATGGTGAGACGGTGATACTAAATTTATGTAGTTTTTGTTTTGTTTTACTACTTTAAAAAAAATACAGATTTTTGAAAAAAAAATTCCTTTGCATCGCCATATTCTGAGAGCCATAACTTTTTTTTTAATTTAAACCTACATAATTGTTGTATGGGCGGACAGGGTCGGACTGGCCCACCAGAATACCACCAGTTTGTGACACTGGGCCTAAAAGGTTTCGGAGAAGAAAAATAAAAAAAACCAATTGGCTGCCTTTGGAGCCAATCACTTGTCACTAAGGTTTTGAATCAAAGAAATAGACCCATTATTTAATATAGTAGTTGGGCCCTGAGAATATTTCCTTCTGGTGGACGTGGACCCAGGGAACCCCAGTCTGACGCTGTCTGAGGGCTTGTGGGGTGAGCTGTAGTTTTTATTGTGGGGCGTACATATGAGTTTTTGATCACTTTTTATTCAATTTTTGGAGGAGCAAAGTAACAAAAAACAGAAAATTGGGCATTTTTTTTCTGCTGCGACATTCTCTGCAACAGGATAAATATTTTTATACTTTAATAGTTTGGACTTTTTTTGGATGTTATATCAATAATGTTTACTTTGTGGGCATTTTTTTTATGTAAAATTGGTAAAAGGGCTGAGTTTAAAGGGGTTCTGCACCTTGTTTAAACTGATGATCGGCGGGGGTCCGACACTCGGGAACCCCGCCGATCAGCTGTTTGAGAAGGTAGTGGCGCTCCAGGAGCGCCGCAGCCTTCTCACTGTTTACTGCCGGCCCAGTGACGTCACGACTAGTATCAAGCTCTGTTCATTTCAATAGAGCTCAGCCCCGCCCAGGCCAATGGACACTAGTCGTGACGTCACTGGGCCGGCGGTAAACAGTGAGAAGGCCACGGCACTCCAGGAGCGCCACTACCTTCTCAAACAGCTGATCAGAGGGGGTCCCGGGTGTCGGACCCCTGCCGATCAGATGCTGATGATCTATCCAGAGGATAGATCATCAGTTTAAACAAAGTGCAAAACCCCTTTAATAGGAAGACATAGGGAGCCCCAGATATCGCGGTCGCTATTGGCTATGTCATCTGAGTAGTTAAATGTCCAGGATCTGAGTTAAGCCTCATGTACACGACCGTGCTCATGCCGCCCATGTGCGTTACGCAGTTTGTGAAACGGAATGGGCCATCCATAATAGAAATGCCTATTCTTGCCCGCAAAACGGACAAGAATAGGACATGTTCTATTTTTATTTTTTTTGCACGACTACGGAAAGAGTGCTGTCCGCATCTTTTGCGGCCCTATTGAAGTGAATCTGTTCGCATCCAAGCTGCAAAAAAGTGTAGCTCGCATGTGGACTCGAACAATGTTGGTGTGTATGAGGCCTTAGGCTGAGTTCACACTTCAGTTATTTGATCAGAGATTTCCATCAGTTATTGTAAACCAAAACCAGATGTGGGTCAAAAACATAGAACAGGTGCAGAACTTTCCATTACACCTGATCTCTGTGGAGGCTTCACTACTGGTTTTGGCTCACAATAACTGATCGAAATAACTGACCAAATAACTGAAGTGTGAACTCAGCCTTACCTCCGATCCTAGTCACTGAAGCCGGGTGTTGGCTGCATTACAGAGCTGGCACCCCCTGCATATGGAGTGGGCTCAGCTTCATACATACCCCACACCAATGGCATTCATGTGCATCATTTTGCATTAGGGGGTTTAAGCTTCATGTGCTACAGGGACTTGTATGGAAGCTACGGAAACGCTGTAGCACAGCCTGCTTGGATATTGTTGAGACTACCGCTGGCATTTGAGATGGAAATATCCCTTTAAAAGTGTGTTCACAATAACGGCTACGCTGGTGAGGTGCCATCCACACACTTGTGAGGGAAAAGTCAGAGTGAAAATTGACATTCAATGCAGATTTTAAATCCATGTCCATTATTTCAGCAGCTTTCCACCGTGGATTTGACTCTTTTCATCACTTGTGGATGACCTGTTAAAGGGAGTAGCCCAGTGTCGATGGCATATGACTAGAATATGGCATTAATGTCAAATAGGCGCGGGTCCTACCTCTAAGGCCCCTTTCACACGGGCGAGAATTCCGCGCGGGTGCAATGCGTGCCGTGAATGCATTGCACCCGCACTGAATCCGGACCCATTCTCTTAAATGAGGCTGTGCAGACGAGCGGTGATTTTCCCGCATCACTAGCGCGTTGCATGAAAATCGCAGCATGCTCTATATTCTGCGTTTTTCATGCAACACAGGCCCCATAGAAATTAATTGGGCTGGTGAAAATCGCAAGCATCCACAAGCAAGAGTGGATGCGGTGTGATTTCCACGCATGGTTGCTAGGAGATGATAGGGATGAGCAACCTCGGACCCCATTAAAGTGTATTGACTGTATTATTTCCCTTATAACATTGGTATTAGGGAAAATAATAGCATTCTTAATACAGAATGCTTACTAAAATGTGGATTGATGGGGTTAAAAAAAATATAAAAAACTCACCTCATCCACTTGATCGCGCAGCCGGCATCATCTTTTCTTCTTCTTTGGAATCCATAAGGGGCGGCCTCCACGAACCCGAACTGTTGAACAGTTGGAAGGACCTGGGGTGACGTCACCGTCATGTGATCAGTGCAGGGGGCGTGGCTCAGCACTGGATTTGATCCCGTGCTGAGCCACGCCCCCTGCACTGATCACATGACGGTGACGTCACCCCAGGTCCTTCCAACTGTTCAACAGTTCGGGTTTGTGGAAGCCGCCCCTTATGGATTCCATATGCCGCGATAGTCCGCGATAGTGGAATCCATAACGGGATGCGGCGATTACCACAACCCGAACGCCGAACTTTTTTTTAAAGTTCGCTCATCTCTATTTAGGAGTGTATTGAAACACAGATGACACATGGACTGAAACAGCTCACGGAGCCAGTGTAATGCCTCATGCACACGTCAGTGTCAGTTTTGGATCAGTGGTAACATGGACAGTGTTCAATTTGTGTTTCCTACCCTGACAGATCCGTGTTGGGTCCGTTTTTTGCTGACCATGTGCCATCCGTTTTTCACTGACACTGAGCAGCTGGAAAATAATTTTCAAACAATCTCTTTTGGCATCCGTGGTTTTCACAGACTCATTGACTATAATGGGCTTGAGGGATCCGGGAACTCGGACAAGATAAGACATGCATCCGTGCTGAAAACACGGACCCACGGACTGTGCTAAAACACTGATGTGTGACTACACACATTCAAATGAATGGGGACGGCACACGTCCGGGAAACACATGTGTGAATGGGTCATAACAAATAAAACATGGACTATGCTGTCATGAAGACGTGAAGATGTGTGAATGAGGCCCTTCTGGACAAGTCTAGGGTCGCTTTTAGATGTGGTGGATATGATACAGATTACAGTGCAGTGCTAGTAATTAAGATTTTCCAGAACCAGAATCACAAGTGGCAGAAATTAAATCAATTTCATATTTGCAGCTTGCCCTGTGTGTTTTGGGCAGCACCTCTAGCCTTTTACCAGCATAACCACTGTGTTCGGTCCCTGTGCCGTCGTCTTACTTGTACTGGTGCGACCTTCATATACCACTGCTCGATAGGGCACAATCTGGAGCCGCTCATGTCTGTGCCATGTGGAATTTGTACAACCAGGTTGTTTATCTTGTTTATGGTTCTGAAATTTTGATACCGTATGTGAGGAGGAGAGAATCTCACCTGTGTATGAATTTGGACGTATACCGCAGTATAGCAGAAACCACATAATTATGACATCTCATCTGGGCCCTCCTTCCTATACGATGCTTCAGGGGACATGTCAGTACTGGAGCTACTATCTCCAGACAGGCCCACAGTTACTAAGGTGACTGGGCCTACATTTTGTCATAATGTGCACCAAATGCTGATGCATTTCTGGCACAAAATGTGATATGTGACAGTGGGGATGGCCTGAGATGTGACAGTGGGGATGGCCTGAGATGTGACAGTGGGGATGGCCTGAGATGTGACAGTGGGGATGGCCTGAGATGTGACAGTGGGGATGGCCTGAGATGTGACAGTGGGGATGGCCTGAGATTTGACAGTGGGGATGGCCTGAGATGTGACAGTGGGGATGGCCTGAGATGTGACAGTGGGGATGGCCTGAGATGGGACAGTGGGGATGGCCTGAGATGTGACAGTGGGGATGGCCTGAGATGTGACAGTGGAGCAGATTTAAGATTGAAAATACACCAGTTTTGGATGCCTTTTTATGCCCTATGTGACAGGAAGGCAGGGTGAAAGGCTGGCATGGTCTTGCAAGAGACGGGACATGGCTTCGATGCACCTCTGTGGGCCAAAGTGCACCAAAATTTAGGTGCATTTTTGAGTAAAACTAAGCCATATTATAGGTGACATAAATGTACACAGTCTAAAGATGCAACAGACCTATCATCCAGCATCAGTCACTGTGATAAATCTGGCACAGTTTAAGACTGTCTTACTCTAAGACTGCATCTTCCCATCGCGCTGATGAAAACATCCGGCGATGGGGGAGCAGCCAATAGCAGGGCACGACAGTGACCAGCCTCCCTAGCATTGCACAGCGGCCTGCTATTGGCTGCTCCCCCTGTCGCTGCATGTTGTGATCCGTGTGATGGGGATATGCAGCGGCGGACGTGCAGGGATCTGGGTGTGGGGGGACCGGGTAAGTATTGTCCATAGGAAGGGCTCGGGCATTGTGCGTATATGGGGGGTATTTCTAACCCCTTTAAGTAATTTTCCACACCAAAATCTGGTGGGGAAAATGATAAATGAGACGGGCCTACCAGCCTGCCTCTTCCCTCCCAAGTCACGCCTCATTTCTCAGGAAAAGTGGCGTAAGCGACAAAAAGTCGCAGATTTTGCCACAAATAACCATTGCAACAAAATCTGTGACATTAATACACCAAAAAGTGGCTTACAATTCATAAAAAAATGTCCACCCATATTTATAAAGGTCCATGCACCTGAACCGTATACAAGAAGAATTGGATTCTTATTCTTAGTGCAATGCACCCACCAATGGGCACAAAATGTTGGTGCAAAGTCAGCCACTAGGTGGTGTAATGTTAGAGAAAAGTATTTAGCCATGCTCCAAATGTATCACCCAGCCTGAGCCCCTGTGATAACAGGATCTGTCCCAGTGATTTCTAATCGAGGATCTTGGTCGTTATATCTTGGTCCATGCAGAAGAAATAATTGTTTGGGCCATTGTTAAGTTGGTAGTGAACAAGTGCATGTCCTGTGAGCTTTACACCGGATGCACACAACTGGATTTGTAACAAAAATACAGTGCTAATGCGTTTTACCGGGGACCATGCATTCACACATACAGTACATGAACACTATTCTAATGCTTCTGGGGCCCACAGACACATCCCCAATACACTGAGAGGTGCCCAGCCTGTAATCACTGTGCTTACAGGACGTGTCAGTTATAGTGTCTAATAGGTTAGGGTGTAATAATCAGCAGGTTAAATAGCTGCAAAATAACTTCAGTGTCTGCTTCAGGCTGACAGTCACGGAACCCAATTACCATCTGAAAGCTGTGGCCGGCCTCATCTTGTCAGGGGCTTATCATTTAGAGTAAGGTTTTACACTACAAAAACAGCTCTTCCTCAGCTGGAGTGAATGATTGTCGGCGTGAGTAGATTTTATTTTAGATAATACTGTATTATAAAACGTTAAAGAAAAATACAAATAACACAACATATATATCATATCCACAGGCTTCCTGTTTCTTGGGCTGGTGGTAATGACGGCGGTGGAGACGACGTTGCTGTCCGGTCCCCTTTACCTGGCTGAATAGTTAGTGATTGATAGGATTTCAAATCATCTAACTACACTGCCTGGTAACGGGGCTGTTAATCTCCGCACCGCGCTCTTTAGGACCCTGTAGACGAAGACACAAATCCTGCAGCAAGGGCTCAGTGATCCACATGGAGCTTGTGACCACCTGCATAGGTAAAGAAGGAAACTCCACTTACTGTAGATTGGGCAATCCTATAGGACCTTACAAAAAAGCAGCAATTCTTCTGGAGATTCACACAAAAATAACCTACGAGAAGTGAAAAAAATCTAGGAGGCCACCCACCGCGTGTCCTTCCATGTTCCTTCACTGGCTTGGTCTGTGTGTTAGGTTTTGATGGTAGTCTAGTTAGTGATTGTGACCGGTATTCACACAATCAGCTAACTACACTGCCTAAAAGCCAAACACTGAGGCTGAGGATCATCCGTGGTGTGGACCTGGAGACAGAAAGCAGCCTGTCAACAGTAGGAATATACGGCACTTCTAATACACACGTCCATATCCGTATATCTGTCATCTGCCTAGAAGACGTCGCCACCAATGGCTGCACCTCCAGGAACAGGACACCTACCTGTGAACAGATACTGCTGGGCAGCAGCAAGAAGCTCCTCCGAAGAAAAGCTGCTTCTTTTGAACTGTTTGGACCAACCCTAAGTCTACTGAAGTTTCCCTTTCTGTATACAAGCCGTAACCATGGACATGTATGTCACAGAGAAGAAGGCAGGTATGTGGTCACCGCCACCACAGACAGGGCTGGTTACCTATGACTGCATCTCGGAGTGGGTTTCCATGGACAGCAGGAAAGACAACGAAAAACCCAAGAGCAATCAGAGCAGGAGACGGAGCTCTGCCAGATTACACAACGTACTAAAGGTGTAGATATTGGAAAGACTGGAATTAAAGTGTAAGGCTACATGCACACGACAGTAAAATAAAACCTACGTTAAAAACGGACATTTTAGACGGACCTTTTTTTCATTGATGCCTTTCTGAAAGACGGACGTTAAAAATGGACCCTTTCAATTGTATGGGGGTCAGTCTGTCAGTGAAAAACGAGATAGAGCATGTTCTATTTTTTGACGTCCGTTTTTCACTGACAGTCAAAAAAACTGCCGTGTGAATAACCCCATAGACGACCATTGGTCTTAAAATATACATTTCATGGGCGTTAAAAAAATGTACATCACATGTCCGTTTTTCACTGTCGTGTGCATGTAGCCTAAGTTTACATTTAGGTCACATAACCAGACGACAGAGCATTGTAAGAGCCGCAACAAGAATACCCTCAGAGTGCAACTACTCACCTGTTACACAGCGCAACTACTCTTCCGGCGCACAGCGCAACTACTCTCCCGGCGCACAGCGCAACTACTCTCCTGTTACACAGTGCAACTACTCTCCCGGCACACAGCGCAACTACTCTCCCGTCACACAGCGCAACTACTCTCCCGTCACACAGCGCAACTACTCTCCCGTCACACAGCGCAACTACTCTCCCGTCACACAGCGCAACTACTCTCCCGGCACACAGTGCAACTACTCTCCCGGCACACAGCGCAACTACTCATCTGTTACACAGCGCAACCACTCTTCCGGCGCACAGCGCAACTACTCTCCCGGCGCACAGCGCAACTACTCTCCCGGCGCACAGCGCATCTACTCTCCCGGCGCACAGCGCAACTACTCTCCCGGCGCACAGCGCAACTACTCTCCCGGCGCACAGCGCAACTACTCTCCCGGCGCACAGCGCAACTACTCTCCCGTCGCACAGCGCAACTACTCTCCCGGCGCACAGCGCAACTACTCTCCCGTCGCACAGCGCAACTACTCTCCCGTCGCACAGCGCAACTACTCTCTCGGCGCAATGCAACTACTCCCGGCGCACAGCGCAACTACTCTCCCGGCGCACAGCGCAACTACTCTCCCGGCGCACAGCGCAACTATCTCCCGGCGCACAGCGCAACTCTCTCCCGGCGCACAGCGCAACTACTCTCCCGGCGCACAGCGCAACTACTCTCCCGTCGCACAGCGCAACTACTCTCCCGTCGCACAGCGCAACTACTCTCCCGTCGCACAGCGCAACTACTCTCCCGTCGCACAGCGCAACTACTCTCCCGGCGCAATGCAACTACTCTCCCGGCGCACAGCGCAACTACTCTACCCGGCGCAATGCAACTACTCTCCCGGCGCACAGTGCAACTACTCTCCCGGCGCACAGCGCAACTACTCTCCCGGCGCACAGTGCAACTACTCTCCCGGCGCACAGCGCAACTACTCTCCCGGCGCACAGTGCAACTACTCTCCCGGCGCACAGTGCAACTACTCATCGCTGTCCCACCAGCTCGGCAGATCCCGGGTCTTCCTGCATCAACATCCTGTTTGACTCGGTACACGTGTCCTCAGTGGTCATGTGTCACCCACCCATGCATCAGGTCAATGGGTGACACATCACCCTTGCGGCAAGTCATTGGCTGCGGTGGAGTCAAACAGGATGTTGATGTGAGGAGTCCCGAGGCCTAAAGAGCCAGAACTCAGTGGCTGGGATCAGGTAAGTGTGATCACCTCCTGGGGTCCGGCCATGTTGGAGGGGCCTGTAGAAATGATTCCATGTGGCCCCAGCCTTAGGGTACATGCACACAATGCATAATACATTACCAACTAAGTAGATGAGATTTTCAAAACCTTATGTACTCGGAAAATGGGCCTGAGGTGCAGATTCTGAAATCCACAGCACGTCAATAGTTTGTGTGGATTTTCCGTGCAGTTTTCACCCTAGGGCAAATCCACAAATAACTGATTTTGGTGCAGAAATGCAGCAAAAATTGCACAAAAATGTGCACATAAACTCCACTGCCCTGTGCATGCGCCCTATGGAGTATAGCAAGGCTCAGGTCCCGTCTTTAGAGCTGAACCGTTCATTCATTGGTAATGGCCACGCCGCACACGCGTTTCAGGCTTGCCTCTGTTGTAACCTTTACCTGCAAAACCACAATTGTGACAACTGCGCCATTTTGCGGTAAAACCACCAATTTCCACCGGCAGCATGGCCACCGAACTAAGAATAGAGGTGACACTGCCTGACCACCTCAGGGCCACAGTATAAGGAGCCACAGGGCACCTTACTGCAGAAGCTACAGCCCTGATGGAGAAAAGTCCAATAATTCCCTTGTATATATATCTAATATTACATATAATGTGCTGCACAATGGAGAATTCCTGCGTCACACACCACCGGCAGGCAGGACGGTATCGCACACCGTCTGCACGCACTCTGTGGAGACCCTCCTCACCTGTTGCGGCTTCTGCTGCCTCCGCCCCTCATGTGCTGCCCACACAGGAGGCCTCTCACCGCCTCTTATATAGGCGACATGCGGGGCGGGGATGCCGCGGGTCGCCAGCGGGAATGCTGTGCGGCTTCTCCTGTCAGGCAGGTGGCCGGTATTTTGAGCGGGAAGGATCGGAGCGTCGTGAAGGGAGAAGCGGCGCGATGTGGGGGACTGAGGCGGCCGATGTAATGGCGCCTCTCCTAATGTGTGGAGAATTATTGGTGGCAGGACCAGCTTCCTGGCTCAGGGGTTCTCCATTGCTATTTTTTTTTATTTGGGGCAAGAACCAAATGCTAGTCATAGGGCTGTGGAACTGTTACTTGAGGTGGTTATGTCCATGAAAGTGGGCTTCTAGTCATAGCAAGGGGACAATTAGGGTACGACTGCGAGGCTCGGTGGCAATGCAGTCACACAGGCGGCAGCTTCCGCTAATTAGACTAGCGAGACCGTAATGTCCGTTGAGACTGTATTGTTAAAAGCCACGAAGAGGGACAGCTCTGGTCTAATTAGCTATGAGGTGCACGACCCCGTCCCGAACGACCACACGAGTTTACGCTACTTTTACACTAGCGTTTTAGTTTTCCGGTATTGAGATCCGTTATAGGGGCTCAATACCAGAAAAAAATGCTTCAGTTTTGTCCCCATAATAGTCAATGGGGACAAAACTGAACAGAACGGAGCGCTCCAAAATGCAGTCCGTCCCGTTTAGTTGTGTTCCCATCCATGAGAGCAAACCGCAATATGTTGTAGTTCGCTTTCCGCCCTGGAATGCGGAGCAAGACCGGCATGACCCCCAATGCAAGTCAATGGAGACGGATCCGTTTTATCTGCCACAATAGAAAACGGATCCGTCCTCCATTGACTTACAATGGAATCCATGACGGATCCGTCTTGGGTATGTTAAAGATAATACAACCAGATCCATTCATAACGGATGCAGACGGTTGTATAATCAGTAACGGAAGCGTTTTTGCTGAACCCTGCCGGATCTAGTAAAAACGCTAGTGTGAAAGGAGCCTTAGGCTACTTTCACATTAGAGGCAGCCTTCTCCGGCAGCCTGTTCTGGCGGGTCAACAGCCTGCTGGATACGTGTCGTACTTTTTTTCCGGCCGCCTCTCGGCATATTTGCCGTGCTGCGGCCGGAACTCCGGCCCACCCCCAATATAGTCAATGGGGCCGGAGCGGACTTACGGCGGCACGCGTGCTAGCGGCAGCACAGATCCGACAGGCTGTTCACCAAAGAAAGTAGCCTTAGATTAGTCGAAGTCCAAGCACTAGGACCCCCCACTAATCATGAGAATGGGGGCGCTCAGCTGTCTCTGGCAGTCTCATAGAGAAGGAATGGGGTGGCAGTGTACATGACCGACCAGCCTCTCCCTACATTTCGCAGGGACCTTTCAGGATAGTGGACCACCGTTTTCAGGAGCAGTTGGGCCCCAGGGATCTAAGTGTGTGTACAAATCACGATTTTGTCTCACGTTTAACATATGCATTTGAAGGGGGGGGGGGGGCCAGATATAGCAAAGCACAATACGCATTTCCATCCTGCAGAGTCCTGCAAAAAATATATATGTTAGATTTTTTTTCTTCTACAGTGGCACCGTATGGTGATGGATGCTATGTATGGCGTCTGTGTGAGGCATGCGTTTAAGGCTTCATGCACACGACTATGAAAAACGGACATGTGATGGACGTTTGTTTACCGGACGTCACAAATTCGTTTTAAGACCAATGGATGTCTCTGGGGTTATTCACACAACAGTTTTTTTGACAGCCAGCGAATAACGGATGTCAAAAATAGAACATGTTCTATCTTATCTGTTTTTCACTGACCGACTGCCCCCATACAGTTGAAGGGGTCCGTTTTTAATGTCCGTTTCGAAGAAAGGCATCCGTGAAAAAAAAGTCAGTCAAAAATCGACTGTTTATCACTTTTTAATCTTTTTTTCCACTGTCGTGTGCATGTAGCCTAACCCTGGAGAACTTTCCGTTTTGCGTTTCCTTTTTTAACTTCTTTTCCGGAGCCATGAAGTTTTATTTTTCCCCGTTCACATACCTGTATGAAGGCTTGTTTTTTGCCGGACAAGTTGTACTTTCTAATAGCAACATTTCATACTGTATAGGATGTAGTGGGAAGCTGTTAAAAAAATTCCAGACCTGTTCGCTTCATTCTCTGAATCAGTGCGATTACAGCAATATCAAAACGGAAAGAAAAACGGGGTGATCTGTAGCTTATATAGATATCATCTTACCAACTATTTGATCACTTTTTAACATTTTTTGGGGAGGTGAAGCAAAGAAAAATTGTGAATCTGCTATTTTTTTTTTTTTACGACATTCACTGTACAGGATAAATATGTTTATATGGTAATAGTTCAGGCATCATGGCAGTAGGGAGCAGCAGGTGCAGAATCAACAGCATTGCAGTATGGAAAATTATGGACAGGCAGACAGTGGCATAATTGGGCTGGCAATAAATAACTCCTTTTGCTCCTGCTATTCCTCGTTCTCCAGTGGTCGCTCCTCATACTCATCTTCCTACATGGGACTTTGTCAATGCAAGTCCCCAACATCTTCAGGGTGGCCAGCAAGACGTAGAAGCTGCTCTTCTTCCACCTTCCCTTGTTGCAGCAATGTGAGCGTCTGCTCTAAGATAAACATCAGGGGGGTGACATAGTTGATGCTGCAGTTGTCCCGACTGTCAAATCTGGTGGCCTCTTTGAAGCGCCTGAGTATGCAACACACCTGCTGTGGTGGTCTCATGCACGATGTAATCACTGACCACTTTATGCTACTCATACAGATGCTCCAGCAAGTGCAAGACGGAATTCCACTCTGCAACTCTCTGAGTTGAAATGTTGCAGATTATGTGACACTGCAAGCCCAGGAGGGCGTTCTTAGCCACATAAGAAGGGCTGAAAAGTGCAGTTACTCCCCTGGACATGGCCTGAACTTTCTGCAAGCAACAATACTTTTTTTTTAAAAAAAGCATTGCACCACTGAATTTGTCATGTGCTCCATGCAGAGAGCATATGTTATTTTCTCCAAATGTAGTGCAGCCGCATGTTAATGCTTCACTGTACACATATGATAGGAGGGAGCGGCAGTGGAAGAAACACTCTGCCCTGTTTCTATTGGGGTGGAAGGATGTCCATTGAGGAGGCAGATAAATGGCTGGTGTGGGAACCAGATGGACCCTCAAAACATTGTGCCAGTGGGCCGTGAAAGACATGTACTGTCCCTGCCCATAACAGCTGCCCCAGGTGTCGAAAGTGGTGTGCACCCTGCCGCACAACAGTTCCAAGGAGTGGCCCAAGTTCACTACCACGTGAAAGTACAACGCACAGATAGCTTTTTTTGTTGAAACAAGGGTGGCTAGGTATCTTCCATTCAGACTGATCGAACGCTATCAGTTCCATAAAGGCAGTGAAATCAACTTAGTGGTACCGCAGCGACTGCAGTGCTACTTAGCCAGGTGGGAGTTAAGCTTGAACACAATTGGACCGCTGGGCACGTATAGTTGTTTATTGGTGTTGATGGTCTGTGTGCTTGTGGTGGGTTTGAAATAACAGAGTCACAGATTTTGGGGGTTAAAAGTCCAAACAACTTTTATTTTTCAAACAACGTAGGACATTGAAATTCATTAGTCACTTTTAAGCATCCACATATACTTTGACTAAAACAAAGTAAATCATTTTGCCTGAGCAAACTACACTTTGCTAAAACAAACCAGCTTTCCTGGATTTTTTTTACCCATCTGAGCATTCTGAGTAAGATATTCACCCCCTCCAGTATTTTACCAGCCACCGGGTGACATATTCCCCCATCTTCCCCTTTGTAATTTTCCCAGCCTATGCTCCACAGAAAAATTAAAATTTTGCAAAGACATGAAACTCCTGGCTGCTCTTACATTTCCCTCTTTATTCTGCTTCATCCATGCTAGTGGAGCATGGTATGTCACCGACCTAAATTTTTTACCCATCAGATAATACATTGATGACTCCAATTCCCACTTGATATCCAAATCCTCTCACTCAATAACTGTGTACTTTTTCTCTGCAGGAGTCAAATTTCTGCTCAGGTAGCTCACCATACGTTCCTTACCATTCACTGCTTGTGGTGACACTGCATCAGACGCATCTACCCCACATCAAACGCATCTTTCTGGGCCCAAAACTTTTTCCTAAAATTCGGGTTAATGAGCACTGGCTGTTGCACATAGCTGACTTAAGGCTCTGATAAGCCTTCTCTGCCTCTGGTGTCCATATTACAATTACTGACTTACCCTCCTTTGTTAAAGAGGACCTTTCACCGATTTAAAAACTAAAAACTAACTATACCTGTGGGCAGAGCGGCGCCCAGGGGTCCCCCTGCACTTACTTGTATGTCTGGGCGCTGCTCTGTTCGCCCGGTATAGGCTCCGGTGTCCGAGCTCCCTCTGTTGTATGGGGCGGGGGGACTTTGTATCAGGCGTGTCCCTTGCTGCAGAGCTGGCCAATCACAGCGCACAGCTCATAGCCTGGCTATGAGCTGTGCGCTGTGATTGGCCAGCTCTGCAGCAAGGGACACGCCTGATACAAAGTCCCCGCCCCATACAACAGAGGGAGCTCGGACACCGGAGCCTATACCGGGCGAACGGAGCGGCGCCCAGACATACAAGTAAGTGCAGGGGGACCCCTGGGCGCCGCTCTGCCCACAGGTATAGTTAGTTTTTAGTTTTTAAATCGGTGAAAGGTCCTCTTTAAGTCAGTCAACGAAACTGTAGTAGAGGCAAAATTTAGCACAAACCGTTGGTAGTAACCAGTGATACAGAGAAACGCCCTGATTTGCTTCTTTACCAGTTTAGGCCAGTTCTGTATGGCCTCGATCTTGTTGATCTGGGGCTTGATTAACCATTGCCAATATTGTAACCCAGGTATTTTGCTTCCCCTAAGCCAACTCTACGCTTCTGCAGGTCTACAGTAAGGCCCACATCACTAATGGAATCTAGCACAGCCTGTACTTAGCAGAGTTGACTTGTCCAGTATGAACTAAACATTGCTACATCATTGAGGTAGGCAGCTCCGTAGTGAAGATGTGGCTTCAAGAGGAGATCCAACAACCTCTAAAATGGAGCAGGGCGCCATGTAACCCAAAAGTCATCACTACATACTGGAACAATCAGTTCATTTACCCAGGGCATGGGGTTTGCATTACATTTTGACACCTTATTCAATTTTTTAGTCATTACAAAAAGTACCAAGTACCATTTAGCTTTAAATCCAGTACCATTGGGCTCAACCACTCACTTTTTAACTCCTTGATAACACCCAAATCAAGTATGCACTGGAAACGAGCAGTGTATATTGTGATGGAAAAATGAATCTAGCCAGTAAAGGAAGCGATATGGACAATCACAATACATTAGTAAGTGCCTTGCATTAACTTTGTCTACATGAGAAATTATTTGCTAAAGTGAGACAACTCCTTTAAGGTTTACCCTACTATTAGGCTCAGTCTTTATATGATGCTTTATTAGGTGTGTAAGGCCGAGCAGCTTAAAAAATGTACCCTTTATTTCTCTGAAGTAATTCCTTTACTTCCTGTTGGTGCACTGATAGTGCCTCACCTTTTTATACAGAGGAAGTAGGTTGCAACACACCATTAACCATGGAATCTGCAACCGCCAATGATTCCCTGTCTTCTCAGGGCTTGATCAGGTTCACATGATAAATCTAAAAAGGCTTCTATCTGGCTGGTTCTCTTTGCAATTCACCCCACCCACATTTTCCACAATCTTATAGGGACCTTGCCACTTTACCAAGAATTTACTTTCCACGGTAGGCACTAATATAAGGACTCTGACCCATCGAGCAAAACTCCTTAAGCTTACAGATGGATTATAAATTGTGCTCTGAGCCTCATGTGTTCTTTGCATATGCTCTTTTACAATAGGCATGATGGTAGCTATGTGACCTAACATCTCCGGCCACATGCTCTATGACACTTTTATATGAAGTCTGTCTCCCATGTTTCCTTGGCAACATCCAACAAACCCCTTGGGTGATGACCGTAGACTAACTCAAAGGGACAAAACCCTGTAGAAGTTTGAGGCACCTTTTTCTAGTGAACATTATGTATGGCAACAGGCATTCCAAATCATGACCATCCTTCTCTACTACTATTTTCAGTATATCTTGTTGCCAGTGCGTCATATGGTTCTCTATCATCTCATCCACTGCTCAAACAAATCTCTGAACTTTCCACACCAGTGAACACATCAGTGGTTGGTAAAGATTAATATAAGTGTGATCTCATCTTGTCTGACTGAGACTGTGCAATTTTGTCCTGTCGTACCAAAGCAGCTTCAACTGCAGTAGATAATTCTTCATTAATCAAACTGTTCCCTCTTCATAGTCCGCTCCACCAAAGTGGGATTTTTTTCTTTAATTCAGTCATTGCATTCTTACATGCTTCTTCTACTTACAGTATCTCCTCTTCTCAACCTCTTTTTCAAGTCTTTTCTGCCAGCTGTCCTCCTGCTTAACCATTAGATCAATGCAATGTGACAATGTGACAAAATATTCTGGCTGTAATGTACTTGAAAGTTATTGGTTCCCCTTTGAAATCAATCCAATTTATGCCTTTTGGTGTTGTTGCCATTGCCGCTATTATTGTACTCTCCATCTGCGTTGTTTGGAAGGAAATTGTCACCATCTTCAACAACTTTATCCCGTTCAAGCTCTTCTCTACAGCCTCTATTTTGTAAATTTTTTCACACAGACTGTTGTTTCTTAAATAATGAGGTTGAAGTAGCAGAATAACCACTCTCTTCAGAAACCAGGGACACCATGGAGCCATGCCATAAGCTAGATTCGGATCCATAGCTGGATTCAAACTTGTGCAGCTCAATAGTGTCTATCCAGTGTTGTCTATGGTCTGGATCCTGAGCGCTTAGGTACCACACACTGGCATTAACACTGATATCAAACTGGCACTCATCAAATTCATTCATGATGACTGCCTTGCTAAGGCATATGGAGCCCTTGCATCCATATTCAGTCTCATCCTTTGATTTGTAGTAGCTCAACGTATTATTTTTCAGGATCACCCATCGATCCTGCCAGCTGTGTATGTAGTTGGTCCACTTAGAGAGGACCCCACACAGCTACCCGGGCGTCCCAGACTTGGTCTCCAGGTCTTCCTCTGATCCTGGGGAGTTCTAGCTATGATTACATGAGCGGCCGCACAAAGCTTTGCACTTCCCTGGTAACAACGCCACAGGGAGATTTCAGCGAGCCTCTCTGGCTTGAAACTTATCTGGATAGATCTGGATGTAAATAAACGTGCAACAGATTTGAGAAGCATTTAGCTTCATGTGCCGTTTGGTCATGCTGTTAACCATTACCCCTGGGAGGGAATGGCAGGTCCCTCAACCAACCTACCCACCATTCCATAAAAATCCAGGCCCATAACTACACTTTGCTGATGCACAAGCTTTCCTGATTCTTTTTTTTTTCTGGGTACTTTACCAGCCACACATTTCTTTATAGTTCACTAACAACAGAGTCGAGGAGGAGGAGACTGAGCAAGAGAGGCAGTGACGATAATGACCATGGCATTGTACTGCTTGTGGATGTGACCTGGCTGCTCCAAAGAAGACCGGGAGAAGGAGGACAGTCCCGTTCTTGCTGACTAGTTCTATTTTCCCACTGGTGATGCCGTCTCATGTGCTCCAATAATTCCGTGGTGCCTATGTTTCTGTTTGAATGCCCACTGCTTATTTTCATTCTACAGATCCTGCACATAGCAGTGGTTTTATCTACAGGCACTGTCAAGAAAAATTGCCATATGGTAGATACCCGCACAGAGTTACCAGCAGCTGATCCTGTCAAGGTCTGGCACATTTTCAGCCTGTGCCCACAGTCTTAGCGGCATCACAAGTTCCCAAGCTGACCACAAATAGAAAGAGGTGTCTGGCCATAGCAGTTTTTTTTTTTGCTGTAAGTTGCTTCTGCTCTTTATTGCCACTGCAGCATTAACCTCCCCCTCTGAGGTCACCTCCTTCTCACCAGTTTTCAGTTCCTGTCCAACATGCAATCATCCTGTCCTCACCCTCCTCACCAGGCTTTTCTGACTGTGATACATCATCATGGGCCTCTCTCCTGATTTCCTCCTCTGTATTTGCCCCACGTGCCCCTGTCACCACAGCTACCAGTGCCCCTACCGTCACCACCATGGCTACAAGTGCCACTACTACTATCACCACCACCAGCACAGCTATGCACTTGAGTGATTGGTCACCTGCCTTCACCTGAACATGCTCCTCATGGCAATCCAAACACTGTTCTCTCACAACTCATCAACTGGAAGACTTTTAGATCATCCTGCTGTGACTGAAAGGATGAGTGAGCCGTCCGTTCAAAATGTCATCCTCTTTGTAGTTAATAATAACCGGTCATCTGCCAAAAGATAGTGAGAACTGTGACTTACTGCTACTACCACTTGTTGGCTGGTGCTGACTGTGCTAATACTGCTCTTTGCAAACTACAGCCACCCTCATTCTCACCGGTGAGGAAGGACAGGTCTTTCGTTTTCCACACTTTCGTTTACCAGAAATTTTATTATAAAGACTTTTTAAACAATGAAAAGTCATGGGTTTGGTATATTGATTATAAAAGGAGGAAAATGTCAACACGTTTTTGGCGAAAAAGACACAGTTGGACATCTTGCTCACCCCCCCCCCCCCAACAGACCTATCTATCACAATCAATGACTGCACACTTTCCCCGGTCAACCAAGTCCGCTGCCTTGGAGTGACCTTGGATTCTGCCCTCTCCTTCCGACCACACATCCAAGCTCTTTCCACCACCTGCCGCTTCCAACTCAAAAACATCTCCCACATCCGCCCTTTCCTCAACTTTGAATCGGCAAAAATGCTTGTACATTCCCTCATCATCTCCCGCCTAGACTACTGCAACATTCTCCTCTGTGGCCTTCCATCTAGCTCTCTCGTACCCCTCCAATCTATCCTCAACTCTGCTGCCTGACTAATCCACCTTTCACCCTGTTACTCCTCTGCCTCTCCCCTCTGCCAGTCCCTGCACTGGCTCCCCATTGCCCAGCGAATTCAGTTTAAAATACTAACCAACACGTACAAGGCCGTCCACAACCTGTCCTTCCCTACATCTCTGAGCTACTTTCCCGATACATCCCCACACGCAATCTTCGATCCTCACAGGACCTCCTTCTCTCCTCTCCTCTTATCACCTCTTCCCACACTCGCCTCCAAGATTTCTCCCGCGCATCCACTATACTCTGGAACTCGCTACCCCAACATATCAGACTCTCACCTACAGTGGAATCCTTCAAAAGAAACCTGAAAACCCACCTCTTCAGAGAAGCCTACAACCAGTGACACTGCTGCCTCTATAAAAAAAACTTTGCTCAATTGAGCTCAATTCACCACTTTTACCCTTAATATTTAAATCAGTAAAACTTCACTTTTATTAGTAGTTCTCTAAAAATGTTTGTGAGTTTTGACACACTTGTTAAAACTACTGCTCGAATTTGCACACTGCTATCGCACAGGTTGCTAGTGGTAACGGAGGGTGTGCACTACCCTCCTAACCTTCCCACAAGTTTGCAATCAGTGTATAACTACCTGCCTGACTAATCCTGCAGGGTACTCGGTGCTGTGAACATACACCCTAAAGTAAATAACTGTTTCCTACTGTTTCCTACTCAGTGTTTAGCAACTCGAGCAGAGCTAAAACCAACAGATTCTGTCCCCCAACATGTTTCACCAGATAAACTGGCGTCTTCAGGGGAAAGGACAGACTGATGATACCAAGTCCAAGACACCAAGTCTGTCCTTTCCCCTGAAGACGCCAGTTTATCTGGTGAAACATGTTGGGGGACAGAATCTGTTGGTTTTAGCTCTGCTCGAGTTGCTAAACACTGAGTAGGAAACAGTAGGAAACAGTTATTTACTTTAGGGTGTATGTTCACAGCACCGAGTACCCTGCAGGATTAGTCAGGCAGGTAGTTATACACTGATTGCAAACTTGTGGGAAGGTTAGGAGGGTAGTGCACACCCTCCGTTACCACTAGCAACCTGTGCGATAGCAGTGTGCAAATTCGAGCAGTAGTTTTAACAAGTGTGTCAAAACTCACAAACATTTTTAGAGAACTACTAATAAAAGTGAAGTTTTACTGATTTAAATATTAAGGGTAAAAGTGGTGAATTGAGCTCAATTGAGCAAAGTTTTTTTTGTTGCTATGGAACCCTCCCTTAATAGGGTCTCTAGTTTTTTTGTACTGCTGCCTCTATACCACCATGACCAGCTTCACCCTCGCCTACTGTCTCCTTCCCCCATACCATGTAGATTGTAAGCCCTCACGGGCAGGGCCCTCTGTCCTTCTGTACCAGTCTGTAACTTGTCTCGTTCATGCTTAAGGCAATTGCCTGTATTATGTATGTGCACCGCTTATGATATGTACAGCGCTATGGAATGAATGGCGCTCTAAAAATAAATAATAATAATAACCCCTGCAACCAAAATATACTCTGCTATTTATGCTCTAAAAATGTGCTTGTTTGCACATTAGGTAGTAATAATAATAATGGTAGAAAAATTGCAACAGATTTTTGGGAAACAGTAAAAGGCCCAATAAACGTCTCCTGAGTTCGACCAAACTATACACTGCTATTGATGCACTAAAATACACTTAATTGCGCAGTTATAAATAGTAGAAAAATTGCAATAGTCCCAACTGGGCATCTCCTGAGAGCAACCAAACTATACACTGCTGTTGATGCATTAAAATAGGCTTAATTATGCACTTATAAATGGTAGAAAAATTGCAACAGATTTTTAGAAAGGAAAAGGTGCAATTTCGCAGTGTATGTGGCAAAAAATATGCGGTTGGTGATGCTAGGACATTTGCCTTTTACACATAAAGAAAAAAGGCTGGCTTTTGCACAAAAAAAGAGTACTGTCTCTTTAAATAATGTTTGTGACGTGCAGCAGTCTATACATAATATACTCCAGTCCTGTTTTTTTTTTCACATCTGTGTTCAGATCTTGGTTTAAAAAGAAGAAATTGTAGTTAGGGCATTATATAAATATATATAGAGTTCTATATTTCTATCTATATAGAAATCAGTTACATTTTTAGCCACTGTTCACTTTTTTAACACTGTAGTGAATTTTTATACTGCAGTTTTTGCCATAGGCGTGCACAGGCTATTACATTAGGGTGTGCACCCTAAGAACAAACACACGCCGCCCGCGTGCGTGCGTGCGTGCGTATGTATGTATGTATGCATGCATATATATTATATACACACATATATATACACAAATACACTCTGTATACATACATACAGACCCGCATTATCAATATAATGAAGGGAGAAGAAATAATTTTTAAACTTATCGTATTTTTCGCCCTATAAGACTCTCTGGCCCATAAGACGCACCTAGGTTTTAGAGGGGGATAATAAGATAAAAATATTTTTTATTACAACTAAGGTCAGACCAGCAATCAGACCCCTAATGTTAATCAGACCTTAGCTGACAGCTTCAATCAGACCCCCAATGTCAATAAGATCCCAATAACAATCCCATGCAACACAGTATAACCCCTGCACCATCCCATACAATATAGTATAACCCTGCGCCATCCCATACTATACAGTATAACCCCTGTACCATCCTATACAATACAGTATAACCCCTGCGCCATCCCATACAATACAGTATAACCCCTGCGCCATCCCATACAATACAGTATAACCCCTGCGCCATCCCCTACAATACAGTATAACCCCTGCACCATCCCATACAATACAGTATAACCCCTGTACCATCCCCTACAATACAGTATAACCCCTGCACCATCCCATACAATACAGTATAACCCCTGCACCATCCCATACAATACAGTATAACCCCTGCACCATCCCGTACAATATATAGTATAACCCCTGCGCCATCCCATCCAATATATAGTATAACCCGTGTACCATCCCGTACAATACAGTATAACCCCTGCACCATCCCATACAATACAGTATAACCCCTGCACCATCCCATACAATACAGTATAACCCCTGCACCATCCTATACAATACAGTATAACCCCTGCGCCATCCCATACAATACAGTATAACCCCTGCGCCATCCCCTACAATACAGTATAACCCCTGCGCCATCCCATACAATACAGTATAACCCCTGCACCATTCCATACAATACAGTATAACCCCTGCACCATTCCATACAATACAGTATAACCCCTGCACCATTCCATACAATACAGTATAACCCCTGCACCATTCCATACAATACAGCATAACCCCTGTACCATCCCCTACAATACAGTATAACCCCTGCACCATCCCATACAATACAGTGTAACCCCTGCACCATCCCCTACAATACAGTATAACCCCTGCACCATCCCATACAATACAGTATAACCCCTGTACCATCCCATACAATACAGTATAACCCTGCACCATCGCATACAATATACAGTATAACCCCTGTGCCATCCCGTACAATATACAGTATAACCCCTGCGCCATCCCGTACAATATACAGTATAACCCCTGCGCCATCCCGTACAATATACAGTATAACCCCTGTACCATCCCGTACAATATATAGTATAACCCCTGTACCCTCCCGTACAATATACAGTATAACCCCTGCGCCATCCCGTACAATATACAGTATAACCCCTGCGCCATCCCGTACAATATACAGTATAACCCCTGTACCATCCCGTACAATATACAGTATAACCCCTGCACCCTCCCGTACAATATACAGTATGACCCCTGCACCCTCCCGTACAATATACAGTATGACCCCTGTACCATCCCGTACAATATACAGTATAACCCCTGCGCCATCCCGTACAATATACAGTATAACCCCTGCACCATCCCGTACAATATACAGTATAACCCCTGTACCCTCCCGTACAATATACAGTATAGTCCTCTCTGTGATCACTGGACCATATGTAAACCATACGGGGAAAAATACTCTCAGAAACCCTGTTTCTGACCCTTATGTTAAAACATAACTTTCGTTTGATTGCTCTAATATCTAAACACCTAAAGGAAAAAAATAATTTTAAAAAGCTGCTGTTTCTCTACATGACCGGTTTTTAAAGTAGTGGTAATAGAGTGGTTATAGTAATGGTAATAGAGTCTCAAGGATCTATAAAAGCAGCTACACTATTTTTACAGACCTTTTAGACTCTATTAACACTACTATCAACATAAAGTAATCTAGAGAAACAGTAGTTTTTTCCCTTTAAATGTTAAAACATAACTTTAATTTGATTGCTCCAACACCTAAAGGAAAAAATAAAATTTTAAAAACCTGCTGTTTATCTAGATGACCTTATGTTAAAGGGGTTCTGCAGTTTGTTACAACTGATAATCTATCCTCAGGATAGATTATCAGCATCTGATCGGCCGGGGTCTGACACCCGGGACCCCGCCGATCATCAGGATAGATCATCAGTTGTAACAAACTGCAGAACCCCTTTAATAGTAGTGTTAATAGAGTCTCAAAAATAGTGTAGCTGCTTTTATAGACCCTTAAGACTCTATTACCACTACTACAAACAAACGGTCATCTAGAGAAACATCAGCTTTTAAAATTATTATTTTCCTTTAGGTGTTAAAGCAATCAAATAAAAGTTATGTTTTAACATAAGGGTCAGAAGCAGGGTTTTGTTTAGCCTCTTGGTTATAACTTATTAGTTCATAAAGCTCCATATTGAGCTCCCAGCAGTAGATATAAGCCTGCAGGGCACTTCTTGTGTCACATCACCTGGGCACATGCTCTTTGCTCAGAGGCTCCATTCCTACCATGCTATCCCTGGGACTTCATCAGCTGCTGGGAATGGCGCAGCAGGGGTGGTGCTCTTCCTGATAACTGAAAGGGAAGCTGCTCCTGCTGTGTTCAGCTCCCGAGAGAAGAGGGTGTGAGAGGATCAGCCAATGGCACGGCAGCCAGCTGATACTGGCCAATCAGCAGCCTCCTCCCTAATAACAAAGCTCTGTAATGTACGGAGCTCTGTTATTGGAGATTTCAGGGATCAGCTGTGTTGCTCTGCTGCCTGCAGTGCCTGTGCCGTTCACAGCGCTCAGTGCGCTGATGAATGGCAGTGAAATCTGCGGCTGAGCGCACATTCTAAGCCTTTAGTCGGCCTGATTAGGGTGTGCCCAGGCACACCCGGCACACCCCGTGCGCACGCCTATGGTTTTTGCACGCACGCAAGATCTGAGTGAGAGCGAGCTGCAGAGCACCGATCAGTAGTGTGCTCATTTGCATCTGCACATTTTTGAGGGGTTTTTTTGTGTGAAAAAAGATCTGCAGTTAGTGGTAGTTAGTTAGATATATATATATACCGGTGTATAAATTTCAGTTAGTGTCAGTTTTGAATCTGCGTACGTGCATTTTGCTACCACTGAGCACCAATCAGTAGTGTCCATTACTGCTCGCGTCTGCTCAGTTTGCACTACAAGTTGTTGTTTTTTTGTGCAGAAGACTTTTTTTGTGCAGAAAATACTATTTTTGTGCAGCAAAGCCTTTTCTTTACAAATTTTTTTTCTTCTAAATTTCACATTTATTACAAGACCCTTCACGTGTGAAAACACAACATACACACCCCTCACACTAAATAAAGGTTTACACATTTCACACATCTCGCCTTAATAAAATAAAAATGTCCAATTCATCCCAACGAGTATACTCAGCTAAAGAGACATACGCCATCCTTGCCTCCGATACTGAGTCTGCCAGTGAGGGAGAAGAGGATGCCACTTTCCTCTACTCCTCTACCCCCTCATCATCATCATCATCCACTGATGAGGGACCCTCTAGAAGGCGCCCCAGGGTAGCAGCGGAGGCAGCCCCCCAGAGTGAACCCTTATGGACCCCACCCCCTGATAATTATCAGCCCCAAATTCTGGATTTTGAGGGCAGCTCCGGAATACAGATAGACTGTGCGGGCTTCACTGAGCTCCATTTTTTTTTTTTTAAATCTTCTTCTCTGAAGACTTTGTAAATGTAATGGTGGCCCAAACCAATTTATATGCACAACAATTCATTGCTCAGAACCCTACATCAGCATACGCTAGACCCCTAGGTTGGACCAAAGTAAGTGCAGCAGAGATGATGTAGTTTTGGTTACTTGTGCTGCATATGGGCGTTGTAAAAAAAAAACAAATGTTAGGCAATATTGGAGTTCGGACATTTTCTACCAGACTCCAATTAACAGTAACACCATGACCCGGAAGCGATTTGAGTCAATTAGGAAATTCCTACACTACAATGTCTGTGTAGATGAGTCCCCATTACTCTTCAAAGGGAGGATAAGATTCTGCCAGTACCTGCCTAGCAAACGGGCAAGGTATGGCATAAAGATTTTCAAACTTTGTGAGAGTAGCTCTGGGTATACCCACAAGTTCCACATTTAAATTTATAAAGGGAAAGATTCCCAGATAGAACCCCCAGAATGCCCCTCCACTCTAGGAGTTAGTGAGAAGATTGTGTGGGACTTACTGCACCCACTGCTGGATAAGGGTTGCCACCTCTATGTGGATAACTATTATACCAGCATACCCCTATTCATGTGCCTAACTGCCAGAGGTACTGTGGCTTGCAGCACAGTGCGCAAAAATCAGAGAGGCCTCCCTAGATCCCTGGTAGGGCAACCACTGAGAATGGGTGAAAGCAGGGCTCTCCTCAATGAGAACATGCTGGTGGTTAAGTACAAGGACAAGAGGGATGTCCTTGTACTGACCACCATTTACACTAACGCCAGCTCCCCTGCTCCTGTACGAGGTACCACAACCACTACCCCCACACCAGTTTGTATCCTGGACTACAACAGGAACATGGGAGGGGTGGATCTTTCAGATTAACTTCTGAAGCCCTACAGTGCCAGACGAAAAACGAAAGTGTGGTACAAAAAGCTGGCCGTACACATTGTCCAGATGGCAATTACAATGTGTACGTGCTATTTCAGTCTGCAGGCCACAGAGGAACTTTCCTTCAGTTCCAAGAGGTGGTTATCAAGGCCCTAATTTTTCAAACCCAGGACGGGGAGGGTTCTCCAGTACTTTTGGAAGTCATGGTGCTGTGTTGTACCAGGGCAACTTTTTCCAGGTCAAGTCCCCCAGACAGCAAGGAAGGGAAGGACCCAAAAAGATGCAGGGTGTGTTCCAAAAGGAGGATAAGGAAAGACACCATTTACCACTGCGAAACCTGCCCTGAAAAACCTGGCCTGTGCATGCAGGAGTGTTTTAAAATCTACCACTCATCCATGGAGTATTCATTTAATTTCATCCTTTATGCTCCCTGTTATATTTCCACTTATATCTCTGATTTAGTCCAACTCGCTTGCATATCCACTTTTCACCAACCACTACATATTCTTTTCTGTGAAACCTGTTAGGTCAAAAGTGCCCTTTCCACCCCTTAAGATGTTTGTACAGGGTGCTCTTTCTAAAATGGGGTCACTTCTTGGGGTTTTCAATTTCTAGGGACCCCAGGAATCTTTTAAATGCAACATGGCACCTAAAATCCATGTCTGCCAATTCAGGCCTGTCAGAAAAATCCATATTTTGCCCATACAGCAGGCTACAAGCACATATGGGGTGTTTCCTGAATGGGGAGAAAATGGGGATCACATATTGGGGTGCATTTTCTTGTTTAACCCCTTGTGAAAAAAATTGGGGTCTGCTAGTAATTTTTCCCCCCACAAATATGTGCTTTGAAATCCTTTAACAAGTGTTTCAGCCTTCTGTGAGACACCTGTTTGCTGAAAAGTATCCTTTCTACCACTTAAAATGTTTGTATGGGAGTGCTCTTTCCAAAATGGGGTCACTTTTTTATTTTTTTTTCTGGGGACCCCAGGAATCTTTTAAAAGCAACATGGCACCTAAAATCAATGTCTGCAAAATCCATATTTTGCTGTTTGACTCTAAAGCCCTGCTGTGCACCCATACATCATTTTTTGAGCACATATGTGGTGTTGCCATATTCGGAGGGAAATGAGGAACAAAATGTGGAGTGCATTTTGTCCAGTTACCCCTTGTGAAAGTGAAAAATGTGGTTGTAAAGCAACTTTTTCTGGAAAACATTTAAATTTTTCCTTTTTACAGCCAAGCGTTTAGGTGAAAAATGGCTGGGTCCTGCAGGGATTAAATGTAAATTGGTGGGCTCTGTTTTGCGCGATTCATCTGACGCGAATCGCCAAAACTTCTGTGTAGAAGAAGAATTTCTGTGAAATTCAGGACAAATCTGATTAGTTTAGAATTGATTCACTTATCTATAGTCCTAGATACCTGCAAAGCATGCAGTGTGGTGGTAAGTGTTGCATGAAAGGATCTGAAGATTTTTTTTGAATGGGGATGGATGAAGAAGAGTTAGATTATTGCAGTGATGGCTAACCTCCGGCACTCCAGCTGTGGTAAAACTACGACTCCCAGCATGCTCAATTCCTTTCTATGGAGTTCTGAGAACAGCCAAGCAGGTGTACATCTTGGGAGTTGTATTTTACCACAGCCGGAGGTTATCATAGGATTAGGGGATGCGAAAGGCCACCCTAGAGATATGTGTTTTTAGGTAGCGCCTAAGGCTTTGAGACTTTGGTATTTGGCTACATTTACATGACAGTGGGAAAAAAGCCATTAAAAATGGACATAGTTTTTCTTGGCCATTTTTCAACCATTTGTGCATCCATTCTGTGGCCGCTTGTCCATTTGTAATAGTTTTTAATGGCTGTTAAAAGCAGCCTTTAAAAAGGCCACTTGCATGTGACACTCGTCCTCACTGCAGGTAGGTCCTGCGCTCCCAGCGTGATGATGTGACCTTCCTGTATGAGGGCTTATTTTTTGTAGAATTATTATGGCATCATTTTGGTGTTTACCTAATATTTATCCAAACATTTTGGGATGATAGAGATGGAAAAGACCATCAGAATTACAATATTGCTTTAAGGATTTTATTTTTACGGTGTTCTATGCACGGTAAAAATATCGTTACCCTTATTCTGCAGGTCAGTAGGTGTATGTTATCTTTTATTAGTGATTATCGTTATTCAATTCTTTTGAGAGGAGAGGTCACCAAAAAACAACAATTCTGGCACTGTATTTTTTTTCACTACATTCACTGTGCATGTTAAATCACATTATTTTTTTAATACTTTGAAACTTCACCTAACTTTTTTTTAATCTTTACATCTCTTTAGGGGACTTGAACAGGAGCGTTTGATTACTTGCATTATACACTGAAACACTTCTATATGATGGTATGTAGGGCTGTGTACATGAGCGGTGATTTTTCCGCATCACTTTTGCGTGAATATCGCAGCATGTTCTATATTCTGCGTTTTTCACGCCACGCAGGCTCTAGGCTGCGGGAAAATCGCAAGCATCCGCAAGCAAGTGTGGATGTGGTGCGATTTTCCCGCATGGTTGCTAGGAGATGATCGGGATGGGACCCGATCTTTATTATTTTCTCTTATAACATAGTTATAAAGGAAAATAATTGCATTCTCAATAGAGAATGCAAAGTAAAAAGGGCAATAGAGGGTTAAAAATAATAAAAAAAAATTAACTCACCTCCTCCATTTGATCAAGTAGCTGCCGGTCTCCTGTTCTGTCTTCAGCTGGGGGCTGAAGGACCTTCAGTGACGTCTCTGGGTCACATGGTCCAATCACCTGCTTCCATCATGGTAGCTTGTGATTGGACCATGTGACCCAGTGATGTCACTGAAGGTCCTTCACCCCCCCAACTGAAGACAGAACAGGAGACTGGCAGCTACGCGATCAAATGGAGGATGTGAGTTAATTTTTTAAATATTTTTAGCCCTCTATTGCCCTTTTTACTTTGCATTCTGTATTTAGAATGCTATTATTTTCCTTTATAACTATGTTATAAGGGAGAATAATAAAATATACAGAATACTCAACCCTAAACCGGACTTCAGTGATGAAGTCCGGCTTCGGGTCTGGGTACCAAACATGGCGATTTTTAATGCTGACATGCCGGCATTAAAACGCTTCGCACTCGCGTGGAAAAAGCGCATTTTCCCGCAACGCACCCGCCTCTTATCCGGGCGTCAAACATGACGCCCGTGTGAAAGGGGCCTAACTCCTCTCATGCCCTTGGCATTTTAGGGGTTTAACTGCCAGGATCAGAGTTAGGCCTCGTCCACACTTCCGTGTCAGTATGACACATGTGAATTATAACGTCCTTATATAATCCGTAAAGATGTCCGTGAAGGACCCATGGTTGGTCCATCTGTCAGCTTTTACTCTCCATGTGTCATTCGTAATCCTCTGATGTTGCACAGATGAAAATTAATTCCATGAGCATTTTCTACCTGGTTTCCGTGAAAAAAGGATGCACCACAGATGCCATCCGTGTTGTCTCCGTGATTTTCATGGACCCTTAGACTTCAATGGACTTGTGCAGTCCCGGGCACAGATGAATATATTGTATGCATCTGGGGATTTTTTGCGGACACATGGATTGCAGAAAATAATGGAAATGTAGACAGATATATTACAATAAATGGATCAGTATGCTGTCCGTAAAAAAGGCGGAAGTGTGGACAATGCCTTATCTCTGATCCCAACAGTAAGAACCTGTATACAGTTGGCATCCGCAAGTGATGGCACAGGCACAGCTCTTGATTCCGCACCATCACAGCTCTGTACTTGCAGTAACATAATAGTATAGTGATGAGTAGGAAGGTGTTACAGCGACTCCCTGATCAAACTGATTTCATTATACAGCATTTAATAAGTGATTAAGCATTAAGTCCTTTTCACACCACGCCTATTCGTGAAGAATGCCATTGTTTTCTCTGGGCAAGAAGAATGCCAAAACGTGTGATAATAGTAGTTAGTGGTGTGACAGATGCAAAGATACTGCTTGTTATACTTTGGCATATATTTGCAAATTTTTTATGCATTTTTAAAAATTTAACCCCCCCTGCCTTACATGTACATCAGAAGTCTGGCATTTAAACATAGCGCCCGCTCTTTTAAACATAGAGCCTTCTCAGAAGCTGAGTGATCTCCATAGCTGCAAAGTTCCTACTGTTTTAGGGCTCATGCACACGACCGTGTGCCGGCTGGGCCCGTATTGTGGCCCGCAAACAGTGAGTACGCAATTAATGGGCACCGGCCATTTTTGCACCGAATCACGGATGTGAACCCACTCACTTGAATGGGTCCGCAATCCGGAAGATGCGGTGTGGAACGGAGGCACGGAACCCCATGGAAGCACTACGGAGTGCTTCCGTGGGGTTTCTGTCTGTGGCTCCGCACTGCAAAAAAGTAGTGCATTCAAGTGAATGGGTCCTGCATCCGCATACGGCAGCCCTACAGTCAGTACCCGTGCATTGCGGACCGCAATTTACGGTCCGCAGCACGGGCCTGGCCGGCACACTTTCATGTGCATGAGCCCTTAGACAGCAGACATTTGGAGCTAATGGCCATGATTGCTGATAACACTGAACATTTAGGGCTCATGCACATGAACGTGTTTTCTTTCCGTGTCCGTTCCAGGTTTTTTTTGCGGACCATATACAGAACCATTCATTTCAATGGGTCCTGAAAAAAAACGGAAGTTACTCCGTGTGCATTCTGTTTCCGTATGTCCGTATTTCCATGCTTCAAAAAAATAGAACATGCCCTATTATTGTCTGCATTACGGGCAAGGATAGTACTGTTCTATTAGGGGTCAGCTGTTCTGTTCCGCAAAATATGGAATGCACACGGACATCATCCGTTTTTTTTTTGCAGATCCGTTTTTTGCAGACCGCAAAGTACATACGGTCGTGTGCATGAGTCCTTAACCCCTCAGATGCAGTGGTCAATTTTGACCTTGGCATCTGAAAGGCTTTTCCCCAGGAGATCTGTGCTCCAGAACGACGTGGGGAGGGGGAGCCGTTCATTGATCGTGGTATCCTCGAGCCTTCTAAAGGCTCCAAGGCTTACCACAGCGATATACCTATGGAACCATGCCTGCCCTCATAGTTTTTTAGTTGCTTCACCTCCCAAATAAAATTAAATAAAAAGTTACAACTGGGTATCTATACACATCATTTTGCAAAAATGAGCCCACACACAGCTCAATAGATGTAACTATAAAGTTATGGGGGTCAGGATAAAACAATGCAAAGAAAAAAATCATTTTTTTTCCTTTTTTATGTATTAAAACACAAGAAAAACTATAAAAATGTGGTATTATTATGATCATACTGACCCAGAGAATGAAGGTAACAGGTCAGTTTTCCTGCATAGGGAACATCAAAACCCATAAAACTGTGACAGAATTGCGTTTTTTCTTCAGTTCCACCCCATTTGGCATTTTTTACAGCTTCCCGTTACATTGTATTCAATATTAAATGGAGGCATTAGAAAGTACAACTTGTCTTGCAAAAAAACAAGCCTTCATACGTCTATGTGAATAAAAAAAGTTATGGCTCTAGGAAGGCAGAGAGTAAAAAAACGCAAAAACAAAAAATCACCAGGTCCTGAAGCAGTTAAACTTCACTAAATCTTATCATGAGATCTTATCAAGAGAATTATCGGTTTGACTTTTGTTTACCATCAAAAAATACAAAGGTAAAGTGTAAAGCCTGTGTTACACAGGCCGATCGAGCAAGCGCTTGTTGGGAGGGAAGCATTCCCTCCTGGTAATCACCTTCTCGCTAGCGGAGGAGACCGACACTACTACATGCAGCGTTCTCCTCTGAAGCACGGGGAGGAGAGATGGCTGTGCCATCGCTCGCTCCCATGCTGTCTAGTGGTTTGCTGGTGGCAGATCGTAATTAGAAAGCACAATCTGCGGCCGGCAAACAATGATTTTTAAGTGAGCGTTTACGTTTGTATGAAAAATCAGCAGTTGTAATACAGCCTTAGGGCTCATGTACACAAACGTATTTACTTTCCGTGTCAGTTCCGTTTTTTTTTTTGCGGACCGTATGCAAAACTATTCATTTCAATGGGTCCACAAAAAAACCGGAAGTTACTCCGTGTGCATTCAGTTTCCATATGTCCGTATTTCCGTTCCGCATTACGGACAGGGATATGACTGTTCTATTAGGGGCCAACTGTTGCATTCCACAAAATATGGAATGCACACGGACGTCTCCGTATTTTTTGGGGATACGTTTTTTGCGGACCGCATAATACATACAGTCGTGTGTATGAGCCCTTAATGCATTGTTCACATCATGTCCGAGCCCTGTTTTTGTCTTATACGTCTCCTGGTGCATATGCCAAACATATCCACAGGGAATAGAGCAGTAGAATTCTTTACAGAGGCACACTAAAAAACCCTTTTATTTTTACACTTGGAGCCTATTAGCAACATTTCCCACTGTGTGTCTATACAACGGGATACCAAGCAGCCCTCAATCAGAGAATTACATGAGTATGCTAATACATTAGAAGTATAAAACATTTTGTAAGACTGTAATTCTGTAAAAGTTTTTTTATTTATTTTTTATTTAAAGGGGTTGTGCGGCCAGTACATCCTGAGGACAGGTCTTCAATATTTGATTGGGTGGTGGTCCGACTTCCGCCATCTCCGCTATCAAATGTTTGAAAAAGACGTGGCGCTCGTGCGAGAACTACTACCTCTTCAAAATTAGACTGCTTGTCATCTCCCTTGCAGTGGTAGTGCAGTGTAATTACAAGTGCTCGTGCCTTTAAGTCAGTGGAACAAGCACTTGTAATTACACTGCGTCGCTGAGACTTACGAGGTGATGCGCAGTTTAATCTTGAAGAGCAAGTAGTGCTTACACGAGTGCTCCCTCCTCTTCAAACAGCTTATCGATGGGATGCTGGGAGTCGGACCCCCACTAATCAGATATTGATGACGTATCCTGAGGATTAATTACAATTTAAAAAAAAGCTTGCAAAAAATAACAAATGAGAGATTATTTGACATAAAATACACTTTATTGTTCATAATTACATAATTACATAAGTAAAAAAATAAAATAATATATATATATATATATATATATATACACACACTTATTAGGTATTACCACAAACTGAACAACTGATTGACAGGTTATTCAGTGTAAAATATGTACAGTGTAAATAATAAAAGAATACCAGTGTCAAAAATCTCTTCTTCTATATTTCCGGTGCAAAAAAAACTTATATAAATTACAAAGCAATTTATATGTACTCTCAAACAGCACCAAAAAAATTAAATATCTCTGGCATAAAACTGGGCCTTTTATAGCTATGGCCTCATGCACACGGCCGTTGTTGTGGTCCGCGTCCGAGCCCCATATTTTGCGGACTAATTCACTTTAATTAGATGAGGATAGCACTCCGTGTGCTGTCCGCATCCGTTGCTCCGTTCCGTGCCCCCGCAAAAAAAATAGAGCATGTCCTATTCCTGTCCGTTTAGCGGACAAGAATAGGCATTTCTACAATGGGGCGCGTTCCGCAAATTGCGGTACGGAACACGGAGCAGCTTCTGTGTTTTGCGGATCCGTGGTTTGCGGACTGCAAAACACCAACGGTCGTGTGCATGAGGCCTATGTCAATGAAAAAAACTATTAAAGTTATGTCTGGCTAAACACAATGAGGCAAAAACAAACAAAAAAGGTAATTAATCAATAATTATATTTAAAAAAAGTTAAACAAATAAAAAAGTTATAGTAGTTAAACTAAAACTGCCTAAACTGTGTCTGTTCCTGAAGAACCAGAACCCTGTGCCTGAACCGGTTAAAGCTGAAGCAGAGCATCATCTTACAGTGATTTATCCTGCTGTGTCCCCGTGCTCCTAATCTGCCATGAATTTCTTTTAAATATACAAACCTACAAAGCTAAAAGAACATAAACAGACAGTGAGTGAGAGAGAAAGATATAAAATGAATTCTGTGGTATGCTGTAATGGCGCTGTAATAAAGAACCGCACAGAAATAATCGCCATCTCTCCAGGTCTTTTATTAGTCACGCTCATGCTTTATTTTCTTGCATAAAGTAAAGCAGCCCCATGAAATATTCATACTGCAACCTATGCACAAACACCGTGGTATCCACATCTCAATCAATAGCATATAAATTTAGAATCACATTGCAGTCGGTGGAGTATTAGTGCAAGACATGGAAATCTTGGACTATGACGGAAGGAGCTTCTGTGGACTCTTCAGTTGCAAGGGCTCCATGTCTAGAGGGATGAATTTGCCCAGTATATGATCAGTTTCCAACGCATGTGATGCCCCTTTAAAATTATATTTAATGCCACTTAGCAAGTCAGATACTACAGACATGTGAGTCACTTGTTGGAATTGCTAGATAAGGTAACCATGCCTTTCACTTTCACCGGCTGTTGTGTTCAAACATCTCAGATTCCACCAAGCTGCATCCATAGAAAAGAATTTACTAACAAAGTCATCTCATTGTTAATCAACCGGTTCCCCTAATGACCGACTCTTCCAACTGTCTTACCTGAAAGTGCACCGGCTTGTCCTCAGAAACCTGCTCAACAAGATGGTCCTGGGTATAGGTAACCAACCTGGTTCAAAGGAGGAATATCTGATCATAGCATCCAAAAACACATGAAGAAAAGGGGAGGAAAAATCAGTATTTTATACATAAACGTCCTGCTATGTGCACTAAACACATAAACATGACTATGTGGCCTAGTATTTAAAGTTGTAAAAACTTTATGGCTATCTCGGTCTTGATTGGGCCTTGTGGTTACCATAGTCCCCCGCCGGAGTGACACCTTTTTCTTTCTTGTACAAGCTCAGACATGTCCACAGTTCAGATTTAATCAGCGTAAGAATGTTTGCTCAGATTTTGACGTCTAAATAAAAAGGAATGGGGGTCATTTATCCAACACTGGCTTTTTACTCCGGTCTATGATAGCCTCTGCACTGCCGGAGAGTGCGCCTAACTTATGACGAGGCGCACGCCTAAACAGGCCGTTCATGCTCAAAAACCCTCCAATGTGGCTGAATGAAAACAATTCTGCAAAGGAGAGTGGGATAAAATTCACCCACAGATGTGAAAGACCCATTGCCAGTTATCGCAAACGCTTGATTGCAGTTGTTGCTGCCAAAGGTGGCACAACTAGATATTAGGTTTAGGGGGCAATTACTTTTTCACATACAGCCAGATTGTTTGGGATAGATTTTTTCTCTTAAGACCTCATTCACACATATGTGGATTTTCACGGACCGCGGTCCGTGAAAACCCCGGTCTGCCATCCTGCTGAGTGCACGAGCGCACGGCGTTATTAGTTGCTATGAAGCCGTGCGCTTCATGCCGCTGTACAGTAATACACTTGTGTATTACTGTACAGCGAGGCACGAAGTGCACAGCGTCATAGCAACTTATGACGCCGTGCGCTCGTGCACTCAGCAGGACGGCAGGCCGGGTTTTCTCGGACCGTGGTCCGTGAAAATCCACATATTTGTGAATGAGGCCTAAAGGGGTTATCCATGACTAAAAAATGCCGTCCATATGCCTGGGCTCCTGACTCTGATTCTACTTACCTGGCTCACCACTCCCCAAGGGGCCCTGGCATATGGAGGGCATTGTTTTTGCCTCAGGTAACCCCTTTAATAAATGAAATCATCATTTAAAAACTGCATTTTTGTATTTACTCAGTATTTACTGTTAGATAAGTTGTTCAGGTTATCTTGGTCATGTCGATACCTAATAAGTATATTTATTTATTTATTTTTTATATGTAATACATGCACAATAAAATGTATTTTATGTAAAATAACACTACTTTTTTGCTACCACTTTTATTTAAATATTGTATTATATGTTTATTACATTTTTAAAAACTATTCAGGAATTACTGTTGTACAAAATTATTTCATAATACGTACGGGTACTTTCACACTAGCGTTAGGCCTCTTGCACACGACCGTATGGCTTTTTCAGTATTTTTCGGTCCGTTTTTATCGGATCCATTTTTCCGTTTTTTGCTTCGTTGTGTTCCCGTTTTTCTGTTCCGTTTTTCCGTATGGCATATACAGTATACAGTAATTCCATAATTAAAATTGGGCTGGGCTTTAAATTTTAAATAGATTGTTCAACAAAAAGGAACGGATACGGAAGACATACGGATGCCTTTCCGTATGCTTTCCGTTTTTTTGGCGGACCCATTGACTTGAATGGTGCCACTGAATGTGATTTGCGGACAAGAATAGGACATGGTCTATATATAAACGGAACGGAAAAATGGAAATGGAAGGCATACGGAGACACTTCAGTATTTTTTGCAGCCTAATTGAAGTGAGTGGTTCAGTATACTGTCAGTATACTGAACTGAAAAAACTGCCAGTATACGGTCCGCAAAATACTGTCGTGTGCAAGAGGCCTTAGGCCTAATTCACACGTCCGTAGTGTTTTGCGGAAACACGGATCCGCAAAACACGGACGGCTGCAATGTGCATTCCGCATTTTGCGGACCGCACATTGCTGGCACTATATAGAGAATGCCTTTTCTTGTCTGCAATTGTTCTATTTTTATGCGGAAAACGGAAACACGGATGCGGAAACACGGATCCGGACATCACATAGTGTGCTGTCCACATCCATTCCTGCCCCTTTGAAATGAATGGGTCTGCAACCCTTCCGCAAAATTGCGGATGGGATGCGGATCCATTTTGCGGACGTGTGAATTAGGCCTTAGTGTGATCCGGCAGGCAGTTCCGTTGTCGGAGCTGCCAGCCGGATTCGCCGTTCAGTGTGACAACTGACAGCATTTGTAGACGGATCCGGGTCCGGATCCGTCTACAAATGCATTGCAAGAACGGATCCGTCTCTCTGCTTGTCATGCGGATGGACGGATCCGTCCTGCAGTCTTTTTCACAGTTTTCCCGGTCTGCGGATGTGCAGACCGGAAGGACGGATCCGTCCTTCAGTTGTTTCGCAATGCCGCATCCGGCACTAATGCAAGTCAATGTAAATTAATGCCGGATCCGTCATTCTGGCGACTGATCAGGCATTTTGGCATGCTGCGGTATTATGTCCGGCCAAAACGCCTGACAGTGACTGAACGGAAGGCATACTGATGCAAACTGAATGGATTTCTATCCATTCAGATTGCATGGGGATATGCCTGATCAGTTCTTTTCTGGCATAGGGCCCCTTTGACGGAACTCTATGCCGGAAAAGAATAACGCAAGTGTGAAAGTACCCTTAGTGTATGCTCCTGTATGCTACAGTATTACATTATGCTCTGTGTCTTGACAGCTCAGGCTGAGGTTAGAGTAACAATAATGTGCCCTAACAGCAAGATTACTGAACTTACAGTCCTGGGATCCTTTCTGGGTTCCTAGGGCTGATTGCAGAGAGCTTACTCAGCCTCTGATCAGATCATCGGAACCCTATCTGAGGGGGAAATCCGCTTGGTCATGCTAAGGTTACAGACTGTGGCATCCAAAGAGTTAACAGTTATGATTGGAGGTACCTCCTATAGAGTAAAAGGCTGCTCTACGAACCGGAGCTGTTAATTAAAGTTTGCTTGTAGAGTAGGAGTGTTCACAGACGTTCTCTGCTCCCTCTAAGGCGAGTTTTCCGCGCTGGTGAAATGCGTGACGTGAATGCATTGCACCCGCACTGAATCCGGACCCATTCACTTCAATGAGGCTGTGCAGATGAGAGGTGATTTTCACGGATCACTTCTGCATTGCGTGAAAATCGCAGCATGTTCTATATTCTGCGTGTTTCACTCAATGCAGGCCCCATAGAAGTGAATGGGGCTGCATGAAAATCATATAGCATCCGCAAGCAAGTGCAGATGCAATGCGATTTTCACTCATGGTTGCTAGGAGACGATGTTAGTAAATTGATTAAAGTTAATCTACTGTATTATTTTTCCCTTATAACATGGTTATAAAGGAAAATAATAGCATTCTTAATACAGAATGCTTACTAAAATGAGTTAATTTTTTTAGTATTTTCATTTTCTTAATTCCCGGAGAACCCCTTTAAGTACAATGGGTCCGATAGAGATCCGTATACATTTTAGCAGGCAAGAGAAGAAGCGGTTGGACACAAACCGCTGCATGCTGCAGTTTTTGTCCAGCCAATTCTCCACTTGTCTGCCGGAACGGCCTTGCCGGGGTTTCACACTAGAGGTGTGAAAGTAGCCTAACACAGTGATGACAAAAGACAGTGGGTGGTCCATAAGGGGTTAAAGTAATTATTGCATATTTGGAGACATAAATTCACCCAGGCCTACCCGCATAACCCATTTCAATTGGCATTACCTATATGGATACAACAATCCAAAAATCTCACATACGTAACCTCCTATTAGCTGTTTCCCACATCAGTCTTCAAGCCCATAATGGAAGTACAACTAAGGGCTCATGCACACGACCGTATGTATTTTGTGGTCCGCAAAACATGGATCCGCTAAAAATACGTATGAAGTCCGTGTTTCATCTGTTTTTTTTCGCGGATCCATTGTAACAAGGCCTGCCCTTGTCCCCAAACGGACAATAATAGGACATGTTCTATTTTTTTGTGGAACGGACTTGCGGAGATATGGAATACACACGGAGCCATTTTCGACCCGCAAAAAACTGAACGGACAAAAAATACGTTTGTGTGCATGAGCCCTAAAAAAGTAAAAAGTGAGAGAAAACGAGCTGCAGAATTCATGTGTGGTTCCTGTGTTCTGATGGCACACTTTGTGCCACGTGTTTCAGGAAACTGTATTTCTGCGTCTTGGTTTCTGTGTAGAATCCGGTCATCCATTGTGTCACACTAGAATGTCTTAATGCTTCGGGCTTGTCTGGGCCTGTAGGAGAATGCCACTCAGGAGAGGGTTCAGAGTACCGTACCATAGCAGGACATGCTTCACTTACTCCGAGTTTATTGTTACAAATGAAATTTGTAGTACAAGATGGAATAAGTGACCAGGATAAAGCTAAACATCAGGAGCTGTTGGGGAGTATTCACACGTTGCAGCTGAGGTGTGTTTGACAACTGCTCAAAAAACCCACAATAACTGCACTGCAAAACCAGGGCAAGCTGTAGTTATCAATCACACGTCAGCTGCAATATGTGAACATACCCACCGTGGGCAGCATGGTAGATCAATGGTTAGCAACCAAGGGCCACATTTGCACAGAGTTTGTATCTTCTCCCCATGTTCATGGGAGTTTCCTCCAAATGCTCCAGTTTCTCCCACACTACAATAACAGTACAGATAGGTTCATTCAGAATTTAGCCCTAATAGGGGAAGTGACTGAAGTGAGCAGCGACACAAAATAAGTGCTGTATAAATGAATAAATAACTTACCGTATTTTTTTGCTTTATAAGACGCACAAAGTGAGGGGGGGGGAGTCAGTGCATCTTATAAAGCGAAAGTGCTGGCTGCCACTATTGCAGGGTTCTGCAACTTAGGTGTGGGGTGAGCGGAAGGCGGCATTTAAGCATTCACTTGAGCTGAATGCCGCCATCCCGCGCGTCTTTACTGTGCAATTGCAGGACGAATCCACTCCATAGAAGAGGAGGAGGAGAGCCTTTTCCCCTGAACTGCCACCGGCAAGTACCACTGATTGGTGGTGAGGAACTGCTACCGCTGTCCACCAATCAGCATACTGACTTCCTCCCGCCCTGCCAGGAAAAACAGTCGGCAACTACAAAGCTCCACTGCTCCTGCTGTTAGAGGAAAGGAAAGGAGTTTTAGGCCTCATGCACACGACAGTTGTTTGATTCCGTGTCCGTTGCTCCGTTTTTCGTGATTTTCTGCGGACCCATTGGTTTTCAATGGGTCCGTGGAAACCTCGGCAAATGCACCGTTTGTCCTCCGCGTCCGTGGTCCGTGATTCCAGTCCGTCAAAAAAATATAACCTGTCCTTTTCTTGTCCGTGAAAAATGTCAATGTCAATTCAAGTCAATGGGTCCGTGAAAAATGCGGATGGCCATCCGTGTGTCATCCGCGTTCCGTGTCCGTTTTTTTTGCGGATCCCTTGGCAGGCACTTGGGAAACATTGTCAGCCTGTCTTTTGGTTAAATCTTTTGAGTCATGTCCACTAAAAAAAATGGAAGACACACGGAAACACAACGGAAGGCAAAAACGGACACGGATCACTGAACAACGGAACCCCTTTTTGCGGACAGCATAAAAAAACGGTCGTGTGCATGAGGCCTTAGGCCTAATTCACACGTCCGCACCCGTTCCGCAAATTTGCGTAATGGGTGCGGACCCATTCATTTTGAATGGGGGCGTGATGGATGCCGAGAGCACACACTGTGCTCTCCGCATCCGCATTTTTGCGGAGTGTGACGCCGAACTTCCGGACGGCGGCTCCGCAAAAATATAGAGCATGTCCTATTCTTGCCCGCAATTGCTGACAAGTATAGGCATCTCTATAGGGCTGGTGGCAAGGTGTTTTGCGGATCCGCAAAACACTACGGACGTGTGAATTAGGCCTAAGTTGCCCTCCATCACTATGTGCTTTCCCCTAGACCAGGCATCAGCAACCTTCGGCTCCCAGCTGTTGTGAAACTACAATTCCCAGCATGCTCCATTCATTTCTATGTAAGTTCATAGAAGAGCAGAGCAACTATGCATGCTGGGAGTTGTAGTTTCACAACAGCTGGAAGCCAAAGGTTGCCTACCTCTGCCCTAGACTGTCATCTAAAATCATTTTTTGGGGTCATTTATCAAATTGGTGTGAAGTAGAACTGGCCAGTTATAGCTTCTTACGGACCTTATAGCTTCTTACGGACCGGACTCACTTTATACATAATAGTAGCTGCATGCTAATCATGGAGTTCCTGGAGCAAAGAGCCAGATGTCAGTGACCAGGCTCGGACTGGCCCACCGGGCCTGCGCCTGGAGATAAGACGGAGGAGTAATTATTTCTCTTATTTCTCAGGAGAGATATTTATTGTAGCTACTAGGTGGCAGTACTGCACAGTGATGCAGCCTCCTACTGGTGTACATTGTACAGGAGGCCCCGCAGTATCTTCTAAACTTCCCAGCTACAGGCAATGAAGGAGGAGAGAACATGTCTGGCCATCTTTCTGCCCTCCCTGCTGTCAGAAAACTGGCTGCTGACAGCTCTGCGGCATTGGGCTGATTTCTCAGGTGTGTGACAGAAGTGAGCTGTAGGAGACTGTAATGGTAAAATAGGGGATTTGTTTATAGCAGATCTATGTATATGTGCTGCTCTCTGAAGAGTTCAGAGTGGCATTGGGGGGACTCTGCCCTAGGTCCCCCCAATGCCTCTGCTTTAGGTGCACCCTCATAAGTGCCGCAGCTCCAGATGCCCCCCAATGCCCCCACTCTAGATGCACCCCTAATATTTTATCTTTTCCAGTTGCCCCCCTAATACCTCTGCTCCAGGATCCCCACTATTACCCTGCCTCAGGCGACCCTAATGCCTCTGCTTTAGATGCACCCCATTAGTGCCCCAGCTCCAGATGCCCCCACTCTAAATGCACCGCTAATTTTGCCTCTTCTCCAGTTACCCCACCATTACCCTGCCTCAGGTGACCCTAATGCCTCTGCTTCAGTTATGACCCTCCGTTTGTGCCCTTTGCTCACATGTGCTCGGATGTGTGAAAAAGAAATGTAGATAACAATGATGAAATAAAACCCCAACACTTACCCTAGCTTCTAGCCCTGCCCCTGTCCACTGTACATTATATGTCCCCTATATCAAAAGGGGACACAATTTAAAAATGTATTCTACTTGTTGCACTTTGTGTTTTAAACAAAAAAATTGAAAAACAGACTTTTGTAAACATTTTTCCAGGTATAAAAAAAGAAAAACAAGAAACACTATAAAAAATGGCATAAGAATAAAACTCTGTGTATAACAGTAAAAAAAATTCAAAAACTATTTAAATAACCAAGCGAAAAAAAAAAGTTTCAGCTTTTGAAGTCATGTGTACGAAAAAAAAAAACTAAAATTTCTTTGGTTAGGAAGGAGTTAAACGGCTTGGTCTTTAACTGGTTTGTAGGAAATGCAAGTATCTACTATACAGACCAAAGGATACCTAAGATGTCCTCTTGCAGCCATCTGCAAATGTTACGCATTATGTCCACATTTTTGCACTGCAGATGTGCAATGTAAGGCCTCGTTCACATTTCCACTTTTTACTGACGCGTGCTATATGCATTTTCCATGGACAGCACACATACCCATTGATATTAATATCTTTGTACACACATCAGTATTTTTTACTCACTATGGGTAAGTGCAAAAATCACAGAGACATGGTTTACATTGGTCCACGATGCGGACCAAACACGCCCTTTGAAGTTTATGACCCTGTGAAAATCACCGACACAACACAGGTGGCATCCATATTTGGATTGTTTTTCACTGACCACTGCCAGTAGATGCTTTTGAAATTCCATTTTCAGCAGAGCAATGTCCGTGGAATACGGATGACACATGGAGGGAAAAAAATGGACACACGGATCAAGCATGGATCCTTCATGGACAACTTCACAGATGAAACATGGACAAATTTTTTTACGGACGTCAAATGGACATGGAAATATAAACGAAGCCTTAGGCCCCTTTCACACGGGCGAGTTTTCCGCGCGGGTGCAATGCGTGAGGAGGACGCATTGCACCCGCACTGAATCCGGACCCATTCATTTCTATGGGGCTGTGCACATGAGCGGTGATTTTCACGCATCACTTCTACGTTGCGTGAAAATCGCAGCATGCTCTATATTGTGCGTTTTTCACACAACGCAGGCCCCATAGAAGTGAATGGGGCTGTGGGAAAATCGCAAGCATCCGCAAGCAAGTGCGGATGCGTTGCGATTTTCCCGCATGGTTGCTTAGCAACGGGACCCGTTTTCTATTATTTTCCCTTATAACATGGTTATAAGGAAATATAGCATTCTAATAAAGAATGCATTGTTAAATGAAGAGGAAGGGTTAAAAATAATAAAAGTTAACTTACCTTAGCCACTTGATCGCGTAGTCGCGATCTCTCCTCTCTTTCCCTGCATCATCTAAGATCTACAGGACCTGTGATGACGTCCATCACATGGTCCAATCACATGGTCCATCACCATGGTAAGATGGACCATGTGATTGGACCATGTGATATGACGTCATCACAGGTCCTTTAGATCATAGATGCTGCAGAGAAAGAGAGGACAGATCGCGACTACGCGATCAAGTGGCTAAGGTAAGTTAACTTTTATAATTTTTAACCCCTTCCTCTTCATTTTACAATGCATTCTTTATTAAGAATGCTATTATTTCCCCTTATAACCATGTTATAAGGGAAAATAATAAATTCTCCAGAAGACCCGAAACCGGACTTCAGTGATGAAGTCCGGCTTCGGGTTGGGTACCAAACATGGCGTTTTTTCTCACGCGCTGCAAAACGCGTTACAAACGTTTGCACCCGCGCGGGAAAAACACGCATATTCCCGCAACGCACCCGCCTCTTATCCGGGCGTCAAACATGACGCCTGTGTAAAAGAGGCCTAAGGCCTTTTTCACATGTCCATATCTGTGATGACATCCGTGAGAAAATAGTCAGTGGTTCATCCGTGAAGATGTCCATGAAGGATCGGTGTTTGTTCCGTGTGTTTGTTTTTTGATTTCCATGTGCTATCCATATTCCATGGGCAACTAGGCTGAAATTGTATTTCCAGAGCATCTCCTGGCAGCGATCCATATAAACACGGACCAAACATGGATCACATCTATATTGTGTCCGTGGTTTTCATGGGCCCATAGACTGTAATGGGTCTGTAATCATACATTGACCCACTTAGCAAATGAACAGGCGTATTTTTCAAATATTTCTATTTACATATAGTCATGGAGATTAAAGGTCGTCCTCTTTTTCATTTGCTATCAGTTATTAAACTTAACTTTTATTTTATTTATTAGAATTATCAATTTTTTATTGAGGTAAATATAAAAAAACTCAGTGGGAGACACAGTATGGCCTCATGCACACGACCGTAGGTGTTTTGCGATCCGCGGATCCGCAAAACACGGAAGCTGTTCCGCGTTCCGTCCCGCAATTTGCGGAACGGAACGCGGGCCATTGTAGAAATGCCTATTTTTGTCCGCAAAACGGACAAGAATAGGACATGCTATATTTTTTTTTTCCGGGGCCACGGAACAGAGCAAAAGACGCGGACAGCACACGGAGTTCTGTCCGCATCTTTTGCGGCCCCTTTGAAGTGAATATACGTTCGTGTGCATCAGGCCTATATCGGCATATACGTAAACAGTTATATCTGCTGCTTTATATCTCGGCAGCAGTGCAGGGTCTCTCCTTATTGCGCTGGTGTTTGTTCACACACACAATCACTATTTGTCTGAAGCTAAATTCCCCTACAGATTTGTCCCTAATAACTGCCTAGCTGTGCTCCCTCTGTTTCTCTAAAAAATCCTAGCTAACGCTGCCCCCTGACATGTTTCGCCGGTAACTCCGGCGTCTTCAGGGGAAACGGACAGTGTGCATCTCCTTTTTCCCTTATTTCTTGTGGAACACCTAAAGGGTTAACAAAGTTTGTAAAATCAGTTTTAAATACCTTGAGGGGTGTAGTTTCTAAAATGGGGCCATTCATGGTGGTTTCTACTATTTAAGCTCCACAAAGTGACCTCATAACTGAACTGGTCCTTAAAAAGTGGGTTTTGGGTATTTAGTTAGACATTTTAAGAATTGCTTCTGAAATTCTATGCCTTCTAATGTCCTAAAAAATAAAATGACATTCACAAAATGATGCCAACACAAAGTAGACGTATGGGGAATGTAAAGTGATAACTATTTTATGAGGTATCCCTTTCTGTTTTAAAAGCTGAGAAATTGAAATTTTGAAAATTGCAAATTTTTCAAAATTTTTGATAAATTCAGGATATTTTTTTAATAAATAAAGGTGAAATATATCGACTCATATTTGCCACTGTCATGAAGTACAATGTGTCACGAGAAAACAATCTCAGAAAGAATGGCTTGGATAAGTAAAAGTGTTCCAAAGTTATTACTACATAAGGTGACACATGTCAGATTAGCAAAAAATGGCCTGGGCAGGAGGGTGAAAAATGGCCTAGGGTAGAAGGGGTTAAGTTTGCTTGTGATTACATCATTCTTTACTGAAGAGGATGGCTTAAACACATTTATGTCCCAGATCCGTGGAGACAGCCCTGGATTTCAGTGGTGTCGCGCGGTCCCGAGACGGCTGAGGTATGTTACTGTGTCTGCATCCTGAGGACATAGAGACAGTTGGATGTAATGGTGAAGGAGGGAGCCATCAGTCCCCTTGTGGTATCATGGCGCCTGCTGGACTGAGTACAGCCCACAAGCAGAGGAATGAGGATCTTCTCCCGCCCTCAGCGCTTCTCTGCTCCGCTCAGATGACGTCACTTCATTGCGCCTGCCGCTGGCGATGAGCTCCATTTGCTGTGGGAATTAGTGAGTGCTTATTTAACACTAGTGCAGGCTGCACTATCGTATGGCGGGCAGTGGAGCAACATTATTGTGTGGGAGCACTAAGGCGGCATTCTACTGTGCGTAGGGGCACTAAAGGGGCAGACTACTATGTGGGGGTATTAAGGGGGGCAGCACTATTATATGGAGGTACAACTACTGTGCAGGCCACCAAGGGGGCATAACTACTGTGTGGGAGCACAAAGCAGCCATGACTACTGTGTAGGAGCACTAAGGGACATAACTACTGTGTTTGGATGCAAAAGAAGATATAAATACAGTGTACAGTTGACAACTTTCCCAGTAAAAATACTGGCCAAGTTAAGCTACACCCTAAATGGGGTGTGGTTGTGGGGACATCGCTTAACATTGGGTATTAAGTCACTACGTCATAATGTGGCTCCCAGTATTAATAGTGCCCTCATTAGTGTCCCCCAGTAATATTAATGCCTCTATAAGTGCCCCCCCAGAATGGATAATGCCCCCATTAGTGCCCCCAGTAATAGTAATGCCTCCATTATTGCCTCCCAAAATTAATAATGCCCCCATTAGCACCCCCAGAGTTAATAATGCCCCCAATAGTGCCCAGAGTAATATAAATGCCTCCATTAGTGCCCCCCCAGAATTATTAATGCACCCATTAGTGCCCACAGTAAGAGTAACGCTTCCATTAGTGCCCCCCTGAATTAATAATGCCCCTATTATTGCCCCCCAGAAGTAATAATGTCCCTATTAGTGCCCCCAGTAATAGTAATGCCTCCATTAGCCCCCCCCCAGAATTAATAATGCCCCCATTATTGCCCCAGAATTAATAATGCCCCTAATAGTGCCCCCAGTAATAGTAATGCCTCCATTAGTGTCCCCCCTGAATTAATAATGTCCCTATTAGTGCCCCCAGTAATCGTAATGCCTCCATGAGTGCCCCCTAGAATTATTAATGCCCCATTATTGCCCCCACAATTCATAATGTCCCCATTAGTGCCCCCAGTAATAGTAATGCCTCCATTAGTGCCCCCCAGAATTAATAATGCCCCATTATTGCCCCAGAATTAATAATGCCCCTAATAGTGCCCCCAGTAATAGTAATGCCTCCATTAGTGCCCCCCCAGAATTAATAATGTCCCTATTAGTGCCCCCAGTAATCGTAATGCCTCCATTAGTGCCCCCCCAGAATTAATAATGTTCACATTATTGCACCCTAGAATTATTAATGCCCCCATTATTGCCCCCAGAATTATTAATGTCCCCATTAGTGCCTCCAGTAAAAGTAATGCCTCCATTAGTGCCCCCCAGAATTAATAATGCCCCAATTAGTGCCTCCAGAATTAATAATGTCTCTATTAGTGCCCTCAGTAATAGTAATGCCCCCATTAGTGCCTCCCAGAATTAATAATGCCCCTATTAGTGCCCCCAATAATATTGATGCCCCCAGTAGTGCCCCCCAGAATTACTAATGTCCCCTCCTCTTCTCTGCGCAAAAAAAAAAAAAAAAAAAGAACTCACCCACCACCTTCCATTTGAGGCACAATGTTCACAGGGCAGAATTGGGAATGTGTATAGCTAGGCATTCGGTGAAGTTAGAGATGTGACTTAGTGTCAGAAATACTTGCTGTCATGTGCTGCTGATAATATCCTTCCTTAGCTTTTTAGAAGTTGGGGGGTAGGTGTAACAGGAATCTCCACTGGTTCTTCACTCTGTCCAAGCTGCATCTCCTTCCCCATCCATGCTGATCAAGGATCTGGTGCCCCCTGCTGGGGTTAGATGTTACAGCAGCGTCTCTTTATATTCACTCTATAAACAGAATTCTTAACTGAAGCCACAAAGCTCTGCAGGATCCGCTGTTGACCTATAATGGGGTGCATTCAGTTGAGCTTTGTCTTCTGTCGGTTTAATGACTGTCTCAACCTGGAGCCAATTCTATCAAATCTGCCGAAACTGCTGACAGAAGCTCTGATGGCAGTATGAACACAGCCTAAATGAAAACTACCAAAAACAAGACTCACATAACAGTGTTTATTTAACCCGTAGAGGAGCTCTGCCATACATATATGGCGCTGGGAGCCATGACACTGATCGGGCAGGTGCAGGAGCTGTGCCTGCCCGATGAGCAGCATGGACCCAGTGGTCAGTGACAGCCGGGTACCTGCTGTATACGCCGGCATGCCGAAAACACTGATGCCGTTGTATTAACCCCTTGTATTCTGCAGTCAAAGATGACCGGGGAATTTAGACGGGTTGCAGAGGGTATGGGTTCTTTCCTCATCCCCATCTGGTCCCTGCGCTGCAGTGACGGGGACCTGATGGATGAAAAGGCAGCCCGATGACTTCAATAGGCAAGGCATTGGAGCTTGTCTTCTACAGGAGCCTGTGAGATCCAGCCCCTTAGCTTAGGCTGGGTCTCATAGGCTCTCTGACAGTGTAAAAGCTGACACGCAGATGTATTGTAATGCATTGGCAAGGGGACCAGACCCCCAGAAGTTGAAGTCCCAGAGTGGGACAAAAAATAAAAAAGTAAAAACAGTGTTTTTCATAAAAAACTATGTTTCAAGTAAAAAAAAACAACCTTTACCATAATAAAACTTATCCTACAAAAAATAAGCCCCTACATGAGACAATCACCCAAAAAATAAACAAAAAAAACATGGCTTTCAGAATATGGAGACACATAAACATGATTGTTAAAAAAGTTGTTAAATAAAAGAAAAACAAACATATTAGGTATCTCCACGTCCGTAACAACCTGCTCTATAAAAATATTACATGATCCACCCCTTCACTTGAACGCCGTAAAAAAAAAAATGGCTTTCAGAATATGGAGACACTAAAGCATGATTTTTCTTTTTTCAAAAATGCTTTTATTGTATAAAACTAAAATAAATAAAGGAAAATAGATATATTAGGTATCGCTGCATCTATATTGACCTGCTCGATAAAAATATCAATAAAAAATAAAATAGCATTTACAAAATGATAAAGTAGACATATGGGAATTGTAAAGTAATAACTATTTTATGAGCAATCACTATCTGTTTTAAAAGCAGAGAATTTGAAATTTAGAAAGTTGCGAATTTTTCAAAATTTTTGGTAAATTTGGGATTTTTTTTTTTTTATAAATAAGAATGAAATATATTGACTCAAATTTACCACTATCATGAAGTTCAATGTGTCTTGAGAAAACAGTCTGAGAATGGCTTGGATAATTAAGGCTGCATTCACACGGGCGTGATTTCCGCGCAGGTGCAATGCGTGAGATGAACGCATTGCACCCGCACTCAATCCGGACCCATTCATTTCTATGGGGTGTGTACATGAGCGGTGATTTTCCCGCATCACTTTTGCGGTGCGTGAAAATCGCAGCATGTTCTATATTCTGCGTTTTTCACGCAACGCAGGCCCCATAGAAGTGAATGGGGCTGCGGGAAAATCGCAAGCATCCGCAAGCAACTGCGGATGCGGTGCGATTTTCCCGCATGGTTGCTAAGAGACGGGACCCGATCTTTATTATTTTCCCTGATAACATGGTTAGGTCCTTCAACCAACAGATATGAAGATATAAGATGTTCCTTGCATCTACGGAGTTGAATTTTTTTATTTTTAACCCTCTATTGCCCTGTTAACATAGCATTCTGTATTGAGAATGCTATTATTTTCCCATATAAACATGTTATAAGGGAAAATAATAAAATCTAAAGAATACTCAACCCGAAACCGAACTTCAGTGATGAAGTCTGGCTTCGGGTCTGGGTACCAAACATGCCGATTTTTCGCACACGCGTGCAAAACGCTTTAAAGCGCTTTGCACTTGCGTGGAAAAATTGTGCATTTTCCCGCAACGCACCCGCCTGTTATCCGGGCGTCAAACATGACGCCCTTGTGAACCCAGCCTAAAGGCGTTCCAAAGATATACCACATATGTCATTTGACACATGTCAAATTTCCCCAAAAAACAGCCTGGTCCTTAGGCCCCTTTCACACGAGCGAGTTTTCCGCGCGGGTGCAAAGCGTGACATGAACGCATAGCGCCGCATTAAATCCTGACCCATTCATTTCAATGGGTCTGTGTACATAAGCGTTTTTTTCATGCATCAGTTCTGCGTTGCGTGAAAAACGCAGCATGTTCTTTATTCTGCGTTTTTCACACAGTTCTGGCCCCATAGAAGTGAATGGGGCTTCAGGGAAAAATGCATTGCATCCAGAAGCAAGTGCGGATGCAATGCGTTTTTCACTGATGGCTCCTAGGAGATGTTGTTTGTAAACCTTCAGTTTTTTATCACGCGCGTGAAAATGCATCAAAACGCATTGCACCCGCGCGGAAAAAACTGAACAAATGAACGCAAACGCAGACAAAACTGACTGAACTTGCTTGCAAAATGGTGCGAGTTTCACTGAACTCACCCTGAACGCATCCGGACACAATCCGTCATACTCGTCTGAAAGAAGCATTAGGCCTCTTTCACACGAGCATCACGGATTTGGTCCGGATGCGTTCAGGGAAAATCGTGCGATTTTGCTTGCGAGTGCTGTCAGTTTTGTATGCGATTGCGGCGCATTGTTGCGTTTTTCCCGTGCGCGTCACATCCGGATGGCATGCGTTTTTCACGTGTGAAAAAAACTGATCCATCCACTACATTTACCCGTGCCTGCAAACACATATAAATACCCCCAGCATGCATTGTTTTGTTGGACAGCTCCATTTGTTTGGGGAGTTCTTGTCGTCTGGTTGGCATGTATGTTTGTTATAGGATTTTCCTTTGCAGGAAGTCCACTTTCACCCTGTCATCCTCTGACCATGTCTTCTTCCACTGGACAGTCTACCGTTGTTTTGGAGAGCAGCCAGAAATGATTGAGGAGGAACCGTGGAGGAAGCGTATGTGGGTGCATCCTATCATTTCGCAGCGGGCCAGCAAAGGTCTCTTTGTTGGCTTGTACTCTGACCTCCGTGCGCACCCTCAGAAGTTTTTAAATTATTGCCGCATGTCGTTGTCTATGTTTGATCGGCCGTTGGGGGAGTTGAGGCCTTCCTTAACTTTCCAGGACACCAACATGCGGCGGAGTGTGTCACCTGAAGAACGTCTTATTATTACTTTAAGGTAAGACTATATATTATCAGACTCATACTTGAATGACCCACTGTTTGCCAATACGTATTTGTTTGGTCAGTGGGCTATGTCTTCTGAACTTTTCCTCTTCGATGCATAAGTACGTAAAAGTAGTAGACATGTATTGAAAATCGTTCATTTGTATTCACAAACTATGTGTGCTTAGATTAGTCACACCAGATTCCAGTTCCGCGGGGGTTAATTATTCAAATCCAGCCTGTAATGATGAGGACACTTCACCTGTATGTATATGTTAATGGTCTAGAACTTGATGAAGCTAAATGCTATTCCTTTTTTCTAAGTATCTATGAATATAAACTATAGGTTTAAAATCTACCAGCTATGTTTATTTCAACTTTCCAGGCACATTGCCATTAAATGATGTCAAGTAATGTACTTGATTAGTAAACGTATGCTATTGAGTGTATTCATTTTTGTTTTTGTTTCATTTCAGATATCTGGCGACAGGAAATTCTTTTTCGTCGTTACATTTTGATTTCAGAGTGGGGACCTCCACAGTTGCTGGCGTGATACGGGCTACATGTGCCGCCATTTGTTTGACACTGAAGGCTTCAGTGCTGCCACATCCAACCAGGAAGCAGTGGCTTGATATATCCCAGGGCTTCCTAGAGAGGGCTCAATTCCCAAATTGTATTGGAGCCCTTGACGGGAAGCACATACAGGTTAAAAAGCCACCAAACTCAGGGTCCCAATACTTTATAAGCAGTTTTTCTCTGTAGGTTTGTTGGCTTTGGCTAACACAAACTACAGGTTTATAATTGTAGATATTGGGTCCTATGGAAGTACTGCAGATGCTCGCATCTTCAGGGCTTCCAGAATGGGTCGCTGGCTTCAGTCCGACCAACAGGACGTACCACAGCCAGCAATCCTTCCGGCTCTACTGGGCCACCAGTGCCATATGTGGTTGTAGGGGACGAGGGATTTGCCCTTTCTAGCCACCTGATGCCGCCTTTTCCTCAACAAGGTTTGGATGCCAAGAGGCGCAATTTTAATTATCGCTTAAGTAGAGCCAGAAGGTTTATGGCGTGCGGCTTCGGTATTTTTTCTAATAAATGGTGGGTTTTCCTGTCGCCCATACAGCTGGCCCCACAAAATGTCAATGTGGTCATCAAGGCGTGTGTAGTGCTGCATAACTACATATGCACATTTGAGGCTACACCTGATGAAGACGCCCAAGTCTACAGTCCGCCATCAGGAAGAGACGCGTTACTACTTGAACGATCTGGATCTGCTGGACTGAGAGTGAGGGAGTTATTTTCAGATTATTTTATGTCCCCTATCGGTTCATTCCCTTTTCAGCAGTAGTCCTTTACTCATGGACGTTTGTGTTTGCCACTTTTTTGCCTAACCTGGATGTTTTTTTTTTTAGTTATTTTTCTTCATTTTTTAGTTAGAGACTCACAAGATAATGAGGACCATTGACGTGGGTTGCGAGCTTACATATTTGGCTTACAGATAGTGTATTGAACACGGTATGTGAAATATGTACTAATACCTCATTCATATAATAGTGATATTTTGTCCACAAATGAATCCATGTTTTTCATTCAGAAATTTTCTCAAGTAGAGGTGGGACTAATTCTAATTATGACCAAAATATGAGTACAAGTGTAATAGCAAAATCACAGAAAAAAATGCACCAAACGGATATGCCACTGACTACTAGCTAGTCAAACAAGCAGATATTAAAATCTGAGACTGTTTGCCAATATATTCCTGTCAGGAACACATCGGAGACCCTCATGCACCACGTCACGGTCACTCAACATGGCATGGGGTCCTACCACTACGCTAACTATGGTGTGAACACGGTCTGAAGGTGATGGAATACTGCTCACAGCCAAGCTTCCACACAACCGCATAGCAGGACAACTAATGCAATGTGAATGAAGCAAGACTGTAAGCCACACCCATATCAGACCGTGTGTAATAGCGAATAAAATCCATGTGTAATGTTGGTTATATTGTGTGCTTTAAGGACATTTTTGTATGTCTTTTGTATGTATATCTGTCTAATAAAGCATGCTTTGTAATAGTATATTTTCCGAACATTTTAATCTATGACATAAAAACCATAACATTAGTGTGTGTCAGTGATTGTGGGCAAACGTTACAATAATTACGTGTATTTTGTGGATATTGATGTTTAATAAAAATTTAAAAACTATATTGTGTTGTGTGTTGATGCGACATAAACACAAATCTGCACAATTATTAACTTAAACACAAAATGTTTTATTGCACACAATTTTCAAAAATATACTCTGGCATTCGAAAATAAAATACTCTTCAAAACAAATAAATTATAAATTAACATAACGTCTTTATGGCAAGGAGGGACCCTGATATGGAGGTCCAGAGTATTGTTGCTGGGAAGGGGGCCCAGAGTACTGGGATGGCCCAGCTTGACTTGTGGAGGGACTCTGATAAGGATGCCCAGAGTATTGTGGCTGGGAAGGAGGCCCAGGGTATTGTGGCTAGGAAGGGGGCCCGGAGTATTGGGATGGGCCAGGTTCAGTTGCCGAGGGGCCCTGCAGCCCATAGCTGGGTTCCCCATGATACTGGCGCACATATGGCACCATTGGTGGACCATAATGATCCCTTGGGGGAGCCAATTGTTGGGGGCCCTGGGGGGTGCTGGGGGACAAACATGTGCCCATGGAGGCGCTGGTTTTCTAGCGCCTCACACATTTTGGTTGGGTCATCGGGGGGAGTTGCTACCTGTAGAACGATTTTGATAGCCGATCGCCTTCTCAATAATCGATAGGGAGGTAGCTGGCGCATAGAATGGGCCAGACTACGGGAAAACAGATCATGAGGATCCTCCTGCTGGGCTCTAGATAAATAATGTAGAACCTGAACATTTATGTTCAACTCAGCAGGAGGCATTGCCCTTTGTCTGGCCCTGCTGGGTAGCCCCGGGGGGGGGGGGGCATTAGCGCCCGATGCTGCAAGAGGCCTTGATGGTGCTGTGCTGGGTCCTGGAGCACCCTCCTGCTGTGCCGAGGTCGTGTCCTTCTCACACGCACTTGAAAGGTGCGGGGTCAACTCCTCACCTTCATCCTCTAGGTTGTCCTACAAAATAAATACAAAACATACTACATGAGGATATGAAGACTATCTAGGATTTAATATAATAATTGAACATATTCTGATCATAAGCTAACTACATTTGTCACATCATGCTAATTGACCCAAAAAACATATGACATATGTGGTAATTTACCTACATTCTCAACATTATAAGAACAGATGTAGCAGGGATAATACACACACTTTTAACTCTAATTTCTATACTCATCGTGTTAACTTTAAACCAAAGGCATTGAAAAGCAATTGCATAACGCATGTATTAGCATTTAGTTTACATAACATGTCTCATAAAGCATGTGGGTTAGCCCTGCTACATCCGTAACCGAGGTGTCCATACCAAAAATCAAACACCACTTGTCATTTTATTCACCTACTTTCGCAAAAGAAAGGAGGAATGTGAATGGTTGCTATCGGCAACAATGACATTTCACATTGAACAATTCTTAACAATCACAGTACCTAAGTATTCTACATACAGTGTGTATAGCTTCACATGTAGTGGTCAGTGTGTAGAATGGACTTACGGACGCAGCTCCATTACGTCGCGCAGAAACATCAGCTGCTCCCTGAAAATATATGGTCTTTTCTTGGGGGGACCAGCCCCGCTCCGCCTATGCTGCTTCAGCTCTTTGCGGAACTGGTCATGGCAGCTCCGCCAACGATTCTTGACCTCTTCAACTGGTAAGACAAAGACAAGAAAGGAAGATCAATTTCAAATTCTAGATTTATACAGACGATAACATATAACAAGGCTTATATACTAGGGACAATAACATATAACAAGGCCTATATACCAGGGACAATAACATATAACAAGGCCTATATACTAGGGACAATAACATATAACAAGGCCTATATACTAGGGACAATAACATATAACAAGGCCTATATACTAGGGACAATAACATATAACAAGGCCTATATACTAGGGACAATAACATATAACAAGGCCTATATACTAGGGACAATAACATATAACAAGGCCTATATACTAGGGACAATAACATATAACAAGGCCTATATACTAGGGACAATAACATATAACAAGGCCTATATACTAGGGACAATAACATATAAAAAGGCCTATATACTAGGGACAATAACATATAACAAGGCCTATATACCAGGGACAATAACATATAACAAGGCCTATATACTAGGGACAATAACATATAACAAGGCCTATATACTAGGGACAATAATGTATAACAAGGCCCATATACTAGGGAGGACAGCAAGGATCAAATTCTGGAGACTTTGCCCTTGGGTTTTTTTCCCAGATGGGGGCAAAGATATCCTGGGTTACCTCCACCCAGGCGGCGTCTTTTTTATAACAGTCCTGGTACTCCCCAGACCGAAGGTCCCAAAGGCATGGCCTGTCCTACACCAAGTCAATTAACTTCTCCACGTCCATGGCACGCGGTGTCTTGGGCATTTTGAGAGATTTGGCCTCCGCAAGGGCTGTAAAATGATGCAGCCAACTTCTCCCTCATGTGCTGGCTCAAACCAGATGCAGCCAGACGCAGAGAAACGCCTGTATGATATCCCACGAGTGTTGCTAAGTTACTTGTGTGAAAAACGCAACGCAGTGTACCCGGATGCAATAGGTTTTTTCACGCAGCCCCATTCACTTCTATGGAGCCTGCGTTGCGTGAAAAACGCAGAATATAGACCCTGCTGCGATGCGTGAAAAAAATCGCTCATGTACACAGCCCCATAGAAATGAATAGGTCCGGATTCAGTGCGGGTTCAATGCTTTTTACATCATTGCCTTAATTCCCTTTCACACGGGCGAGTTTTCCACGCGGGTGCAATGCGTGAGGTGAACGCATTGTACCCGCACTGAATCTGGACCCATCTGCGCTGCATGAAAATCGCAAGCAAGTGTGGATGCAGTGCGATTTTCATGCATGGTTGCTAGGAAACGATTGGAATGGGGACCTGATCTTTAATACTTTCCCTTATAACATGGTTATAAGAGACAATAATAGCATTCTTAATACAGAATGCTTAGTAAAATAGTGATGGAGGGGTTAAAAAAAATAAAACTCACCTCATCCACTTGATCGTGCATCCCTACGCATCTTCTTTCTTCTTCTTTGAGGACCTGGAAGGAAAAGGACCTTTGGTGATGTCATCACGCTCACCACATGGTAAGCACGGTGACGTCAGCGCAGGTCCTGCTGAATGAAGATAGAAGAACCACCCGGACAACACAATAAAAAAACTTAAAAAGCAGTGACAGAATTGCTGTCTTTTGTTTATTCTGCTTCCCAAAAAGCTAAATAAAAAGTGATCAAAAAGTTCTATGTACCCCAAAATAAAACCAAAGATAAGCAATGGCAACTCATGCCCCCAAAAATAAGCAGTCACACAGAAAATTAAAAAACCATATGGTTACCACAAAATGGTAGTACCGTTACATCAGTGTACCCAAACAGCTGTTTATGCTCACATTTAGGGCTCTTTCACACGAGCGGATGCTGTGCGGGTAATATGCTGCATGAAAGGAGCCAAGCCCCGTTCTGGACTGCAGAGAAATGGAGCATTAACATGATTAATAATGCTCCATGCCTCTCTGTGATCTTTTTACTACAAAATCACAGTGAGATAATGTTAATGCTCCGTGTCTCTGCTGTCCGGAATGGGGCTTGGCACTCTTTAACGCAGTGGATTCCATGCACGGCATCCGCTTGTGTGAAAGAGCCCTTATAGCATTTCAGTACCCAGCAGAATGCACCTAACAATTAAAGAGTGTGGTATGAGTCTCAGGTGGCACAGAATATTCTTCGCAAGAGTAAGGCCTCTTTCACACGAGCGTGTCCGGATTAGGTCCGGATGCGTTGCGGATGCGTTCAGTGAAAACTGTGCGATTTCACAGGCAAAGCCACTCAGTTTTGCCTGCGATTGCGTTCAGTTGTTCAGTTTTTTCCGCGCGGGTGCAATGCGTTTTGATGCGTTTTTCACGCGCGTGATAAAAAACTGAAGGTTTACAAACAACATCTCCTAGCAACCATCAGTGAAAACGCAACGCACCCGCACTTGCTTGCGGATGCAATGCGTTTTTCACGCAGCCCCATTCACTTCTATGGGGCCAGGGCTGCGTGAAAAACGCAGAATATAGAACATGCTGCGATTTTAACGCAACGCACAAGTGCTGCGTGAAAAAAAACGCTCATGTACACAGACCTATTGAAACGAATGGGTCAGGATTCAGTGCGGATGCTATGCGTTCACGTCACGCATTGCACCCGCGCGGAAAACTCGCCCGTGTGAAAGGGGCCTAAAGTGTCGATACGATTTATACGTTTGATCACCAGGGTTCATACAACATAACAAGGGGGTGATACAAGAATTGAATGGGTTAAAATATAACTTTTAATAGATAACTATAAGAAAATGACCCTTAACTAGATAATAATAAATATTTGGGACACAAACTGTGACTGGAACCATGCATTTTTAGGTTCCAGGAGGATCCAATTAACAATTGTGCACGGCGGCACCCACGAATAATAAAATTAAACCGGTGGTCTTACCGCACCATGTGGATCCATCCTTGAGTCATACACTGGCCTCCTTACTGATACATATGGAGAGCTCAGAGTTAAGTAACCAGGTGTACCGGTGTGAGACAGGTGAGGGGAAATGGATAACTTACCCTGGAAAACCCTGCCTAAAGACTACAATAGCCCTTATACCCCTGCCACGGACCCCCGCGGCCAGGTATGCACCGGAACCTAACCCTGGAATTGATCCGCCCTAATAGGCCCTTTCCTGCCAGGTCCCTACATGCATGTTTCGCAAGGAGTGTTGCTCATCAGGGGAAACATAGGGAGCCTAGGGGCTGTTCACTGGCTGGTCCGATCCCTAGATACAAAAAGGGAAAAGAAAAGAAATCCAGGTCGTTCTGAACTTGGAGTGAGGACAACTGATACCGGTCACACTCAGGCGTCTACGGCTGGATGTAGCCTGTATGGCGCTGATTCGCCTGATATCGTGAGACTCCAGGTGCGGTTGCCAGGAGACAGGGACGCTTCTCCCGACAATCGCTCCTAGTGCATCTTCTATTGTAGTGACGCGCTCAATAAAGAATGGCATTTAATGCAGAACAGGTAAAGACCTGAAACTAGAGCTAGGTTATCCTCAAATGTTGAACCGGGCCACTAGTGTCAAGGAATTGGTAATTGTAGGAGCTATCAGAGAGGAGATGGTAGGGTTTAGTTTTTGAAAGTAATTTTAAACAAAACAGCTAAAACTAGTACTTACCAATTCCTTGACACTAGTGGCCCGGTTCAACATTTGAGGATAACCTAGCTCTAGTTTCAGGTCTTTACCTGTTCTGCATTAAATGCCATTCTTTATTGAGCGTGTCTCTACAATAGAAGATGCGCTAGGAGCGATTGTCGGGAGAAGCGTCCCTGTCTCCTGGCAACCGCACCTGGAGTCTCGCGATATCAGGCGAGACCGAGCGCTATGAAGTTATCTAAATCACTAGCGCGGGCCTGACGTCTTTCTCACATCGACCGGATGCTGCTGCGCATGCGTCTGTTGACACGCAGCGCTCCACGTCTGGGAGGTACGTCATTCAAGCCTCGATTTGGACACAGGATTCAAATACTGGCGCGAATCAGCGCCATACAGGCTACATCCAGCCGTAGACGCCTGAGTGTGACCGGTATCAGTTGTCCTCACTCCAAGTTCAGAACGACCTGGATTTCTTTTCTTCTCCCTTTTTGTATCTAGGGATCGGACCAGCCAGTGAACAGCCCCTAGGCTCCCTATGTTTCCCCTGATGAGCAACACTCCTTGCGAAACATGCATGTAGGGACCTGGCAGCAAAGGGCCTATTAGGGCGGATCAATTCCAGGGTTAGGTTCCGTGCATACCCGGCCGCGGGGTCCGTGGCAGGGGTATAAGGGCTATTGTAGTCTTTAGGCAGGGTTTTCCAGGGTAAGTTATCCATTTCCCCTCACCTGTCTCACACCGGTACACTTGGTTACTTAACTCTGAGCTCTCCATATGTATCAGTAAGGAGGCCAGTGTATGACTCAAGGATGGATCCACATGGTGCGGTAAGACCACCGGTTTAATTTTATTATTCGTGGGTGCCGCCGTGCACAATTGTTAATTGGATCCTCCTGGAACCTAAAAATGCATGGTTCCAGTCACAGTTTGTGTCCCAATTATTTATTATTATCTAGTCAAGGGTCATTTTCTTATAGTTATCTATTAAAAGTTATATTTTAACTCATTCAATTCTTGTATCACCCCACAGAATATTGTTCCCTGAAATGCCATATCAGTGGAAAGCTTGCAATTTTAACTTTGCATGGTCCGCTGTACATTTATTTCTGCCAAATGTCTGTGGCATCAAAATGCTCACTCCACTCCTCAATAAATACCTTTAGAAACCTCCAGTTTCCGATAAAGGGTCACTTCTCAGGGGTTTATTTATTATTTCCCTCCAGAGGCTCTACACTACAATTGTCAGCACAAGATATGTAAATCACCACATTGGTCCTCAAACGTGCATGGTGTTCATTTAGGCCTCTCCCACATTTCCGTGTCAGTGTCACGTCCGTGAAAAAAGCGTACGTGTTTCATCTGTTAAGATGTCCGTGAAGGATCCGTGGTTGGTCCGTGTGTCTCTTTTTACCATCCGTGTGTCATCCGTTATTCACTGACGATGCTCAGCTGAAAATTAATTTTTAAGGAATCTCCTATAAGTCTTCAGTGAAAAACGGACGCACCACGAATGCCATCCGTGCTGTGTCCGTGAGTTACACGGACCCATAGACTTCAATGGGCGTGCTCGGTCCACATCACGAATCAAAGTAGTGCATGTCCCCGTGATTTTTTTATTGACCCTCGTTCAGTAAAAAAAATACTAAAATGTGAACAGACACATTCAACATTCAAATCAATGTCATTCAAAGCCGTCCGTGGAAAATGCACACAGCGCACGTCAGTGAAAAACGGAAATGTGGACGAGGTCTTACTCCTGAGCCCTATGGTACATCCAGGCAGAAGATTAGGGCCACATTCAGGGTGTGTAAAGGACCAGGACGCATGGCATAGTAATATGAGGGTTTGCTTTTCACGCTGGCATACGCTGGGCACAACACTTTGGACACTGAAATGCTGTATGTGTGTAAAAATGTTTACTTTGCACTATCTGAAATGAATTAATTTTTGCAGAACACCAGTGGGGTCAAAATGTTAACTACACCCCTTGGTAAATTCTTTGAGCGGTATGGTTTGCAAAGTGGGGGTGACTTATTTAGGAGTCTCTTTTTTTATTTCATCTCAGAGCCTCTGCAGTTGCCGACCAGTTCTGTATAGATCCCCAATCTAGGTCTCAAGTGAGCTTTGCGCTGTTTCTCTTCTGAGTCTTGCGGGGTGCCCATACAACACTTTATGACCACATATGCAAAAAAAAAAGGAGTTGAGCCTCTGGTGCCAGCTGCTGGAAGGTAGTTATTCTGTGAGTGAATGTTAGATCTTTTAAACAGGGCATGGAACAGCACCGCATCTGCAGATGGTATTTTTCTGGTTATTGACCCTCATCAGTGCAGAGCTGCAGAGAGAACTGGCTTAGGCCTCCTGCACATGACCGTATGGTTTTGCGGTCCATTTTAACCGGATCCGTTTTTCCGTTTTTTGTTTCAGTAGTGTTTCAGTTCCGCTTCTGTTATGTTTTGCCGTTTGGTTTCCGTTTGTGATCTGTCTTTTGCAGATTGCAAACGGAAACAGAAGCACACAATAATGTTTAAACAGTAAGTACATAAAAAAATTGGGCTGGGCATAAAATTTTCAATAGATGGTTACGCAAAAACGGAACGGATACGGAAGACATACGGATGCATTAAGTTTTTTTTGCAGAACGATTGACTTGCATGGAGCCACGGAACATAATTTGCGGGCAATAATAGGACATGTTCTATGTTTGAATGGAACGGAAATACGGAAATGGAAGGCATACGGTGTACCTTCCGTTATTTTTGCGTATCCATTGAAATGAATAGTTCCGTATACAGTCCGTATATGGAACGCAAAAAAAAGGAACGTAAAAGAAAAAAAAAACGTTCGTGTCCAGGAGACCTTAGGCCCCTTTCACACGGGCGTCATGTTTGACGCCCGGATAAGAGGCAAGTGCGTTGCGGGAAAATGCGCGATTTTTCCACGCGTGTGTAAACTGTTGTAGTGCGTTTTGCACTCGCGTGCGAAAAATCGGCATGTTTGGTACCCAGACTCGAAGCTGGACTTCATCACTGAAGTCCGGTTTCGGGTTGAGTATTCTGTATATTTTATTATTTTCCCTTATAACATGGTTATGAGGGAAAATAATAGCATTCTCACTACAGAATGCTTAGTAAAATGTGGATTAAGGGGTTAAAAAAAAACAAAAATAAATTCACCTTATCCACTTGATCGCGTAGTTGCGATCTGTTCTCTCTTCTTCAAGCATTAGCTGCCGGCTAAAGGACCTGTGATGCTTGAAGAAGAGAGAAGAGATTGGCAACTACGCGATCAAGTGGATAAGGTGAGTTTATTTTTAACCCCTTAATCCACATTTTACTAAGCATTCTGTAGTGAGAATGCTATTATTTTCCCTTATAACCATGTTATAAGGGAAAATAATAAAGATCGGGTCCCGTCTCTTAGCAACCTTGTGGGAAAATCGCAGAATATAGAACATGCTGCGATTTTCACGCAACGCAGAAGTGATGCGTGAAAATCACCGCTCATGTGCATGGCCCTATAGAAATGAATGGGTCCGGATTCAGTGCGGGTGCAATGCATTCACGTCACGCATTGCACCCGTGTGGAAAACTTGCCCATGTGAAAGGGGCCTTAGTGTGAGGCCTTTGCATGACCTGTAGGACTCCTTATCCCTAATAATTGCTTTCTACAGAGAGAACTAGCACCCTCTGGATCGTTAATAAAGGCCCCTCACTACTTACCTGATGCACATTTCATCGGACCAAAAGGTAAATTTTTGGATTTCTGGAACTTCCAACAATTCTAGGAATAAAGGGGCCGCAGCACTAATTGACTACTGTGTACCCTTCTGAGTTTTTCCCTGCATTGCGCAGCTCACACTCACTCAGCTCTACTGCAGTTCCTTGTACAGCAGTGTCACAGTCACCTGCTGTCCAGAAAAATCAGTCCAGGACACGCAGGGCTGTGCAGCCGTTCCTTAATCTATTGGAACGCTGAGGGTCCCAGATATTGGACCCTCATGTATCATGAAGTGGTAGCGATATGTCATCACTTGTGATGGCTCCATCTTGTGCTCATCTTTGGTGAGCACTATGTCCGTCAGGGATGGGACTTTTGGCAGACGTTCCTTGAGTGTGGCCCGTCTGCCAGAGCAAGGATGCATGTACAGGTTACATTTTTGTTAGTCCCTTTTAAAAGCATCTACCACACACACATGCACAGTCTTAAAAGTTTTTTTGTTGTTGTTGCTTTATTGTTTGTTTTGGTAACAATCCTCCAGATGGTATAGCACAAGTTATAGGGGATCTGATGGTGGTCTCCTTTTCATCTTGAACATCATCTTGGGTTACCTGTTGGGTGCATCCCATTAACCAATGATAAGTGTCTTGTCCAGGTTCGAGGGGTTCTCACTGTGCTTTTGCAGGGTTGTTTTTTTTTTTTTTGGGGGTTGGTGTTTGTCTGGGTGTAGGGCAATAGGGTGTTTTTTTTGGGGTGGAGGGTGTTTTTGTTTTTTTTTGGAAGTTTTTGTGAGGGAGGGGTAGAGAGGAATAGGGTGGTTTTTGTTTTTGAGGGGGAGGGTGTTTTTTTGTTAGGGGGAGGGGTAGGGAAATATTTTTTTGGGGGGAGTGGAATATGTTGTTTTTTTTTTTTTGGGGGGGGGAGGGAAATAGGGTGTTTTTTTTTTTAGGGGGGGGGACATATAGAAGGGTAGGGGTAACAAGCCTGCAGAGATATTATGCTGCAGGTTAGGGGCAGTTTTTTCTTTTTCTGTAATAGTGGGAGTCTGTTGTTGTTGACTCCAGATGGCTACTGGGTTGTCATCCATATGGCAAGGTCAAGGTATTGATAAGAAGATGGATTCTGGTCTTGTTCTTTTTGACCAGGCATTATATACTTATACCATGTCCATGTGAGAAACTGTATGTAGGCAAGACAAAAAGGTCACTCCATGAGAGAGTAAGGGTACTTTCACACTTGCGTTGTGATGTACATGGTATCAAATGGAAAGGGTCATCGGTATGTGGCATAGAAAAAGTGAAGGCTGGTAAAAGAGGAGGGTAATAAAATATTTATCACACGCTAACTAGGTGGATGTTTATTCTTAATAGTTTGGGCGCAATGGGTCTTAATAGTGAGGTGGAACTGTTTGCTTTTGACAATTAAAACATAGAATGTGGACCTATATGCAGTATAGGTGGTCTATTCTAAATCTTAATGTGGTAATGTAATTTGCATAACCCCACCCGGGAAACCCAGGAAGGGTTTACAAAGCAGAGCTAAGAAAGGAAGACCTTATCCCTGATGAAGAAATGCACAATTTTTCGAAACGCATTGGATTCCACTCTCTGTCAGCTTCTGTAGCTGCAGCTCACGTGACGTCACAAGCATGAGCTTTGAGTAAGAGGCATGCTCTCCTTCCTCCTCTCCCTCCTGGTATCCCTGTCTCAGGGTCTTCATCTGGTCATTAATTCAGTCTTGCAGAGTCTCCTCCACTAAGCGTTGTTCCCTAACTGCAGAACACTAGGGGCTCTGACTGCTCTCCTTAAACTAGAACCTTCTAGTGGTAGGGGTCTGAAACGTTGCACTGATGTATATATTGTACCACTTTGTACATATGTACCACATTGTACATATGTGCACCCCCAAAAGCCATCTGGACGAGTGCTGTGGACTCTACTTTGCACCCTGGTATATGGTTCTATGTAACATGTGAAATGCAAGTTCACAGGATACAAGTAGCTAATTAAGGCTGTTGATGTCAATCTGGTTATCAGTGGTCACTGCTATGGTCATCAAGCTGGAAGTTGGCAGACTTTTGCAAGGTTATCAAAATGGTCATCAATGGTCAAAGCTAGGGCAGAACTTGATCGCAGGTACTGTGGTCAGGTCACATATCTAGGACATGTAGGTGGCCCACTATTTTTTCACTGGCTCTCTGACCGGCATCTACACCTGTAGCAAAAAAACTGAAAAAGACATTGTTAACGGGACCAAGCCAATTACTGGACTGGCAAAGAGTACCACAAACTTAGTCATCATGTACATTATACACGGTGTACATGACTATAAGCCTCTTCTCAAATTGGTCATTAAGTCAAGCGTCATTCTGACCCTTTTCCACTTAATACTTTATAGGGCTGACCTTAACATTTTTGTATTTTATCATAGCTGGCAGAATTCCTAAATGAATTTGACCAGTACATAGCCTTTTTCATAGTTTGTGGCAAGACAATAATCTTTTTTCAAAGGATACAAGCATCATCAGCAAGAATAGACAGCTTCATAGAAGAGCCTTCTACATCTCCTAATTGGAAACATAGGAATAGTCATACAACACATCATCACATATTCATAAAAATACTGTTTCTCTACAAATGCAGTTCTAGCCCATAAATCACATTTACATAACAGAAATGTGGGTGGAACAATTAATCCTGGTTTCTGGCTGGTTTGATACCTTTGGTGACTCGGATCTCCTGGGTCGTGTGTCAATCACAGGATCAGAAAGAGCATTATTGGTGACTTCGGCGATGGAACCACAAGGTTCAGGAACACTAGATGCAGGTAATGACATTCTTTGTACCATCCACCATTCCAGATGCAAAAAACAGTCAGGGGTTCCCTGACTGTAGCTAGTTTGTTTTAACTTAATTTATGGTAATACTTTTTCAGTTGGTACATTTTCCTGAGATGTAGTGGTTTCTTCCCCAAGTTCCTTGGCTAAACCCAGCTTCAAGCTTCAATTGATTACAGTGTACAGTTTTTAGGTTCTCATCTCTCATGTTTCAGCAGGTGGTAATGCTTTGATCTCGTAGAGTGCAGTTTCCCATTTATTTTCCAGTTTGTTTGACCTCTGTTGTTTTCGTAACCATACGTGATCTCCCATACATTGTGGTTTAGCCTCAGCTTTGGAATTATAGTTATCCATTTGTTTTTGTTGAGTTTCCTGGGTTGCTTGGTTGGTTATTTGTTGGATCAATTTGAGGGTCTTTGGTTGAACATTGCAGTGTATGGTTATATAGCAAAGTCAATTTACAGATGTAGCCGAGATAAAATTGACTCTGATAACACATGTCACAGTGTTATCTAGTGGCATCTTGTGACAAAAGCCATTGAAATACATTGAAAGAGTTAGTTAGCCTATTTTGTGCCAACGAGTTAACCTTCAAATTTAGTTCACCTGCATCTATAGATACCCGTGTTGGCCATTTTGCTTTCTCACACTCAATAGATTTTTTATGTTTTGTTTCATTTTTTCACATAAACTGTTGCATTGTGTGTGGTAGGCAGTCATGCATATTTTTTAATATTGTACAATGTGCACATTTCTTGGAATAATTGTGACTCAAATGCTGTGCCCTGGTCATTCAGAATCTTTTCTGGTGGTCTGTGCACCTCAATAAACCTCTTTTCAAACACATAAACAGTGGTTTGTGCATAGTCTTTTACTGGTATCACCGTGACATACTTGCTATAATGGTCAATAATCGTTAAAGAGTACAGATACCCATCTCGACTTGGTCTTAATTTAACATGGTCCAATGCAAGAAGCCTAAATGGCCCAAGGTTTTCAGTTTGGTGCAGTGGCGTTTTTGTCTGGGCTGGTCATCTCTATTGATGGCACAGATAGTAGATATTGTCACGGACATACCGAGACATACCGACATCCCTGCGACAGTGTGTGGCATAAGATCTTTGAGACTGGCAACACGTGGTTTGATTTGACATTTTTACCTTTAGGGTTAGATAGTACTTTAGATATTCCGATGTATGAACTCACCTACCTCTGGGGTCTGTTCATACTGGTAGTCAGTCAGGGCTTTGGCTAGGGTTTTCACTAGGAGGTGTCCATCTTTCTTCCCTAGTTTTCAGGCCTTATTTCCTTTCCCCTTTCTTTCCTCCTATGTTTGGTGTGGGGATTCCCTCCCACACTAGAGCGTGACATTATAAACCGCCAAAACCGTAATTTCTTTGTTTCTTTGAGTGCCGCCATGGATCTAATTGCTGTACTGGCAGGACAGTTGCAAGGGCTCTCTTTGGAAGTAGCCGATTTCCGCACGACCGTCTCGCAGATTCAAAGACCACAGGCTGTTGGTCCTATGTTGGTGGTGGAGACCAGGCCTATCTGGAGCCTAAAGTTGCCCTCCCGGACAGATTCTCTGGGGGACGTGATAATTTCATTTTGTTTAGGGAGGCATACAAACTGTATTTTAGAGCTAAGTCCACACTCATCTGGGGATGGTAAACAGCGAGTCGGTGTGGTTATTTCATTGCTTAAGGGGGATGCGCAGTCATGGGCTTTTTCTCTACCGACCAGATTGCAGTCTCTCCATTCTGTGGATGAATTTTTCAAAGCTTTGGGTCTTATCTATGACGATCCGAATCGGACATCCCTGGCCAAAACCAAGCTGCATTGCCTTTGTCAGGGAGATCGTTCTGCTTAGATTTATTGCTCTGAGTTTAGGAGGTGGGCTACGGATACTGAGTGGAACGATCCGGCTCTCCGTAGCCAGTTTTGTCAGGGTTTATCAGGGAGGCTGAAGGATGCTTTGGCCTTTTATGAAACCACAGTGTCTCTAGAGGCGGCTATGTCTCTGGCCATACACATTGATAGACACCTGAGAGATAGATCTAGGGGCCCCCACTCTCAGGACGTACTATCACATGATGTATCGTCCTCCTCTGACACTTTGGGTGAAGATACTCCTGTGTTTAGGTCTGGGGACGAATCCATGCAGTTAGGGGGAGCTACTCCTAGATCCACTTTTAAGCGTACTGGTCGTAAGAAGGGAGTGTGTTTTTTCTGCGGACAGGAGGGACATTTTATCGGAGTATGTCCACACATTCAGCGTCCAAAAAAAAAAGGGATGTTTAATTCCCATCTGACTCTTGGAGGGGTGAGAGGAGAGTCAGAAAATGTACATTTGTCTTTGACTGGTAGTACCCTATTTCTCCTGACTTCTGAGATGGCGCTAAAGTAAAAAACTGTGGGAATTGAGGTGTTTATGGACAGCACGGCTGGGGTGAACCTGATTGATGCTCAATCACTGAGTGCATTAGAGAAAAATATATCCATTTTTGCTATTGATTCTACACCTCTAGCTCAGAAGTGTTTATCTCAAGTGGTGCATGATATCCGATTAAGAATGGGTAACTTTCATCAGGAATTTATCTCGTGTTTTGTGTTGGAGGGTCTCCCTGCTCCAGTGGTTCTGGGCTTGCCGTGGCTGAGCAAGCAAAATCCAACCATCGATTGGCAAGCTAGACAGATTCTGGATTGGGGTGATTATTGCGTTGACATTTGTCTTAATATATCTTTTTCTGTTTTAACTACTCAGACATTGCCTTTATTTATATCTGATTTCGCCGACATATTTTCTGAGAGTGGATACCAGGATTTACCTCCACATTGGGAATCTGATTGTCCTATCAACCTTATTCCCTGGAGCTAACTTGCCCAAATCTAGGTTTTATAACCTTTGTGGACCTGAAAGCCCATGAGAGAGTATATTACCGAGAGTTTGGCTAAAGGACACTTAAGACCTTCTAAATCTCCAGTGGATGCAGGGTTTTATTTGTTTAAAAATACAGATGGAGGTCTTCGGCCATTTCCGTGAACTCAATTGGATTACTGTCCGTGATCCTTACACCCTTCCTTTGATTCCTGATTTGTTTAACCAGATTGTTGGTGCCAAGGTGTTCTCCAAGTTGGACCTAAGGGGGCTATATAATCTATAATCTGGTCAGGATCAAGGAAGGGGATGTATGGAAGACGGCTTTCAATACTCCTGAGGGTCACTTTGAGAACCTGGTCATGCTTTTTGGGTTGACCAATAGTCCTGCAGTTTTCCAACATTTTGTGAATAACATTTTTCATCACCTTGTGGGGAGGTTTGTAGTTGTATAGTTTGATGACATACTAATTTATTCTCTGGACATGAAGATACATTAGGATCACGTTAGACAGGTGTTGCAGATCCTAAAGGGATAATAAATTGTACGCAAAATTAGAGAAGTGTGTTCTTGCTGTACACAAGGTGCAATTTTTCGGATACCTGTTGTCTTTTTGGGGTTTTCGAATGGATCTGGAGAAAGTCCATGCTGTATTGGACTAGGATGGACCCGAAAATTTGAAGGCTCTTATGCGGTTTTTGATATAAAAATTTATTCAGAACTATTCGACAGTGGTTAAACTCTTAACTGACATGACTAAGAAAGGGACGGATGTCTCAATGTGGTCTGATTCGGCATTGTGAGCCTTTTCTGCGGTTATAGAGTGCTTCTCTTCTGCCCCTATATTGGTGTAATCTGATGTATCACAACCTTTCATTGTGGAAGTGGATGCGTCCAAGCTGGGAGTAGGAGCAGTTTTTTTTACAAGGCCCGTCACCTAGTAAATGGCGTATATGTGCCTTTTTCTCTAAAAAAACTCTTTTGCAGAGAGAAATAACGATTTGGGTAACAGAGAGTTACTGGCCATTGAGTTGGCTTTCGAGGAATGGTGTCATTGGTTGGAAGGGGCGATTCATCCGATCTTCACAGATCACAAAAACCTGGCTTACCTGGAGTCGGCTAAACGACTGAGGCAGGCCAGATGGTCTTTATTTTTCATCAGATTCAATTTCATTGTTACTTATCGTCCTGGGGGTTAAGAACGTCAAGGCAGATGCCTTGTCACGTAGTTTTCCTGGAGGTGGTGATTTTGAAAATCCGAGTCCTATTCGGTTGGAAGGGGTGGTGATATCCGCCCTATACCCTGACCTAGAGGTGAAGGTGGCAGAGGCCCAGGGAGACGCATCGGATTCTTGCCCTTCTGGGAAATTATTTGTGCCATTAAAACTGCATCACAAGGTGTTTGAGGAACATCACTGTACGGTTCTTACGGTACACCCTGGGAGCAGTTCCATTGCTGACCTCATCTCTCGTAGATTTTGGTGGCCGGGATTGCGTAAGTGTGTTGAGGACTATGTGTCGGCCTGTAGTGTCTGTGCACGTGCTAAGGTGACACATACTCGGCCTTCCGGATCCCTACTTCAGTTGCCCATCCCGTCCTGACCATGGACTCATTTATCTATGGATTTTATCACTGATCTGCCTAATTCATTTGGAAAGACAGTTATTTTGGTGGTGGTTGATCGTTTTAGTAAAATGGTGCACTTTATAGCATTGTCTGGCCTACCTAATGCTAAAACACTTGCTCAAGTGTTTGTTGACAACATTGTGAAACTCCATGGCATTCCCTCTGATATAGTTTCGGATCGTGGGGAAACGTTCTGTACTCGGCTGGGGGTACAACTGTCTTTTTCTTCGGCTTTTCATCCTCAGTCGAACAGATAGACGGAGCGCACTAACTAGAGCCTTAACACTTACTTAAGATGTTTTGTCTCTGAGAACCAGGAGGAGTGGTCCTCGTTTTTGTCTTTGGCAGAGTTTGCCATAAATAATCGTAGACAGGAGTCCACTGGTAAGTCGCAGTTTTTTGGGGGCATATGGGTTTCCCCCTGCATTTTGGCACATTTTCTGGTTCAGATACTTCTGGCATTCCTGAGGAGGAATTTTTTTCATCATCATTATCATCTATATGGCGGAAAATTTTAAATAATTTGATGAATATGGGCAACAATTATAAACATGTGGCTGACAGGAAACGTATGAAGGGTCCGGATCTAAGAGCGGGTGATTTGGTGTGGCTGTCCACAAGAAACATTAAGTTGAAGGTACCTTCTTGGAAGTTGGGTCCAAGGTTTATTGGTCCCTAGAAGATCACTGCCATTATTAATCCTATAGCTTTTCATCTTAAACTTCCTTAGGCTCTGAAAATACATAATGTGTTTCATAAATCTTTGTTGAAGAGATATGTTGATCCTTTGGAACCGTCTTCCTTGCCACCAGCTCCTGTCATGGTGGAGCGGGTGGCAAGATAATTGACTCTCGAGCTATCTGTAGATCTATTCAGTATCTTGTTTACTAGAAGGGTTATGGACCTGAGATAAGGTTGGTCCTGGGTGCCCAGTGGTCACCCGTAGAAGGGGGGGTACTGTCACGGACATACCGAGACATACCGAAGTCTCTGCGACAGTGAGTAGCAGGAGATCTTTGAGACTGGGAACACGTGGTTTGATTTGACATGTTTACCTTGTGGATCAATGGATGCACTGGCCACACCCTTAACCTCCAGGTGTTGCTATTGTGGTCATTTAACTTTCCCTATTTATAGTTGTTTCTCCCACAATGCTGTGTGGTTTATAGCTTCAGTTGGACCTGTGGATAGCTAGGGTTTGGATCTCGGCTGAGTTCCTGGTGCTGCCATAGCTTCCTGGAAGTTAAGTGTTACCTTTCCCTTTGTATTTTGGCTTTTTTGTGTGTTGCATTTCCTTGTCGTTTTGTATTAGGCCATCCTTCCTTTTGGAGGAACAGGTTGTTTCATTCCTGTCATTAGTACCAGGGTCCTTTAGGGTTAGATAGGACTTTGGGTATCCCTGTGTATGAACTCACCTACCTCTGGGGTCTGTTCATACTGGTAGTCAGTCAGGGCTTTGGTTAGGGTTTTTATTAGGAGATGTCCATCTTCCTTCCCTAGTTTTCAGGCCGTATTTCCTTTCCCCTTTCCCTCCTATGTTCGGTGTTAGGTTTCCCTTCCACGCTAGAGCGCAACAGATACTTGCGACACCATTTTTCTATGTCGTCTCGTATTCCAATCCCAAAAAACTCTTTTTGGGAGTATTTTCAGCCGAGGAGTAGTATGAAAGTTGTAGTATTTCAAATACATAATATATAGGTCTACATAACATTATATATAGGTAGCTAATTATGCAGGGAAACCATTGCTGGTCTACTCTAGAACTGTCTTCCATGCATAAAGAGCAAAATTAGACAATTTTACGTTTACCTGACATCATACAGTAAATATAAAATGTAAAAATGAATTCCTGCCTTTCTTGAAGCTACAAATTCGTCACTCAGAGACCCGAGCAGTGGAGCATGCAAAACTCAACTGACATTGGAACTTGAAGTAGACATCTTTAACGGTGGAATTTTAACTCAAGGCTGAACTTGAACAGGTTGTTAAAGTCTCAGTCATAGCAAAAATTAAGGGTTTGCCCTCTGTGTTTTTTTCTTCCAGAGTGCTACTGCTGCCTGAAAATCAAAATTGCATTCAACAGTATCCTGTGTTAAGGCAAATGGAGATTCTTGAGAAAGCTAAAAGATGTTTATCTGTTAATTTGACTTAGCTTGCTTGACATTATCCTGCTTTGTGTGGAAAATCCATGTTCACAGCTTGCCGTGAATAACTGTAGAGTAAAAGCTATTAAAGCCAGAGCACAAAATTCTGAATACACTAGCACATTTTCTATTTTGTAAGTAAAGGTAAGCTGACAAATGTCAGCCATTTTCATGCCCTTTTAAGGCTACTTTCACACTTGCGTTGTTTTCCAGTATTGAGATCCGGCAGAGGATCTTAATACTGGAAAAAAATGTTTCTGTTTAGTCCTCACGCATTCTGAATGGAAAGAGATCCGTTCAGGATGGATCAGGATGTCTTCTGTTCTGGCAGAATTCCGTTTTGTGACTGGACACAAAACCGCTGCAAGTTGTGGTTTCGTGTCCGGTCCTGAAAATGGAAAAAATGGATCTGGCACTGAAAACAATGTGTCAATGTTGATGGATCAGATTTTTTAGTTGCCTAAACAAACTGATCTGTAACCTATTGACTTTAAATGTATCTAGTGACCATTTAGGATCTATTTTGATTTCACACAACTGCATACTAGCGGAACAGATGCATCCTGATGTGCAAAATCAAAATGGATCTGTTTAATTTTGGTATTAAGATCCTCTGCTGTATTTCAATACCGAAATTAACAACGCAAGCCTGAAAGTAGCGTAAAAGGGCTGACACTTCCACCCATTTGTTTCGTAAACTTTCCTCATTTGGAAGTTTGCACTGATAGGTAGAAGCTTCAGCTTCTGGTACACAAAACTTTTGAACAAAATATGCTTAATGAGTCATCTTTTGAAAGGACATGGGGAGCAGACATTGGGTTTTAAACTTGATCCAGATCATATTAAAGAGGACCTTTCACCAGTTTAAAAGCTAAAAACTAACTATATCTGTGGGCAGAGCGGCGCCCAGGGGTCCCCCTGCACTTACTAGTATGTCTGGGCGCCGCTCCGTTCGCCCGGTATAGGCTCCGATGTCTGCAGCTCCCTCTGTTGTACTGGGCGGAGTTTTTGTATTAGGCGTGTCCCTTGCTGCAGCGCTGGCCAATCGCAGCGCACAGATCATAGCCTGGGGGCTGCTGTGAAGGTTGAAGTTAAGGGCATGGGCTGCTGTGGAGTTCCCATTTTAAAGTGGCGGGGCACTATGGGAGGGTCAGTGTTAAGGGGTGGGGGACTGTGTAGTTCACTGTTAAAGGGGCGGCGTGCTGTAGAGGTCACTGTTATGGGAGGATACTGTCAATATCTTTTAACGACACACACAGTGGCGTAGCTATAGGGGTCGCAGCGGTCGCAATTGCGACCGGGCCCCTAAGTCAGGGGGGCCTACGGGGCCCCCTCCAGGAGAGAGCTGCCTCCCGACAAGTTATTTGAGGTCTTGAGGACCTTTTTCACTCAGCCAATCAGTGGCTGCAGCTGTATCACATGTCAGGCCAGCGATTTCCTGCTGAGCCAATCACTGGCCTGACACATGACATAACTGTGGCCACTGATTGGCTGAGTGTGAAAGGTCCTTAAGACCTCAAACAACTTGTCGGGAGGCCAGAGAGAAGATACCAAGATACCAGGAGTCAGCCAGTGCCACACAGAGAAGAAGAGGAGCTGCTACCGACTGGACCAGGACCAGGTGAGCATAATGTTTTTACATAATATTAATAAAGGGGAGAAATGTGACATGGAGGGGGGAGAAATGTGACATGGAGGGGGAGAAATGTGACATGGAGGGGGAGAAATGTGACATGGAGGGTCGAGAAATGTGACATGGAGGGGGAGAAATGTGACATGGAGGGAGGAGAAATATGACATGGGGGGATGTGACATGGTGGGGGAGAAATGTGACATGGAGGGGGGAGAAATGTGACATGGGGGGATGTGACATGGAGGGGAGAAATGTGACATGGAGGGGAAGAAATCTGACATGGAGGGGAAGAAATGTGACATGGGGGGATGTGACATGGAGGGGGAGAAATATGACATGGGGGATGTGACATGGAGGGGAGAAATGTGACATGGGGGATGTGACATGGAGGAGAGGATGTGACATGGATGGGGAGAAATGTGACATGGAGGGGAGAAATGTGACATGGGGGATGTGACATGGAGGGAGGAGGATGTGACATGGATGGGGAGAAATGTCACATTTCCCCACCATGTGACATTTCTCCCCGCCCCTATGTCACATTTCCCCATGTCACATTTCTCCCCTCATGTCACATTTCTCCCCTCATGTCACATTTCTCCCTCCATGTCACATTTCGCCCCTCCATGTCACATGACCCCCCTCCATGTCACATTTCTCCGCCTCCCCCCTCCATGTCACTGGACACCATTCGGCTAAGTTCACATCAGTGTTTGGCCTTTCCATTCTCCTGCTACGTTATAGAAGATGATTTTGGAGCGGAGTCAAAAATCCTGCATGCACAGCTTTTGCCTCCGCTCCAAAATCATCTTCGGAGCGGACACCTAACGGACGCCATTATAGTCTATGGGATCCTTAGGCTCTGTTCGGCTCAATTATGTGCCGAATGCGTACTTTCCTTTCTTCTGCTCCTATAACAGAGCAGGGGAACGGAATGGTCGAACGGGGGGGTGGGTGGGGGACCCAAATTGAACTCTTGCACCAGGGCCCATGAGCCTATAGCTACGACCCTGGACACACACAATCATTAAATGAAGTGGATGAAATATACCCGTGTGATGCTGGGTCCTTCTGCTAGTTGTTAGTAAAGACCAATTGAAAAAATGATTTTAGCTCAAAATATCTACAATGCAAAAACAAAAAAATTGCCCCCAAGGGTGTACATAACCTTTAAGCTCAACAACATTGTCACTTCCAGGCTCTGTGAGACTGGGACTCAGTGTACTACAATCTATATATACAAAGAAGGACGTATATATGCGTGTAAATGTATGTATGTATGTCCCGCGATCACTCAAAAATGCAACCATCGATTTCAACTAAACTTGGTATACACATCCCTTGCTAACTGCAAAGAAATCTTGTGGGGATCATACGCCCCTACACAGCAGCTGCATGCAGTTTATATGCTCCAACTGTTTGTGCTACACACATATTGCTCTGTAACTCAAAACCTCATTAATCAATTTCTACTAAACTTGGTACACATATTACTTACTATCTGGGAAAGAATACTGTGGCGGTAACATGCCGGTACACAATGAGTTTCTGTCTGTCCCGACATCTGTCTGTCTGTCTGTTCTTTATTCGCGACCAAACGACTGGACCAATGTTCACCAAATTAGGAACAAAGGTTACAGGGCTACACGACGACATGTGTCTCGCGACAATAAGTCACACGACACATAGGGCACAACTACACTGCTACTTCTGTCACGCGACATTGATGCGCCAATTTCGCGTGACAATTTTTATAATGATAGTCTATCGTGTTGCACTGCGCCATGTGACATGCTGCAACTGCGACATGGCAGTCGCAGAACAATCCATCTTGAATGGACTTTTTGCGACTGTCGTGTCGCAGTCGCAGCATGTCACATGTCACAGAGCGAAACCATAGCCTATTATAAAAATTGTTGAGACAAAATATCTTGTGACACATGTTGTGTAGCCCTAGCAATAAAGGGGCAGGGTGCTGTGGAGGTCACTGTTAATGGGGCGGGCACTGTGGAGGTCACTGTTAAAGAGGCATTCACTGTAGATGTTACTGTTAAAGGGCAGGCCCCTGTGGAGGTCACTGTTAAAAGAGCGGACACTGTGGAGGTCACTATTAAGGGGGCATGGGCCACTATTAAAGAGGCAACTTCTGTGGACACTGTTAAGGTGGCAGGGTATTGTGAGGTCACTGTTAAGGCAGCGGGGTACTGTGGAGGTCACTGTTAAGGGGGCGGGCCCCAGAGGAGGTCACTGTCAAGGGAGGGGGGTGCTGTGAAACTCACTGTTAAAGCGGTGGGCTGCTGTGAAGGTCAAAGTTAAGGGGATGGGCTGCTGTGGAGGTCCCATTTTAAAGTGGCGGGGCACTTTGGGGGGGGTCAGTGTTAAGGGGTGGGGGACTGTGGAGTTCACTGTTAAAGGGGCAGGGTGCTGTAGAGGTCACTGTTATGGGGAATACTGTTGATATCTTTTAACGACACACACAAACATTAAATAAAATAGATGAAATATACCCGTGCGAAGCCGGGTCCTTCTGCTAGTCAGTAATATTACTACTGCTGCAGCTGCTGGTGGTATCATCCTCAATAGCTAATGATTCTTCAAGTTCAACTCCATCATGATGTAGTTCTTGCTCTGTATTCTTATTCTTTTCATCATTTTCACTTCAGCCACAGAAAATGGATGCACACATGAAAAACTGACAGTGTCAGTTTTTAACTGATTTTTTTTTCACTGTCCTGTTGTGTGCATGTAGCCTAAAACTGAGTGTGTCAGTCATCAACTTCTTAGAGTACTTAGCTATTCCTTATATGCAGACACCTGTCATGATGGCATTGGCTATTATAAGGTTTAAAGAAGAGCATGTTTTGGAGGGAAAAAGCCAGACTTGTTTACCACCAAAACCAGACAGACTGACCTTTTAAATGCCGGGTGCTACTATGTTATTATGTCTAAAAACCAGTTTTTGTCTGTAAAAACTGCTGTGTCATTGCCATTGAGTATTATTGAAGCTCTAAAGCAAGCCTATGAGAGATGGAAAGTGTAACATTGTATTTGTTTGTGCAGAGATTCTCCACTCCATCCCTCCCACTAGAAGGTTCTAGTTTAGCCAGAAACTGTATATAAGAAGAGCGGCCAGGGCTCCTAGTGTTCTGCAGTTAGGGATCAGTGCTTAGAAGAAGAGACTCTGCCAAACTACATTAGTGACCAGAAGAAGACACTGAGACAGGGATACTCTGCCACAGGCCCTTGGCCACCAGCCTTTGTCCAGGCCGGGTACCAGCCTTCTCAGAGAGAGAGAGGGACTGCTAACTGAGGCCTTTTCTCAGCATCAAACCCTTCTTCTGCCAGGGAGGAGACTGGAGAAGCCAGCCCTGTGCCTCGCCTGTGTTGTTTTCCACCTCCAATTAAGAAGTACACTGGTTTACTTCAGACCCTCCCATTGTGGTGCACCACTTCTTACCATCCCTCCCGGAGAGCAGCAACACCTAGTGACACCTCAACAGTATGTGATGGACCCGGCGTAGTGTTGGGTCCACCCCAAACCCAACCACTGTACATATATATTGCAGATAACAAAATCAGTGCAATCACTAAAACAGATATAGATCAGACTCCAGTCCTATATTAACATCCTACTCAATTTTTTTTTTTAAACTGAACCTGGAATTATGAACTGCTCAATTTTTTTTGCAGACATACACTCTGGCCTATTTTAAAGACCAGAAACTCATATCACAACCTCAACAAAATGTTTTTGAATCACAAAGATCCCAAAATTAGGCTGCTCAGTATAAAAAGCAGCTGGTAGCACCATGGTCAGACAATATGATTCAGATCCCTTCCTCAGAGCTCTGGTTACAGAAAAGACCGAGTTTGCACTGTGCACATAACTTATTGGCACATGCATAGTGGAAATTAAAAAAAAAAAATCAAGAAAAGAGTTTTTACTCCTGACACTACGGGGGACAGGAAAATAACACCTGATTATGGAAAGTAAATTTACAAACAGTGGATTGAATGCTGACCCATTCACTTCAATGGGGCCGCAAAAGATGTGCGGTCCATATCCATATGTCCAGGCCGCGGCACTCACAAAAAAATACAACATATCATATTCTTGTCCGTATAACGGACAAGGATAGGACAGTTCTGTTATGGGCCAGACATTACGTTCCAAAAAATGCAGAACGCACGCGGCTGGTATATGTGATTTGCGTATCCCTGATTTCCGTACCACAATCATGGTTATGAACATGTGCATGTGCCCTAAGAGCAGATACTGAGAATGACTCCAAATATACAGGACAAGAGAAGTGGTACTGTGCAGTGTCCATATATACAGAATAAGAGCAGATACTGAGAATTACACCCAGTATACAGGACAGAAGAAATGGTACTGTGCAGTGTCTATATATACAGAATAAGGACAGATACTGAGAATTACACCCAGTATACAGGACAGGAGAAGTGGTACTGTGCAGTGCCCATATATACAGAATAAGGACAGATACTGAGAATTACACCCAGTATACAGGACAGAAGAAGTGGTACTGTGCAGTGTACATATATACAGAATAAGGGCAGATACTGAGAATTGCACCCAGTACACAGGACAGGAGAAGTGGTACTGTGCAGTGTCCATATATACAGAATAAGAGCAGATACTGAGAATTACACCCAGTACACAGGACAGGAGAAGTGGTACTGTGCAGTGTCCATATATACAGAATAAGGGCAGATACTGAGAATTACACCCAGTATACAGGACAGAAGAAGTGGTACTGTGCAGTGCCCATATATACAGAATAAGGACAGATACTGAGAATTACACCCAGTATACAGGACAGAAGAAGTGGTACTGTGCAGTGTACATATATACAGAATAAGGGCAGATACTGAGAATTGCACCCAGTACACAGGACAGGAGAAGTGGTACTGTGCAGTGTCCATATATACAGAATAAGAGCAGATACTGAGAATTACACCCAGTATACAGGACAAGAGAAGTGCTAATGTGCAGTGTCCATATATACAGAATAAGAGGAGAAACTGAGAATTACACCCGGTATACAGGACAGGAGAAATGGTACTGTGCAGTATCCATATATACAGAATAAGAGCAGATACTGAGAATTACACCCAGTATACAGGACAGGAGAAGTGGTACTGTGCAGTGTCCATATATACAGAATAAGAGCAGATACTGAGAATTACACCCAGTATACAGGACAAGAGAAGTGGTACTGTGCAGTGTCCATATATACAGAATAAGAGCAGATACTGAGAATTACACCCGGTATACAGGACAGGAGAAATGGTACTGTGCAGTATCCATATATACAGAATAAGAGCAGATACTGAGAATTACACCCAGTATACAGGACAGGAGAAGTGGTACTGTGCAGTGTCCATATATACAGAATAAGAGCAGATACTGAGAATTACACCCGGTATACAGGACAGAAGAAGTGGTACTGTGCAGTGTCCATATATACAGAATAAGAGCAGATACTGAGAATTACACCCGGTATACAGGACAGGAGAAGTGGTACTGTGCAGTGTCCATATATACAGAATGCGAGCAGATACTGAGAATGGATTAGACTGATAAACTGTAAGCTGCTACAGAAGAATGAGGAATCCTTGGACCCCCTGGATTATGTTTAAAGATTCCAGGGAATTCCAAGTATGGCTGAGCGGGGTTGACGCCAGTACTTAAAGCAACCGATTTTCACTATATAAGTATATTACGAATCAGGATCTGTACCGACCCCCTCCACCCTACCCCCCATGTCTCCTGTCCTTTATGTGTATGTCAATATACCATGTTAAGAATTCATTACACAGTTTACTTATTGCTGTAATTATATGCTGTTGTATCCCTGACAACATTCACCATCTCTTTATTGTGTAATGCATATGATTGTATACATGTCCCTGTACTTTGCCTCGATCTGCAATCGAGGAATGTTGTTAAATTTTACCACTAATGATGACCTTGCTAATAAAGTAATTGAACAACAGAAGAATGAGGAATCCCCAAAATAAATGCTGTGAGTTTGATCTTCTATGTTCGTAATAAGGAAGAATTCTTATTCATCTTCTTTACTATTAAACTTATGTTCAGAGTGTACTTTGGCGCCACCTATTGCACCGGCTTTGGTACTCACTGATACATCTTGGCTTATAAAAGCAAAGAGAGGGCTGCTCACCGCATGTCACCTCTAGGCCAGATTCACAGGACAGTGGAAAAAAAAAGGACCATGAAAAACAGACATACTGGCCATTTTTCAATTCGTTTTGTAATGGACATTTTGCATCCTTTTTCATTACCTTTTTTTTTTTTCTTTCTATTTTTTTTTATAAAATCCCAACCACTGCAGTATTCATAATGTCCCCCATAGTGGTCCTCAGCTGTTGTAGTGTTTTTTCTTTTAGTCAAAAATAAATTACCTGCTTTATCCACTTGCAAGCGCAGAGGCAGTCTCTCTTCTTTCTCTGCGCCCAAACTTGATGATGCTACCATGCGCTCCCAGCTAATTGAGGACAGGCTGGGATCGCATGGTGACATCATAACTCTTGAGTGCAAAACCATAAACAAACCATACATATATAAAAAAAACATTAAAAGGTGTCCTCTATAAATGTATTCACTGATACACAATGGAGGATTCCGTCCAGAGGATTACATTGCAGGGGCAGAAAGTTTCAGGAAAATGGGGCGTGAAATTGGTTTATAGTGAAATGGTGAGTACTAGTGTAGAACGAATTGGGCTTGGATTGCTCTATTTAAACCCGAATCGTTCAAAAACGTTGTTAACAATATAGCCTCCGTCCTACCGTAAAATGTATTGGCTCCGCAGAGGTCTTTGCTATCTTGAGGCAAATATCGTGGGACTTGCTCTGTCTCGTGTCCATAACGTGACACTTCTTTTATTCACATAAATTACAGTGTCAAAATCCGAAGCTGAACTCAGCTTCATCAATGAGGCAGGAAGTGGAGTACAGCTTCGGATTTTCATACTGTAATTTGTGCGACTAAACAAAGTGTCAGGTCATAGACACGAGACAAAGCAAGTCTTAGGGGTAAGTGGAAGGCTTAAAGGGGTTAAATACGTTTGAATGGGATGCAGGGCAGGGATTAGTCAATGGGAGGGAGGGGCAGAAGAGGTTTGGTGGGCAGTATTTAAGTAAGGGATCGGTGGCGTTTAGCCACTTGCTGGATAATAGTGTTTGAAGTAGGCAGCATGTCCAGGCTGGAAGAATTGATGGCGGCAGTGCGGGCGACGGCTGTGCAGCATGGTGCGGAATGGCGGAAGGGTCCCCAGAGGACTTATCGGTGCGGGCTCGTGTCCGGAGGTCTCTCCCCTGGAGTCCTGAAGTAACAATTCCAGCGAAAATCAAACTGCTTAAAACATATCCTTTAATAATATTTAAAAATATAGGGCCGATACCCCTGTTACTACAAAATCAAGAGAACACTCTCTGCAGTCTACTGATCCTTGGCACCTGCATCCGATCTGACCTACATACGGGTGTTGTACTCATATAGTTAATGATACGGGGATATAATGCTGTGTGAGGGACATAGATATCTGTCCCTAGTTCAACCCTCAGTTAAACCTCAGCCCAGGGACCTCCCCTGATGGTGGGGACTCCCTGTCCTCGTACCTAGTCTATATATCTCTAGTAGTCTGGTAGTCCCTACCAGGACCACTCAAGACTACATATAGGACGCAAGTGACAAGTACCAAATTGGCAGAACCCGGTGCCAATTCCCATGCTCTGTCAACAGTGATTAGGTTGGACTGAGATACATCCGCCTCATACGATTCCTACTGTGACGCTGAAACACTAGGACTATTACATAAAATCACCCCTCTGGTGATATACCACCAGGGTGCCGTTCGGCATATATGATGACAGCCCAAGGCTCATTAAAGCCTATATAGATTACAGAATAAAGTACTCAAAGCCTCAGATTACAGAATAAAGTACTCAAAGCCTCAACGCGTTTCTCCCTTGTAATCAAGCAAGGGTTCATCAGGAAGACAAAACTCTGTTGTATGGTATCAAAAGAATCAGGCACTCTTAGTTGGGAGAGCTATACAGTAACGTGCTGTCGGTTGGGCACATCTCACACCGCTAGCACAGGAGGGAACATGAAAGGATATACACCGCAGGTTGATTTCATGATAAGACCTATAGGGAGACAAGAGAGAGAGGATGCAACCTAGTCAAACAAAACCATTTTGATGTCACGAAGAAGTTCAAAGATAGTCCAATTCGAACCACTCACTTTGTCAATATCCAATAGGGCCTTACACCAGTAGCCCATACGATACATGGCTTAAGATGTACAGATGTAGCACAGTCAACCAAAAATACATATCATGACATAAATCGCGAGTGACCAAACTTGGTGAAAAACATAGATCTCAGCTGCTCCTCTATACTCACGTAATCCCATACGCATCAATCCTACGTTCCTCCTGTGTCAGCACAGCCCTATGCGCCAGGTATTTAAATGTTCCCGCTCCCCTACGTCACATCCTGATTGGGAGGTGCCGGTGACTTGACTCCCGCGCAGGCCAATCATGCCTCACAGAGCCTAACCGGTCCTTCCTCCAGACGCTCTGCTGACGCGGCCGTCATCCAGAAGAACACCTGCGCTCCGACCCCGTCACTTCCTGCAGGTGGAACGCAAGAAAGCTGGTCTTTGGAACGCATACACAGGCTCACTACGCATCACTTCCTGTCATTGGACTGCACCCGTATGTAGGTCATATCGGACGCAGGTGCCAAGGATCAGTAGACTGCAGAGAGTGTTCCCTTGATATTGTAGTAACAGGGGGATCGGCCCTATATTTTATAAATATTAGTAAAGGTTATGTTTTAAGGGGATTGATTTTCGCTGGAATTGATGTTTTTGATTTATCCCTTATATTTTGTATAAGTATTGGTTGGAATTAGTCCTGAAGTAACCCCCAGGCCCCCAGGGTCTGGCATCGCATATGGAGCCCTAGTAGGCATTCTCTGGTGCAGCGGGTGGCAGGCGCAGTGTCGCGCCTTCGCGGCAGCGGAAAGAATAGGCCACAGAGGAGGGAACCAGCGGGAGAGGGGCAGGGGTGTCCCAGGCCCGGCTCTTCTGGTCAGCAAGGGTCCCCTCTGCACGAGAACCAGTGCAGTGGGCGAGTCTCAGAGCAGGGATTACCCCTCAAGGTATTCGAAACTGATTTTACAAGCTTTGTTAACCCTTTAGGTGTTCCACAAGAATTAATGGAAAATGGAGATGAAATTTCAGAATTTAACTTTTTTGTAAGATTTTCCATTTTAATTATTTTTCTTTCAGTAACAAAGCAAGGGTTAACAGCCAAACATAACTCAATATTTATTGCCCTGATTCTGTAGTTTACAGAAACACCCTATATGTGGTCGTAAACTGCTGTACGGAAACACGGCAGGGCGCAGAAGGAAAGGAATGCCATACAGTTCTTGAAGGCAGATTTTGCTGGATTGTTTTTTTAACACCATGTCCCATTTAAAGCCCCCCTGATGCACCCCTAGAGTAGAAACTCCCCAAAAAAGGCCCCATTTTGGAATCTACATGATAAGGTGGCAGTTTTGATGCTACTATTTTAGGGTACATATGATTTTTGGTTGCTCTGTATTACACTTTTTGTGAGGCAAGGTAACAAAAAATAGTTGTTTTGGCACCGTTTTTATTTTTTGTTATTTACAGCGTTTATCTGACAGGTTAGATCATGTAGTATTTTTATACAGCAGGTTGTTGCGGACGCGACAATACCAAATATGTGTACTTTTTTTGGATGGTTGTTTCAGTTTTACATAATAAAGCATTTCTGTAAAAAAATCATGTTTTAGTGTCTTCAATTTCTGAGATAACCAAACCAATGTCCCCCATAAAGTATTAGATCCGATACTCCGTTCATTTATTTTACCAATACACTAATATCCAGATCCGAATTATAGATTTAAACATAACAAAGAATAAACTGCATTTGCAATTTAACAATTAAGCTTTATTTAATTCATTAATCACATGGCATCACATAAAGAGTTAAAATGTTTAAAAATTATGGTGGATGGTGTCAACCTTATTAGATTTACAGTAAAAAAAAACAGGTATTTTCACCAATATCTTTGCACATTATTACATCCAATATTACAACTTTGTATTAGTATATTAATTTCCCACCAAACAGCTAATATATGTATATGTATACTCATGCTATAATGTATATTGCAGTTGATTGCTCTTACAATGGAACGCACCTATACAAAATGCATCAGAAATAAAGTGCAAGTGCATATAAGTGAAACTAATGCTGTGCTAACACTTTGAGGGCAATCACCACAACTCAACATTGCATACACTAAACTGAAGGGTATCAATAATACAAAATGCAATACAAAGATACTGACCAGAGTGTAAAGTTACACTGACACCAACGTCACCAAACCCCCGACGCGCGTTTCGCGGTCTGCTTCCTCAAGGGGATAATCACCATACTAAATTGATGATGTTTTATAGTGCCCTAAGCCCACCCCACTGTGTATTGAACCAATCGCTATGTTGCCAAATTCCACCTCACCTGAAAATTGCTTAATATATTAGGTCCCGCTCACTATATGGCGCGTGTCTTCTGCTCACATCCACAGCGCACGCTGACCCGCGACGACATCGTCATCCAGGCGCGACCGCGACCGGAAGATCGCGCATCGCGCCCAGCGAGGTCGCAGTCGCGTCACCGCGCCCGCAGATGCGTAGCAGGGCACGCGCTCCACGGAATCCATATTGGTTAAGGGAAATGTATTGGCATCATGAAATTACGGTTCTTATTGATCCAAATATTTTCATTTATAAAAAAACCCTAACCTATTGAGTCCCAAGCACATACCATCGTATTAAACAATGTCCACATGAAAATAAGTACTTAATATTTCGATACATGGAATATGTAATACATAGGATCCAACCATATACCGAAAATCAATAAGGTAACAGAGTTTATCACCCCTTTATCTATTGTTACACACAGTATATCACAGCCATAATCACTGTATATTATGCATAATTCATCCATCATATCTCAGGAGGAGCTTAATACCATGTGAGACACACATAAGAATATAAATATATAAAAGTGTAAAATATATGTAAAATAATAATGTGAAAAATAAAAAGTGAAAAACACCCATAACGTGAAAGTGCAAAAATGTGAAAAGATATTATTAATTAATTAATATTTTGAGTGATTAATAATTATTAATAAATGATTATAATTCATAATCTTGTGTACAAAAACAATACCACTATATACTAGTGCAATAAATATTATTAAAAAATTTTTTATAATTCATCATTACATCTCATATATAAAGCTTTAATGTCCTAAATATCACTGTGCAATTAACCCCATTATCAAAATAATATACTGAATCACAATACTGATATTATATGCATATCATCAACTTCTACATAATTATCTATAAATAACTGCATCATTTGTAGATTATAAATGGTGAAAATCACCCATATAAACCCAAAAACCACATTCACAACCCGTAAATTCCTCCTCAGTTTTTCAATTGACTATCACATCTTCAAAAAGGATTAGATTACTTAATATTCAATACATGATTTTGGTCCACAATCCACCAATAAAATATTCATGTCAGTGTCGATGTATTCCATTGGAGATTCCAACGAGACTCTACTAAGATTAGGGTCCATAGCATCTCAAATACTTGTACGTCACAGATCCTAAGTGGAGCAGAACATATATTATTATTATCAAAACATCAATTTACATAATTTAAAACCATTAAAACTAGGTGCCGGATTTCAAAGATGATGTTGCATTACAGAAAGGATGAAAATGGAACCTTATCATTCAAACCCCAAGGTGTATGTGTGTTTAATTTGACAATCCATTTGCTTTCGACCTGCTCTAGCCGTCAAAATAAATTGCCTCCCCTCAATCCCAATAAGACTTTATCAATTCCTCTGAATTTGAGGTCCTGCCAGCAGTTGTTATGGTTCTGGCGGAAGTGTATTTGCAATGGGTTTTAATTTTAGGAGTTTCTCTCTATCCTCCGGTCCAATCTTTGCCGCTGCCCGAATATCCTTTTGATGTTCTTGAATGCGAGTGCGTAAATCACGGGTCGTCATACCAATATATATAAGATTGCATGGACATGTGGCATAATAGATTACGCCACTCGTACTGCAGTTGATATAGTGAACTATATTGAATGTCTGGGCACCTGCAGAATCCTTAAAGGTATTTGTTTTTATCATCACCTTACAGGTACTGCAGTGTCCACAGGGGGTTGATCCCCATGTTGGACCCTTAGACCCAAACAGATACTCAGACCTTGGCGACACATAGTGACTTCGCACAAGAATGTCACGTAAATTTTTGCTTCTTTTCGCTACAAATATTGGATTCGGTGATAGAATTTTATCAAGATCAGGATCCGATCTCAAAATTGGCCAGAACTTTTGAAAAATCCTCCTCATGTTTCCCCATTGACCATTATAGGTAGTGATCATGCGTACAGTCTGGGAGGTTGTCGCATCAACCCGGGGTTTTACGGAAAGCAGTGAGTCGCGTGGAGTATTCCTCGCTCGTGTATATCCACGCTGAATATCACGTCTATCATACCCACGTTGTTTGAATCTATTTTGTAAATTAGCAGATTCCTTCTCAAACTCCACTTCAGACGTACAAATGCGCTTGGCTCTTAGAAATTGTCCAGTGGGTATCGAACTGATCTGGTGTTTCGGGTGAAATGATGATGCATGGAGCAATGAGTTCACTGATGTAGACTTCCTATACACTGAGGTTTCCAAGTCTCGATTTTCATTCACTTTGATCTTAATATCTAAAAAATCAATTTCCTCCTGGCTTACCGTTTGGGTCAATGTAATGTTCCAATCATTGTTGTTCAATCTGTTCAAAAAAATATCCAGTTGTTCCCGTGAGCCCTTCAATTCACTGCAATTCACTCGAGACACTTCAATTCACTCGAGACTTGGAAACCTCAGTGTATAGGAAGTCTACATCAGTGAACTCATTGCTCCATGCATCATCATTTCACCCGAAACACCAGATCAGTTCGATACCCACTGGACAATTTCTAAGAGCCAAGCGCATTTGTACGTCTGAAGTGGAGTTTGAGAAGGAATCTGCTAATTTACAAAATAGATTCAAACAACGTGGGTATGATAGACGTGATAATCAGCGTGGATATACACGAGCGAGGAATACTCCACGCAACTCACTGCTTTCCGTAAAACCCCGGGTTGATGCGACAACCTCCCAGACTGTACGCATGATCACTACCTATAATGGTCAATGGGGAAACATGAGGAGGATTTTTCAAAAGTTCTGGCCAATTTTGAGATCGGATCCTGATCTTGATAAAATTCTATCACCGAATCCAATATTTGTAGCGAAAAGAAGCAAAAATTTACGTGACATTCTTGTGCGAAGTCACTATGTGTCGCCAAGGTCTGAGTATCTGTTTGGGTCTAAGGGTCCAACATGGGGATCAACCCCCTGTGGACACTGCAGTACCTGTAAGGTGATGATAAAAACAAATACCTTTAAGGATTCTGCAGGTGCCCAGACATTCAATATAGTTCACTATATCAACTGCAGTACGAGTGGCGTAATCTTATATATATTGGTATGACGACCCGTGATTTACGCACTCGCATTCAAGAACATCAAAAGGATATTCGGGCAGCGGCAAAGATTGGACCGGAGGATAGAGAGAAACTCCTAAAATTAAAACCCATTGCAATACACTTCCGCCAGAACCATAACAACTGCTGGCAGGACCTCAAATTCAGAGGAATTGATAAAGTCTTATTGGGATTGAGGGGAGGCAATTTATTTTGACGGCTAGAGCAGGTCGAAAGCAAATGGATTGTCAAATTAAACACACATACACCTTGGGGTTTGAATGATAAGGTTCCATTTTCATCCTTTCTGTAATGCAACATCTTCTTTGAAATCCGGCACCTAGTTTTAATGGTTTTAAATTATGTAAATTGATGTTTTGATAATAATAATATATGTTCTCCTCCACTTAGGATCTGTGACGTACAAGTATTTGAGATGCTATGGACCCTAATCTGAGTAGAGTCTCGTTGGAATCTCCAATGGAATACATCGACACTGACATGAATATTTTATTGGTGGATTGTGGACCAAAATCATGTATTGAATATTAAGTAATCTAATCCTTTTTGAAGATGTGATAGTCAATTGAAAAACTGAGGAGGAATTTACAGGGTTGTGAATGTGGTTTTTGGGTTTATATGGGTGATTTTCACCATTTATAATCTACAAATGATGCAGTTATTTATAGATAATTATGTAGAAGTTGATGATATGCATATAATATCAGTATTGTGATTCAGTATATTATTTTGATAATGGGGTTAATTGCACAGTGATATTTAGGACATTAAAGCTTTATATATGAGATGTAATGATGAATTATAAAAAATTTTTTAATAATATTTATTGCACTAGTATATAGTGGTATTGTTTTTGTACACAAGATTATGTATTATAATCATTTATTAATAATTATTAATCACTCAAAATATTAATTAATTAATAATATCTTTTCACATTTTTGCACTTTCACGTTATGGGTGTTTTTCACTTTTTATTTTTCACATTATTATTTTACATATATTTTACACTTTTATATATTTATATTCTTATGTGTGTCTCACATGGTATTAAGCTCCTCCTGAGATATGATGGATGAATTATGCATAATATACAGTGATTATGGCTGTTATATACTGTGTGTAACAATAGATAAAGGGGTGATAAACTCTGTTACCTTATTGATTTTCGGTATATGGTTGGATCCTATGTATTACATATTCCATGTATCGAAATATTAAGTACTTATATTCATGTGGACATTGTTTAATACGATGGTATGTGCTTGGGACTCAATAGGTTAGGGTTTTTTTATAAATGAAAATATTTGGATCAATAAGAACCGTAATTTCATGATGCCAATACATTTCCCTTAACCAATATGGATTTCGTGGAGCGCGTGCCCTGCTGCGCATCTGCGGGCGCGGTGACGCGACTGCGACCTCGCTGGGCGCGATGCGCGATCTTCCGGTCGCAGTCGCGCCTGGATGACGTTGTCGTCGCGGGTCAGCGTGCCATGTGGATGTGAGCAGAAAACACGCGCCATATAGTGAGTGGGGCCTAATATATTAAGCAATTTTCAGGTGAGGTGGAATTTGGCAACATAGCGATTGGTTCAATACACAGTGGGGTGGGCTTAGGGCACTATAAAACATCATCAATTTAGTATGGTGATTATCCCCTTGAGGAAGCAGACCGCGAAACGCGCGTCGGGGGTTTGGTGACGTTGGTGTCAGTGTAACTTTACACTCTGGTCAGTATCTTTGTATTGCATTTTGTATTATTGATACCCTTCAGTTTAGTGTATGCAATGTTGAGTTGTGGTGATTGCCCTCATAGTGTTAGCACAGCATTAGTTTCACTTATATGCACTTGCACTTTATTTCTGATGCATTTTGTATAGGTGCGTTCCATTGTGAGAGCAATCAACTGCAATATACATTATAGCATGAGTATACATATACATATATTAGCTGTTTGGTGGGAAATTAATATACTAATACAAAGTTGTAATATTGGATGTAATAATGTGCAAAGATATTGGTGAAAATACCTGTTTTTTTTTACTGTAAATCTAATAAGGTTGACACCATCCACCATAATTTTTAAACATTTTAACTCTTTATGTGATGCCATGTGATTAATGAATTAAATAAAGCTTAATTGTTAAATTGCAAATGCAGTTTATTCTTTGTTATGTTTAAATCTATAATTCGGATCTGGATATTAGTGTATTGGTAAAATTCAATTTCTGAGAGCCATGTTTTTATATTTTTTGGGCGATTGTCTTAGTTAGGATCTCATTTTTTGCAGAATGAGATGACGGTTTGATTGGTATGATTTTGGGGTGCGTATGACTTTTTGATCGCTTGCTTTTTTGACACTTTTTTTTTTTTTACGGTGTTTACCTGAAGGGTTAGGTCATGTTTTATTTTTATAGAGCAGGTCGTTACGGATGTCGCAATACCCAATATGTATACTTTTTTTATTTATTTAGGTTTTACACAATAATATTATTTTTTAAACAAAAATAAATCATGTTTTAGTATCTCCATAGTCTGAAAGCCATAGATTTTTAATTCTTTGGGCGATTATCTTAGTTAGGGTCTCATTTTTTGCAGAATGAGATGACGGTTTGATTAGTATGATTTTGGGGTGTGTATGACTTTTTGATCGCTTGTTATTACACTTTTTCTGATGTAAGGTGACAAACAAATTGCTTTTTTGACACCGTTTTTTTTTTTTTTTATGGTGTTCACCTGAAGGGTTAGGTTATGTGGTATTTTTATAGAGCAGGTCGTTATGGACGCGGCGATACCTAATATGTCTACTTTTTATTTATTTATCTAAGTTTTACACCATAATATCATATTCGAAACAAAAAAAAAAACATGTTTTAGTGTCTCAATAGTCTGAGAGCCATTGTTTTTTCAGTTTTAAGGCGATTGTTTCAGGTTGGGTATCATTTTTGCAGGATGAGATGACGGTTAGATTTTCACTATTTTGGCGTGCATATGACTTTTGGATCGCTTGCTATTACACTTTTTGTGATGTAAGGTGAAATAAAATGGCTTTTTTTACATGGTTTTTATTTTTTAAGGTATTTACCTGAGGGGTTAGGTCATGTGATATTTTTATACAGCAGGTTCTTACTGACGAGTCAATATATAATATGTATACTTTCTCCTTATTTATTTATTTACGTTTTACACAACAACAACAAAAAAAAATCATATTTTAGTGTCTCCATATTCTGAGTGGCATAGTTTTTTTTTATTTTCTTGGCGATTGTCTTAGTTAGGGACTCATTTTTTGTGGAATGAGATGACGGTTTCATTGGTATGATTTTGGGCTGCGTATGAATTTTTGATTGTTTGGTATTACACTCTTTGTGATGTAAGGTGACAAAAAATTGCTTTTTTTACACGTTTTTTTTTTTTTCTTTACGGTGTTCACCTGAGAGGTTAGTTCATGTGATATTTTTATACAGCAGGTTCTTACGAACGCGGCAATACATAATTTGTCTACTTTATTTTTATTTATTTACGTTTTACACAATAACATCACTTTTGAAACAAAAATAATCATATTTTAGTGTCTCTATAGTCTGAGAGCCATAGTTTTTTTTATTTTTTGGGCAATTGTCTAGTGTAGGGGCTCATTTTTTGCGGGATGAGGTACTATTGGTACTATTGGTACTATTTTGGGGGGCATACACATTTTTGATCGCTTGGTGTTGCACTTTTAGTGATGTAAGGTGACAAAAAATGGCTTTTTTTACATCGTTTTTATTTTTTATTTTTACGGTGTTTACCTGAGGGGTTAGGTCATGTGAAATTTTTATAGAGCCGGTCGATACAGACGCGGCGATACTAATATATGTCTACTTTTATTTTTTTCCAATTTTTTTTTACTTTATCTTGGGAAAATTTTTTTTTTTACTTGAAACTTAATTTTTTTTTTTAAACTTTATTTCTTTAACTTCTTTTTTCACTTTATGTTTTGTCCCACTATCGGACTTCAAGATTTCAGGGTCTGATCCCTGTTTCAATACATCTGCACAATACATTTGTATTGTGCTGTATTGAACTGTTAGGCTGGGTTTACACGGGCGTCATGTTTGGCGCCCGGATAAGAGGCGGGTGCGTTGCAGGAAAATGCGCGATTTTTCTGCGCGTGTGCAAACTGTTGTAATGCGTTTTGCACGCGCGTAAGAAAAATCGGCATGTTTGGTACCCATACCCGAAGCCGGACTTCATCACTGAAGTCCGGTTTCGGGTTGAGTATTCTGTATATTTTATTATTTTCCCTTATAACATGGTTATAAGGGAAAATAATAGCATTCTCACTACAGAATGCTCAGTAAAATGTGCATTAAGGGGTTAAAAATAAAAAAAATAAACTCACCTTATCAACTTGATCGCGTGTTGCCGATCTCTTCTCTCTTCTTCAAGCATTAGCTGCCGGCTAAAGGACCTGTGGTGACGTCACTGCGCTATCCTCGGGATAAGTAATCAATATCAGATCGGTGGTGGCCTGATTACCAACACCTTCACCGATCAGCTATTTGAAAGGGCCATGGTGCTCATGTGAGCGCTGTGCTGAAAGCCCCGGAGGAGCAGAAGATGGAAGTGGTAGTGGCTCTGGCTGCAATAATCATTCACAATGACAATCCTCACACCGATGCTCCCTAGGGTCAGACAGTGACAGGAGTATGCACTCTTTCTTCCCCTGGGACACAGGTTGTTGGTGGGGCTCCTGCCCAATGGTAGTTTGGGTTGCCCTTGGTGTTATGAGTGTTGTATGGGTGCAAGGCAGAAGATGTAGGTGCTGTTGCGGGAGTATGATACTAGAGTCAGCAAGCAAGCCAGTTATAGAAAATAAACTGCAGAATGGGAGTTGTAGTACATCCAAAAGTATCAAAACACAGTTCCAAACAATAAACAGTGCAAATCTTCCCAGATAGCAACGTATGGATATATAGGCCAGGATGGGAGTTGTAATAGTGCTTCCCTTTGTCTCTCCAAAGTCTCTCTCTGCTGAATCTAAGGCTGGTGGTTGTAATTCCCATTTGTGGAATACAGGATTGAGATAGGGTTGGCCAGATCATGTCCAAGTGTGAAAGATGTTTTCACAATGTCCCTCTTACTGCAGTAAAGTCTTTATCAGGCTTAAACAGCGAATACCTTACTGACTCCAGTGCTTAGCCATGCAGATTCTGGACCTTATAGCTCCATTCTCTTTTCCTGGATTACTATGAAGAAGACATGGTTTTCTTTCTGTGGATCTCTCAGAGAGTGGTTCTCTAGAGTTCAGGCCTAGTACTTTGAGGGGTGAACACATGCAGTTTCCTCTAACTACATCCACTAGCACATTACTCACTGGGCTAGGAGCAGATCTAAGTCTCTCTCCTAACTTCCTACAAGAGCAGATTAAGTATTATTAACCCTGACTGATCCATAAAGTGATATGCTGGTACATTAGAAGGAATTAATATGTTAAATAAGATTACATTAAATAATAGTAAATAACAAGAACAGTTTGCAAGTACCCTATCCTGTGGTTCTGCATCCCCCTGTTTTGAGAAAAGCTGCCCTCAGCTTGGTCCGGAGTCCATCTGTAGTAGGAAGCATATGCTGAAAGACGCAGGGTTAACACAAACCCAGGGTTAAGGCATATGCAGTATACAGTATCATTAAGCCTAGGCACTAACTATCTACGGCAGATGGATAAATTGCACAGTTCCTTCACAATAGATATGAGGCAGGGATACCTATCTAACTTGTAACAAAATGGCTATGCAGAGGCTTAGTTACGTGAAAGTCCTTTCCTGAGCATAAGCACAGTTAGCTTAGCTATGTTAACGCTAAATGTCCCTATCACTGCAGTAAAGTCTATCAGCATTAAATAGCAAATACCTTACTGACTGACTGCAATGCTCGGCCATGCAGGTTCTGGACCGTCTAGTTCTTTCCTTACTCTCTCTTTCTATAGTACTTTCAAGTAGAAATGGTTTTCACTCTCTAAATTTCTCAGAGATAATGGTTCTCAGGAGTTCAAGCCTAGTACTCTGAGGAGTGAGCACACGTACCTCTCTCTTCCTCCACTGGTACACAACACACTGAGCAAGCGATAATTAACAACGACTGATCCATTTAGAGACATGCTGTTACATTACAAGGCATTAACATGTTATAATAACATTAAATAAAATTACATAACAAGAACAGTTTGTAAGTACCTGTTGGGGTACTGCAGCTACGTCCTCTTTAGTGCTTACCTACACTCTGTCTCCTTTGTAATGGAGGTGCAGTATAATTACAATAGTTAATGGGGCTGGACAGCGACTTTTAAAGGGGTTCTCCAGGATTAGATTTTTATGTCCCCTTAAACTGCCTTGGCCAGAGCAGCAAATCTTAATATAGTTTTATTTTCTCTTCTGCTCCCTTTAGCTTCTTTACAAGGCTGTCATGTGACATTGTTTTCCCTGCTGACATCACGTCTACAGTCCTGTGCTCACAGCAGATGTGACCTCAGCAAGGTGACCTCCCCTCTCCTCATCTCTCCTCATCTTTTTCTGCTTGCACAGCCTCTAGAAACGCCCTCCACATCACTCCTCTACTCTGCATACTGTCAGTGCCTCTCTCCCCTGCCCAACCTGGTGCTACCATTACTCAGCTCTGTAGACACTGGGCAGGGGAGAGAAACAAGAAATGCCTACACAGGCATGTAAGCAAGTGGCTGAAAGCTAAAAACTTTTACAGCGAGTTCTTTGGAGTTCTTATAAATGTTAAGGCTGGACATTTTTTTTTTTATGGGAATCCTGGACAACCCCTTTAAGCTTCCGGTAATGCCTGAGAGATCCAGCAGGCTGTTCCCTGTCGGATATTAAGTGCTAGTGTTAAACTGTCTATGGCAGGGATGGCCAACCTGCAGCTTTCCATCTGTTGCAAAACTACAACTCCCAGCATGCTGAGACTGCCTACACATATCAGCCTACAGCAGGGCATGGTGGGAGTTGTAGCTTTACAGCAGCTGTAGAGCCGCAGGTTGGCCATCCATTACCATAGAGGCTATGGGGCCTGCAGTGAGAAGGGGACTGAGCTTCTGCTTCCCAAAATAGAGCTATCAGGGAATTCTATAAAAGGATTTACATACAAAAGTTGCACATTTTTTGCTCAAGTGGCATTTTGTATTTAAAAAAAAAATGACTTTTATTAAATTTTGTGCTGCTCACATCACTTTTGTAAAAGTGGGTAGGGCTGAACAGCAGGGGCACGGCCTGATAGATTTACTATAATTTACGGACAATAATAGGACATGTTCTATCTTTGAACGGAATGAAAAAACGGCAATACAGAAATGGAGGGCATATGGAGTACCTTCCATTTTTTTGCGGATCCATTGAAATGAATGGTTCTGTATATGATCCGTATATGGAACGCAAAAAACGGAATGTAAACGGAACAAAAAAAATGTTCGTGTGCAAGAGGCCTTAGGGTCCATTCACACGTCCGTGGTGTGTTGCGCACCCCCCATAGAACTGCCTATTCTTATCCGCAGCTGCGGAGCCGCGGGCCAGAAGTTGGGGGCCGAAGGCCGGAAGATCGGGGACGCGCTCCGCAAATGCGGAAGCGGAGAGCACATCGTGAATGGGTCCGTACCCATTCTGCAGAATTGCAAAATGGATGCGGAATCATTTGTGGACGTCTGAATGGAGCCTTATGCGGACAATAATAGGACATGTTCTATCTTTGAATGGAACGAAAAACGGAAATACGGAAACGGATAGCATACGGAGTACCTTCCGTTTTTTTGCGAATCCATTAAAATGAATAGTTCCATATACGGACCGTATACGGAATGCAAAAAACAGTACGTAAAGGGGAAAAAGGGAGGCCTTAGGCCTCATGCACACAAAGTTTTTTTTGCAGGTGTACTGGCCGTTTTTATTAGTTCCGTATACGGTCCGTATACGGAACCATTAATTTCAATGGGTCCGCAAAAAAAACGGAAGTGTTTCCGTGTGCATTCCGTTTCCGTTTTTCCGTTCCGTGCAAAGATAGAACATGTCCTATTATTGCCCGCAAATCACGGTCCGTGGCTCCATTCAAGTCAATGGGTCCGCAAAAAAAAACGGAACGCATACGGAAATGCATCTGTATGTCTTCCGTTTCCGTTCCGTTTTTGCAGAACCATCTATTGAAAATTTTAAGCGCAGCCCAATTTTTACTATGTAATTACTGTATACTGTATATGCCATACGGAAAAACGGAACGGAAAAACGGAACAGAACGGAACACAACGGAAACAAAAAACGGATCCGATAAAAACGGCCCGAAAAACACTGAAGAAGCCATACGGTCGTGTGAAAGAGGCTTAACGGTAACCAGGACGGATCCGTTATGCTGCCCAAGTAGATTGCTGCAGTAATATATTTTATATAGACTATGGAACAAAAATGGATCTGTCAAACAATGAGCCAAAAGTGTCCATCTTTGACCGTCGAAGAACTCAGGACATACGCAGTACCAATAGATAATATTCTAAACATACAGTATATGCCATACGCAAAAACGGAACCGAAACGGAAACACAACGTATCACAAAAACGGAACAACAGATCCGTAAAAAATGGACCGCAAAACCATACGGTCGTGTGCAATAAGGCCCCATTCAATTCTGCAGAATACATGCGGACCCATTGACTGTGAATGGGGCACGGTACGATGCGGAGAGCACACACTGTGCTCTCCGCATCAGTTTTTGCGGAGCGCACCGCCGATCTTACGGTCGCAGCTCCGCAAAAAAGTAGAGCATGTCCTATTCTTGCCCGCAATTGCGGACAAGAATAGACATTTCTATGGGGCTGCCGGCCGGGTGTGTTTATGGATCTGCAATTTGCGGATCCATAAACACTACGGACGTGTGAATAAGGCCTAAGCCTTAGGCTACATTCACACGTCCGTGTGTGTTTTGCGGATCCGCGGATCCGCAAATCACGGACACCGGCAATGTGCGCTCCGCATTTTGCGGACCGCACATCGCCGGCACTCTCATAGAAAATGCCTTTTCTTGTCCGCAATTGCGGACAAGAATAGGACATGTTCTATTTTTTTCAGGAACGCGATTGCGGACCCGGAAGTGTGGATCCGCAATTGCGGACCCGGGCAGGACATCGTCTGTCCCCATAGGAATGAATGGGTCTGCAATTCCGTTCCGCAAAATGCGGAACAGAATTGCGGACGTGTGAATGGGGCCTTAGGGGAATGTACACGGACATCATCCATATTTTTTGTGGATCTGTTTTTTGCAGACCGCCTTTTAAAGGCTTCCGTTTTGCATTCCTTCATAATACAAGTCTATGGGCAGCATAACGGATCCATTATGCAGGAGTCCAGTCCTGCATAAGGCCTCTTTCACACGAATGTTTTTCTGCGGGTGTACGGACCGTTGTTTTGTGTTCCGTATACGGTCCGTATATGGAACCATTCATTTCAATGGTTCTGCAAAAAAAACTGAAGTGTTTCTGTGTGCATTCCATTTCCATATTTCCGCTTTTCCGTTCTGCAAAAAAATAGAACATGTCCTATTATTGCCCGCAAATCACAATCCTTGGCTCCATTCAAGTCAATGGGTAAATACATACGTATCCGTTCCGTTTTTTGCGGAAACATCTATTGAAAATTTTAGGCTCAGCCCAATTTTTTCAATGTAATTACTGTATACTGTATATGCCATACAGAAAAACGAAACAAAAAACGGATCCGATAAAAACGGCCCGCAAAACACTGAAAAAGCCATACAGTCGTGTGAAAGAGGCTTAACGGAAACCAGGACGGATCCGTTATGCTGCCCAGGTAGATTGCTGCAGTAATATATTTTATATAGACTATGCAACAAAAATGGATCTGTCAAACAATGAGCCAAAAGTGTCCATCTTTGACCGTCGGAGAACTCAGGACATACGCAGTACCAATAGATAATAAGTCTAAACATATCTACACGTTGCAGAAATATGCACAAAGTGATCCACAGCACGCGAGTTCCTTTCTATGGATTTCATTGCAAATGTCACCCTTTAAAACGTGAAAGCCAAGACGAAGCCGAAATACACGCGTGCCTGTGGTCAGCCGCGGAAAGCAATGCCAGCTGCATCAACCACCACAATAAAACTGCACGTAACCACAGACTTCTGTGACTGAAAGGCCTCATTCACACAGATTTTCCCATCTGTCTGACAGTTAATGGATCCGTTCTTCTGCCCATAGACTTGTATTATGAAGGAATGCAAAACGAAAGCCTTTAAGAGGCATTCCGTTTGCTTTCCGTCCTAATAGAAGTCTATGAGAAAGCATAACGGATCCGTCTGTCCGTCTGGTTTCCGTTATGCAGAACGGAAAAAAAGTCCTGTCGACAGGACTTTGTTTTCCGTCTTGCATAACGGGAACCTGTCGGATCCGTTATGATTCCCATAGACTTCTGTTATGACGGATCAAAATGGAATGCCTCTTAAAGGCTTCCGTTTTGACTGCCGTCTTATGGATTCCGTTTTTTTCTGTTATAACAGAAAGCCATGACGGAATACATAACACTGATGTGAACCCGCCCTCACTAATGATATCTAGAATCACCTGGGTCAGACTGGCCTCCTGTGCATGACCCTTCCTATTTAAGCCCCAGTGAGAGGAATGTGTGTTACACCAGAGGAAGCTTACACTCAGGTGAGGCTGGGCTATTGTTAGTGGGGGTTTATGAGGTTTTTTATTTTGCTATTGTGTTTGTATAGAAATGCTGCGTGTGGTTTGTGTCCTCTGCTGTACAATGTCAGTGTGCCATTGCCACGGTGTATCCTGGTTTATTGGAGGGTATGCTACAGGTTTTTAAATAGTTGGTCCTATACCCATACTGTGTTTTTGGGTTTTGCTGCAGATCTTCCTCATTGCAGCACCTGCACCTCTCCCGTTTATGCCCAGTACTATTCTGCTCTGCAAAATGGATCAGAATAGGATTTGTTCTGTAACTTGTGTGCTGGCCATGGTGGGGGCGGAAAAAAAGCATGTGCCCTGTACAAATGAGTGGGTCAGTGTGTTGGCCAAAAAAAAAAAGTAAACTGCACACAGATGGGAAAATCTGTGTGAATGAGGCCTTATTTTGTGGTGGTTGATGCAGCTGGCATTGCTTTCTGCGGCTGACCACAGGCACGCATCTATTTCGGCTTTGTCTTGGATTTCACGTTTTGAATTACAAAGGGTGACATTTGCAATGAAAATCCATAAGCAGGAACTTGCGTGCTGTGGATCACTTTGTGCATATTTCTGCAATGTGTATCTGTTTAGAATATTATCTATTGGTACTGCGTATGTCCTGAGTTTTTGGACGGTCAAAGATGGACACTTTTGGCTCATTGTTTGACAGATCCATTTTTCTTCCATAGTCTATATAAAATATATTACTGCAGCAATCGACCTATTGAGCGGGAAGCCTCAACTGTATTCGGTTTCCACATGGTTGACATTATTATTTTTATTTTTCTAGTGCGTGTTGCACACAGGCGTTCTGACCCTGACAAGGCAGTGTTTTGGGGGAGGAAGGAGACCAAGCATCCAGCCACAATTTTATTTATTTTCCCATAACTAGTGTTCAGCGAACTTGTGTTAAGTTTGGGTTATCGAAGAATCCTGTCATGCCCCGTGGTAGCGGAATCTATAATGGGATACTTCGATAATCCGAACTTTGGGCGCAGAACTTAAACACAAGTTCGCTCCACACTACTCCTAACCCTGTTTAACCATCTGCCCTCAACAGGTCAGTAGAATGGAAAGCTAAGCGGTGGTGTGAACTCCGCCTTGGGGCTCATTAAGACGGCCGTATGCTGTCCGCAAAAATGTGGCTCTGTTTCTTGCGGGTTAGATGCCGACCCATTCACTTCTATGGGGCCCTTTTCATCCATTCCACGGCTCCACAAAACAAATGAAACGTCCTATACTTGTCAGTGAAAATCGGCATGTGGCTCCGTTGATGTCTGTGAAAATACACAATGCAATTTTTTTATTTTTTTATTTGTGGACATGCTGAACTGTGCAAAAAAAAATGGCTCCACATTTTTGCATACGGCCATCTGAATTGGCCCTTACTGATGTAGCTTTACCAAGATATGGCTGGTGGCAATTCAAGATTTAAATTGTACATACAACCACCTTGGTGAGGTGGATGGAGCAACAACCAGCAGGTGGTGCTATAAATACACTTTATTGAATAACTCGCTGTACTAAATTTTTCATTTTTTTTTTGGCCTGGGGCCCACCAGAGGAAATACTAGAGGCCTAGATCATCAATAACTTTTAGGGTACCTTCACACACAGCAGATTTTGTTGCAGAAACTTCTTTGACTGAAAATCTATTCATCAGAATGGGGTTGTTTTGGTGGGAAGCACACGGATTTCTGAAGGCCTCATTTAGATGAAGGGCACGGATTTTCAACCGCAGAAAGTTCTGCTGCATGTAAAGGGACCCTCATTTTGAATTGCAGGAATAGAGCCTAGTCGCAAGTGATTGGTTCCAAAGGTGGCTAATATTAAAAAAATATATCTATTTAGATTGACTTTTACCCAGGGATGCACGGGCAATGAGTGCTGTCATTGTGGCAAAGGGGGTTGGGTTAAGAAATTGGCCGGGGGGGAGGGGGGGCACGGAGTTTTTTTCCCTCAGGCAGCAGAAAGGCTAGGTGCACCCCTGCTTTCACCATGGATTTCATCAGAACAAGTTAAATCTGACCCAAAATCCACATGTCTAATGCATGTATTTTTTTTTTTTGTGTGCACTTTATTTAGGCCAGTTTTAATTTCTATGCTGTGTAAACCTTGCCCAAACTTTATTTTTTCCACAGCTTTTTCCATCCCCTTGTGTCAGATTACTAAAGTAAATCATGAAGGAAGAAATTGCTGCCACAGTTGTCTTCATCACGATGCTGGTGAAGAAGCACAGGAAGCTGAGCAAGCAGAAAATAGAAAAGTTTGCTGCCAAACTGACGACTGTATTATTTGCAAGGTATAAAACACACTGGTATACAGAAAATCCATCAAAGGGACAAGCTTTTCGGTAAGTGGATTTAAGTGTGTGCTTGAGTTCTCAGAGGTCTCCAGCGTTTAATCAAATTTAACTGCACTTGTATTTACAGCTCTTCTCCCCTTTGGCTTTTAGAAGCCGGGCGCCTAAATACTAGGGCACAACTTATTTTTTTTTATAGAAATGCTGCCGCCAGATGGGAAAGTTGCTTCTACTGTGGATGTACTGAGTATACACAGCCAGTGATTCCTAGAGCAGCTGGTTACAATGGCGCAGATTTGCTAAGCCTGTAGATGGTGTACATTAGAATGTCTACTAGACCTGTACCAGATTACCACAGGGGCTCAGGTTGTATGATGGGGGGATGGGGGGGGGACGACGACACAGATTCTAGGTGCAGATGTAAATATGGCCCAATGTGTTCACCAGTGCATGCAGTATGTTGCGTATTTGGAGCAAAATATGGCTATATAACAAAATTCTCTTCCAGATGCATAAGAATAAATAAGTGTCAGTCGATAGACTGTGTCTTGGAGGAAGCCTGTGCAGAAAGCGAGGTGGACTTTGAGGATCTTGGACTGCCGAAGGAAATGACCATATGGGTGGATCCATTTGAAGTGTGCTGCAGGTAGGTGCCGTATTCATACGTTATATAAAACCTCAAAAGGGTCAAAATCGTGACTTGGTCTTCCCCCTACAGATATGGTGAGAAGAATAGCCCATTCACAATTGCAAGCTTTATGGGCAAAGAAGATTGTAATGTGTCAAAGAGAATTAGCACCGCTGTAGATAAAGCCACCTCTGACTATCACTCCGGGACCTCTTCAGATGAAGAGCCTTCTATTAAGGAACCAAAGGCCATTCCTACAGTGAGCAATCCCAACAGTATCTACCAGGCACACGTGAAGGTGGGTAGCATTTCTTTTATTTCTTTAATTTCTTCTGTCTGATTTGAAAACCCACAATATAAATTGATATGTAGGTTCTTTCCCCCTCCCTGTTATGCTTTGCTGCTACTGAAAACTGCAGATTTTACCCAGAAAATCCTGCTGTGGACAAGCCATTGCTCATCACGGTCTTTCACATGTCAGTGACTTGGACATGTGCTATCTATCTCCATGGGCCATACACATAATCATTGACTTTTTTAATGTGAATTAATGCTCGTGGCTAGGAGATGCTTTAGAACAGGCATCCTCAAACTGCGGCCCTCCAGCTGTTGCAAAACTACAACTCCCAGCATGCCCAAACAGCCTACAGGTATCATCCTACAGCAGGGCATTGTGGGAGTTGTAGTTTTACAACAGCTGGAGGGCCGCAGTTTGAGGATGCCTGCTTTAGAACCTCGACCAGCTTGTCATGGACATGTTGAAGATTGCCTAATATAAAAACTGGTCATTCAAGTACCAGAACTTGTAGACAGTCAACATGAGTTTCTACTGCCAAAGTCTTGACTTTGAATGCTATAAAGCATTTTATTAGAATGGTGTTAACTGGTAAGGAGTGCCTGTTTGTTTATAAAGTGGCTGTCCCATCTAGACATTTATAGGCATATCAATTGGTTATGCTCTAAATATTGAGGTAGACTTCTGAAAACGGTGAATCAAGTTCTTTGCTATTCACTGAAGTCCCATAGAGTTGAAGAGGTTGCTCAAAGGTGCCTTTACACTAAATCCATTGTGGGGTCCTGTTCTTGAGATGTGTAGGTACCACTTCTCAGCATGCTATAGATGACCAGACGGGACAACCTCTTTAGTGTTGCCAACTACCTGTAAAATATTTCAAGGATGACTGTTGCAGCAATGACTGGATAATGCTTATTTGTCTTTCAGTGTACAGACTATAGTCAGCCTATGCAAACCTGGTCCCAGTTTCCTCAGAGAAAGAATTACCCAAATGATGGGTATCGCCAGCACCAGACTGCAGGCTACTATCCTCCGCACAGAGCTTATAAACCTTACAGGCAGGCTGCTGCATTTGCAGGTCCTCGCGTTGACCGTTATCACTGGGTAAACACAAGACGCTGACAGTCATGTTTTAGAAAATAATCCTCTGCTCTTTTATACAATGTTTTTATGGAAACAGATTATTTATATTTTTATGTTTGTCTTGTGATATTATCGATGCACTGACATGTTTGTTTTTTAAAAATGAATAAATTAAGCAATTCGTTTTAATGGTGGTCCTCAAGATTAATGGGCTGTTAGCATGCATAGTGCACTCTCGAGTCGACCCCTGCTTGTCCAATGTAATGTGTATTTGCACCAAACTAGCAGCTCACACCTCTATTTCCTAAAGTCAGAAAATGAGTTGGTGTACATTTGTGCCATGTTTTCTGGCTTAATATTAAAGTGATTTTGCCCCATGCCTCCACAACAGCACTCGGCAGGCAGTTATCACTCCTCTTGAGACAGGAAAGGACATGGAAGTCAATCAATAAATCCTCCCCTTTACCCGATCCAGTTTATATCAATTTGCAGAGGAAGAATCTGCTGTATGAGATTAATGCCTAAAAGTAGATGCTCCATTAGCCAAAAATCTTCACTTCCCTTTTGAAGACCTAGAGCTATTTCAAGATCCTATGGTAAGAGATTCAAGTCCCTTTAAAGCCCTGGGAGTCATCTACTGCCATTTTTTTAGACCTAGCATTGCAGCCACTTGCAAGGAAAGGTACCCCAGGGGAATTGCCTCCCTTCCAGTCTTGAATATTTCTCTACCCCCCCCCCCTTATGATATTGTAAAACGAATGGCTGTGTCTAATGCTACTAGGAGAGCTGTCTGGTTAAGATCTTGGCCTGGAGATGCATTATCAAAAAATTAGTGCTATCACCTGTGACAGTAATACACTGTTCAGCTTGGTCTTTAAAGACCTATTAGAGGGCCTCAGACATAAAAAAAAAAAAAATTACCTGATAGAATCAAAGATTTTTGTGGCCAAAAAGGAAGACTGGAAAAAAAGTGGAAGGTTCTAGTAGATGGTAGGGGTAAGGGTTTCTTTTTCAAACCAGGAAACTCTTCCCAGCAACATCAGAAAGACCAACGATGCCAGAATGTGGGAGGTGGGAAAGATCAAAAAATGTTCAGGACTTCACATGGAACTTTTTTTTTTTTTTGCAGTCCGCAAAAAAAAATGTGGATGATGACAGTGTACATTCCATATTTTGTGGAACAGCTGGCCCCTAACAGAACAGTACTATCCTCATCCATAATGCAGACAATAAGACATGTTCTGTAACTTTTTTTTTTTTTTTTTTTTTGCGGACCCATTGAAGTGAATGGTTCCATATACAGTCTGCAAAAAATGGAATGGACACAAAGAAAATGCATTCGTGTGCATATGTCTAACACCAGACTTTGGCTGACACCTACTACCATATCCCTATTCACATCAAAAATTCCTGAGGTTTACCCTCTTCATTGACTGAAGTATTTGCCGGTTTCAGGTTCTCCCTTTCAGGCTAGCATCAGTGTCGAGAATACTCACAAGGTAATGACAGAGGTGTCAGGCCATCTGCATCAGAAAGGAATTCTACTGATTCTGTATTTGGCTGGTTTCCTTATAGCAGCAAAGTAAAAGCTGCTACACCAACTAAGTATAGCTCATCAGTCTTTTGAGGGAAATAGGTTGGTTAATAAACCTAGAGATAGCAGAAGTTTGCTTTTGTGTATTCTCCTAGACCAGGGGTCAGCAACCTTCAGCACTCCAGCTGTTGTGAAACTACAATTCTGAGCATGCTCCATTCATTGCTGTAAGTTTTGAGAAGAGCAGAGGAAGTATGCATGCTGGGAGTTGTAGTTTCACAACAGCTGGAGGTTTCCTACCCCTGTCCTAGACTCTCGGTCTAACCTCCTTCCTACCAGAAGAAACACAAACATGGTGCAAAAGATCTCCCCAATTTGGAATTCCAGGCTGGTCTCAATCTGGGACATTATGGCAGTGTTAGGGCTCATGACTAGGGAAAAGCAAATCGACTTTGGATGCTTCATCCGAAGACTTTGTAATACTGTTCAGTATGTATTGGCTCCGATGAGCTGAAGTTACTACTTTGCAAAGACTCACGGGACTTGTGTAATAACTTTGGAATTATTACTGTAAAAAAACCTTGATGCTGAACTTTAGTTGAGTTCCAAGTGCTACCATCTCTACTCATGACCTCTACTATCCCAGCTGTGAAGTGTGCTCTGACCCACTCAAGGCCCCTTCAGTCCTTTTTACTAAACAAACGGGGCAAAAATATTTTCTCCTTGGGGGGAGATAGAAATCCCCCTCCTCAGATAAAAGTATCCCTCATTTGGTGGTTGATTTAAAAACAAAGTGCAGTGACAGCAGACAAATCTAGTCACAATCACCACAGATACCAGCAAGAAAGGTTACGCTGCTCATTCTCCTGAAATGATGGTTCAGGGCAGGTGCGATTCCTCCAGGATTCAAGTATCCCCAAATGTAAAAACTTTCAGCAGTTTGGGAAGCCTTTTGGGCCTGTGAAAATATTCTCTTGGGCAGAAAAAAAATCTTGCCTCAGTTTCGGCAGTTCATCAAAACTGAAAAGAGAAATAGATTGCAAACTTCCTGAGCAGGAGTCCCCCTAAGAGAAGAAAATGTTGTGTGAATCACAATCTTTAAGTAGATCACGGAGAGCTGGGGCTGCCCTGTGATAGTAGATAAATAATCAGTGATTTATACACTTCACACTTCTTTTGTCTTTGCTTATATTTTATCCAACATGAATGAAGGCATAGCAAATGTTGCATTAAGGCATATTCCAATAATAGTCCATAAATACATACAGTCCGGTTTGGCTGGCAGCAAGATCCCGCACTTAGCGCGCAAAAACATGTAACCGCTACATTTTGGTGGGGACTGCCCTGTTTGTCAAGCATGTGATAGTCTTGTTTGCAGACAGGGTAAACAAACAGAAGTGTTTTGTTCCCCACCTACCGAGACCAACCACTGTTCCAATGGAGAGAGGAGGGGCTGAGGGCGCACTGGCCACCAATGGACAGAGAGGAGGAGGAGGGGCTGAGGGCGCACTGGCCACCAATGATGATAACGTTTCAGATATTACAAACACAGGCATTATAAACACATTGCCCAGACCCTGCCTCTGATGGAGCACTGCGATCTGCGGCAATTAACCCCTCAGATGCGGAACCTGAGGGGTTAATTGCCGCGGATCACAGCGCTCTGTCAGAGGCGGGGTCTGGGCAATGTGTTTCTAATGCCTGTGTTTGTAATAACGTTTCAGATATTATCATTGGTGGCCAGTGAGCCCTCAGCCCCCCCTGTCCACAATATAAAAAACATTGGTGGCCAGTGCGCCCTCCCTCCTTTCACCCTCATCCCTTCAGTATTAATATCATTGGCAGTGGCCACAGGGTCCCTCACCTCCTCTCTTCTGATCGGAGCCCCAGCCGTGTAATGCTGGGGCTCTGATCAGTTACCATGGCAACCAGGACGCTACTGTAGGCCTGGCTGCCATGGTCAGCTCCCTGCTGCTGTGTGCACAGGGCAGCAGGGAGTGTGTGAAGTCCTATTCACCCTAATAGAGCTCTATTAGGGTGAATAGGACAAGGGATGTAAAGAGCACAGGTTCTACCCCTAAGGGGGGGAAATAGTAATTAAATAAAAAGTAAAAAAATTAAAAATAGTAACAAAACAAGCACTAAATATTAATTATAAATTAACCCTTTTCCAATTTTAAATATAAAATATATAAACAAATAAAAAAACATATCACCGTGCCCAAAAAGTCCAAACTATTAAATTTATTTTTTTTTTTTAAAGCGCTGAGCGCTGTAACGGGAAAAAAAATTGCCAAAAATTAAGATGCGCAGAATATCGGTATAAAATATCAGCTATCGGCCTGAAAGTTCACAGAATATCGGTATCGGCTCTAAAAAATCAATATCGGTCGATCCCTAGAAGAAGGAGCTCAGGTGATCTTCATAGCTCCTTTTTGGCCAAAAAGGTCATGGTTTCTGCTGCTCATAAGACTGTCAGCATCTGGAGACTTCCATCAGTTCCCAATCTCCTACAACAGGGTCTCATCTGCCATCCAAACATCACACAGCTCCATCTGACAGCCTGGAGACTGATCAGTCTATCCTAAGAAGCAAGGGTTTGTCTGAACTTGTAATATCTACTATTGTGTTTAGTTGTAAGGCGGTAACTTCTAATATTTACATCATGGAAAGCCTTTTTAAAGTTTGCTAAAGATAGGTAGGATTTTTCTATGCCTATAGATACGGCAGTCATTCTAGAATTCCTACAGGCAGGTCTACTAAGTACTATTAAGGTGCAGATTTCTGCCTTAATTGTCTTTCTGGAGTCCAAGTTAGCTGATTTAGAATTGCATAAAAGGTTCATTAGAAAGCTAGTAGACTTAAGGCCTTGGTTAGATCCTCTGTTCCTCCTAGAGATTTAAACCTGGTCCTATCTACATTAATGGACTGTCCATTTGAGCCTATCACCCAGGTTCCAATTAAATTTTTAATATTTAAAACTGCTTTCCTAGTAGCGATAACTACTGCAAAGAGAGTAGAAGAGATTAAAGCCTTTCTCTGTAAGGCCCCATACCTAATGATTAAAGACAACAGAATTATTCTCAGACATTCTCCTTTTTCCCTATCACCCATGACAGCACCCTTGAGAGACGGCCTCCATCCAGGACAGGAAACAGAACTTTTGTGGAGAGTTCAAAAGGAGGGCCCAGACTTTATCACCTCAGTTCCTGTTTCCTGTCCTTTGGATAGGACAGTGCGTGGAGAGTGACTTCATCCTAGGCTGCAGGTCCCCCGGTCATAAATACCTTATTGGGGGCATTCCTGGTGAGGCATAAGTCTCCTCTAGGAGCCGCCATATAAGTCTGGGCAGCGGGTTCTGGTCCTGCTTGATAGTGCGCTGGAGCTTTTATTGGCCATCCCGGGGGCACTGGGAAGTGTTCCTGGCATGCCGGAATCCTCTGGCTGTGGTTGGAGGGTCCGGAGCTTCTCTCCCTGCTAGAGCGGCGTACAGGCATAGTCCCGCAAGACTTTCACCAGGAAGACTCGGGGCAGAAATTATGGCATATATGAGGAAAAGAGAGTTGTTAATCATCCCATATCTGGACTATTTGTTAGTGGTGGCAGACTCAGAAAACAGGCTACGGTTAAACGTCACAAAGGTCATGGAAACCTTGGAAACTCTGGGGTGGTTAATAAATCGGAAGAAATCAAATCTACATCCGTGATATTGGATTCTGTAAAAAAGTCTTGTTTTCTCCCACAGTCCAAGATAGACAGAATAACTATGGAAGTCAGATCCTTGATGTTATCAAGAAAAAGGACCATCAGACAAGGCATGGCAGTTCTGGGCAGGATAACGTCAACCATGACGGCGGTATGCTGGAGCCAATTCAGATCAAGACCCCTACAGTGGCAGATTTTGAAAGAAGTACAATGATCCTCCCTTCTAGAAGCTCCCTTCTTTCTTCCTCATCAGGTAATCCAATCTCTCCGATGGTGGTTAGATCCACTGAACTTATCACAAGGTCTCCAATGGGAAGCAGCAAGTTTAGTATCAGTCACCACGGATGCAAGCCCTTTCGGGTGGGCGCGGTCTGCCAGGTAACATCTCGACAGGGCATCTGGCAGTTAGAAGAAAGACTAGAATCCCAGAACATGAGGGAGCGCAGGGCAGTCCTCCTAGCCATAAAATAATTTCTGCCAATTTTAAAAGGGAGAGAGTTAAAAATATTTTCGGACAATGCCACTGTGGTATCATATCTAAACCGGCAAGGCGGTACCAGATCAGAAAGCTTAATGAGCCTAACAGTAGATATCTTCCTTTAAGTCATGTCTCAGGGATAAAGGCAGTTCATCTAAAAGGTATAGAAAACCATCAAGCAGATTTTCTAAGCAGACACACACTAAGAAAAAACGGATCAGCAAATATTTCTAAACACAAAATGACACCGGAGGTATCTCATGCCCATCGACAAATTGTACACTCAATAGTGGGGCTTCTATTGCTGAAATACCTGTAACATATATATCTGCATATACTTTACAACGACCATATCAAAAGCAAAAAGAAGAACAAAGAGCAACATGCAAAGGTATTGAAAAATTATCAAAAAACTTTATTTACAAATCATAGAAGGAGGTGACAGGAGAACACAGACGCCACCCTGGACCCTGTAGCGAGATATACAACACATATCTAGCACCGCTGAAAAGATGTTAAGAAAGCCTATCATTTAACTGTTGTGTTATCAATATAGTATATCAGGCCTTACTGAGGCCTATTAAAGTATCCGCAAATAAAGCCGTAATGAATACAAGTGTCTCTGTACATTTGCAATGCGGACATTATAAGGTAACAGTAATAACACCAGCAGTGCTAACACAAAACCCAAGAAGGTACTCACCAAAAAGTAAATCAAGGTAAGGGACCAGGATGGCGTCAGCCCCGACGCACGTTTCGTCGAACCTTTGTCCGGGGGTAACGCCATCTCTATGGTCTGTAGCTTAAAAAAGAGAAAGTGTGAGGTGGCATACCCGATGCAAGATTAGAGATAAGGTGCTCTGTTGCTGATAGGTTCGCCCAAACCAGAGGACTGGAAATATCGTACAAAGAGTGCAGCAACTGGCACACTTACATCTAATTAGAGGTGGAGATGAATATGTTTCAACAAATATTTTATTTGACTGGAAATATATCACTAATAAAATAACAATTAAAAACTGTTAGAACCTTCAAACTGATGTCCATTAATTCATACACCACTAAAGTTCATAGTTTTGTCCATAGAGTCTCTACATACACCTGTAATTACAAAAGGATGTAGCCCAATCTGTAGCAGCAAAAATTTTAGCAGCAACAAATGTGGCAGAAAAAACAACCGTTGTATATAGTGATCTTGTATGGGAGAATTATTTGATAAACCGTTCAATGGATTTTGAATCTCCTCTGTAGTAATCCCAAATTAGATAAATTGTTGCATCTATATGGTAAGTTTGTAGCAGTAATTAGTTTAGCGGCCCCCGGTCAGTCAGAGCCTGGATTTAGATATGTATTGTGCAGGCAGTAGTGCTCAGTGTGGCATCCAACACTTGTTACCTTAAACCTCCACCGCCGTCTGTCCTTAGTGTTGGTATAGTTACACTGTCGGAGCCGGGGGTTCAGGATTCCCCGCGCTTGTGCTGTGTTCGCCTGCTTCGGCGTCCCACGTGTTGGTGACGTCACTCTTTCTTCCTGTGGGTGCAGTGGGCGCGTTCGGGGTAAGCAGTATATTCGCACTTCGGCGTCTCACGTGATTGAAAGCATCACCTTTCTGGCCGGCCAGTGTTAATGTCTTTATCTATCCTGGTGTCACCACCAGGAAGAAGCAAACGGCGAAACGTATGTCGGGGTAGCGTCCCTCATTCACAGGTATCCTAACTCATTAGCATAATGAGAACCAATCAACTACGGCCCTAAGAGTTTAAAAGGAAGAGAGACAGCAACAAGGGGATACCACTGAGGAAGGGGAGAAGATACTCCCCGAAACGCGTATGGGACCCCAGACTGTCATCTCTAAACAGAGAACTTTGGATAGATAAAGATATTAACACTGGCCGGCCAGAAAGGTGACGCTTTCAATCACGTGAGACGCCGAAGTGCGAATATACTGCTTACCCCGAACGCGCCCGCTGCACCCACAGGAAGAAAGAGTGACGTCACCAACATGTGGGACGCCGAAGCAGGCGAACACAGCACAAGCGCGGGGAATCCTGAACCCCCGGCTCCGACAGTGTAACTATACCAACACTAAGGACAGACGGCGGTGGAGGTTTAAGGTAACAAGTGTGGGATGCCACACTGAGCACTACCGCCTGCACAATACATATCTAAATCCAGGCTCTGACTGACCGGGGGCCGCTAAACTAATTACTGCTACAAACTTACCATATAGATGCAACAATTTATCTAATTTGGGATTACTACAGAGGAGATTCAAAATCCATTGAACGGTTTATCAAATAATTCTCCCATACAAGATCACTATATACAACGGTTGTTTTTTCTGCCACATTTGTTGCTGCTAAAATTTTTGCTGCTACAGGTTGGGCTACATCCTTTTGTAATTACAGGTGTATGTAGAGACTCTATGGACAAAACTATGAACTTTAGTGGTGTATGAATTAATGGACATCAGTTTGAAGGTTCTAACAGTTTTTAATTGTTATTTTATTAGTGATATATTTCCAGTCAAATAAAATATTTGTTGAAACATATTCATCTCCACCTCTAATTAGATGTAAGTGTGCCAGTTGCTGCACTCTTTGTAGCTTAAAAAAAACCACTATCCAATCACAAATGAAGAGCATTGTGACGTATCACAAGACGTCATAGGGGCGGAGTATCAAATAGGCACGAAGATTGCATATCAGCAGAGCGCCGAATAAACGCCCACCATTGACGTCAGCGCAAACGCGCGGTCATGTGATATGTGATACCGATCAGCGAACACAACATAAAAGGAATAAGACTACGAAAGAACCCATGGACTGAAGTACCATGAATAATAGCAATACATGAATGACTGGAGGTGGTATAGACCCGTGCTGAATAACGGGATTGTTGAAATCATAAAAAACATCATTCATCAATGTTTCTGAATTGCTGCACAATGATACAGAGGGGAAGGTAGCGTGGATGTGTGCGGAGCGTGAAGGATGTGGGGGAAGTGTGGGAGGGAGGTGAGTGGGGAAGGAGGTGAATGCAACAATCCATAAAAACATGTGGTGTGAGATAAATCATGGATAATATTAAACATTTCACACCTACGTGAAAAAAATAAAATAATATATATATATATATTTTTTTTTTATATATATCATGATAAAATAGAATGCATGTGAAAGTGAAACATGATTGAGAAATAAATACAAAAAAGAATAATATATATAAACAAGTGAAAACATGATTAAAAGGTGAAGTGAATATATATTAAAATGCGGTGTAAATAAGATACATGTGGTGCTCTCTTTCCCCATCTCCGCATTGCCCCCGAAGGTTCGCCAAAACGTGCGTCGGGGCTGACGCCATCCTGGTCCCTTACCTTTATTTACTTTTTGATGAGTACCTTCTTGGGTTTTGTGTTAGCACTGCTGGTGTTATTACTGTTACCTTATAATGTCCGCATTGCAAATGTATAGCGGTGCTAGATATGTGTTGTATATCTCGCTACAGGGTCCAGGGTGGCGTTTGTGTTCTCCTGTCTCCTCCTTCTATGATTTGTAATTTTTAATATATGACCAATAAAGTTTTTTGATAATTTTTCAATACCTTTGCATGTTGCTCTTTGTTCTTCTTTTTGCTTTTGACAGGAAATATTTCTGCAGATCACTCGTCTATGGGGTCGTCCAGTGCTAGACCTGTTTTCTACAAGACAAAACAAAAAATGCAAACACTTCTTTTCTTTGAACAGCAGAGATGCACCCACTGGGATAGATGCATTCTCTCTTCCATGGCCAGACAACCTACTCTATGCTTTTCCTCCGTTGAGACTGATACAGCGAGCATTGCAGAAATTAAGACGTTACCGGACCAGACTGATTCTAATAGCTCCATTCTGGCCCCGCAGAACATGGTTCAGCTGGCTAAGGAGGTTCTCTATTGCAGATCCCTGGATTCTTTCGGAGCGGGAGGATCTTCTATTCCAGGGCCCCATTTACCACCCAAATGTACAGCAATTACGGCTAACTGCGTGGTTCCTGAGATGGAGATATTAGAACAGAGAGGACTTTCCAAAGTCTTTTGTTGGCTAGGAAGGAAGTAACATCCTTAATATATCTGATAGTCTGGAAAACCTTCTTATTTTTTTGCAAGGTTCCGGTAAATGTTTTAGATCCTCCTCCAATGCCTTTAGTCCTGGATTTTTTACAAAAAGGATTTGAAAAGAGACTGAAGTCTAGTACTCTGAAGGTACAGGTGGCGGCCCTTATTACCTTTTTCGACTACCAGATCATCCATGGATCAGGAGATTCTTTAAGGCCATTAACCGTCTTAGACCTGTACCTAGGTCTTCAGTGCCGCCATGGGATCTAAACCTGGTACTAAATAGTTTAGCAGATCCTCTGTTTGAGCCTATGCAAGACCTCTCTTTGAAGCTTCTGTCCCTTAAGGCTGCCTTTTTAGTTGCAATCACGTCTGCTAGACGAGTAGGGGAAATCTGTGCCTTCTCAACTTCTGCACCTTACACTATCTTTACAGATGAGAGAGTTGTGATTAAGCCTGACCCTTCTTTCCTGCCTAAAGTAGTGACTATGTTTCACAGATCACAGGAAGTGGTTTTACCTTCAGTATGTCAGAGTCCCAAGAATGATAAAGAAAAAAGTGGCATACATTAGATGTCAGAAGATGTCTCTTGCATTACATCAAGGCTACGGAGAATTTGAGGAGAAGCAACAAGGTCTTCATTCAATATGGTGGAAAGAACAAGGGTCATCCAGTTTCTTCTAAGACTCTCTCTAGATGGATTGTTGAAGCCATTAGTCTGGCTTATTCAGCTGCAGGAAAGTCTCCGCCCACCAGTTTTAAAGCTCACTCTACCAGAGCAATGTCAGCTTCTTGGGCAGAGAAAGCAGATGCGTCTCTAGAGCAGATATGCAGGGAAGCAACATGGCAATCTCCATGTACTTTTTTCAGGCATTACAAACTGAACTTAAGCTCCAGAGATCAATTGGCCTTTGGCAGAAAGGTGCTTCAGGCGATGGACCCTCCCTAGGGAGATTACTAGCCAAATCGTCTCTCAAGAGTGCTGTCATGGGCGATAGGGAAAGACAGGATTACACTCACCGGTAATCTCTTTTCCATAAGCCCATGACAGCACCCATCATTTATTCCCCCCAAAAAACTAATAATAATAATAATTATATATATTGTAAGAGGGTGCAAGGTGTTGTTTTTGATAGCAGGTACGTGTCACCGAGGTTGCTGGCCTCGGTGAGGTAAGAGCCGGGGTTTTTGGTCTGCAGCAGCTAGTGCTGCTCTGTTAAATAGCATGGCTGCAAAGCCGATCCGGGCCGGCTCTTACTGGGAGCAGCTAAAGAGTAGGGTGGGTGGCTGCTCCCCACGGTCCAGTCCATGTTTTGGGGCTGGGTATAAAACGCAGCCAGCAGCTGTGTCTGTGTGTGTGTGATTATCCTGGAGCCTGCAAACAGGGCTGAGGAATTCTCTGTCCTGGAGGAAGGAGCTCAGCAAGGTGGTGTTGCCCTGCGACCTGAAGGTGGAATCGCCTGCGGCTGAGCCGACTGCTAGGTGTGAACCCGCACCTAAACCACCCAAGGTGACTGGACCGTGTGTTGGCCTGTTTTTGGTTTTTCCACATGATTTCTGTTGTGTATGAACTGTCACCAAGAGACTGTTTTCATTTCTGGTGTGCAAGTGTGAATAAAACACTGTTTGATGCACAATCTGACTCCTTGTTTTGCCTCTAAACTGCACCCGCACCGCTGTCTACCAGAGCGACTCCCCACATTTGGTGTCGGATGCGGGCATGCGCAGTGAGGCTGGCGTGAACGCCGAACTTTGCTTTTTGCTGGGCAAAAGTGAATGTCCTATATTAAGCCGGCAAAGTTGCAGCCTGTGATCCCCGACAAAATGGAGGCGGCTGTGAAAGCCCTCATAGAGGCTAACGTGCAGCAGCGGGAGACCAACCAGCTACTGCTACAGCACGTGATGGCGTTGCAAGCGGCAGGAGCGTCCCACCGCGCCCACGATGCCCGGAAAGCTGTCCGTACCGCGATCCCTAAGATGACCCCTCGGATGATGTTGAGACCTATCTGGCGGTGTTCGAGAAGGTGGCCGTGAGGGAGAAATTACCCCGAGAACAGTGGGCAGAGGTCATCGCTCCGTTCCTGGCGTCTGGACCCCAGCAAGTATTTTTGACCTCCCAGGTGACCAAGCAGCTGACTACCCGACTGTGAAAGGTGAGATCCTGGCAAGACTGGGGGTGAATGTTTTGGTCCGGGCCCAGCGGGTGCATCAGTGGGAGTTTAACCCGCTGAACCCGCCCGGCCACAATACTATGACTTGCTACAACGGTTGCAAAAATGGCTGCAGCCAGACATACTGACTCCCACTGCTATGCTCGACCGTCTGTTAGCCGATGTCTTCTGGAGGGCTTTGCCTTACCCTCTCCAGCACTGGATCGGCCAGGTATCGCCCACCAATGCCCTGGAGATGGTCGACCTGGTGGAGCGGCACGAGGCCACCAGAAACCTGCAGGGGAGTCTTGCTGGGAAGGGGTCAGTTAAACCCCGGGAGGCCTCTGCCCCAGTTCCAACGTCCGGCGACAGAGCGGCCTGCACGGAATATACCCTCTGCGAGCCCGCCTCCCGTGGTATGCTGGAGGTGTCAGGAGCCAGGCCACATCAGGGCCGACTGTCCGCGCCGGGATGAGCTGATGGAGGTGAACCACGGGGTCGCCACTCCTTGTATGCACGGAAGCTGTGCGCAACTGGCACCCGTGAGGTACAAGACCATAACCACCTGTGTCAGGTAGAGGTGGGAGATTCGCTGGCGGTGGCTCTGCTGGACTCCGGGAGTTTAGTCTCCCTGGTAAGGGCTGCCCTGGTACGGCCTCGCGGAGTATACTGGCCGTAAAGTCGGGGTCCTGTGCATCCACGGAGACCTGAAAGACTATCCCACTGCACTAGTGACTTTGTCCACAGCGGCTGGTAGGTGGACCCACGAGGTGGCTGTCGCTACTACACTCCCACACGAACTAATACTTGGGAGGGACTTCTCGGTTTTCTCCGGCGCTGTGGCCGGCAATAAAGGTATCTGAGGGACCCGAGACAGGGGTGACCCTAGCAGAGTGGCCTGATACCGCTGGAAGGCCAGAACCCTGGGAGCCCGAGTCTGAAGGGCCGGCGGTAGGGGTGACCACTGCTCCGGCGGTAGAGGGGGAAACAACCCCACTGAGTGTAATGGTGGGAGACACGGAGGACTTGCCACCGGGACCTGAGTTGGCAGACCTCAATGTCTCCGGGAAAATTTTGGGACCGCACAACACCGGGACCAAACCCTAACCAGGGCCTGGGAGAATGTGCTGAAATTGATGGTAAACCCCAGAAACCAGGGGCTGAATTAATGTTCCCACGATTTATTGTTCTACAGGATATGTTGTATCGGGTGAACCAAGTCCGAGGTGAACCTGTTGAACAGTTGGTGGTGCCCACAGCGTATCGCAAGCTTGTCATGGAGCTTGCCCACCAACATGTTCTTGGGGGACACCTGGGGTGGCAGAAAACCCAGGACCGCATACTGCAGCGGTTTTATTGGCCCGGTGTGTTCAAGGAGGTAGAAGATTATTGTAAGTCCTGTCCAACCTGTCAGATAACTAGCCCCCAGCCTCATTTCCGTAGTCCTCTGGTACCTCTGCCAATTATTGAAGTACCGCTTGAGCGAATCGCTATGGATTTAATTGGGCCTGTACCAAAGTTCGCCAGGGGCCACCAACACATTCTGGTAGTTCTCGACTATGCCACTCGGTATCCGGAGGCGGTGCCTCTGCGACATACCTCAGCTAGGCTCATTGCCAAAGAGTTAATGGAGATGTTTTCCCGTGTGGGCCTGCCAAAAGAGGTTCTGACAGACCAAGGGACCCCTTTTATGTCCAAAGTAATGAAGGAACTGTGTAAATTGTTGCGTATAAAGCAGTTACGGACGTCCGCTTACCATCCGCAAACAGACGGTCTTGTTGAGAGGTTTAACCAAACTCTAAAAATATGTTAAAAAGGGTGGTGTCTAGAGATGGGAAGGACTGGGACCTGCTTCTGCCCTATCTCATGTTCGCAGTGCGAGAGGTACCCCAGGCCTCTACTGGGTTCTCGCCTTCGAACTGCTTTATGGCAGACACCCTCGGGGCCTGTTGGATATCGCCAAGGAAGCATGGGAACAACAGCCTGTCCCCCACAAAAGTGTCATTGAGTATGTCACCCAGATGCAGGAACGGATAGAAAGGGTGTTGCCGCTGGTCCGGGAGCATATGGAGGCAGCGCAACAAGCCCAGAGTAGGGTGTATAATCGTCAGGCTCGGGTACGGGGCTTCCATCCGGGAGATCGGGTTTTGGTTCTGGTACCCACCCTTGACAGCAAGTTCCTAGCTAGGTGGCAGGGCCCCTATGAGGTGATCGAGAAGGTAGGGGAAGTAATTACAAAGTACACCAGCCAGGCGGCGCAAGCCGGAGCAGGTGTACCACGTGAATTTACTTAAGCCGTGGAAAGATAGGGACACAGCCGACGACCACAGCCCCCGGCCAGGGCTTCTAGGTGAAAAGGGTCCAGCCCCACAGTTCGAGGCCTGTGAAGCAGTAACCACGGTAAAATTGCAGACAGCCTGTCTTCCAAACAAGTTCAGGAAGTCAGGGAGTTCATCAGTCGGAACACGGATGTGTTCTCGACCTCCCTGGCCGCACGTCTCTCATCCAACATGACATCGCCACTGAGCCTCAGGCCAAGATCCGGTTAAAACCATACCGGGTACCCGAGGCTCGGCGACGGGCCATCGCGGAGGAAGTACAGTTAATGTTGAAGCTCGATGTCATTGAGGAGTCGAAAAGTGAGTGGGCCAGTCCCATAGTCCTAATACCCAAGCCGGATGGGACGCTATGTTCTGCAACGACTTTCGCAAGTTAAATGAAGTATCCAAGTTTGACGCGCATCCCATGCCCCGAGTAGACGAGCTGGTTGAAAGTTTAGGACAAGCCCGTTATTTTTCTGTGCTGGACCTCACTAAAGGGTACTGGCAGGTACCCTTAACGGAGTCGGCTAAGGAAAAACCGCATTTGTTACCTCGCAGGGCCTGTATCACTACAAGGTGTTACCCTTTGGCCTGCATGGCGCCCGCCACTTTCCAAAGGTTAATGGACATAGTGCTGCGACCACATCGTCGGTACGCCTCGGCCTACTTAGATGATGTAGTCATCCACAGCACCGACTGGGAAAGCCATTTACCCAAGGTGCAGGCGGTAGTGGATGCCCTGAGGAAAGCCGGACTGACCGCTAACCCAAAGAAGTGCTCCATAGGGTTAGAGGAGACAAAATATCTGGGATATGTAATTGGGCGGGGAGTCATCAAACCTCAGGTAACCAAGGTAGAGGCCATTCGTAACTGGCCCCGACCGGTCACCACCAGGCAGGTAAAGTCGTTCCTGGGGATTGTAGGTTACTACATGAGGTTTGTGCCCCACTTTGCCACAATAGCAGCGCCGTTGACAGACCTCTTGAAGGGGCGAAAGTCTGGGAGGGTTAGCTGGAGTGAGAAGGCGGAGGAGGCTCGCCGCTGAAGTCGGCCCTGTGTGGGTCCCCGGTTTTGGTGACACCCGACTTCAACAAGGAGTTTGTCGTACAGACCGACGCTCGGAGGTAGGCCTCGGTGCGGTACTGTCTCAGGAGGTCAACGGGGAAGAACATCCCGTTGTCTTCCTGAGCCGTAAGCTCAATCCCGCCGAGTCCAGATATAGTATAGTGGAGAGGGAGTGCCTGGCTATCAAGTGGGCACTCGAATCTCTCCGCTACTACTTGTTAGGGAGGAGGTTCTGTCTGGTGACCGACCATTCCCCTCAAATGGATGAGTCAGGCCAAGGAGAGGAATGCTCGGGTCACCAGGTGGTTCCTATCTCTTCAGAATTTCAAATTCTTCGTGGAACACAGGGCAGGCCGCTTGCAGGGCAACGCAGATGCCCTGTCCCGCGTCCACTGCCTCACGTGTGTTCACCCCCAGGGCTGAACAAAGGGGGTGTGTAAGAGGGTGCAAGGTGTTGTTTTTGATAGCAGGTACGTGTCACCGAGGTTGCTGGCCTCGGTGAGGTAAGAGCCGGGTTTTTGGTCTGCAGCAGCTAGTGCTGCTCTGTTAAATAGCATGGCTGCAAAGCCGATCCGGGCCGGCTCTTACTGGGAGCAGCTAAAGAGTAGGGTGGGTGGCTGCTCCCACGGTCCAGTCCATGTTTTGGGGCTGGGTATAAAACGCAGCCAGCAGCTGTGTCTGGGTGTGTGTGATTATCCTGGAGCCTGCAAACAGGGCTGAGGAATTCTCTGTCCTGGAGGAAGGAGCTCAGCAAGGTGGTGTTGCCCTGCGACCTGAAGGTGGAATCGCCTGCGGCTGAGCCGACTGCTAGGTGTGAACCCGCACCTAAACCACCCAAGGTGACTGGACCGTGTGTTGGCCTGTTTTTGGTTTTTCCACATGATTTCTGTTGTGTATGAACTGTCACCAAGAGACTGTTTTCATTTCTGGTGTGCAAGTGTGAATAAAACACTGTTTGATGCACAATCTGGACTCCTTGTTTTGCCTCTAAACTGCACCCGCACCGCTGTCTACCAGAGCGACTCCCCACAATATATATATATATATATATATATATATATATATATATAAATATATGGAAAAAAAAGAAGGAAAGTAGAATATTTTAAGAATTTTTTTCAGGACATGTTCTTGCTACTAACTGAGGTGATGAGGTCTTGGCCCTCCTTTTGAACTCTCCACGAAAGTTCCTGTTTCCTGTCCTGGATGGAGGCGGTCTCTCAAGGGTGCTGTCATGGGCTTATGGAAAAGAGATTACCGGTGAGTGTAATCCTGTCATTTCTGCCAAAGGTGGTTTCAAAGTTCCACTGCCAGCAAGAGGTGTTGCTACCTTCATTTTGCTCCCCAACAGGATCTAAGGAAGAAGTCTGTTTCCAAAATTTAGATGTCAGCAGATGCATTCTTACCTACCTTAAAGCCACAGGGGAATTTCGGAAGTATGATTGTCTCTTCATTCAGTTCTTTGGTTTGAATAGAGGACACGAAGCTACAAAAACGTAATGTGCCAGATGCATAAAATCAACTGTTACCAGACCAAGAAAATGGCTCCACCAGAAGGTTAAAAAGTCTGCCTCTGCTACATTACCGGAAATTTGTAGGGCAGCAATTTGGTCATCTCCATCAACTTTCTTTAAGCATTATAAGATGGATGTTCTTGAAAATCGGAATCTATCGTTTATGTGTAAATTACAATCTGCCTAGTCAGTTGTAGTGATGATCGGGAGGTGCCATGTTCGATTTCGCTCTATTTCGCGAATATTTGATTGAATATTCGTCATATATTCGTCTAAATCGAATATTCGTCATTATTCTATATAGCACGAATAATATGCGATTTAATTATTCGCGTATTGCGAATTGAACTTTGAACGGGGTATAAAGGCAACTCTCCTATTGGTTGGCTTGCTAGAATTACCGAATTATTCGTTATATTCGCTAATTCTAGCAAGCCAATAGGAAAGTTGCCTATAGACAGCTCTATACAGTTGGACATCGCAATGCGAAAATATTACTTTTACCTATTTTTTTTCAATAAATAGAATACCGACTCATTATTCTATTTATTGCCAAAAATAGGCAAAGTAACATTTTCGAATTGCGCATCCAACTTAGAGCTGGGTACAGGCAACATTCCTATTGGGTTGTCTTGCTGGAATTAGCGAATATAGAGAATATAGCGCTATATGCGTATTCGTCATATTCGTTAATTCTACCCAGCCAGCAATTCTCGCATTGCGCATCCAACTTAGAGCTGTGTATGGGCAAGTTTACTTGTCTTCCTAGAATTAGCAAAGATAACGAATACGAATATAGCGCTATAATCTCTATCTTCGTTAATTCTAGCAAGCCAACCAATAGGAAAGTTATACCCCGTTCAAAGTTTCATTCGCAGTACGCGAATATTACATTATGTAATATTTGCGTTCTGCGAATTACACTTTGAACGGGGTATAACTTTCCTATTGGTTGACTTGCTAGAATTAACGAAGATAGATTCGCGAATTAGCGAAGTGTCAATATTCGTAAAAAAAAAATTCGCTATTCGAATATTCGCGCTCAACTCTAGTCAGTTGTTCTCCTCTGAGACTGCTGATTGCCGTTGTGGAGGCGTAGGGAAAAGATCAAAATTACTTACCGGTAATTGGATTTTACTTTAGTCTCCACAATCACACTTAATTTTCCCACCCTTTTATTCCTCCGACCTACTTCAGTTATGTTTCCTGTCCTTTGGGACACGTTGAAGCCTTCTGCCAGCATGAGCTGGTGTTTCTTCAGGTACCCAGTCTCATCTTTTCAAAAAACTACTCCGATATATGAGGAGACGGCAGGGCGCATACACGAGGAGACGCCAGGGCGTAGCTAAACCAGCTGGAGAGCCCGACTGCATAAGACGTGATAATAATATGAAGTAAAGTGCGGTGGAGACGGCTTAGAAGGCACGGTAAGCGATCGAATACAAGCGATCGTATAAAGGTAGGAGGAGGATTTGCTTTTAATGGTGGGACGCCACCAATGTTTTGATACGTTATCGCTATCCGCACTAATTGCTGCAAAGGCTGCTAAATCCTGATGGGAATGATCTGACACGGGACTATTCAGGGTATAACAAGAACGATTGTGATGAACTACGTGTTCATGCCAAACTCGCCCTTCTATATATGAATTTAGTTGTTTTATTAATTCTATTAATTTGTACTGTTATTGTTTTATATTGGTTTGGGTACAATGAATTGAAGATTTGGATTGAATAGATTTTATGTGGGATGTACTTACTATATGTATGATTTAATATATGTATATTAAATTAAATTGATTGTGGTATAGTACTCCAGAGTTTGAGTGCCATATCCTCCTTTTTAGACCCAGTCTCATCTTCCTGTGTTTTCTTGAAGGATTGGGCAGGGAGAACAGAGGTTGGGAAAGTGGGGCGGACACTCTTCCTCTCTGTTCTTTGGTGAATAGCAACCTGGGCTGTTTGTGTTGTTTCTGACACGCAGGATCAGTGCATGCTTAGCAGCCTAGGCAATCTGGGATCCTGGGATGTGTTGTGGAGAGTTTAAAAATTCCTGGTGGGCGAATTGCAGTACATCTCAGAAATCTCTTTCTGATGAGATGTTGGCACTGGAGATTCATCAGATTTCCCACACGCAGGGCAGGTACCCATAGAGAATCTTAATCAGTCTGTCTGCTGCCCTCTATAATGCTACTCGCAGAGCAATATGGCTGTGGACCTGGTCTGGTGATGCTGGTTCACAAAATGTCTACCTGTTTGATTCTTTTTAAGGTTAACAGACTTTGGTACCAGGTTAGATGACATGTTTGATAAAGCATCTGATGAGAAAAAGGATTCTACTGAGACCTTTTATCTTTTTTTTCCCCAAGAAGAGATCTTTTCAAAACCAAGGAATATTCGGATAGAATTAGAGGTCAAGAGATTCTTCTGGTAAGTGGCAGCCTCGTCAATCTCTAACTCTCTCTAAAGCCCCTTTCACACGGGCGAGTATTCTGCGCGGGTGCAATGCGTGAGGTAAACGCATTGCACCCACACTGAATTCGGATCCATTCACTTCAATGTGGCTGTGCAGATGAGCGGTGATTTTATAACATGATTATATTGGAAAATAACAGCATTCTTTAATTCAGAATGCTAAATAAAAGATCCATTGTGGGGTTTAAGGTCATTGACTTCACTGAAGGTCCTATTCCAGCCAGGTCCCTCAAGAAGAAGAAGAAAGAAGACGAGCCTGGATCAAGTGGATGAGGTGAGTTAAATTATTATTTTTTTAACCCCACAATGGATCTTTTACTTAGCATTCGTAATTAAAGAATGCTATTATTTTCCATTATAATCATGTTATAATGGAAAATAATAAAATATACAGAACACCGATCCCAAACTCGAACTTCAGTGTAGAAGTCCGGGCTCGGGTCTTGGTACCACATGCAGTTTTTTCTCACGCGCATTCAAAATGCATTGCACTCGCGCCGAAAAAACTGAACGCTGCAACGCAATTGCAGTCAAAACTGAGTGAAATTGCGTGTGCACTCGCGCGGGTTTCCCGCAATTCACCCGGGACGCATCTGGAGCAAATCTGGTTGCAAAGATGGCGGAAGTCCGGTGGGGGACAGGTTGGCATTTTTTCATCAGGCCTGGCAGTCTATCAGAGCCTCTTCCTGGGTTGTAAATACTATTCCATTCTGCCTCAGACAGAACAGAAGTTTCATACCTTTCATGTTAGAAGATGTCTCTTGGCCTATTTGGAGGCAGCAAAGGATGTCAGGAAATCTGACCATCTCCTAATACAATACCAGTGAATAAATAAAGGGCTAGCAGCAAGTAGAGCCTCTATTGCCTGGTGGATCAGACTTGCCATTATACTCGTTATCAGCAGAAACACGTTTCTCCTCTGGTTCAATTAAAAGCTCACTCAACTAGAGCCATTTCCACTTCCTGGGAGGAGAGTTCATCAGCTTTTGTTGAACAGATATGCCGAGCAGCAACATGGGAAAATCCTATGACCTTCTTCGAACAGTACGGTGGATGTGCTTACAAACCAGGACTTGTCGTTTGGCCAAAAAGTCCTCTTGGCAGTGCTCCCTACCTAAATTTGATTTATCCTCCTGTCAGTGCTGTTGGGGAAGAGTTATGAAAAGATCATAACCTTTACCAGTAATTGGATTTACCATAGCTTTATTGGGGATTCCCTCCCTTATAATGGTCTGCTTATACTATTGTTTTCTTGTTGCAATTGCATTGTTCTATATATGGAATAGTATATTGAGCATTTTTGGTCTTTTGTCATTAACTGAATTAGTTAGGAGAAGATTCTTTTACTTGGGGCTCCTGCGTTGTCTTCTGACCTTGGGATGGCGGGTCTATCCCCGTCAGTGCTGTTGTGGAATCTATAGGAAATCCAATTAGTGGTAAGACACATGGGGCCCTGAAATTCCTGATGGCAGCCCTGAGTTCACGTTCTCCATACAACCCTCTCTTACATTAGTGAAGCCCTTGTGGTGTTACTAAAATAAACGAATACTCATCTAGCACATCCTGCTCTCCCCAGTAGGTGTGATTCAGTGGCATCATAGCGTCTGCCGGGCCGAGTAGGAGAGCATGCACAGGCTAGGGGATGATCTTTGGCTTATGCAAGATTCTACTCATCACTGCATAACGCCTACTGGGGTGAGCATAGGCCAGGGAAAGAAGCTTTCATATTGCCTGCCAGTGTGCACACACAATAATCATTATTACTGCGTGTGCTGGCAGGTGAGCCCCAGACCACATAGTAGCTGCTCTTGCGGTAGTTGTGGTCCTGACTGAATGTATACCCTTACCTGGGGTTTCTATCATGTTAGGGAAATTCTACTTTGGTGCAATACCATACACAAGTGTATGTTCTGTCAAGAATGAGGACTGGTTTGGTCACAGCCGTATCTCCCCGTCACTATGACTTATAGCATATCAGTAGTACTACATAGCTGTTGGCTATACAGCTCATATTAATAAAGAGCTTATACCTAATATCCCTGGCATGTCACACTAACACGACTGATACAAAAAGCACATGTCTACAGACACATGATACTGTCTCAAGTTGTGTTCATGGCCACCTAAGTACCACTTCACACGGCACACACCTCTATTGTGACTGTACCAAACAATGGATCACTGTTCAAAATGTAGGAACAATGGCCATTAGCTCTAATGATTAAGTTGCCACTGAGGGTTTAGTTTTCTGCAAAGAGAAAACACCCTGGTAAATCTAACCTGAGAACTTTTAGTAAGGAGGATTTGCATCCAGTGAGGGAATCTTATAGGCATTGGTGTAGCTATAGGGGTTGCAGCAGTCACAATTGCAACCAGGCCCCTAAGTCAGAGTGTGCGACCACGACCGGGCCCAGCAGGGGAAGGGGGCCTGCAGCCCCGCCGCAATAATTTAATAATGCGCAGCAGTGGCGGTGGCGGCAGGGCACAGGGAGATGAGCGCATAGTCATCTGTATCGCCGTCCTCAGGACAGCGATACAGATAGATGCTGCGGCGGGGCAGGGGAGAAAGAGGCGTCTCCCTTCCCTGTTCCTCTGATAGGCTGCAGGCACTAGTGCCTGCAGCCTGTCAGAGGCCGATGCAGGCGGCACGATAATGTCATCGCGCCGTCTGAGCCACTTTTTACTGGCACATTATTGGGTGGTACTATGGGGGCATCTATGGGGGCACTTCTTACTGGCACATTATTGGGGGGCACTATGAGGGAATCTACAGAGGCCACAAAGAAGGGGTATTTTATATGGGGGCTCTGTGTGGTACTAGTATTATCAGAGGGTTTATCTGTTTCTGCAGTATAGTATTGGGGAGCACAGCGGCACAGTATTGGGGGTAGTAGGAGGATTTGTCCAGAAGATGGGAGACTGATGGAAAAGTAGTAAACTAAGATTTTTTTTTTGTCAAACTGCAGAGACTAAAAAATGGCTGAAAAATGGTGGTCTGGTCTGAAGGTCTGAAAGGAGAAGATGAGGAAAGAGAACATCTACATCAAAGGAGATGTCACTGGATGTAATTGGTTAAGGGCGCTGTATTACCCTGTATTTCTGTAGTGATGGGAGCAGGGGCGTAACTATCGTGGTTGCAGTGGGTGCGACTGCGACTGGGAGGTGGGTAGGTTAGCAGTATTTGGGGTTAAGGCCCGGGTGGGGGGGCCCAATTCAAAGTTTGCCCTGGGGCCCAAAGAACTCTAGTTATGCCCCTGCTTAAAGGGGTCATCCTGCTCCCTGCTCCCGGCGCTGATCCTGGTCCAGTGCTTCTCCCTACACACAGATGAAAACATCAGTTGTTGGGGGGGAACAGCCAATTGCAGGGGGGGACGGGGAAGAGCCTCCTAGCATCGCCGGTGACGCTAGGGAGGCTCGTCCCACATCCCCATCTGCCATTGGCTGATACCCCCGACACAGGATGTTTTCATCCATGTGCAGGGAGAAGCAGCAGCGGCGGTGTGGGGACTAGGAGCTGCGCAGGGAGTGGGGTAAGTATATTACCGGTGAGGGGCCCGGCACATGTGGGGGGGTTTTGAGAAATTGGATAACCCCTTTAATACTGTGACTATAACTCTGCACTTGTTCTTCCACTTACCTGTTTGTGTAGGGAGACACTATATCCACTGGACATTGTAATTATGCAAACTGGTGAATATGCATGCATTGGTGGCAGGGACAAAGTCCATTAAAAGCATTTAACACTTACCAACCGCATGGAGTGTTTTCTTCTCCCCCTTCAGTCTTGTCTTTACCTAATTTCTCATTTCCGAAATAATTCTATGCCCAGAACCTTACTCTAATTTTTATGCCCTTAAGGTTGGCTACCTGCATGTGGCCAAGTTGCACCCACGTTAAACCAATAGATGCACAATTTATGTTCTAAAACCATGCCGTCATTGGTTGCTGGTGATGGGTTTGGTTTGGATGCATGAGGTCAGCTCATGCCTCTAAAATTCCCTGATAGGTCACAACCTGGGAATCCAGTGTGAAAAACACTAGATCTTGTTTTGAAATTCATTGAGATCTAATAAGCATGGGTCCCTAACAATTCTTGTATGGTCTCGAGGAAACCAAATAACTTAGGGGATTGATCTTTATTAAAAAATAGTCAGCAATATGGGGTTCGGAAACCGCGCTAATCTTAAGTGGTATAGGTCTATGTGCAAACCTCCAAAAACAGGGATCCTTCTCAGATTCCAACTCACACGATTATTAGAGAAATGTCACCTTTGGGTAAAGATGTTATATATCCCAAGCAAAACTTCCGCTCTCAGTTTAAAATGCTGCCCGGAGATGTTCAGTGCTCGCTATAAGCAGAAATGTTACGTGTCTCGAGTTGATCTGTGAATCCCAGTGTGAAACGCCAACCGAAGGTATCAAGTGTTCGTTGTTATCTCCTCAGAAGAGAAAGGAAAAGAACAATGGTGCGGTACCCTCAATATATTAAATTGCACACTTTTTATTATACTTACAAATTCCAAATAAAAACATCACATATAGATAAGCCCGACCCGGGTTTCGCAGTAAGCTTCCTCAGGGGCTGCGGAACACAGATGTCCTCGTGCATACAGGTAGATAAAGGCTACCCCGGAACTAAAACGGACTTCCGTTGTTCGTGGTAATGTCAATCTAACTCATGGCGAGTAAATACATCCATAAAATACACATCCACAAAATCGAAATAAAATCAATACATATATACAATCAAATGCAAAATGCATATAAGATCTCATCAATGGAAAATTGTCTATAAGACACAAATATCGAATACAACTAAAATCGAATGAGAGACACGATTATATATATAAAATCGAATAAGAACGAATAAGAAAATATATACATGAAATCTGAATAAAAATCGAGATAATGCAAATTAATTACAATACACTGAATACTATCGCATAAAATATTGATCAAATGACTCAAATAATTTCTTTCTATATACCAAATCATGTCATGCAAACCGCTTTTATATCCCATTCAATGTTGTGTCCCAATGGCTGCAATGTGCCCAGTTCGAAGATCCATTGCGCCTCTTTTATTGATCTGTTTAACCGGGTTGCCACCTCGCCAATGAGGTTTCACTGTTTCGATACCCCAGAACCTCAAACCAGTGGGGTCCTTATGGTGGAATTTTTGAAATGGGAAGAGACGCTGTGGGTCTCAAGTCCCTTCCTAATATTTCTAATATGTTCTGCCACCCGTATCTTTAATTTTCTCAATGTCCTCCCGACATATTGCAGTCCACATGGGCATTCCAAGAGATATATTACTCCCGTGGATTCGCATGTTATATTGCCCTTTATTTTCTTAGATACACCCTTTGAGGTAGAGGTAATTTTCTCTGTTCTAGTGATCTTTTTGTCTACATTGGAGCGGTTTCTGCAACTAATGCAGAAACCGCACCATGTGAACACATCCCTATGTTTAACTTTTTCTGAGCTGTCCTTCATAAAGCTGTGCACTAACTGATTTCTGACTGTGGGGGCTCTTCTAAAGATGAATGGGGGTTTGGCCGGGATAAGTTCACCAATAACAGGATCGTTTTTTAAAACATTCCAGTTTTTGGTAATAATATTTTTGATCTGTGGGCAATTAGTGGAATAAGTCGTGGAAAATGCAAATTGATACTTATTTTTGTTCTGTTTACATACTTTTTCACTATCTTCTTTTGGTTTCACTACTTCTTGATTTTTTATCTCCTCTCTCTGTCTATATAATTCATCTTTTTTGATAACCCTTTTCGATAAATCGCTCAACAATCACCTCACTCTGTTTCATGTAGTCCTCTAACCTAGAGCAGTTCCTTTTGATACGTTGTAATTGTCCCTTAGGTACATTGCAAATCCATGGCTCATAATGACAACTTCTTCTCTCTATATACCCATTTCGGTCTGTGGGCTTAAAATACGTGGCCGTCTGAATTTTGCCTTCTTCTATTTTAATTTCCAAATCCAAAAATGGATGAGATCTTTACTAATCTCTTCGGTAAACCTTATATTCCAGGAATTTGAATTGATTAGAGTAATAAATTCCCTTAAACTAGCCTCAGTGCCATACCACAGACCTATGCAGTCATCAATATATCTTCGCCAAAACTGCAGACTGCCACCTCCCTTGTCTTTCAGTAAGATGGGGGCAATATTCCGGTGTTCCTAATAAGCCATAAAAGGTTAGCAAAACTGGGTGCAAATTTAGCACCCATCGCCACACCGGACAACTGAAGGAAAAACAGTTGTCATACCAGAAATAATTATGTTGTAGACAAAACTTATACAATCTAGAATAAACATTCTTCTCTCCTCGGACATTTTTTCATCCTGTTCTAAATAAAATTGCACTGCCTTAAGCCCAATATCATTTGGAATTATTGTGTAGAGTGAAGTGACATCAAGGGTCACTAGGTGAGCATCATTAGAGATATTAAGTCAATGGTAGGCCAATGAGGCTAGTTCAGGGAATTGACTACTCTAATCACTATTCAGAGTTCCTGGAGATATAGATGGTTTTCCTTCAAGATTATGTGACAAAGACACCTCCATTATTTAAGAGATATTGGCCATGTACACTTGAGGTTAAGGCAGAATATTGTTAGATATCCACGTAATTGATGCCCACAGACTAAATGGCTATATAGATAGTGCAGCTGTCACTCTGAGCACAATGATTCGCAATGATACTTAAGGGACTTAGCAACGTATCAAAAGGAACTGCTCTAGGTTAGAGGACTACATGAAACAGAGTGAGGTGATTGTTGAGCGATTTATCGAAAAGGGTTATCAAAAAGATGAATTATATAGACAGAGAGAGGAGATAAAAAATCAAGAAGTAGTGAAACCAAAAGAAGATAGTGAAAAGTATGTAAACAGAACAAAAATAAGTATCAATTTGCATTTTCCACGACTTATTCCACTAATTGCCCACAGATCAAAAATATTATTACCAAAAACTGGAATGTTTTAAAAACGATCCTGTTATTGGTGAACTTATCCCAGCCAAACCCCCATTCATCTTTAGAAGAGCCCCCACAGTCAGAAATCAGTTAGTGCACAGCTTTATGAAGGACAGCTCAGAAAAAGTTAAACATAGGGATGTGTTCACATGGTGCGGTTTCTGCATTAGTTGCAGAAACCGCTCCAATGTAGACAAAAAGATCACTAGAACAGAGAAAATTACCTCTACCTCAAAGGGTGTATCTAAGAAAATAAAGGGCAATATAACATGCGAATCCACGGAGTAATATATCTCTTGGAATGCCCATGTGGACTGCAATATGTCGGGAGGACATTGAGAAAATTAAAGATACGGGTGGCAGAACATATTAGAAATATTAGGAAGGGACTTGAGACCCACAGCGTCTCTTCCCATTTCAAAAATTCCACCATAAGGACCCCACTGGTTTGAGGTTCTGGGGTATCGAAACAGTGAAACCTCATTGGCGAGGTGGCAACCCGGTTAAACAGATCAATAAAAAGAGGCGCAATGGATCTTCGAACTGGGCACATTGCAGCCATTGGGACACAACATTGAATGGGATATAAAAGCGGTTTGCATGACATGATTTGGTATATAGAAAGAAATTATTTGAGTCATTTGATCAATATTTTATGCGATAGTATTCAGTGTATTGTAATTAATTTGCATTATCTCGATTTTTATTCAGATTTCATGTATATATTTTCTTATTCGTTCTTATTCGATTTTATATATATAATCGTGTCTCTCATTCGATTTTAGTTGTATTCGATATTTGTGTCTTATAGACAATTTTCCATTGATGAGATCTTATATGCATTTTGCATTTGATTGTATATATGTATTGATTTTATTTCGATTTTGTGGATGTGTATTTTATGGATGTATTTACTCGCCATGAGTTAGATTGACATTACCACGAACAACGGAAGTCCGTTTTAGTTCCGGGGTAGCCTTTATCTACCTGTATGCACGAGGACATCTGTGTTCCGCAGCCCCTGAGGAAGCTTACTGCGAAACCCGGGTCGGGCTTTTCTATATGTGATGTTTTTATTTGGAATTTGTAAGTATAATAAAAAGTGTGCAATCTAATATATTGAGGGTACCGCACCATTGTTCTTTTCCTTTCTCTTCTGAGGAGATAACAACGAACACTTGATACCTTCGGTTGGCGTTTCACACTGGGATTCACAGATCAACTCGAGACACGTAACATTTCTGCTTATAGCGAGCACTGAACATCTCCGGGCAGCATTTTAAACTGAGAGCGGAAGTTTTGCTTGGGATATATAACATCTTTACCCAAAGGAGACATTTCTCTAATAATCGTGTGAGTTGGAATCTGAGAAGGATCCCTGTTTTTGGAGGTTTGCACATAGACCTATACCACTTAAGATTAGCGCGGTTTCCGAACCCCATATTGCTGACTCTTTTTTGTGGAGTTTGAACCTACTCCCTCAAGGAAAACCGCTGCTTGTCACACTCACGCATCAACACTTTATTGTTATTTCTTTATTAAAAAATAGATTACTTATCTGACAGATCCCACGTTATCGCTTCCCTTTTCAGCTGTGACATCACATCGAAACGTGTGACAGTTGCAGCCAAAAACTGGCCTCAGCGGTGCACTGAAGAGGCCAGTGATTGGCTGCAGCAGTCACCTGTTGTGGTGATGTAACCGCTAGTGCTGGGAGAACTGGAGCAGTAGGATGTCAGGTAAGTAATCTGTTAATCACAGGTCAATCTCCTGGGTTATCTGGTTTCTTCTTGAAATCTAGAATCCTGAATAGTTGAGGTAATTTGTCTAGTTACTTAGCTATATATCGCCTCCTTTAGCATAGGGCATGTCCAAAAGTGGTAGAACAAAATCTGCTGTGTCACTTAAATTGTATATTTACTGGCAACTCTGCAACTTACTGGACATGCAAGAGCTTTGACAATCCACTGTGGAAAATTTGCTACATGTGAATGAGGTTTTTGAAATGACAATTCACATATATTGTACTTTGTCTATGTTTCGCCCAACATCTTCAAAAACTCCACCATCTGTGAATGTAGCCTCAGGCCTTGTTCAAGTACAGTAATACAGCTTTGTGTAAGAACTATAATTTGATCCTAAAAACCAAGGGCTTATGCACACGAATGTATGTATTTTGCATTCCGCAAAAGCGGATCCGTAAAAAATACGGATGACGTCTGAGTACATTCCGTATTTTGCGGAACGGAACAGCTGGCCCCTAATAGACAATAATAGGACAAGTTCTATTTTTTTGCGTAACGGACATTTTTTGCGGACCCATTGAAATGAATGGTTCTGCATATGATCTGCAAAAAAACGGACACGGAAATAAAATACGTTCGTATGCATGAGCCTTAAATCTGATCCTGTCATGGGAAAGTAGGGAAACTTACTTAAAAATATAAAGCCTTCACACACATCCTGAGATTATTCTGGTAGTACTCTACACTTTTCAAAGATTAACAAGAATGAGTGGTCTACAATCGGTATAGAGCATCATTGAGCATTCATCGCCCATGATCCTGTCAATAGTTCACCAGTTGTTCTTCTTGGACCATTTTTGGTAGATACTAACCATTGTACACTAGGAACACTCACAAGATCTGCTGTTTTGGAGATGTTCTGTCTCATTTGTCCAGCCATCACAAATTGTCCCTTGTCAATGTCACTCAGATCCTTACTCTTGCCTATTTTGTCTACTTCGAACACATCAGCTTAAGAAATTGACTGTTTACCTGATGCTTAAAGGTCCTATTACACCACCAAAGAATATTTCGGCAAATTATTGGGGAAAAAACATTCATTGGACCACTTGTTCCTGAGAATTGTGGCGCTGATCAACGAGCAAACTCATTTGTTAGCTGAATTGCATATTTCATCAGAAGCCCAGTTATTGGCAGCACATCCCCTATGTAATCAGCGATGGCATTAATGGCAATAGTTGCATTAGCAATCGCTCCTCCCCCATATATTTTGCATCAACCAGTGTAATAGGCTGGTGTGATTGAGTGCTGACATGTTTGTTGATTGGCACTCATCCTGGTCAAACATTAGGCAGCGTACAAGGGCCCAAAAATATCTTACCACTTGATAGGCGCCATTAGTCACAAGATTTAATGTTATGGCTGATTGGCGTGCAGTCATTACACTTCTAGCTGATATTTGTATGGAGGAATTTTCCTTGTAGAAATATGACTCTTTCTTGTTAGGTGTCTTTTGTCCTGGGAAAAAAAAACACAAAGAGAAGATGAAGTTACCGCCGATACCTGTCTGCTGTTACATATTTATGCAAAATTTCACTTTCCATCCTTCTAATGTGTCTTATAAATATTATGAGCACTAAACCTATGGATTCTAACTGAAGCCAAGGCAGAGGGTTAACACTCGTTATTTGTCCTGGTAAGTCATTATTAATTCTGTATTTGTTATTGCATTGTTCTCTCACCTTTAAATCCAATTATATGTGTTCCCATAAAAAAAAAAATTGTATTTTGATAATTTTTTTCAATTTCATTTATAGAATGTATTCCTATTAGTAAGAACTCTGAATTGTGCATTACAATTTGTGCTCATTTTGATGTTTTTGAGTATACTGTTGCTATTATGTTTACTCAGCCTTTTTTTTTTCATTTTTACATTTTTGATTTTACTAAAGTTTCATTGCATATACTGTATAGGGCAAGGATATTCTACAGCCATGTTCACAGATTAAAATACAGTCTATGCCTTTAATGGGGCTTAGAATGTTTCTTTTTCTTTTATCTTATTACATTAGCTCTAGCTTATATACTTATGTGTAAGAAGAAAGTTGTTCTGCTGTGTTCTATGACTACTATTCTTAAAGGCTAGGTACACCACTAGGGGCATTTTTTATCATTGCATTTTACTCATTTTGGCATAAAAACTTTTTTTTTCAATTGGTCTTTATTAAAAAAAACTTTCAGCAATTTTGTGGTACTGAGTTAAATTTCAGCCTAGCTGCAGAGTATCTTTGTTTTACACTGACCTGTCATGCTATTGTTCTGACAGCTATGTATAGCCCTTATCTCTGCATTCCTGACAGCTCATAAACAGTCATTATAGATAACTATGTATCACACTGATAAGAATATAGCTAAATGGGTTTCAGTATCTTGCTCTCAGTATTACACCTATCCCATTAAGTTGCTGCTCTGCTGGCTAAGTTCATAACCCTTATCTCTGAAGTCCTGACAGCTCATAAACACTCATTTAAACCATATTCTTATCAGTTTGTTTTTATCCCACCATAAGTAAAATGGCATCTTAAAAATTGCGCAATTGTGTTTATGGCTTTTAAATATTCTTTGAGAAAAAATTGTCAAATTGAGTCACAGTGGTTTGGGTACCCACGCCCTGGAAAAAGTCTAAGGCCTACCAATATGCCTTAGACTTTTCCTGCCATTGATCAGCACTATGAACGGCACAGGCAGCACAGTGAATGTAGGCAGGGTATTATAGCTAAGGGATAAAGTACATGAAAGATATACTATATCGGACTGTAATATTTAGGTTAAATTGCCGTGTTAGCACTTTGTGATAAATATGTGGGTTTTGGGTTGCAGTTTGGGCACTCAGTCTGTAAAAGGTTCGCCATCACTGGTCTAATGCATCACATCAATTTTTTATTACACATTTTGATAAATTTGGATAAATTTGCATCATCTGGTAAAGTGCTACATGTTACAACATTCATGATCATTCTTTCTTAGGAATGGCCAATTTCCGCTCTTTTAGGGCTCATGCACACGACTATTTTGTGGTCTACAAAAAAAAACATGGATCCGCAAAAAATATGGATGATGTCCGTGTGCATTCTATATTTTGAGGAATGGAACAGCTGGCCCCTAATAGAATAGACCTATCCTTGTCCGTAATGCGGACAATAATAGGACGTGTTCTATTCTTTTGCAGAACGAAATGCACACGGAGTAAGTTAGCTTTTTTTCTGACCCATTGACATGAATGGTTCCGCATATGGTCCGCAAAAAAAACCCAACTAACCGGACACGGAAAGAAAATACATTTATGTGCATGAGCCCTAAGGCTGATGGGTTATTGAGACTATAACAATAAATGCTTATAGAAATATTTTGTAGTCACAGAATTTGAAGATGAACCTCGGCATTGTCCTCCTGATATTCACCTGCTTGCAGCCCTGTATTTGCCAATCCTGCTCCACAGCGTATAATCGACTCCCAGGTAAGGTGAACCCTATTTGTCAGCCACTAATGTGAACGGGATGCTATTTAACCGTCGCTTATCTTCTTTTTGTGTAGATAACAGTGATATAACGGTGGTGTGCGGAGCAACAGATATAAAGCTGTCTATAAACGTCTGCCCGGTTTATTTTGCCAATTTTCTTCCCAACGAGCTTACCCTGAATGGAAAATACAACAAAACGGAGTGCAGGGGTCTCGTGGATAACTCAACAGATCCCCCAGTATTGCAATTCACCCTACAGCTTGATGAGACAATTAATAATACTTGTGGAAATTTCATTGAAGTGAGTATTATTGGTCTTAAGGAGCAACTGTTTAACTATTGTGGTGCTCCCAAGAAGAAAAAGACTTTTATTATTTATGCAAATTAGGGTTTCAGTGCACTGGGGGAGGGGCAAGGCCAGCACAGGAAAGTTGAGGTGCACCAAGGAGCTAGGCTCCACCCCTCAGTGCAATAAAGCCCTAATCTGCATAAATAATAGAAGTTTTTCTGGGGAACACCACAACCAATTTTAACAAGACAGATATCATTTTAATCTGCAGGATCAACTCTGCCAGTCAGTATGTCTGGTTTAAAGGGGTTTTCTGACTTTTTTATATAAGGGCTCTTTCACACTTGCATTTTTGTTTTCCGGCATAGAGATCCGTCGTCCGGTCTCTATGCCGGAAAAATCCTGATCAGGATTATCCCAATGCATTCTGAATGGAGAGAAATCCGTTCAGGATGCATCAGGATGTCTTCAGTTCAGGACCGGAACGTTTTTTGGCCGGAGAAAATACCGCAGCATGCTGCGCTTTTTGCTCCGGCCACAAATCCTGAACACTTGCCGCAAGGCCGGATCTGGAATTAATGCCCATTGAAAGGCATTAATCAGGATCCGGCCTTAAACTAAACGTCATTTTGGCCCATTGCCGGATCCGACATTTAGCTTTTTCTGAATGGTTACCATGGCAGCCAGGATGCTAAAGTCCTGGTTGCCATGGTAAAGTGTAGTGGGGAGCGGGGGAGCAGTATACTTACGTCAGGGCGCCCCACACGCATGGATCATGGGATCGCATGGATCACTCTGACGTCATTCTGGAGCGCCCCGGGAGCCGCACGGACTGTAAGTATACTGCTCCCCCGCTCCCCACTACTACTATGGCAACCAGGACTTTAATAGCGTCCTGGCTGCCATAGTAACCTCAAAGCATTTCGAAGACTGATCAGGATCCTGATCAGTCTTCTAATGCTTTCTGGCAACTTGCGTTCTGACGGATCCGGCGGGACCGAAGTGCCTGCCGGATCCTCAGAACGCAAGTGTGAAAGAGGCCTAAGTCATCAGTATCTAATTGGTGAGTGTTCAACACCCGAGACCCCAGCTGATCACTGCTGACTTCTCACAGAATACTGTAGGCCGGTGACTAGACATGAGCAAAGTATTGGAAAATTAGATTTGGCTGCTTCGCAGAACCTTACAAAAAAATTTGCTTTGTGACAAATTACTTTGTCACGAAGTGCATTTCTTTTTAAGTAGTGGGTGCAATAATAGGGAGCCGTGATTGCGCCACTACCCATCATTGTACCCCTCAGATGCCGTGTTCATACATGATCGCGGCATCTGATATACATAACACTGTGTAAAATTTTAAGAAAAACAAAAACAAAAAAAATTACCTGATCCTTTTACTCGCAATGGGCCAGCCGCCGCCAGCTTGCGATATTTTAAAGCAAGAAAGTGGTGGTTGGCCCGTGGTGAGCAAATGGAGGAGGTAAGTATGTTTTTTTTTTTGGCACTATTTCAGGTTAAATCGATTTGCTACCATGAAGAGGAAATTTGGCTTCACAGCGAATCTAATTTATCCTGAAATTCAGCTTGTCCAATTTGTGGACTTTGATTCGCTCAACACTACCAGTGACTTTACATTCATCAATCACATGGCCTAGGCGCATCTCAGTCCCATTCAAGTGAACGGGACTGAGTTGCCATACCAAGCACAGCCGCTATACAATGTACGGCGTATGCGTGTGTTTCTTAGCACTGCAGGTAAATGTATTCCATTAAGTTATAGGATACAAACAATAAAGCCCCACAGACGTCTGCTGCATCTGTGTGCAGGAAATAACAATATAACCTCTGCTTTCTAGATTGTAAATGAAGTCGGCACAGATGATTTTAGTCAGTATTCCAATGTCCAAGCAGTCAGCATCTCTGGATTTGTGGATTCTTTGCCACTGGCAGAAATGGGACTTGTGTCTTACAGCACAAACCTATTCTATAACTTTTCTTGCCATTACCCACTGCAGTACATTTTGAAGAATACAGAGTTGTTAGTGTAAGTATACGGAAAGTTTTTTTTTTTTTATTCTTTCCTTTTCTGGTTTTATTTAAGGCATAGACTCTTAGACCCGAAACTGGATTGTGTACTGTAAGTAGTGAATAGTGGGGGTTCAAACATATTAAATGGTGGTTAAGCCCTATGGGGGTCATTTATCAAACAGGCGTATTTAGGCGTATTTCAGGTGCAGATTGCGGTGCAAAGGTCCTTTGTGCCGCAATCTACAACTTCTTCCAACTCATGCCAGGTCTAGAAAAGAGGGCATGGTGTGGGCGGGAAGGGGGTGGCCCGGTCCGTCTCATTTAACATTTTCTACGCCTGTTTTAGGCGTAGCAAATGGTCTAAATGTAAGACAGCAAGAAAGTGGCAGAGGATCCGCCGAAGTTATGTAGAGGCCGGCGCCTCTTCATAACTCTGGCGGATCCTCCGCCAGGTATACGTGTTAAGACCGGCATCTAAAAGGCCAGTCTTAATAAATGTGCCCCTATAAATTTTAAATATATATCTATACACACACTTGTCATTCATTTCTCAGTCATAAAGGACTGAGCACAAGAGATGGTACTGACAATTGAACAGTTCATGAAGCCTTCTAAATGTTTAAGGCTTCAGAACATAAACGGTGTTGCCACACTTTCAGGTTTTCTAATGCATTTTTTTAAGCCAAGACCAGGGCTTCAAAAACTGATTTTGGCTTCAAAAACTGTATCAAAAACCTGACTATGGCAACACTGTTTATGTACTGGAGCCTTAAAGGCTATGTACACGTTTGGGGGCATTATTTATTTTATTTTATTATTGCATTGTATTAATTTTGAGCTAAAATCATTTTTCAATTGGTCTTTATTAAAAATAAGTCTAGAATCAGCCTCTTGATTTTCTCTCTTTTCCATCAGTTGGGGAGCTGATCTCTGCTCTCTGACATTATAAACACTCATTATAGCTCTGTTGTTTTCTTACTGATAGGAATGTGGCTTAAATAAGTGTTTATGACCTTTCAGTAGTTGAGAAATAAGGTTTATTAGATGACCGGCACAAAGTGAATTTAGCAGTCACACAGGTAGAAAAACAATTAACCTTTTGTGACAGAACTGCTAAATATTTTTAATAAAAGCCAATTGAAAATATGATTTTTAGTCAAAAATAGGTAAAATGCAATCATAAACAAAAATGCCTCTGAAGGTATACATAGCCTTTAAACGTTTAAAGGGCTTCATGAACTGTTGAAAGGTTAGTACTGCCTCTTGTCCTAGGTCCTTCATGACCTTGAGGCAGTCAGCTCCTCTTTTTTCCACTTCCCATGTTTCTTCATGTAAACAACTTATCTTTGTCCCTTAGTTACTATATGCATGTCATCTCAGCTTCATGAACACACCAAGCCCTAAATTTTGCTTTAGCCATCTTGGTTTTCCACTCCACAAAACCCTCATTGCATTGTTAATACTGTAGGTCACCAAGCAACATATCCCTGTAGTCGAGGCCACAATTGAACGGTGTAGCAGTGTTATCTGAGTACTATAAGGCATTATTATTTGGAAAGTATATAACCTTATTAATAGATATTTCTGAGTTAATCAATATTTCTCTGAAACCATGTGGGGGACAACATACTATGCTTTACTCATACCTTTGTCTAACCCTTGATGAGACAAATCACTAAATAAAGTGGCCTAAATGGGAGGAAATGCTCTGAATCCCAAATACTGTAGCGTATTTATAACCGGGGGAGCAAAACCTTGACACGTGATCCGCTGCAAAAGGCAATCTCCAGTAAATGATGCATAGAATGGAGGATGCCGACAGTGGAACACGTGCCACAAGAAAATCCTACACGAGATGAAATAATGTGTGGATTAGACCATGAGAATAAATAAATCACTGCAGAGCTGCACTACAATATATGCAAATGAAAATACAAGGCTAAACCATCCCGCTAGATGTTAAAATGAGACTTTAGCCAATATAATCCGTTCACTATTTTCATTTGCATATATTGTAGTGCACCTGTGCAGTGATTTATTTATTGGAGGTTTTGCTCCCCCGGTTATAAATACACTACAGTATTTGGGGTTCTGAGCATTTCCTCCAATTTAGGCCACTTTAGTCAGTGATTTGTCGCTATATGTATGGGATGTGCCATTTTTTATCTTTGGTAACATTCCGGTGCACCTGATAGCCGGTATCACACTAGCATGTTATAGGTGGGGCTCACAGCCTTCTCCCTCCTCCCATTGTATTTGTAATCTTACTTTGGAGGTTTGTGGAAGCTTGATGTGAGCCGGACCTTGGCACCTATCAGACAGTGTTCACACACTATAGGTAGGTTTAGCGGTAGGACCCATGCCAACTGAGATACCTTGAAGGGGTGCGCAGGCTCCAATATGTTCTTGACCGGAATATATTGGCTAAAGTCTAATTTTAACATCTAGTGTGAGGGTTTAGCCTTGTATTTTGATTTGCATATATTGTAGTGTACCTGTGCAGTGATTTATTTAACCATTGATGAGATAGCAGGTCCATAAAACATTTTCATGTCCATTTAAATGAAGTCTGTTGAAACGATGTGCAACTGAAGCAGTTGTTGGCCATAAATAAGATCTTAGGCTGTATAAAAAGAGAGCTAAAACCCAGTGGGATTCAGTTGTGGGCTCCACATTGTAAAAAAAAAAAAAAAATTGGTCTGGAGAGGTTGCAAAAATTGGTAACTAGATTAATAAATGGGATGGGAGGTCTCTCATATAATGAAAGGCTTAAAAAACTTAGCATGAAAAAATCCATATTTGTAGTGATCTCATTTACATGTGTAAATTTATGTGTGGCCAAAACCAAGAACTGCCCCTTGATTTATTACTTCCAAGAACTTTTCAAAGGACAGCCATTATATGCAGAGGTAGGGCAATGTAGACATAGGTATGGGAAAGGGTTCTTTACAGTTACAGAAGTCCGACTGATGTGTCCAAGGCAAGAGGTAGTAATAATTAATACTATATCAGTATATAAAAAAATATCTGTTAAACCAAGCACAATGCCTTGTAGTGCTAGCTCAGCTAAATATAATGATACCTTTCATTTAGCGATTAGTTGCTTCTTACTGGAGAAAAAATACTTTTCAACCATAGGCAAATGATCATTTAAGTGCACAGAGGGTGGGTCACAGCCCCTCTGTGCACCCTCCTCTGCCAGCCCCTCCCTCTCCTTCTTGATTGACAGGGCCTGCTTTTTGCCTAGTCATCTTGCCTAGTCCTGTCAATCAAAAAAGATAGGGAGGGAAGGAGTAAGGGTGCACAGAGGGTCTTGGACCCACCCTCAGTGTACTTAACTTCATTCAACAGAAAAAAATTCATTTTATTTTCTCCAGAATGAAGCAACGAATCACTAAGTGGCAGGTATTAATACGTTCAGCGGAGCTCGTCCTACAAGACATTGTGCCTGGTTTTACAGGGAATTTGCTGGTCCTATGTCTTTTTTTGTAACTACAGTATGTCAAAGGAAAATACCACCGAATTTTAAAATCTGTTCAGATCTCTCAAACATTCCTTTTTTATGTACTAACTCTTTACTACTAAATGCTGATTTTCTATAGTTCCTTTGGAGCAGTGGCTATCAATAACAACAATGGCAGCTTCATCAGCACTCTGCGGATGAGGATTTTCATGGTACGTGTGAGCAGAAGTCTTTGCTTGGATTTAATTTTGTTGTTTTCTATACCGATTCTTTGATTTTATGATTTTCTTTATTAGCAAAACCAAGAGCTGTCGGTAACGTGACGGTTCTAGCATTATCACTGTTCTTAACTACAGTGTACATTTTGAATTAAAGGATGCAGATTTCACCACGGAATCGACTACAAATGGCACCATATATGATCTAAAGAAGAAAATATACGTGCAAGTAATCAGTAATAACTCGGCAATGAGGTACACTATGAGTTCGTATATGATACAGTCATTTCTTAGTTATTTCTTGTTTAGGGAGAGCAAACACTATTAAGAAAAACTATCATAACTCTGGAACAGAACCTCAGCTTAACAAAGGAATCAGGTGAAACACAGATATGTGTCTGTGCAAATAATTACTGTAGATAAGAGGATTGCTGGAAAGAGATTCCCTTTGAAGAGGATATTTCCTAATACAAGGTGTAGTTTATGTCCTACAAGGCTGCCTTGTCCTGTGTCTGCTTTCAAATAAGTGGTTTTACCTGTTTCTGAAGCTCTGAGCTCAGGGTTGGACTGGCCAACCCGAGTACCAGAGGATCTTCTGGTGAGCCCAGGCAATAGTGGGTCCCAAAGGTCCACGAGAAAAAAAAAAGACATTTGGAGCTGCCTTTGAAGCCAGTCACTTGCCACTAGGGTCTATTACTTTGATTCAAAACCTGTTAGATTTTATTGATATTATAGGAGTTGGACCCCAAGAATAGGAAACCCAGTCTTACACTGTCTGATTTATCTGTGCCAGACTGGTCACTGAGGATACTGTCTAACAACCCTTTTTGAAAAGACTTTGGTTGTTGGTTACTTTATCCCTGTGAACCAGTTTATCAGACATGATTGAGCTGATCATCTCTGATGTAGATTGAGAATGTGCAGCCATCATTTCTCAAAATGATGGCGGCCTTGATCGATCCCTGAAATGTTGGAATTTTAGAGTAATATGCATCACGTATTTCACTTATGACAACGCTACACATTTTTATTTCTTTTTTATTAATTTGTTCTTTGCACTTTAGCTACAATGTTAATCTGGATCAGTGCTTTGCCACACCCACTCCTCTTGTCACCAATGGAGTAAATGAAAGCTATGCCTTCTTCACAGGGTAATGTAATGCCCGCTTTGCTTCCGTAAGAAAACTAGACTGCAGTCTTAAAGACACAAGCTAATCCTGTCTGTATATCCTCATGCTTTATTACAGCTGCAATGTACAAAATAGAACAACTGTTATTTTAAATGGTAAAGCCACGACGGCCAAGTTCAGTTTTGAGGCTTTCCGCTTTTTGCAGCACAGTGGTCAGAAAACGTCGTCAATATATCTGCACTGTATGACCCGCCTCTGTCTCTATGACCAATGTCCTGTAAGTGATCATCACTTAAAATTTATTTGAGAACATGTTTGTGTTAAATGTATGCCAACACTAAAGTCTGTTATCTACATTTTCTGTACACTACACATTGATATCTGCAGCCATGACAGGCTGATTTTAATGTTTTCACCAGGATCACTGGCATGCACCAAGGCCTTGGCACTGCATACTGTACACTCAGAAACAGAGGGCAGTCATATGCTCCTTGCCATCACATATCTACATAAAAAAACATGCCTATATCCAAAACCGCAAGAAATAGTATAGTATACCGATCAATAAAACTGTTTTGGTCTTCTAAACTTTCATCAGTTCAGGATGTCTAAGTCATGGTGCTTGGGCTTGGGAGTGCTGTTTTAACTTTTAAAGCAAGGTTAGGGTGAGAAGAGCTCAAAGGAACCAAAAGTTTACAAAATAGGAAAATTAAAAATATATATTTTTTTATCCATATTTACTTTCTTTTTAAAGACATGCGCAGGTTCCAGAAAAAGGAGACAGGCTAATTCCAATACAGAGCCAGTGATGATTTCATCTGGACCTATCTATGTGGCAGGTAAAATTTCTACGATGGGGACGAGTATTAAAAACAAAACAGAAGGATTGATCCAGAGTGTATAAAATTAACGATACTTTAATGAAGATCCAAAAATGGATGTAGAAATAGTGGCTGTGGAAATAAAAGTCCACAAATACGTGTTTAATCATAAATCATAATCATCATTGCTATGATTAAACACTTTTTTTTGCGAAACGTGTAAGCGAGATTATGGAATTTTAATTCTACACCTGATGTCTGCCATTTTATGGATCTTCAGTAAAGTATCTGGAATTTTATATGCTCCAGATCCTCCTTTGATTCTTTTTGCTGTGTGTGCTTCTGGTCTGGAGCTTGGATTTGGTTGCTAAAAATCAGCTGTAGCACCTGCAATACATGGATTGGTGAGCTTATACGACTTTTAGTTTACAGGAATTAAAGGGGTTGTTTACTCCAGGTGAGTTTTTTTTCAGAGCCCCTGGGCTGGACCCGCGGTGGTAATCCTACTTTTCTGATCCCTGCCACTGGGTTACAGCTCCATGCCTGGTCCCCCAGCTCTGCAGGTCCCGGGTTACCCTACCTCAGCAACAGTTTTTACATGAGACATGTGACTGCTGCAGCCAATGACTGGCCACAGCGGGCACGTGACCCAGTGATGTGTCCCGCAGGGGTGATACTTGTCCGCTATAGTCAGTGGTCATTTGACCCGCATCAAAATGGATGTTAATGCTGGACGGGGGTTCTGTAGAAATGGTCACCAGAGGTGAACAACCCCTTGAAGGTTGGCATTTATGTAATAAAACACCATGTGATATTGGTCATCAACTCTTTTTCAGAGTCAAGTCAAGAATACGGTGTCTTCAGTGGTGGTAAGCATTCTGTTCTGTATGGCATATTTTGAAATCAAAATAGGAAATAAAATAGAAAATATTATATAATTTATAGCCATACTACAAAAACATACGACCAGCTATTAAACAAGCACCAGTCATAAACGGCAGATTAATAGTCAGCAGCATGGTACTCTGTCAGTACTTCAATGGTGTGCTACACAAATAATGTACCACTCTGTGGCAGGATACTCAGAGAAAGTGGTGCTTTTTTGTTAAGGTGTGCCTCCAGTTTTACAAGCAAGACAGTTATAGTGCAAGTATTTGCTATATATTCATTTTTCTATATCTGTGCATTACCAAATTTTGCTGTTAACTCACAGCATGGACCGGCCAAGGTCTGTGTCGTACCACCTGTTGCCTCTTCTAACATCTGTTTTAGTAACTACTTACATTCCCCATATGATTCTGTTATGCCATTCCTCTATTATTCCTGGTAAAAGTTAATGAATTGCCAGCAGTCTGTAATAAAGATCTAGATGGAGGTTACCACTTGAGCACTGATTGGATAGTGTCTGAGTGTGCAGGGTCACAATCCCAGGTAGTAACTCTCAGCTCAACATTATTGAAGACTGCTGGCAATTCTTTACATTTCTTGTAGGAATGATAGAGGAACGGCACAACATAGAGTCATAAGAAGTGTTATTATATAAGGAAAGCAAGTAGTTACTAAAACAGACATGTCAGGAAAGGTGACAGCGTCCCATTCTGGATTTTAGGCTGTCATCTTCAGTGCAGAAGCCAGTACAATAGCGGTGCTGGCTCAGGGCGTAGAAAGCAGAGCAAGACTCAGCACAGACCACAGAAAAGTTCTCTAATACACTGGTTTAAAAAAATTATTATATTGCAAAGGCCTGCACTACAGTAGCTTTTCTTGTTAAACTGTGGGGATTTAAAAGGGTTTTCCAATATTTTAATACAGTATCTGATCTGTGGGGGTCTGACACCCGGAACCCCCGCTAATCAGGTGTTTGAGAAGGCACCGGTGCTCCTGTGAGCACTGCAGTCTTCTCCTATCTTACCAAGCACAGTGCCCCCCCATTCACTTCTATGGGGCTGAGCTGCATTTAGGCCATGTGACAGATGAATGTGTCATCTCTGGCCTAGGAGAAGCTGTGAGAAGGTGACGGCACTGCTGTGGGTGCTGCTGCCTTCTAAAACAGCTGATCGGCGGTGGTCCCAGGTGTCGGACACCCACCGATCATATACTGATAACTTATACTGAAGATAGGTCAACAGAATAAAAATCTCGGAAAACCCCTTAAGTTGGCAATTGCTACATCTGTATGACATGTCATCTACCCTTTCAGTGTTCTGGTCCAGAAGCCTGACTTGAACATTCTGAGTCTCAATGCAAAAATCGGTGCTTTTTGGGCTCCTTTCACATATGGTTTTGTGCATCTATCAGAGATATAGATCAGTAATATTTACATACTATATGTACATGCACCTCTGATGTGTAGTACTCTATAGGCATACAGCGGCAAATATTTCTTATTGTAAAAATACCTACTGTACTGTGTGTGCCACCTGGGTTGTCCAGAAACAGTCTCACTCTTTCCATGGGTTATGTTTGGGATAAGTTACAATGCCAGACACAGCCCAAGGAGAAGAGTGGTGCTGTTTCTGGGAAAAAAGATACTTCATTATCTTCTAATTTTAATAATTGGAACCCCCACTTTTTATATTTTTTTAATGGGTATTTTTTTTTTTTTATACAGGAACAAGTCCGCTATTAGAAAATCATTCAGGACTTCTTGTTGGTCTTATCATTGCTGCTATCTTAGAAATGTAGCCCTAACATCTCTGGAAATAGAAAATTAATAATGCACATAAATAATGCACATAAAGTATAATAATTATCTATGAGTTCTGATTGCGTATAATGGTGGAGGCCCATATAGCATGCTGATTGTAAAGAAAGCTTACACATAATTTGTACATTGTATAAATTGCATATGATTTCTGAGGTAATAAAGTACAGCCTACACTTTGATGAAAATCCTGGCTCCTCCATGCTTTCTTTTTTCCATTGTTAAGAATATTGAATTGCTAGACTGTCTTATAAGTGAATGAATTTCTGAGATTAAATGGACAGATATATCTGATTTCTACTAGTTTTGTTGGCAAGTTGGTCCACTGTCCCATTTTGTGTCAACTGTACCATGATTAATCAAAAATCACAGAAAAAAGATACAAAACATCCTGCACGGTATGATAGTAAATATGCGGATGTGCATGGCTATATTTATAAAATCATGGAAAATAATGCACTAAAACAATAGATACAAACATAATATATAGACAAAGATGCTCATAGGGTTAGAGTAGGATCTACCTGACTGAGACCTACCTTGGCGCAGGTAGGCGGGCACAGATGTGTTAGATCACAATATATTGGCTGACAATCTAAGATTTTAGTATTAGCGTGAGGGTTTAGTCCATATATAATGTTTGCATCTATTGTTTTAGTGCATTATTTTCTGTGATGTTATAACTGTACCATGATTACCACAAAAAGAAAAACAATGGTGAAGATTTCTTAAAGAGAGTAAAGGCACATTTACACGTGCTGTATGAGCAGGGGACTATTCGTTCCTGATAACTTCCTGCTCCTCAGTGGAGGAAAGAGCTGCAGTTACATGCAGCAATTGCCTCCACTGTATTAGAACAAAAGATGGTTTCATTGTTTCTAGGCAGCAGATCACTATCTGCACAGCACAGTCTGCTGCCCAGAAACTATAATTGTGGTGTCCACCCCAACAATCATTTCACCCAATGAATGACTCTTTAGCTTGTTCATCAGGTGTGTAGCTAGCCCCTGAGGAGCAGGAGTGGTAGTGGCTCTGGTTATCGCAGTAGCTTCTCTCAGATTGTTGCTAGGGCGAATGCAGCAAAAGGAGGGGGCACTCTTTCCTCTTTCGGGGTACCTGCACCTGATTTTGGGGCACCTGCTTGATGGTAGTTGGGAGTACCCTAGATGTTAGGTACTTGTATGGTTGCAAGGAAGGGCATGTGGAGGGCAAAAACCATGGTATAGTGTATAGTGCAGGAGTCAATAACCAGACAGATGTAGCAGAACTTTTTTTTTTTTTTTACTAAAAAAGGTTTATCACATAAAAAATGAAAAATCAGACATCAAATAGTACATGACAACCTATTTCTAACAAAGCTAGAACCAGCCCTGTAACTCACATGGATCTCTCTATCTATTACTCTAATTTCTGATAGATTTATTTCAAGCTGGTAGCTCAGGGTGTGTGTCCTTTCTCAGGAATGTGCCCTTTCTGCTGCAGTTGGTGGCAGTTGAAGGATGGAACTGAACATGTGCTTAGGACTCAGTGAGCATATAGATTTGACTGAATAACTCAGTAGCTATAATCATTTTTTAATTACATGCAGTTACAAAAGCATTCAGATCCAGGTGCTGGCTTAAAAACTATTGAATATTTTTTGTGGGACAACCCCTTTAAGTGCTAAATGGAGGCTGTAGTACATGCAATTATAGCAGACACAGTTCCAACTGTACACAGTGCAATTCTCTCCCAGATAGCGATGTATGGATTTTTGGAAAGGTTGAGAATTATGAGCCTCTTTCCTTTCTATCTTGTTAAAGTCTCCTTAACAGAACCTATGGTGGGCAATAGTACTTTTATAATGGTGGCTGTAGTGTCCATTGAGGGATACAGGGTTATAGTGATATGACTGGCCAAGTCGTGTCCAGGAGTAAAGGGTGTCTTAATGGTGTCCCTCACAGCAGCAAAGTCTTAATAGCTGAGGTAGCATGTTACCATACTGACTCCAATGCTCTGCCATGCAGATTCTAAGTTCTCTAGTTCTTTTGTTTGTCCTCCTCTCCTTCTGTAGTTCATGCAGAGATCAGTGAGTCTCTGTAGCTTGATGCCTAGTACTAAGGAGTGGAAAACAAGGACTTTGCTCCCCCTCTCCTGCACTGCTAACACTATACTCTCCTGGATAGTGGTGGGACCAGCCCAGACCGAATCTCCTACAAAGATCGAGCCAGGATTGTAAACCTTGGCTGTGACATCCATACATAGCATCACATAAGAAAGAAACACTTTGCCGATACTACTTTACTCTGGAGTACTGCAGGTAATTTGTGGCACCTTTACACAGGCAGAATATTGGGAATGAGTGTGTTTAATTGCAGTATGTTCATTACCCATAATCAGCCCAACAATTGCCTCTTGCCTAGTGTAAACTTGCCATTAAACAAAAGCCAAGCAGTCATCTGTAGCAACCAATCACATTAAAGATTTACAGAGGATCTTTTAGAATATGGCCCGCTTGTTTGCTTTGGGTAACTTCTTGACATTGCACCAGTTTTATGGCCAAATGCAGGATTTTTAAAGGGGCCCACAATGAACATGGCAAAATTCCCCCATTTATATGGACTTCGCGAACTTTCTGGATGAACTGAAACACATAGTTTTACCTGAGTGGATTAGGGGTTAGTTATAGCTCTGATTTAATTCAGTGGTGGTCTAGAGAGTTAGGGGTTAATATAAGCTCTGTTCTCCCACCTCTGGCAACGCCCTGCTTCACTAGATTGACAGGACCAGGCAGCGTTCACCTCCTCTTGCTGGCCCTGTGCGCTGGGGAGATCTCACACCGTTCAGTATTCAGCACAGACGCAGTGAGGAAGCTGGCAGCCAGCGAGCACCCTTCACTCACTGCACCTGTGCCGTATACTGAACTGGCGGCGCAGGCGCAAGATTTACACTGACGCTGCCTGGTCCTGTCAATCTAGTGACACAGAAGTGAAAGACCACCAAGATCAGTGTGAAGAAATTTGTACCTATGCATCTTGCACTCTTTCTGATGTGACAGTTTTTTTTTATCAAATCTCTTTTTATTTAGTAGTTGAAACATCAATAGGACAAACAAATAGTAAATCACTTGAATGCAAGTACCAATGTATCTGACAGTTGAGCAAGTGCAATACGTATTCACATGACATATGCATCACATTAACTAGGTCAGCGGTCGTAAGACCTTACTCATCACGTAGTGTGAATCTTATATCTCATTAAGTAATTTGGTTTTGAAAATCAATATATTTAAGTGAGACAAACGTACAAACATAAATATAAACAGAGTCTAACAATGTTATATTCTTTTTAATTATGCTGTTAGAAGTCTTGGTATTAATAAAGGATAGTAATTGCGTTCTACTGTCACACTTTATGACCTAAACCCAGCGGAGTGTTAGTAAATGCGACATTAACTCCTTAACATTCTGTGACATTAATCTCCCGTTCCCCAACATTACTGCTCTTATCGTGTATATTTTAGTGACTAACAGCCAGGTGGTGACTATCAGTAACAATCTGGTCATTCACATGCGACAACCAAGGTTTCCAGATTCTTAGGAACCCTCTCCTGTTATGTGGCTCCCAACCTGCCAACTCCTCCATACAACATAGTTTCTTCATTTTCTCATACCACATGGAGATAGTAGGTGATTCAGAGGCTCTCCACTTCATGGGTATGAGAAGCTTAGCTGCTGTGATCTTGTGAGTCTGCAAGTTGTTTTTATTAGGTTTGAAATTAGCCTCAGATTTCCATAACAGTATAAACGGGGCAGTAAGTGTTAAGTGGCCTGGGCATATCTTATTGATAGCATCTTCCACCTCACACCAAAATTGTTTAATTTTTGGACAAGACCACCAAATGTGGGAGATGCTACTAGTACCCTCAAGGCATCTTCAACATTTATCAGATGGCAGTAAATGAATTTTAGAGGAATTCTGGAGTACGATACCATCTGGTGAGAATCGTACTTTAAATGTGCCTGTTTTTCATCTTCAGGTCACATTTGGGTGCACCTGCTTGGCCTTGGGCTATATCAGTCAGTCTTGGGTAGGGCTCATAGACACCTCCCACCTCCCATTGCAAGCATGGCCACATGCTGGAGGTAACAGAGGAGATGTTTGTGAGTCGTCCTAATGCTCCTGTAATTGCCCACTGGCCCCTGATATCGCCCATATGGCGCAGGTAGGTGAGTGTTAGGGCCCACGGGCTACTTGAGAGACCTTGACGCTGGTGCCCGAGGCTTAAGACACGTCCTCCTAGTAGGATATGTCGAACTAACTCTCAATTTTTAACATCAGTGTGAGGGTTTAGTGTGACGGCAGCGTGCACCTATCTCTGGTTCTGTGTTTGTTCTGAATTCTTGCCACATCCACATAAATTTCATCTTATGTAGGATGTCCATTGTGGTACTTGTAGTCCGTTGCTGGCATCATCCATTGTATGCATTTTTGCTGGTGATTGCCATTAGCAACGGACTACAATTGCAGGATGTGCTCCCTACAGAAATGCACAACTGCATATGGGTATGAGCGCATCCTGCTTTCTTATCACCACATTTTTGATGGTTATATATATATATGTATGGAGGTGTATAAACTCCAATTTAAATGTGCCTGTTTTCATCTTCAGGTCACATTTGGGTGCACCTGCTTGGCCTTGGGCTATATCAGTCAGTCTTGGGTAGGGCTCATAGACACCTCCCACCTCCCATTGCAAGCATGGCCACATGCTGGAGGTAACAGAGGAGATGTTTGTGAGTCGTCCTAATGCTCCTGTAATTGCCCACTGGCCCCTGATATCGCCCATATGGCGCAGGTAGGTGAGTGTTAGGGCCCACGGGCTACTTGAGAGACCTTGACGCTGGTGCCCGAGGCTTAAGACACGTCCTCCTAGTAGGATATGTCGAACTAACTCTCAATTTTTAACATCAGTGTGAGGGTTTAGTGTGACGGCAGCGTGCACCTATCTCTGGTTCTGTGTTTGTTCTGAATTCTTGCCACATCCACATAAATTTCATCTTATGTAGGATGTCCATTGTGGTACTTGTAGTCCGTTGCTGGCATCATCCATTGTATGCATTTTTTGCTGGTGATTGCCATTAGCAACGGACTACAAGTGCAGGATGTGCTCCCCTACAGAAATGCACAACTGCATATGGGTATGAGCGCATCCTGCTTTCTTATCACCACATTTTTTGATGGTTTATATATAAATATAAACAGAGTCTAACAATGTTATATTCTTTTTAATTATGCTGTTAGAAGTCTTGGTATTAATAAAGGATAGTAATTGCGTTCTACTGTCACACTTTATGACCTAAACCCAGCGGAGTGTTAGTAAATGCGACATTAACTCCTTAACATTCTGTGACATTAATCTCCCGTTCCCCAACATTACTGCTCTTATCGTGTATATTTTAGTGACTAACAGCCAGGTGGTGACTATCAGTAACAATCTGGTCATTCACATGCGACAACCAAGGTTTCCAGATTCTTAGGAACCCTCTCCTGTTATGTGCCCCCCAACCTGCCAACTCCTCCATACGACATAGTTTCTTCATTTTCTCATACCACATGGAGATAGTAGGTGATTCAGAGGCTCTCCACTTCATGGGTATGAGAAGCTTAGCTGCTGTGATCTTGTGAGTCTGCAAGTTGTTTTTATTAGGTTTGAAATTAGCCTCAGGTTTCCATAACAGTATTAACGGGGCAGTAAGTGTTAAGTGGCCTGGGCATATCTTATTGATAGCATCTTCCACCTCACACCAAAATTGTTTAATTTTTGGACAAGACCACCAAATGTGGGAGATGCTACTAGTACCCTCAAGGCATCTTCAACATTTATCAGATGGCAGTAAATGAATTTTAGAGGAATTCTGGAGTACGATACCATCTGGTGAGAATCTTTAGTGAATTTTCCTGCACCCTGACACATCTGGAAAATCCATGCGAATAAGACAGTATGAAAGAACTACTAGAGTTGTCTAGCTTAATTCCTAATTCTATCTCCCAGTCTCTTAAGTAAGTGGGTGTCCGGTCATCTCTTTTCATCAATAAATGCTTGTATATCAGGGAGAGACATTTTGGGGGAAGTTTGGGAAATAACACCATACTTTCTAACCATGAGGGATCTGGTAAGGGTAGATGTTTGGATTACCTGAAATTACTACATATATTCTCAAAGTCCCATTTCTGTATGACATTGCCTTCTCTCTGTGTTTCGCCCATAAGGTTCTTGTAAAAATCCAAGGAGGCTGTCACATGTGTAAGATCTCCTAGTCTGAGCCAAGAGACCGAGGCCCAGACTGGGTTCATCTCTATCAGTCGTTCAGAGAGTAGTTGGGGCAAGATGTTGAGTGGGGTTAATGGTGACAGGAGATTGCTACTAAGATTCAGTGCCGAAGATTTTTGGCAGCAGATTACAGTGCTTCTAGTAAGCTCACTTATTAGCTCTAATTTGTTGGGTAAGGGTGCTTTATGCCATAACAAATGCTCTCTATTCTTCCCCATCATAGCTTTTCCATGCTCACATGTATGGATGTGTTGCAAGATCTAGTTAAAGCTAGACATTTCTCCAAATGGATAGCTTGGATATATGTAGATACATCAGGTAAGGAGATCCCGCCTTGCTTCCTTTTCCGTGTGAGTAGTGAGAAAGGTAATCTAGCCTTATTATTTGCCCACAAAAATTTCCCCATATAAGATCTCAGCTTATCTATGAATGTTCTGGGTATATATATTGGGAGGGAACGGAAAGTATACAATAATTGCGGGAGAACATATGTGGTTAAAACATTCTTCCTTCCTAGCCATGAGACTTTAGGAAATGAGGAGTTGCTCAGGAATGTTTGTACTCTCGCCACTAGAGGTGAGTAATTCAATCGGAAGAGAAGGGCAGGGTTGGCTGGGATCATCACTGCTAGATATTTAATTGCAGTAGACGGCCAATTAAATGGGGAAATCTCCTTGATCCGCTTTAATTGGGTAGGGGTCAAGGATATTCCTATGGCCTCGGATTTCTCAAGATTAATTTTAAAGTTAGAGATTTTGCCAAAAGCGTTAAAGATATCTAGCACCAGTGGCATAGCCTCTTCATGATTGGTGATCATCAGCAACAAGTCATCAGCAAATGCTGCCATTTTGAGCGTAAAGCCTCCCAGTTGAACCCCTCTAATAGCAGAGTCTTGCCTGAACTTCAGAAGTAGTGTTTCCAAGGTTAATATAAAGAGCGTAGGGAGAGGGGGCAACCTTGCCTTGTTACGTTCTTGGTGGTAAAGGAATCTGATGGTAAAGGCACCATTCACCAAAATGCGGTCCGAGGGGGCTGAGTACAGGGAGAAGATAGCCTCAATAAATGCAGATCGGGAAACCAAAAGCTTCCAATGTACTGCGCATATATTTCCAACTCACTCTATCAAATGCCTTTTCAGCATCCGTCCCAAGCAGGACTAAAGGCAGCTTCTTCTTTTTGGTGTAGTATGTAGCATTCAACACTCTACTAACGTTATGTCTCCCTTCTCTTCCCTGCACAAAGCCCACTTGTTCCTCGCCCACCAGCCTTGGCAGCAAACTGGACATACGGTGACTTAACAACTTAGCCCACCATTTCAGATCTGTGTTAAGGAGTGTAATTGGCCGGTAGCTGCCACATGCCTCTGGATTTTTCCTCTCCTTATGGATAATGGTGATGTTGGCTGTGTGAGCCTGCAGGGGGAGATTAGAGCCCCAAAGCAGGGCGTTACATACTCTGGTGAAGTGTGGAATCAAAGCGTCTCTAAATTTTTTATAGTAGGCTAAGGGGAATCCATTGGGCCCTGGACATTTCCCTGTTGGTATTGTATGCAAGATCTTAGTTACTTCCTCTACTGTAAAAGGTTTTAATAATTCAGCTTTATCTTCCGCAGTTAGAGTGGGTAATGTAATGGAGCGTAGGAAGTCATCAATGAGGGGCTGTATATGATGTTGGTCAGAGGCTTTCGTTGGGTCTCCACTTTCTAGAGCGAGGTATAGAACCTGCAAAATTACTTTCGCAATGGCGGGGGTCGTAGTTAATCTATGTCCTTCCCTAGATTTCATTGTCTGTATAAAGGTTTTATTTCTCTGGGACCTTAAAAGGTTGGTCATTAGTTTTATTCCCTTGTCATCATGAGAGTAATATTTAAAACGCAGGGCTTGGAGTATCTTAGCTGATTTTACATTCAGTTTATCTTTCAGCTGGGACCAGAGGGATTTGATCTGATTCAGTATCTCTGCAGTCCTGAGCTGATTTATGTATCTTTTCTAAAGAGGAGATTTGTAGAAGCAGGGAGTCTATGATCTGAGTCCGCTGTCTTTTAACCTTGGACCCTAAACTAATCAGCTCACCCCTGACGACAGCTTTGTGAGCTTCCCACAGAATCGGATTAGCGGTTTGGGTCGACTTATTCAAGTCAAAATATTCCAGGATTATTTTATTATGTTCCCTATGAGTTTCATCCTCAATTAGAGTAGTGTTCAGTCTCCAAGACCAACCTCTAGGTCGGATATCCCGTATTCTAAGCTTCATACACATGGGGGGCGTGATCTGATATAGTTATCTGACCTATGGTAGCATTCGAGACCGCAGAAATGGCACTGTTTGTGAGAAAGATATAGTCCAGGCACTGGTAAGTGCCATGGATTTTGGAATATAAAGTGAAGTCCTTATCCCCAGGGTGGAAAAGTCTCCAGATGTCAGATAGTCCCATATATGCCAGCTCCATTTGGAGTTTGCGCATTTGCTTCGTAGACATATGGGATGTGGAGGATGTGGAATCATTTGCACGATCCATCGGGAGGTTAAAATCTCCTCCTAGTATTAGAATGCCTTCAGTGAATGTTTTCAAGATATCTAAAGTCTGGAGAATCCACTTAATCTGTTTCACATTCGGGGCATATATATTAGCCAAAGTGACCATTGGGAACCGTCCATTTGGGTCTATTAATTTCGCTATGACAGTAAAGGGAATGTTTCTACCTATTCCAATGGAGAAACCTCTAGTTGCTGTAGAATAAGTGGCATGATGCCATTCTGGGAGAAATTTGCTAGTCATATTGGGGACATGGTTATGTCTGTAATGCGTCTCCTGTAAAAGCACTAGGTCTGAACTCTCTCTCTATAAGTGTATGAAAAGTGTGATTAGTGCCATGTTATTGATCAGTAGGTTCTGCTATAGTGAATATGATCCTGATCAGTAAAATCAACATAAACAGGCATATAGGACAAAAACACAATTATTAACAAACTGGGAGGGCACAATGGCCCTAAAGGCACGTAAAAGCGCAATAGTGCAATACTATACTGATAACATAAGGCCAGGGAGGGGACATAGGTGAAAGCACCCAGTTGGGACTGAATATTCCACTCACCCGATCTCCTTCGTGTCCAATCATACATTTGACCTGTCTGTCGCACATATACCACATATATACAAATTATTTCATAAGAATAAAAATATCTAACAACACTTTATCATCACAGCTGATGTCATGGTGCAGAAAATTTGTTGGTTGGCAGAGTATCACAGGGATTCTGTTACTATCCAGGGGGCGCCACAAGCAGAAGTCTGTATCTGTATTTATCTTGTCAATGTATTTATCTTGTCAATATTTAATTACCATTAAAAAATTGATAAAAAGTGATGATATCTCTACTGGGTGGTAACAGAGTATCACACTTACTTTACTGGGGAGGAAGGTATAGGATAAAGCTCAAGACACCTATACCTTTGCCTCGCCCGCCGAGGTCGCCTTGTAGGATGTATCAGAAGCTTCCTGGTCCCCAAAGAGATGACACCGGGGCTCCAAATTGAAGTTGAAGTCTTTATTAATTCAGCTCGACGCATTTCGGGAAAATCCATTTTTCAAGAGCATATACAAACAGCACATCAAATAGGGCAAACTTATATAGGGAGACAAGAACACATTGTCTGGGGTCGTCACATGGGGAGGAGGCGGGGGTTAAAGGTCTAGAAGATGTCACTTCCTGAGCACTATCTGGACAATAGTGCCAGTTTATTGTAGTTCTATTTGGACAAATGGTGAATATGTAGAGATAGTAGAATAAATAACCAAAAAGAACCCTCCAATTAAACGTTTTGCTTATTTTTATAATTTTTTACTTATTTTCCTTTACTTTACATGCTCATTCATGTGCGAGGTCCGTGGGTGGGTGTAGAATGCGCTCCAAATCGTGGAACGCAGCTAGACCCCTGCATAGGGTTCTCTGCTGTGCGCTCCACGGCGTGGTGCAGGGGGTAGTCAGGTGTGATCTGAAGGACAGCACTCTGGGAAAGAGGCCGATGCGTTCCACCGTGGAGCGCATCAGGCAGGAGACGCTCTGAGTTAGGTGTTAAAGGGGAGGGTTTTGTCACAGACTAGCAATGCGCCGATGCGTTCCACAGTGAAACGCATCGGAAAGAGGAAGGATGGACCTGCTCCATCATTATGGAACATAAAGAGGTATATAGGTACCGGGAGGTACAAGAAGTATGATATATATGAAAAATTTATAGTAAATAGTGTAAAAAGATAAAAAAGGGTAAAAAGGAACATATATACATATGTGTGTATTCAATGTACACACACATATATAATCATATACACAAATGAGTTTATACGCAAAAAAATATATATGTATACAAATATATAAATGGACAAGCAGACAAACAAAACATGCATAAATGCGCAATTGCATAAATAGATATATAGGCACATATGGCCATATTTATCATTACAGTTACATCTTACTCGACTTTTACATATGCCCAAAGTCACTTTTGGCTAGTCAGATTTATTAATGGTCCTTTAATACTGTGATAAATGTGGTTTGATGGTAGCAGTTTATCCTTCAGTAAGCGGCTTTACAAAAGTCACACGTTTAAAAAAAAAAGTCACATGTTCTATTAAAAAGTCCCATAAGATAAGCATGGTCCCCCCTGGAGTGAAATTGCGCATTTTTTTGCGACTTTTTTGTGACTTTTTAAATGGTCGCAATAGTAAATCTGTCTAGAGATTTATTTACATAAGAAAACACGGCCACTTTCACAAAACTGGAGAGCTTAGCGCAGAGCTTGAAAAAGTCGCAAAACAATGTGCAATTTTACTGATTGCGCATTTTTTTGTGACTTTTTCACTCCATTAAACTGACTTTAGCTAATGATAAATCTGGCCCATAGAGTAGATAAAAAATTTATAAATAGATGTGTCAATAAATAGTCCATAGAAGAAGCCAGCAGCACTTCAATATATTCAAAGTAATCGTGGTTTATTCACCCAGTGTCAATAGCGACTTTTCAACCGCTTGTTGCGGTCTTTCTTAAGCTATACAGACATGTGTTTCAATCGTGATATATAAAGGCATATCAATTCTTAACAAGTAATAATATAATTAGAGTAAAAAACTATTACAATTCATAAAAAAGTGCAAACAAACTTAATCAGTGCACATCTCCACATTGTGAGGTTATTATAATCATCGATAAAGTGCTAGTGCTATCTGCAAAAAATAAGGTTCTATAGTAAAATACAATACTTCCCATAATTGATGATAATACATACACAGGTGCAACTAGTGTATCAAATACTGATTAAAAACACATACCAGTGTGGCATTAACTTGTGTAATCGCAGAAACATTCGGGTCACAGCAGCGTCCACATCCTACCAGTGCGCATGTGCGAGACTCGCCATTCTCGCGACATCTTGGTCGCATGCAAAAGCACAATGTACCTCAATGAAAACCTAACTGAAGATGGCCGGGCTGAAGAATAGTTCTACTGCGCGTGCTCGCACGTTAAGCATTACCCACAGTAATCACATGATCATATAATCACATGACACAGATCGATAACCTATAATAAAGATTATACAGAATATATCTGAGCCCAAGGCGTAGCGCAGTGGGATTCGACCGTGTCATTGGTCGGATCACCACTGGGGATTGCCAGCGGAGACGTTGCCACGGGTCACCATAGCAAACCATACCCGCTGCAAAATTACACCAAGACCGGACCCAGAAAAGCAAAAGAAGTGCTGGAGATCAGGTGTAACATTCGGTTTCCCAAATGATATACACCAACTTCCACACCCTTTAAAAATTGCACAAGATAAATACAAAGAGTGTATAAGGTTACGTTCTGTAGCGCAAAACATGTAATATGGTGTCTGTCTGCAGATAGATGAACTTCTTCAGCCAATATGTTACAACAATATAAATATGATCATGTCTCAAAACAAGAAAAAGGAATATGGACAGTTGGTGCGGACCTCCAACCCAAGGAATGTCCACTGGTATTGTAGCTTGTAGATATACCTATAAAAAAAAACACAGAGAAAAAAAGAATTAACAAATATATAAATATTTCTCAATTTATAAATGATTATCCACATGTCCAAGACTACATCGGAGGAGAAAGATATGGACAATGCGAGACACATTGGGAGGCGCAAATTATTAAGCACCCTGAAGTCAAATTTGAGACCATTAGGTTTCAATGTTCTCAAGGTAAAAATCCAGAATAATTCACGTTTTTTAAGAAGAGCATTTCTGTCTCCATCCCTTCTAGCCATCTGTACCTGTTCCAAAATTCGGAACCTAAGGTCTTTTTCAGAATGACCTGCCTCCTTAAACTGTTTGGAGACAGGAAGATCTATTTTTTCTTTCCTGATAGAGTACCTATGCTGATTAAGTCGTGTTTTGAAATCCCATGTGGTCTCACCCACATACCATAAGCCACAAGGGCATGACAGTAGGTAGACCACATGGGATAAATCACACGCAAGATATTGAGTAATTTTAATCATCTTAATAGTCACTGGATTATGGAAAGAGTTCCCTTTAATCATTAGACAGCAATTTACACAATTATAACATGGGTAACATCCAGTTCATGTAGACCCACACAATGAACTCACATTTATCCTATTCGTACCAAAATACGATCTTACTAATCTGTCACCCACATTTCGACTACTGAGATAGGAAAACAGTGGAGGCATTTGAAATTCCTCAATCTGGGTGAAACTGATAGAGATGTGGAAATCATTCTTTGATTCAGCTAAGAAAGCTCCCATGTATTCCAGCTCTCAGACAACATCTTATCTCCTCCAGAGAGTGAAGGTTCCATCCTACCAAAGAAACCATGCCTCCTTGCTACGTCATATATGCTTCTCTGCTGTTAGTATAGACTCCATTACAAGATGGCTGCCATAGCTGGATGTTTACATACCAGAGTTAGTAAAACAATGCACACTGCGCAGATGCCAAGTGTTATGTCCTTTCATATTTTCATATTCCAGCCAATGTAACAATGCCATATGCCTCAGAGGGAATGCCTCTCTGATGTCTATATAAACTGCTGTACTTCCTGTAATAAATTAGAAATTACTTTGACCCCAATGTGTGTCACTGTTATTTTCTCCGTGCAAGTAAAAGCCTTGGCTTACCACTAATTTGGAGCAGTAGAGCAAACATAATCAGCTCTGATTGAGGGCATCTTTAACAAAACTATTACCGATTATCTTCCAGTGTCTTCTGAGGATAGTGGCAATCTGAGGACTATCAACAGAATACTCTGAGACAAATGGGATACGTGAGACTGACTTTGTCTTGTTTTTAGAGTTCAAACTAGGGCTCTTCTTGGCTCTCAACATGCTCTCCGAGATAAGTTTTCTTGGGGTAACCCCGAGATTTAAATTTGTTCCCCATCTCAAGGAATCTTTTGTTTCTATTAGCCTTATCCTTGAAAATCCTCTTAACCTGTAAAAATTGGCTAAAGAATAAAGCCTTGATCATAGATCGAGGGTGATGACTTTAAAAATGTAATAAGGTATTTTTATGAGTTTTCTTGACATATAAATCTGTGGTCAATCCCTGTCCATGAACCTTTACCTCTGTATCTAGAAACTGTAACTTCTGTGTCGAGTGGACAAAAGTAAATTTAATGGATAAAGGTAGAGGAAAAAAGCGGTGCGGCACTCACCCGGCTGGTTAAACAGTTCCGTTTAATGTGTCATAAGGCAAGGACACAAACCTTCAGGTAGCGGGGGCGGATATCGAGCTGAGCGGCTGCAAGGAGGCGACGGCCGTTTCGCGCTTGGACTAGCGCATCGTCAGGCCAATAGGATCAGCGTGCGCAGAGGCGCACTTTTATGACGTCGTCCCGTTGCCGGCTCCATCTACGCAACCCGTCAGACCGCTGATCCTGAAACTACTGACATCACAAGAAGCAGTTTAAAATGTTTCAAAATGTTACATTCAATTTTGCATTAATTCGACCACAGCAATACTTGTATATCTCAGATAAAACTTTTCAATAGGTTACTTTCCTGATCCGTGCTGCTGACCACATATTGCATAGAAAAGTCACAATAAAGACAAGCACATAGTTTTGTATATCGTTAATAAAGGATGAGTAGTTTAACAAACATAGGGTTTTAGTTGCAGGACGCAGACCAACATGGTGTATAGACACAAAAGGTATGTATAGAAAGATACAGGTATACAGGTATTGTTCTTGCATCACGCAGGCCCGTATGGACAGGTCTTGAATCCCTTAATACCTGTATCTTTCTATACATACCTTTTGTGTCTATACACCATGTGGTCTGCGTCCTGCAACTAAAACCCTATTTTGTTAAACTACTCATCCTTCATTAACGATATACAAAACTATGTGCTTGTCTTTATTGTGACTTTTCTATGCAATATGTGGTCAGCAGCACGGATTAGGAAAGTAACTTATTGAAAAGTTTTATCTGAGATACTAGTGCTGTGGTCGAATTAATGCAAAATTGAATGTAACATTTTGAAACATTTTAAACTGCTTCTTGTGATGTCAGTAGTTTCAGGATCAGCGGTCTGACGGGTTGCGTAGCTGGAGCCGGCAACGGGACGATGTCATAAAAGTGCGCCTCTGCGCACGCTGATCCTATTGGCCTGACGATGCGCTAGTCCAAGCGCGAAACGGCCGTCGCCTCCTTGCAGCCGCTCAGCTCGATATCCGCCCCCGCTACCTGAAGGTTTGTGTCCTTGCCTTATGACACATTAAACGGAACTGTTTAACCAGCCGGGTGAGTGCCGCACCGCTTTTTTCCTCTACCTTTATCCATTGGATCACTTTCTGCATATTTGGAGCAGAGCACCACACACGGCCCCACGCACGCCGGTTCGGTGGTGACCAGCATCGACCTACGGGGATACTCACTGGGTAGTGCCGCCCTGTTTTCCAATTCCGCTTTCTCCCTACCACACAAAAGTAAATTTAACACTCAGATCTATCTCATTAAGAAAGGCGTGGAACGCAAGGAGGTCCAACGTGGAGCCGATCCACACCAAGAAGATGCCATCTATATAGCGTCACCACCCCAGAACATGTCTGAAGTGGTGGCTGCCATAGACAAACACCTCCTCAAGGTGGGACATATAGATGTTTGCATAAGTTGGCACCACATTGGACCCCATCGTGGTCCCCCGCAACTGCACAAAAAAATCATCCTGGAACAAAAAATTGTCAATAGTCAAAATTAATTGTCGACATTCCATTCCTCAGTATAGTTAGACTGTGTTAAACACTTTCGTACAGCCTGTAGACCCAAATCATTATCAATCGACGTGTACAAACTGCACACGTCGAACGATACAAGAATGGCGCCCACAGGTATCTGATATAAGACCTAGATGTAACTGCATAGGTGCGCAAGATTCTGTCTAGAAAAATTGCCACATTACAAAATAGGTCATAGGTATAATGTGTCAATAAATATATATGTAAGTATACATGTATATATGTGGTGAGCAATGGGCACTGAACCATGGACTCAATTGTGTGCATGATTATATGTGATCATATACTGTGTGGCCACATGTGCAACCAGTGTAGGATATTATATAAAATATAAAAAATGTATAAAAATATATAAAAATGTGTATGGCAATATCATATAATAATAAATAATTCTAGATATAAATATGTATAAAGTAAAATAGGGAGCCCTGTCTAGACCGAACTCCCAGATTATTAGTAGTTGCTATATTCGAGTGCCTCATTCAAACCAAATAGGGTCAGGGTATTAAAACGGAAGTTCCAGTACATTTCCTTCCTACATAGTTGTAGGAAAGACTTTGGGACCCATTTGATGGGGGTCAGTTGTAGGAGGGATGCATCGCCACAGTGTTCCTGTGGGAAATGTCTGGAGACGCTGTGTCTAGTATACTTTTTTGATATTAGAGCGGTGTGAGTTCAGTCTCTCCCTGATGCTTTGGGTAGTTCGGCCTGTGTACTGCAGCCCACAAGGGCATTCCAACATGTATACTACATTTGTGGTGCTACAGTCCATATGGCTTTGTAAGGAAATTTTTTCTCCAGAAAAATTGATGGTGACTTCATTTATGCCGTCGGTATTGTGGAGCAGCATTTTTACTGTTTATTCCCACATTTGTGTAATCCCTTAGGTCTATCTGAGTCTGTTGTGGGCTTCTGTTTGTTGGTTGCACTAGTATTAAGTATATTTAGCTTCGGATGGGAGGGAGCTAGGAGTTGTTTTAGTGTTTTTGCTCTGCGGAATGTCATGTGTGGTAGTTTGGGCATGGATTTACCTAAAATAGGATCTTTATGGAGTAGAGACCAATGTTGCTTCAGACTTTCTTTAATTTTGTTGTGAAATGGTGTGTATCTGGTAATAAAATAGTAGATGTATTTATTCTTCTCATTGATTGGTGCTTGTTGTTTTGGTCGCAGGCAATCTATTTGGGCTATTTTCTCGGTTTTATTAATTGAATTTGCGATTAGGCCCTACGCTCTCTCTGCACTCTCCTTGCACTCTTCCTCTCCAATATTGTCCTACATTCTCTGTTAAGAGTTTCAGCAACACTGTCCCTAGTGCATGAGCGTCTTGTCACGTCTCTTCTTATGCTCAGCTCACAGGAAAATGGCAGCCACCTCGCAGGATCAGGGTTTTATAGGGCTCTGTCTAGCTGTGACATCACAGGGTGATGGCTACCTGCGGATTGGCTGGCTGGCACTGCATTGTCTCCTCGACACTTACTTTCACTTTGCAACACGTGCAGCCACTATATTAGGAAAACTGATTTGTTACCACGAAGCGCAAGGAAATTCAGATTCGTTTAGAATCAAAGTTTTCCTAAACTTCGGCCCGAATTCCGCTTCAGATGCTTTACTTCGCTCAACATGATTTGACATCTTTGAAGCTTTCCAAAATTCCATTTTGCGTTTGACCAAAACATAAAAAAAATGATTAAACTGCCTAGTATTAAGGCTCTATTATAGGTCACAAATCCCTAAGTGAAGAAGCATATCACACTGGCTGTCCCTCTCAGCTGAGGGATAATACTCTTATGTGCTATTTTGCTGTTTTTCTACATAACGTTTATACGCTCGTCATACAGTAAATTCCTAAATATTATTTTGAAATCTGTAAGAAAATGGGTCACCCTCTTTCTGCCGGGAGGAATGGTTCACATTTACAATGTTCTTGGTTTCAGGTCTCTGATGTATATGATTTCTGTAATCAATTTGTGATTATCACGTATTGTGCATTATCCAGTGTACTTGGAGGGTGGTAAAGAACATTCTCCCACATCATTGTGCTCAAAGTCATGTCCCAAATTCTTAAGAGAAACCGATATCTTGTGACAAAGTGTCCACTATTGTATCTGTGATGGGAGAGTCAGTGACAATGAAATACATACCACTCTCAGCCCCGTAGTCAGAAATCAATTCCTTTCCCCAAATATCAGTTTCCCAGCCTCATCCTATAAATGCCTCTGCCTGGCAGTCATCTTAAGCATCTGCCAAGGATCCTCTGCAGGTAAGACTGCAAAATTGCTTTACGCTGAGAAAATCAGTGAGGTACTAGCTTCACATAGGGCATTTTAAAAGCAACATATGAATTCATTTTCTACTATCTTATATTTTATTGTATTGTTATATTAAAATATTTTCTGGTGTATTGTTTTTAAAACCTACAATGTAAAAGGCATGTACGTGTAGCTAAAGAGGTTTTCCAGCATTTTGCTACTGGTGGCATATCCTCAGGATAGGTCATCAATATGAGATTGGTGAGGGCCGAATCCCGGCACCCCTGATGACCAGCTGTATAAAGAGACCATGATGCTGCATAAGTGCTTAGGTATTTTTCTAGGCTATGTGATATCACAGATCACCCCACAAATAATGTCTGGTCTTAGCCTAATCCTGTTCAAGTGAATGGTGCTGAATCACAGCTGCTATCCAATGGATGGCGCTGTGCTTCGTGACTTGTGAGGAGGCTGCGACACTCACCAGAGCTCCGGTCAGCACTGCGACCGCACCTATATCGAGAACAGAGCCCGGAAAGTGTTGGAGGGTGTACTGCGCATACTGCCCTCCATTCATTTTCTATGGGGGCACTGAAAATAGCCGAGCGCTGGCTTGTCTATTTCAGTCGGTCCCATAAAAGTGAATGGGAGTGGTGGCTGGTCATGTGCGGTGCACTCCCATTCACTTCTATGGGGAGCGCGCTTGGTGGTGGCCGGACCGGAGTCCTCTAGCCACCACCTTGCGAGGCTTCATTCCCACCGGCGGTGGAACCCGCACCTATAAGACAATGGGGGCATATTCTAGACCCCATTGTCTGTGATGAGACAACCCCTTTAATAAAAACTGTACCCCACACACATGGCTTTTTAAGTACCCTTTTCTAGAGATTTGGCTTCAGAAATATATCCAGAAAATCACAGTGAAAAATGTCAAACCCTTTATGCAGTGTTATTTTACAAGAAGAGTATTAGAGTATGTCTTATTATTTTTTGTTCAAAAACATCTTGCTATTCTTAAAGGGGATGCCTTATAACAAAATGTATTACCTATGTATTGCTAGATTGCCAGGGACCACTACAAAGAGAATCCCACCAATCACTTGTATGGAGAAGCCAAATCCCTCATACCTCCTCACCAGAACTTCAGTAGTGAGAAAGTGTTCTTCCGAACAGCTGTCTAAAATGCATGCTGATGTTCCAACAGTGGGAAGGACTGGGGTGTTCATATACATGTCCTTCATGATATCACATCTATCATGTGCCCTATGAGGATATGATAGACGCTAATAGAAATACCGTCTTTGTCTCTCCGTTTCCATTCCCATTTTTTCCATCCACTGAAGGACATATTTTTGCTCTTTGTTCTTTGGTGTCTGATCTTATAGCAGGTCGTATGCTGAGTTTCAATTATTAGAATTATTATAACAATTCTTTTTTTCTTTTTTGCAGCCACGATGATTGCCCTTGTTGTTTTTCTTCTTGGTATAGCTAGACAACAATGCCTTGGAACAACCCTAAACTGTTCATCCCTTTATTACCGATATCCAGGTTTGTTCTGCTTTTTTTTATTACGAATTCCTCAAAGTGATTTTGTGGTTTGCTTGGATTTTAATGGCATTGTGCTAAATCAATTTTACTCATTGGTATTAAAATTAGTTTTGAGCAAATCAAAGTCCACTTTGCTCCAAATTTCAGGATAAATTTGATTCGCCGCAAAGCCGAATTTTCTCGTGCTTCATGGTAGTGAACCGATTTTATCTGAAATAGTGTAAAAAAAAAAAAAATACTTACCTCATCCATATGCTCGCGATGGGCTGGCCGCTGCCATCTTGCTTGAAGATCTCGCACAAAATCTTGTGTGCGGTGATGTATGACGTCACCACACCGGCCAACGTGATTACGTCATCACGGGCCATGAGAGATTGTGCGCCAGATCTTCAATCAAGATGAGCATGCGAGCAAATGGATGAGGTAAGTATGATGGGATTTATTTAATTTTTTTACTTGTACAGTATTTGTATATTGTATTATATTTTTTGTATGAATGCGGCATTTTAGGGGTTCAATGGCTGGGGGGCGTGCAAACGCCGTTCCCTGTAATTGCACCCACTACTTACAAAGAAATGTGTTTCGTGACAAATGTGTTTCGTAATTCGTCATGAAGCAATTTTTAATAAAATTCGGCAAAGCAAATGATTTGAATTTTCCAATACTTCGCTCATCTTGAATTAAAATCTTTACAATACACTGAAAATTTAAAGACAACCTTATTGTTGCCCTTCTGGCTTTCAGTTGCATAATAATTGTAATTCTTCTCTCCCTTAGCGGACAATGACATTATGGTCAATTGTGGTCCATCTTCGATTGTGCTGACCATCAATGCGTGCCCAGTTCAGTTTGCTGAGTTTGACCCCACCAGCTTGGCTCTCAATGGGAAACATAGCAAGAATAACTGCATTGGAGCCCTGGATACTACAGTTGATCCCCCAGTTATAACATTTGTTTTCCCACTTAATGACACTACAGAAAACACGTGTGGGAATAGCATTACGGTAAGTATTGAACAGCATCAGGACTCATGTAGCTTCTCTTCCTTAATTTTTCATGTTGGTATATAGGTAAAATAAAGAACTAGCCCATTAATCCAACCCAAATTTATATTTGTTTTCAATGCTACATGGAGACTTTTTGTAGTAATTTAAAATCACCTTCCAATCGAGCTAAAGCTGCAGTTTAGAGGAGGAACTTTTACTCTGATAAAATTTGTCATATCATCCATTTTTAGAGGAGCTATTAAGTGTATGACTCTTCGGGTTCTTCTTGACCTTTTAAAGGGGTTAATCTGGGTGAGAACAATGGATTTACTTTTTTCAAAAACAGCGCCACCATTATCCACAAACATTGTTCTGTATTGCAGCTCATTTCCATTTATTTGAATCAGGGCTGGGACAAGGTCCACCACCAACAGAGGCTGAGCTGCCCAAGTGCGCCCCCCCCCCCCCTCCTCCTCCAACTTGTGGATGACACTGCTATGGGGGATCTGTGATGGATGACACTGTTATTGGGCAATCTGTGGATGACAAATATGTTTTTAATCCACAGATTCTCCCCATAACAGGGTACATTTAGTGAATGACCACCCAAATTGTGGTGACCCAATGGGAGTTGCATCTGCAGAGCTTTTGTATAATGCCACCAGACACTGTAGTGTCCCCCACACAGTAATGTCCGCCACACTGCCCCCCACACAGTAATGTCCGCCACACTGCCCCCACACAGTAATGTCTGCCACACTGCCCCCCACACAGTAATGTCCGCCACACTGCCCCCCACACAGTAATGTCCGCCACACTGCCCCCCACACTGCCTCACACAGTAATGTCCGCCACACTGCCCCCCACATAGTAATATCCGCCACACTGCCCCCCACACAGTAATGTCCGCCACACTGCCCCCACACAGTAATGTCCGCCACACTGCCCCCCACACAGTAATGTCCCCCACACCCCCTCAACCACACAGCAGGGCCCCATATAGTAATTTGTCATGCTCTCCACCTCTTGTCATTCTCCCCCCCTCTTGTCATAATACCCTCTTCTTGTCATGCTCTTTCTGCCCCCTGTCATTCTCCCCCATCTTTTCATGCTCTTTATACCCCCTCATGTTGTCATGCTCTTTCTTCTCCCCCATGTTGTCATGCTCTTTCTCCCCCATGTTGTCATGCTCTTCCCCCCATGTTGTCATGCTCTTTCTCCCCCTGTTGTAATGCTCCTTCTTCCCCCATTGTCATGCTCTTTCTTCCCCCCATTGTCATGCTCTTTCTCCCCCTGTTGTCATGCTCTTTCTTCTCCCCCATGTTGTCATGCTCTTTATCCCCCTGTTGTCATGCACTTTCTTTCCCCCCATGTTGTCATGCTCTTTCTTCTCCCCCACCCATGTTGTCATGCTCTTCTTCTCCCCCACCCATGTTGTCATGCTTTCTGCCCCCCATGTTGTCATGCTCCTTCTTCTCCCCCTCCTCTCCTCCTACCTCTGCTGTAGCATGGCCGAGCTCTGCATGGTCTGCGCCTCCGCGGGTACAGGAGGAGGAGCTTTTGTCTCCTGTACCGAGCTGACTGACTTGAAGTGCAAACTGTGTGCGCACTTCCTGTCAGTCCGGCCGGGTACCAGAGACAGATGCTCTCTACCTGCGGACCGGACAGAGCTCGGTCACGCTACAATCAGGGAATGACAGGAGGGAGCGCTGAGTGGTTCCCCCCTGTCAGTCCCTCTCCCTCTGGCCGGCCCCTGCCTGCGCCCTGAGGCTGGAGCCTCCCCAGCCTCTGTGTCGGCCCGGCCCTGATTTGAATAGGAATGGACAGACATGGCAGTATTTCTGGAGAAAAACAAGCCTTTGAGTACATGGTGATTTTCCGCTCATTTTTAAGCTCATTTTTTGTGGGGTGATCTGTGTATGACTTTTTGATTACCCTTTATTCCATTTTTTGGGGAGGTAAATCAACAAAAGAGAGGCAAATTGGATATTTTCATTTTTTCCCATCATGGCTTTCACTGTATAGGATAAAAAACTTTTTGGGTAAAAGGGAGTGATTTGAATTTTATATATATATATATATATATATATATATATATATATATATTTTACCCCCACCCCCCTCCCTAAGGGACCTGAATGTGCATTAGATTTCTTTTCCCATACACTAATTAAATTGAGTGATTTTTTTAGTGTATGTGAAATTCAGGCCTACTTTGTAATATACCTGTCATAGGCCTGGTAGCCTGGTAAAAGCTCCTGCCTATCACCACCAAGGAACGGCTTCCCTGATCTGAGGGCAGAGGAAGCCGTTCCAGACCCAGAATGGGAACCCTCCTGTGGAAAGCTGCTCTGATGCATGGTCACAATTGAAACATCAGGCACTCAGTGGCTATGGCACCCGCTGAGATAAAAAGCAGCAAAACAGCTAAAGAGTAATGGTCGGGTTCACATATGTGACAGGCTGATTGGGCTGCCTAATATGGCACAAATGGTGGCTGTCTGCTGGTCCAAAAGCTGTTGCATGCAACGGTTTTTGTTCAGCCAAATACCCAGCATTTATGCTGCAAAAATATCTGGATCATAGTCAGTAGGTATCCAGCGGTACATGGTCGTATCTGAAAATGCTGGATTTCAAATGGTACTATGACTGTAGCCTAATATTTGAGTAAGGGCTCATGCACAGAACCATAACCTGTTTTGCAGGCTGCAGATTGCGGATCCACAAAACACGGATATCGGCCGTGTGCGTTCCACCTTAAGTGGAATGGAAGGTTCGTTCAATAATATAGTTCTATAGGACATGTTTTATATTTTTGTGGGTGCCATGAAATGTACATATGGATGCGGACAGCACACGCTGTGCTGTTCGCGTCTTTTGCGGCCCCATTGATCTGTATGGGTCTGCATCTAATCCGCCCTTAAAAAAATAGGTAAACACCTCCTGCACATGTTTGTTCCATACCATGTTGTAACCTTCTATCTAGACATTAGCCTTAATAACTTTATATCATTATACACTTTTATTTAGCAGATATCCCCCAAAGATTTATATATGAATGTATCTTTTTAAATTTTTTTACAGATTGAGGATAGTGTGGGAACTGGGCAATTCCAAGCTTTCTCAAGTGTCCAAACAGTGGTCATCGCAGGTTATGTGAATACCCCAGACATAATAGATGCTTCATTGATTTCCTACAGCACAAACTTGAACTATAATTTTTCTTGCTACTACCCACTACAGTACATGCTCAACAATACTGAACTTTTGACGTAAGTATATTCTTTAGCAGCATAGATGAGTTGGGATGTCTTAATGCAAAAAGTTAAATGATACAATCAAACCCCATAAAAACCCCAAATGCCCCACCTCTCCCCTGGTCCCCTCATTGGGGGGGGGGGAAATATGGAAAGTACTGTAGGGAGTTGGATTCTTCACTGGCAATTGGAAAAGCACTAAGAGGGCTAATATGTCCTTCCGTGCTCCTAATTGACGTGGGGAACTTAGACACTCTACTGTACATAACCTTCATAAAATCTACTAAATGGAAAACTTCTGCTAGCTTTTCTTCTTTAGGATGTCTCATAAATAAAATTTGAAACAATGGATAGTATAAAACAACTTATATTATTTTAAGACCTAATAAATTCAAGTGCAGGAAGCTGAAAGAAGACTTTTAGTGACCACAACGTCTTCTCCATATCACAGGTAAAATGGTTCACATATATGTAGGCAAGTCACAAGAATGAGGACCCTACCAAACCACTCCTCACATATATATATATAATCTTCCTGAACTCATATGGAGTAAGACATAAAGGGAAATGTTTTTTGCTGTAGTCAGCCCAGAGTTGTCAGGTTTAAAAAGGACAACAACAGCTAAATCTAATGTATTATGTAGGGTATCATTAATTGATTATGGGAACTGTAAGCAAAATGTGATTTGTTTTCTTATTTTAAACATATTGCCAGATTCCCACCTTTCTATTTTATCCTGAAATCAAATGGTGTAGGAAAATTCAGTTCAGGCACAATAGCCGATAATAAAATTGCTATTTTATTGGCAGATCTTCAGCAAATGTTGCTATCAACACAAATAACGGCACCTTCATCAGCACCTTGAGTATGCAAATATTCACTGTAAGTATCTCATTTAAGCACAAACAAATACAGTCATGAATTAATTCTTGATTCTCTAGTTTATTGGACCTACGAACACCAAATTGTTCCTTCCATTAAAGTGGAATGAGTGCTAATTACGTGTACATGGATTCACAATTTTCATTAAGGCGTAACTGCACTTTTTCCCCACAGATACTGGGTTCAGCTCCATATCAAAACAAATGTAATATAGTATGTGCTGTCCCAACTAATGCTTTCACATAAAATTTAAAGAGGACCTTCCACCTCTCCTGACATGTCTGGTTTAGTAATTACTTGCATTCCCCATGTAATAACAATTCTGGACCATCTATTCTTACATCTCAGTGTTATGCCATTCTTCTCTTTTTTCTTCTAGAAGTTTATGGATAAAGGTACAGAACGGTGATATCATTCAGGGGTGTGTCCGTCAATAGTCTGCCACTGGTAGAACTGTACAGTGTTAAACTGTGCAGGAGTATCTGTAAACTTAATCCATACATTTCTAGCAAGAATAGTAGAAGGATGACACAACAAAGAGTTATAAGGTGAAATGTTCCAGAACTATCATTTCATGTGGAATACAATTATATACAAAAACAAACATGTCAGGAGTGGTGGCATTTTTCTTTTACCTCATCATCATTTCTCGAGGTACATTCAATAAATTGCCTTAAGGCAACTGGTGTCAGTAGGGGAATAAGTATAGCGAGTTTACTATCTTCCATTGCTTGTACAAGAGATTGCCACTCACACTGATCAGAGACTTCTCTCATATACATCAGTGACAGGATACAGTATATTCATTTCCCATTTGATAATTTTCCAGCTCACTTGTTTGCCTAAACTTGACCCTTCTTTGGTCTACATGTAGATGTCCTTTATAAAATCAGCATCCACTCCCTTTTTCTATGGGCTTTGTCTTCTGCTCAAGGGAAGTTGAAGACAGGTTTCTGCTTGTGTCTGCAGAGAGCATGTGGTCCTGGTGCACTCCTTACTTCCCTTGCTCGCAGTGCACCGTGGCTCCGAACTTTTATTCCTGTATTGCACGGTTCATATTAATCCACTGGGTGCACCTGCACTATGAGCAAGGATGAGAAAGAGTACATTGGTGTGCTTCTGCTGAAACCTGCAGATGGCTACCACACAAGGAGAACCCATCCTTAGAGCTGGGGACATCTAGACCAAAGAAGCACAAGTTTAGGCAAATTCAGCTTAAAAATGATTGAAAAGGGAAATGAAATATATCATATTTCTTTTGCATTGGGGTTGAACTATGTATCTGTGGGTATAAAAGGCGTGGTTACTGTTTAGGTGTTCCTTTTGTCTTCTATAGCTAACAATTGCAGTAGGATTGACCCTTTCAATAGAAATTTTGTGTATTATGGGTACAGACATGGAGTGTATTCACTGAATGATGAACAAATGACATTACAATCCATTATCCAGAATACATATGGTCATGATCTCTTGTCAGTGTAATATACTGCATGATTTCTGATTTGCTCAATTTACTCTCTTACAGGATCAAAATCTCACCATTCCACTGCAATCAAATGGCAGTGCACTCCCACTTAAAATGAATTTGTATGTTCAAGTGACAGCCACCAACCTCACTGCCAAGTAAGCCACTTTGTGGTTTGTGCTATGATTCAAATGATAATGGATCACATTGATAAGATTTTGTTTGGCTTAACTCCCCTGTCCTCTATGCTTGATCAGAAAGATATCTGTATCCAGTGCCACTGGGAGAGCATTCAATGAGTCAGGCATAGCCGTGAGGGGCCACATAAATATTAAAACTGGGACCCATTGTATGCTGGTCTGCTGGATAACACTACCGTGCCCTTAATCACCTGGGACAAGAATACTTGGTGTTCTTTTGCTCCCTTTTCCTTTTTCATAATACTTGGTTTACTAGGACCTGTGGAGAGAAGATCCAAAGCCCCATTAGATAGGCTAATTTGAATATATTATATATATTTTTCTCAAAAATACAGAGCAGTGTTGGCTGAACTACAATACTCCTCATGCATACAGTATGAGTTGGTCTTCCTGATGAGAAAAAGTACCCCCAAGACCCCGACAAAGGCCACTCAGCTAACCAGAGCAATTTTCTCTTGAAATGTTCATCTTTCTTGTCCCTCTGGAAGGAGAACTGACTTGCATATCTCATTCAGTACTTGTGTCCCTTTGGAAGGAGAACTGACTAGACTATCTCTTTTCTAGTGGAGCATTGTGTGTGGCTTTATATCTCTTTTTAATAGTACTTTTGGTTTTGGTGGAATTACTTGAATCACATTCTTTAAAAGATTCAGCAAATTGCACCCAAAATGAATTTGCTCACCCCTTGTGGGGCTGGGGGGGGGGTAATCAAAGGGGCATATCTTAAGAATCTTTTTATCCTCCTGCAGAGGGGTGTGGGGTGGGGTGGGGAGAGACTCCTGCTCAGCCAGTTATCTTACTGCCAAGCACAGATTAGTGAACAGGAAAAATGGAGACATTGCTGAAAGGAGATTAATGAAGAAGTGCTGGGAGTTTTATTGTGCATTTTCCGTTAACTGCATCTTTAAGTCGTGCATGTAACCATTTTACTTTCTGATTTTTTAGCTTCAATGTGCATCTGGATGAATGTTTTGCTACTCCATCACCCCTGATGACCACTGGAACTGCAAGCAAGTTCTCTCTGTTATCGGGGTATGCATTACAAAATAAAAACATTAAAACTAGCTATGCCAGCAAATAATTTGAGAATAATATTAGATTTTTTGATTGCTTTGTTTTTTTTCAGGTGTGCAGCTGCGAATAAAACTAAAATATTGTCCAATGGTGTTGCAAAATCAGCTCAGTTCTCCTTTGAGACATTCCGTTTCTTGCAACACAGTGGTCAACCAACTTCTAGCATCTACCTCCACTGTGCCACAAGACTTTGCCAGCCTGATACATGTGCAAAGCTGCAAGAGGTAGGTTGTTTGATATACTGTATACTGTATATACTGTCTAAAAGTACAAATCAGCAATAGATTATAGCTACGTTACAGATTATTGTATTTTATCAGTATTTGGAAGTCAACACCAGGAGTGAATTGATCAACAGCACAGAAAAAGGCACAAATCTTTCCATTATACTTTTTCTCTGTGGGTTCCATCCAGTTTTTACTTACAGCTGATGCGAAATACTGAGTAAAGTGGCCCAGCTTAGTTTAGGTTATAGTTTAAAGGCTATCGACAACTTTAAGCACATTGTTCCAAATTGTTAAAAAATATCTTGGCTTGTAGACCTCCACTGTGATGATTTGCACTGACAGCATTATATCAGTACAGTTCATTACAGCTGATGTCTGTCAAGAACACACAGCATTATAAATCATTATAATGCCGTGGCGTCCCATTACAGGAAGAGAGTTCAGCATGGGAAATTACTCTCCAACAGAGTGTGGTTCTCTCAGTGATCTCGTTCATCTGAAACTGGCCAAAGACTGATCTTTGTCTGTGCTGACATAGTTGCCACACTGCATTGTATCTTGCGGTATTTTGGCTTGTAAAAAAAAACATGAAAATCAGGCACTTTTTACAACCTTTTTTTGTGTGATTTTTTTTTAGTGAGAAAGTCTCATAAGGCCTCATAGCAAAACTTAGTAAGGCCCCCTTGCCCCATAGTCCCTCTGGGAGTGACTGATGCATGAATCAGTCACTCCCAGGCAGTGCAGAATGCAAATTGCAATGCCCCAGATTTGTTAGAAATCTAGATTTATTTTTTTGTTTTTTTCTCACTTAATAAAAAAGAGTTTTTTTATTATTTTTTAACTTTCTCTCGCTCGCTCCCAAATTTTCCCGAATCGAATCACCAAAAATTTGGATTTGGATCCACCTTGAATTTTTACAACATTCAGATTGAATCTAATTTATTGACAACTGATTCGCTCATCTCTAGATGTGACAATTTACTCTGCTTACCAGTGACTTGATCTAGTGAAATGTTCCTCAGTGCTAGCTTTCCTTTCCTTTTCTTGTTTATTTAGGCCCCCAAAATGCTCCCCAGCTATTTAATCTGTCTGTCTAGTGGTTTAGTACTCAGCACGTCAGTGCACAAGTCCATGATATCTAGCGGTTTTTTTATGTCCTCTGTTCTGCTGTACCTGCTGTCTTTGTCTATGGTGGCCATTGTGATTGTACTCATGTTCCTCTTGTCCTTGGATTTACTAACCAGTAGTACTGTACCTGATATCCATGTCTTTTAGTTCACTAGTTTAGCTCTTCTGTTTTGTGCCCCAGTCCTTGGTATCTAATGGAAATTATATACTGTAAATTGTATATAGATAGTCCTCATATTCATTTTACACCAATGGGTTTTCTGGGTTCAGAATATTGATGGCATAGCCTTAGTATAGACCAATAATATCCGATTGATGTGGATCAGACTCTTGACACCTCTGCTGATGATATGTTTGAAGGGTTGTGCTACTTGTGCGACCCATTCAGTCTCTTCAGTGTTTACACTAATCCATTAACCTGCACACCATCTGCTCTGTGGCTACTGTAGCCTCTGGCTGTCAGGGCTGCTAAGATTCATACCCCCACTAATCTGATATTGATGGCCTACTCACTGACCATTTTTGTAAATACAGTATTACTAGTGTATTATGTATACTATGCACTCATATTTTGTAATGTACAATTACACATCAAGCTCTAAATTGTATTCTTTATGCATAAACAGGCCTGTGACAAGGCTCTCACTACTCCAGCTTTGTCAAGAAGGAAGAGAGCAGCAGATGCAGCAATTACTGATGGAACAACCGAGAGTGTGACTGTATCTTCTGGCCCTATCTATACCAGAGAGGGAGGTAGGACAAGTGTTGAAGTGTCTATCTATCTATCTATCTCCTCACTAGGTTCCCTTTACTCCTCTGCCATGTACAGCTCACTTTTCATGTCCTGTGCTTGCCGCACAGAACATTATTTATTTCTCTTGCTTATATAGCGCTGACATATTCTACAGCACTTTTAGAGACATTATCACTCGCTGTCCCCAGAGGGACTTACTATCTAAATCCCCTATGAGTATGTCTTTGGCACATGCGAAGAAACCCACACAAACACAAGGAGAACCCACAAACTCCATTGCACTTGGTGAGATAAGAACCCAAGACCACAGTGCCAACCACTGTCCCACCATTTAATCATGAATACATATCAATATGTCATAATGTTAAGAGAACTGTTGCTTCATGACTCTTAATATTTTCATATTTTGCAGATTCCACCAGTGGAAGTCAGTCCAGTGGTAAATATCTTTCTATATTATCTCTTTATATCATCTAGAAATGTTGCTCTCTTCATAACTATAGACTCATGTCATAGCAAGTACTGTACAATTGGGTTTACCTGGTATTTTGCTTTCCTTGAGTCAGAAGGCAGCGCACAATACTTCCTTTAGTGCTGCCAATGACAATATACAGTAAATTGCTAATTAGCTGATAAATGTAGATAAAGTGTATAACAAGGCCCAAAGATCCACACAACATTTCTGGACATATAATATAGCAAGTGCCATAAGTAGAAGGAGAGCAGAATGGACAATTTCCCATAAGTCTTATAATATAGAGGCCTCCACCATTTGACTCACGAAAGACCGTTCCAGACACTTTCAGCACCAGGAACTGGGAGTTTGAAAAGTGCTTCTACAACAACATACTGTAAAAGTATTAAGATATGCCAGAAGAGGTGACTAGGGCAGTTTTTCTAATATTTATCAGGTTCTGTACTCCTGCCTGACCTGCTAACTAGAGATGTGGTGGTCTAGAAATATGGCAGTTAAGCATGCAAGATTATTATTACCATAAGGAGAAGCAGATAGGCAACTTCCCAATACTTCTAGTGGTGCTTATCTTCCAGTGGAACCAAACACTGGAAAAGTTAAAATCCAACATGTGCCTTTAACAGTAGACATGTGGGGACATCGATGGTGGTCCTTTACCAATTAACTTGTCACCAGATTCTGTTGTCATCGTTACGTTCTGTTGACAGCTATCTTATGTTTATCTCAAGCACAAGCTAGTTATGTATTTTGCTGGTGAGCGGGCTCCACCAAATATTTCCCAGTGGCCTCCACCAAACATGTTCTGGCCGTTACTATAGCTTCTGAGCTCCTGGCAAAATGTGGTCTGCACAGGGATCTGGGTGGTCTGCATACAGTTCACCAGCCATTAGGTGGTCAGTGGTCATTATGTAACCAGTTGGCACAGAATTAATTTTTTTCATGGCACATGTGTTACTTTCAGGCCTTCCACGTGTAAGTAACCATTCACAGCAATGAGAACTTATCCTTGATTTATCTCTTCCTAGACATATCTGAAATAAATCAGCTTCAGGGGACGTTAACAGGACTCATTGTTGGAATCATCATTGCCGTTCTGTTGGGGACCGCCCTTGCCATTGCCGGTGTGATTTTGTATAAAATATCCAGAATCAGAACTCAGAATGATAAGCAAGGTGTGGACAACTTTACCTTTAGTGGAAAATAAGCACTTTTAGTAATGGCGGCGGTCAGTACTTGCTGCAATATACCTTATTCACTTTAATACATTGAATTTCTGTGTATTATAATCTGACATGAATGTGCAATTTATTAAGAATAGTAGTTTTGATTTATTTGTGATACATTAAGAATGATATTCATCCAGATTTATTTTTATGATTACTTGTAAAATAAAAAGTAATTTTAATTTCATGGTAGAACCATTGTATCGTCTTTAATGCTGAGGCAAGTCTTACAGTATACCTCCAGTTACAAATATATTTGACATGTCTTGGCACTAATACAAGGGTCTTTGTAATATACTTAGGCCGTATAAACACTGGTCTTGCTAATTAAATTTAAAAGATACTGAGAAAAGCTCCGATCCATAACCCCCATGATTCAATATGATGGAGGCCAAAAGAACGTCCTTTAGGCCTCCATCATGTTTCATATTTTTTTCAACTATACAGGAAAGCGCAGCAGATTGTGCTTTACTCCACAGACGGCCACTGCAAATAAAAAAATATCATCTGCTGTTTTTTTTTGTTTTACTATGGAACTATATGAATGACAAATCCCACTCTATACCATCTGTCAAAGGACTCCGCCATCCATATACTTGGGCTACATGGCTGCATTAACTTGAAATGGTCTCTTGTAGCATGCCACCAGTCTCCTAGACTCCAGTACGCAGCTTGAAGTGCGGTTGCTTGGGCCCACCCCCCATCCCTACAGAACATGTACATATCCACTTGTAAGGGGTGGTTGTTGTGTTGTGATAGCCTGGTCCCCTGACAAAAACTGGAGGATCTGTTTGGGATTGGCTACCCTCTCTTGGATGGTGGAAGGAATCAGGTGGACATAGTTGTAATTTATATATGGTAGCTTTTACTTGATTCATGTGGTGTAACAGGCTTAGGCCTCTTGCACACGACCGTATGCCCTCCAAGACATACAGTTCGTGAGTGGACCATATGTCCCGGAGCGGCATTGATTGTGCACACGGGAGCACACAGAATCATAGATTACAATGATGCTGTGCACGTCGGGCTGCTGCCTGCGGGACTATTGTCCCGCACTCATATGATTATATGACAATAGTCCCCCAGGCGGCCCAACGTGCACAGCATCATTGTAATCTATGATGCTGTGCGACCCAACGCGCATGATCAATGCCGCTCCGGAACATATGGCCCGGCATCAACACTTTGGGTCTGGTCTCATCAGAGTGGCAGCAATATAGATGGCCGTATTCCATCAGCACGGATTCCTATCCACATGGAACTGTATTGCACAATCTGCTCAGTTTCTAACAGGTGCTCCCAGGTTGCAGTATCTGACTTCATAACCACTGCACAAACACTTCCAGGATGGACTAGGTGGCTTCTCTACCTCTCATCTCCAACTCCAAGCCCTCTGTTGTATTCAACTTGTTTTTCTCTAGCAATTTCCTGAGGTGTTGTACCTTTTTGTTCCAGTAGCAACCACCTCTGCTAGTTACACACAAGAATATAACGAAGGTTATGGCTCCAGCCACCAGCTCACTCGTCTATGTTCTGTCTCAAACTGTACATACTAAACATGTGGCCTGCATGCCACTTGAAATTATGCCCTCGTGCCATGGGTTTCTAGGACATACTGAAGTACCTGCCAGGGATAGCCTCTCCAAACGCTATCTTCAACACAGAACCTAGATGCTAATTTCAGTAGGTCAGCTGAAAGAAGGTATTTTATCATACCATGTACAGGTCCTTCTCAAAAAATTAGCATATTGTGATAAAGTTCATTATTTTCTGTAATGTACTGATAAACATTAGACTTTCATATATTTTAGATTCATTACACACAACTGAAGTAGTTTAAGCCTTTTATTGTTTTAATATTGATGATTTTGGTATACAGCTCATGAAAACCCAAAATTCCTATCTCAAAAAATTAGCATATCATGAAAAGGTTCTCTAAACGAGCTATTGACCTAATCATCTGAATCAACTAATTAACTCTAAACACCTGCAAAAGATTCCTGAGGCTTTTAAAAACTCCCAGCCTGGTTCATTACTCAAAACCGCAATCATGGGTAAGACTGCCCACCTGACTGCTGTCAAGAAGGCCATCATTGACACCCTCAAGCAAGAGGGTAAGACACAGAAAGAAATTTCTGAACGAATAGGCTGTTCCCAGAGTGCTGTATCAAGGCACCTCTGTGGGAAGGAAAAAGTGTGGCAGAAAACGCTGCACAACGAGAAGAGGTGACCGGACCCTGAGGAAGATTGTGGAGAAGGACCGATTCCAGACCTTGGGGGACCTGCGGAAGCAGTGGACTGAGTCTGGAGTAGAAACATCCAGAGCCACCGTGTACAGGCGTGTGCAGGAAATGGCCTACAGGTGCCGCATTCCCCAGGTCAAGCCACTTTTGAACCAGAAACAGCGGCAGAAGCACCTGACCTGGGCTACAGAGAAGCAGCACTGGACTGTTGCTCAGTGGTCCAAAGTGCTTTTTTCGGATGAAAGAAAATTTTGCATGTCATTCGGAAATCAAGGTGCCAGAGTCTGGAGGAAGACTGGGGAGAGGGAAACGCCAAAATGTCTGAAGTCCAGTGTCCAGTACCCACAGTCAGTGATGGTCTGGGGTGCCATGTCAGCTGCTGGTGTTGGTCCACTGTGTTTCATCAAGGGCAGGGTCAATGCAGCTAGCTATCAGGAGATTTTGGAACACTTCATGCTTCCATCTGCTGAAAAGCTTTATGGAGATGAAGATTTCATTTTTCAGCACGACCTGGCACCTGCTCACAGTGCCAAAACCACTGGTAAATGGTTTACTGACCATGGTATTACTGTGCTCAATTGGCCTGCCAACTCTCCTGACCTGAACCCCATAGAGAATCTGTGGGATATTGGGAAGAGAAAGTTGAGAGACACAAGACCCAACACTCTGGATGAGCTTAAGGCCGCTATCGAAGCATCCTGGGCCTCCATAACACCTCAGCAGTGCCACAGGCTGATTGCCTCCATGCCACGCCGCATTGAAGCAGTCATTTCTGCAAAAGGATTCCCGACCAAGTATTGAGTGCATAACTGAACATAATTCTTTGAACGTTGACTTTTTTTGTATTAAAAACACTTTTCTTTTATTGGTCGGATGAAATATGCTAATTTTTTGAGATAGGAATTTTTGGTTTTCATGAGCTGTATGCCAAAATCATCAATATTAAAACAATAAAAGGCTTGAACTACTTCATTTGCTTGTAATGAATCTAAAATATATGAAAATCTAATGTTTATCAGTACATTACAGAAAATAATGAACTTTATCACAATATGCTAATTTTTTGAGAAGGACCTGTATTATCCATTTGTGATCTGTGAAAATACAATTGCTCAATAGATGGCGGCAAACCTAGGTGTTGTTCTATGCATTCATTCACTTTATCCAGTGTGGTATACAATATATACCTTCTGTGTAATATATATATACATTAAGGATGAGCGAGCCAGTTCATAATGAACTGCATTTGTTACGAATTTCACAAACATTTAGCCGCAGAGCAGATTTCCTCTAGACAAATCCTGTTAAACCGCACTCATGGCCATCTTCCTGCACATGTTGGGTGGGAAAAAGTATGAGGTAGAAGAAGAAGGATGCTTACATGTCCCTGAGAGGAAGTGGTGGTGGGGGGCTGACAGACAGCCTTGATAAGCCAATCAACGGGGCAGCAAACAGGGAGGTGCCCTAGCAGAACGAGCCGAACATCATTCTGTTGTAGGCTGTGAATGAGGTGCAATGAGAAAGAAATCTTAGGGACAGTGTACAGTCACAATCAAGCTTTTATTTTAGTGTCTGGGACAAGAAAGTGAAAGACTAGAAAGAAGAAGAATTGTGTAGAATAGGAAGTTTAAGCAGGGAAAGCTTTCAGGGAGTGAGTAGCTGTGGCTAGCACAGGCAATGCCTTCTAGCTGCAGTTACTGCCTTATAATACAGCTACAGCTGCTGCAGAAGCTCAAAAGCAGTCACCTGCAAGAACATGGGGATAACGTGCAACGTGTGTTGTTTAAATCCAGAAAGCCCTGTTTTAAATCTCTGTGTGAACGCACATCAAGTAGTAGGCCTAACTCTTTCACAAGGCATCTCCAGACAGTTCAAGTGTTGGTTTGTGTTTGTTTGCGTGTGGTGGAATAATTGCAACACAATTGTTGTGTTTTACAATCCAGAGAGTACTGTTTAAAGGGAACCGGTCATAAACTTTATGCTGCCCATACGAACGGCAGTATAAAGTAGAGACAGGTGAGTTGATGTTAACGGTCTTTCATTTAAAAGTAAGTGGTTGCCGAGAACCAACATCACAATCATTGCAGACTGGGCCTTGAAAAGAGTCACGGCCACCTGAGAAGAGTCATGGTTATTCATAAATGTCTGCTCTCCCTGCCCACCTGCTGATGATTGACAGTCTTCTACCTAGTTTTCTCCCTTTCTCTCTAAGAGAGAACTGACAATCATCAGCAGATGGGTGAGAGATAGTGGCGTACCTACCAGGGAAGCAGGGTAAGCAGCTGCTTCGGGGCCCGGGCTGACAAGGGGCGCGGAGCAGTAGTAAACAGTCAGACTGGCCACACCCCCCTCTACACTCACTCACTGCTTTAGAATGTCCTCGGAGAAGAGCAGGGAGATAAGCCCCGCCCATCAGCACAGACCATTAATAGAGGAGCCTGGCTGCTTAATAGTGCAGCCAGAGCTCAGTACAGTGTGCTACAGGGAGATTCTGTCCCCCTCGCCCTTAATACAGCCCAGCATCTGCTACAGAGATTGCTCTGTAGTCGGCAGTAACAGGAGGCAGGGGGAGACTGAATAGTGACAGGAAGTTCTGCAGAAAGAAGAGCCTGTGCCTGTCCCTCTCAGGAGCTTATACATTCCAGGCTTATTCCTGTCAACCCTAGCTGTCCTGCATCTCATGTAGCACCCCCCCCCCCTCCAGCTGCATTCATCTGCTGTCCTTTGCCCCCCCCCAGCTGCATTCATCTGCTGTCCTTTGTCCCCCGCCAGCTGTATTCATCTGCTGTCCTTTCATTAGCCCCCCCCCCCCTGTCCTGTCCTGTGGGCCCCCTATTTATCTGATGCCCTGCCCTCTAGGCACCCATCCATCTGATGCCACACTCCTCTGGGCGTCCATGTGCAGCTTGGGGACACCAGTATGAGGCCAGAATGGGGACTGGAAGATCACGGAGCGGCAGGGAGCAGGTGAGTATGGTTTTTTCAACAACTGTACATTGCGCCGCTAGTTCACATCACATTTTTGTCCCACATTTAAGGCTGGGTTCACATCACGTTTTTCCCATCCGTGTAACGTATACAAAAAAACGTATTCGGATGCCTCATACTGATGCCATGACAGTGACATCCGTTCACCATAGTTTCATTGTAAAAAAAAAAAACAATTTTTTTACCGGATTGTGCAGGATACAAGAACGTAGAGTGCTGCATTTTTGTATCGTGTACATCATAGTCTAGTAAAAACATATGTATGTTAAAGAATCAAATGCCACTGTATGACGCCTGCCTGCCCGTTTAAAAATTTGCTGTGGGGCCCAGTCATTTCTAGCTACGCCACTGGTTACCAGGGGCTCAGACAATGGGGACAGACTACAGTCGGTGTCAGCCCTGCAGCAATACATAGAATGGGCGCCTATGCTACAGCAGGGGTCATACTGTGCAGTACATACAGTGTAGTGTGACGTCATGTTCACCTCTCCGGGTATATTACCCAGAAAAGCACAATTCTGCAAAAAGGACATGTTCTATCTTTTGGTGGAATGGAAGTGCGGAATGGAACCCCACGGAAGCACTGCGTAGTGCTTACGTAGTGTTCCGTTCTGTGATTCCGTTTCGCACCCTTCCGCATCTCCAGATTTGCGGACCCATTGAAGTGAATCGGTCCGCATCTGTGATGTGGAATGCACACGGAAAGGTGTCCATTTATTGCTGATCCGCATATGCAGTCCGTAATATGGGAATGGCTGGCCCCTTTCACACGAACGATACGGGTTGATTCCAGATGCATTCAGGGTGAATTTAGTGAAACTCGCACCATTTTTCAAGCAAGTTCAGTCAGTTTTGTCTACGATTGCGTTCAGTTTTTTCTGCGCGGGTGCAATGTGTTTTGATGCTTTTCATGCACGTGATAAAAAACTAAAAGTTTACAAACAATATCTCCTAGCAACCTGGTGGTGAGCGTGGTGACGTCTGCGCAGGTCTTGCTGAATAAAGATAGAAGATTTCTATCTTCATTCAGCAGGACCTTCTCCGATGTCACCACGCTCACCACGTGAGCGCAGTGACGTCACCAAAGGTACTTTTCCTGCCAGGTTCTGAAGGAAGACGAGCCGGGCTGCGCCATCAAGTGGATGAGGTGAATAATTATATATTTTATTATTTTTTAACCCCTCAAGCCACATGTTACTTAGCATTCTGTAGTGAGAATGCTATAATTTTCCCTTATAACCATGTTATAAGGGAAAATAATAAAGTTCGGGTCCCTATCATCTCCTAGCAACCATCCGTGAAAATCGCATTGCATCCGCAATCCACATTTACTTCTCTGGTGCCTGCGCTACGTGAAAAACACAGAATATAGAGCATGCTGTGATTTTAACGGAATGCAAAAGTGATGCGTGAAAATCACTGATTATGTACACAGACCCATTGAAGTGAATGGTTCAGGATTCAGTGCATGTGCTATGCGTTCACGTCACGCATTGCACCCGGGCGGAAAACTCGCCCGTGTGAAAGGGGCCTAAGACTTTGACAGGGCCGCCACAACAGTATGATAGAATGACACTACATGACAGATAGGGTGTGTGTATAATATATATAATAGGAAAAGGATGGCGTGGCAGCCTGGTCTGGTCTAGATCGTGACTAGCCAAAGGAGTGGGGTTTACACGGGGTTGGGGGCATACAAAAATATGCTGTGGGGCCCAGTCACTTCTAGTTATGCCCCTGGTGAGAAAGTAGGAGATTATGAATAACCATGACTCTTCTCAAGTAGATTTGACGCTTTTCAAGGCCTGGGCTGCAATGATTATGGTGCTTAGTTCTCAGCAACCACTTACTTTTAGCTCATGAGTGACACACCGCTGAAATCAGCATTTCTGTCACTATTTTATATTGCCCTCAGTGAGATCAGCATAAAGTTGATGACCGGCTCCCTTTAAAATCTCTTTGTGAACACACATCAAACTGTAGTCCTAACTCTTTTACAGGGCATCTCAAGACAAGTGTTTATGGGGGGGAAACTGGTGATAATCGCAATGCAAGTGTGCAACATGTGTTTTAGGGTGTACTCTTTTATACCTCTGTGTGAAAACACATCAGTCTGGTGCCAATACTGCATTACTTCCAAAGTAAATTGACAATAGCAGTGTCTTTGGTGTGTTTGTAAAAAAGGGAAGGATAGTTAATTGCGCCTCTCTGTCTTTAAGTTCCAGAAAACACACTTGCAAACTGTTCCATACTTTGTGTGACTGTGTACACCAGGGCCAGGCCTTGTCCTCCCAGGGCCAGAATGTAGGTACAGCTACTTTCACACTTGCGTTTTTGCCTGATCCGGCAGGGATCAGCAAAAACGCTTCCATTTCTGGTAATACAACCGGCTGCATCTAGTATAAACGGATCCAGTTGTATTATCTTTAAAATAGCAATGACGGATCGGCATGAACACCATTTAAAGTCAATGGGTGCTGAATCTGTTTTCTATTGTATCCGAGAAAATTGATCCGTCCCCATTGATTTACATTGTGTGTCCTGCAGGATCTGTTTTGCTCCTCATCCCATGACAGACAGAAAACTGCAGCTTGCTGCGCTTTTCACTCCGGTATGGGAACGCAACCAAACGTAACGGAATACATTTTGGAGCATTCCATTTTGTTCAGTTCAGTTTTGTCCCCATTAACAATGAATGAGGACAAAATGGAAGTGTTTTTCTCCAGTATTGATATCCTCTGCCGTTGTCACGGATGTACCGAGACATACGGACATTCCCGCGACAGGTGGCAGGAGATCTGTGAGACTGGCAACACGTGGTTTGATCAGACATGTTTTCCTTTTGGATCAAATGACGTCTGTGTTGTTTCTGGTGCTTGCTACACATTATTTCTGCAAGTGTAGCTATTTTGGTCATTTAACCGTCTCTATTTATTAACTCACCAAATTAACACATTGACTCCATAAATATGAAAACCATAATACACTTTATTACAAAATCATACAATCCAATAAAATTTTATCATAACTTAGCAGTAAACAGTAGTGCTCTCAAAAGAGGACAAGAAATATCAAGAGGGGGCTGCAGGGTAGGGCGTCTCCAGGTACAAATATTGCAAAGTAATTCAGTATGTAAATCACACGAGCTGGAAGCTTCTACATATGTGCATAAAAATAGAGCAAGCTGACCTACATTGGTCATGCCCATGTGGCGTACCCTAACATATAAAGCAATGTACCACAGGAACAATCAGCTCCTGGGCAGATATATGTAAACAAAGCAGTATATTCATGTCAGTCACATCATTAAAGTATACTTTAAATACGTCTAGGTAAGCCACATGGGCAATAAGCTCCTAACTATACGCATAGAGAAGAGTAAAAAAGACAATCATTAGTCGTTTCGCCACAAAGGCTTCTTCCGGAGATACAAGTTCATGGTACCACTCCTCCTTTTATAGTCCTAGTAATTTTCAGGTGACTCCTAGTACAATTTGCATAAATATATAACCTCCTATAGGCCATTCACTACCCGGCATTACTACTCTACACACGTGCGAGACTCCGCCCCGTGATGTATCCATTACGTGACCGGGCGGACACCGGACTTCGAGCCGTCCCACTCTCATCGCAATACACAGATTGGTCTCTATTTATTGTTGTTTCTCCCACTATGCTATGCGGTTTATAGCTTCTGTTGGACTTGTGGTTAGCTTGTGTTTGGTTCTCGGCTGAGTTCCTTGTGCTACCAAAGCTTCATTGAAGATAAGTGTTTCCTTTCCCTTTTGTATTTTATTTATATATATGTGTGTGTTGTCTTTCCCTGCTGTTTGTCATTTGGCCTGAGGGAGACTCCTGTTCGTCCTTCCCTTTGGAGGAACAGGTAGACTCAGTCCTGAAATTAGTTTCAGGGTCCGATAGGGTGAGATAGTATTCTAGGTATGCGGTGTATGAACTTGCCTACCTTTGGGGCCTGTTCATACTGGTAGTCTGGGAGGACTGGAGTTAGGGTTTTCTCTAGAAGCTGTCCACCTTCCTTCCCTAGTTTCGAGGCCTTATTCCAGTTTCTTTTTTCCCTCCTATGCTTGGTGTGATATAAACCGCCAAAACTGTAATTCTTACTTTTTTCAGTACAGCCATGGATCAATCCTATTGCTGCACTAGCCGAACAGCTGCAGGTGTTCTTTTTGAAGGTAGCTGACCTCCGCATGACCGTCTCGCATATCCAGGCTGCTGGTCCTAGTGGTGATGGTGGTTACCAGGCCTGTCTTGAGCCTAAAATTGCCCTCACAGTCAGATTCTCTGGGGGGAAGTGATCATTTAATTTTGTTTAGAGAGGCGTGCAAATGGTATTTTAAGCTATGTCCACACTTATCTGGGAATGAGAATCCAAGATTTGGTGTGGTTATTTCGTTGCTTAAGGAGGACGCTCAGTAATGGTGTCAGGAATCGAACCTGTGACCAGTCATGTCCCAGGCGGTAGCTCTAGCCACTAGACTACCAGCCCTTCTGGACTTTTCCTCCTGCTGAACTCTTTGATCTATCTTGCTCCAGCCTACTCTTGTTCATCAGTCTTGATTCCGTGCACCTGTTACTTCCCCTTTATAACTCCAGCCTCTAGCACCAGACCTCTGCTGGTTATTGTGCCTCCAAGCCTGTAGCAAGCTTCCTTTCTGCTCCTCCACGACTCCTGCCGTTTACCGTTGTTGCCGACCCGGACCGTTTGACCTCGCTGAACTGCCGCCTGCATTGACCCTTTGCCTTCCACCGACCACGCCTCTGTCTACTCTTGCTGTTACCTCGCTGCCATCTCTACTGCCGACCCGGACTGATCGACCACGCTACCTGCCTCCTGCTTCTGTGGGTCTTTGCCACTGGACTCCAACCACCAGCCGGCTGTCCTCTGACTCAGGTGAGCCAAGGACCGTTACAAATGGGCATTTTCTCTGCCGACTGGATCTCAGTCTCTCCGGTCGGTGGATGAATTTTTGAAAGCTCTGGGTCTCATCTATGATGACCCGGATTGGACCTCCCTGGCCGAGACCAAGCTACGAGGCCTGCTGAGATCTATTGATCTGAGTTTAGGAGGTGGGCTATGGATACTGAGTGGAACCATCCTGCTCTTCGTAGTCAGTTTTGTCTGGGATTATCATAGAGTCTGAAGGACGCTTTGGCCTTTAATGAGAATCCTGAGTCTCTGGAAGTCTATTGCAGTACGCATTAATAGACGCCTGAGAGAGAGATCTAGGGGCCCCCACTCTCAGGACGTACTATCACATAACACATCGTCTTCCTCTGACACTTTGGGTGAAGATACTCCTGGGTTTATGTCTGAGGATGAACCCATGTAGTTAGGGGGAGCTACTGTACTCCTGAATTCACTTTTAAGCATTCTAGTTGTAGGAAGGGAGTGTGTTTTTTCTGCGGACAGAAAGGACATTTTATCGATGTATGTCCATGTATTCAGCCTCAAAAAAAAAAAAAAAAAGGGGACTTTTAATTCCCATCTGACTCTTGGAGGGGTGAGAGGAAAGTCAGAAAATGTGCATTTGTCTTTGCCTGGTAGTACCTGATTTTTCCTAACTGCTGAGGTGGCGCTAGAGTCCAAGACTGTTTGGATTGAGGTGTTTATCAACAGTGGGGCAGGGGTGAACCTGATTGATGCTAGTTCGTCCGTATGCACGGATTGTCTCCAAGTGCTTTAGAGAAAAAAAAATCTAAAAATCTATTTTTGCTATTGATTCTGCACCTCTAACTCAGAAGTGTTTATGTCAAATGGTGCAGGACATCCGTTTAAGAGTGGGTGACTTTCATCAGGAATTAATCTCGTGTTTTGTGTTGGAGGGTCTCCCTGCTCCGTTGGTTCTGGGTTTACCGTGGTTAAGCAGGCACAATCCAACCATCGATTGGCAAGCTAGACAGATTCTGGATTGGGGCGATTATTGAGTTGACAATTGTCTGAATACATCTTTTTCTGCTTTAACCACTAAAACATTACCCTCTTTTATATCTGATTTTGCCAATGTATTTTCTGAAAGTGGATGCCAGGATTTACCAGTGTCCTATCGACCTTATTGCCGGAGCTAAGTTGCCCAAATCTAGGTTGTATAAGTGTTTGGCTAAAGGACACATAAGACCTTCCAAATCTCCAGTGGCAGCAGGGTTTCTCTTTGTTAAAAAAAAAAAAAAAAAAAGGACGTAGAACCTGAAACTAACAGAATCTCAAAAGTTTCATTCATCTCTATAGTCGATACAATGTATCATACCAGATATGAATTATATAAAGAGCTGCCTTTAATCTATTTTAGCAGTTTTTTAGCAGCTACGGTATAGTGTGTAAGTCATATGTTCTATTACTTTATGATGATATATTTTATAAATTTTACTTTGATATACTGATAGGCTAATTTAGTTATTTGGGCAAATATCAGATTCCCAATTATAAAAAAAGCCCAGTTACAGACAGTTAAGGGCTCATTCACTTCAATGGGGCCACAAAAGATGCGCGCAGCATTCCGTGTTCTGTCCGCATCCGTTGCTCTGTTCCATGGCCCAAAAATCCGGAACACTTGCCGCAAGCCCGGATCCGGAATTAATGCCCATTGAAAGGCATTAATCCAGATCCGGCCTTAAGCTAAACGTTGTTTTGGCGCATTGCCGGATCCGACATTTAGCTTTTTCTGACTGGTTACCATGGCAGCCAGGACGCTAAAGTCCTGGTTACCATGGTAAAATGTAGCGGGGAGCGGGGGAGCGGCATACTTACATTCCGTGTGGCTCCCGGGACGCTCCAGGATGACGTCAGGGCGCCCCAGTGCATAGATCACGTGATCGCATGGATCACATAATCCATGCGCATGGGGCGCTCTGACATCACTCTGGAGCGCCCCGGGAGCCGCACGGATGGTAAGTATACCGCTCCCCCGCTCCTACTATGGCAATCAGGACGCTAGTAGCGTCCTGGCTGCCATAGTAACCTGAAAGCAATTCGAAGACTGATCAGGATCCTGATCAGTCTTCTAATGCTTCAGACGACTTGCGTTCTGACGGAAGTGGCGGGACGGAAGTGGCTGCTGGATCCTCAGAACGCAAGTGTGAAAGGACCCTTAGTAGGCTTGCAGTTGTGCCATACTCCTTCCATTTTCAGATGATGGATTGAATAGTTCTCCGTGAGATGTTCAGAGCTTGGCATATTTTTTTATAACCTAAGGGTACTTTCACACTAGCGTTTTGAAATCCGTTTGTGAGATCCGTTTCAGTTAAGCCCCAATGCATTCTGAATGGATAAGGATCCATTCAGAATGCATCAGTTCGGCTCGTATCCGTTTTTTTTTTACAATGTAAGTCAATGGGGACGGATCCGTTTTCAATGACACAATATGGTGCATTTGAAAACGGATCCGTTCCCTATTGACTTTCAATGTAATTCAAAACGGATCCGTTTTGGACTTTGTCATTTTTCTTTAAACCTAATGCAAACGGATCCGTTCTGAACGGATACAAACATTTGCATTATAGGTGTGGATCCGTCTGTGCAAATAAACAGACGGATCCGCACCAACGCAAGTGTGAAAGTACCCTAACCTTGCTTTACACTTCTCCAAAACTTTATCCCTGACCTGTCTGGTATGTTTTTGAAAACCGTGTATCATTTTTATTTCACTTGACACATACTTGCTACTTTGTGTTGGTCTGTCACATAAATTCCCAATAAAATACATTTAAGTTTGTGTGTGTAACATAAAATTTTTTGAAAAAGTTCAAAGGGTATGAATACTTTTTCAAGGCACTGTATATTATGGCACCCCCACTAAAATGTCAGTTACTTTCTGTAGTAAAGCAATAAAAATAATTTTCGATGGCTACTGCCACTTTAAATGGTACAATGCAATTAATGGTTTGGTTCCTCTCACACTGGGCAAATGTTCTTGAACTGGTCAACAGATGTAACACTTAACGGACTCTTTTCTGTGCCTAGAGGTTTGTGTATTTTAGCACAAATCTTTCAGGAGGTTAGATTGTGCCTACGATTCTAGACAGCTCTTGCCTGAATTCAACATGTCACTATGGGCCTAAAGGAGAACACCCCTTTGCTGTGATACAGGCTGACACTGTGGCTTGGTAATGGTTATACAGATGTTAGATGTCCTCCTGTGGTATGTCATTCAAAGATCTTTCAACTTGGAGCTGTAGATCAGCCAAGGTGGTTGTTGGCAGTTGTGCATGGAAAATCTGTTATCCTATACATTCCCACATTCTTGGTAGAGGGTGAATAAGCTGACCAGGGAAGCTTCTGGATACCCTGAAGAACACTTTGTATAGCATGGGCAGTGTGTGGGTGGGTATTATCTAGTTAGAACACCACATCTCCAGAGTACAAAATAAACAATAGGACTGGTTCCACAATGTCCTGGACATACCAAAGGCTGGTCAATGTACAAATACCAGACTGGAATGCGTATGGTAGCTAATGGTGCTCTACACTCTGACACCTGGTGTTGGTCCTGTTTGTCGCCACACTATGCGTATGCATGATAGCAGTAGGCATTCTCCAGCTCTCCTCTGAGCTCTAAGGTGGCCATCATTAATACCAAGGCAGAACCTGCTTCAAACATTGAACACTGTTGTTTATCATTCCTATCTCCAATGGGCTCTCTTGTGGCACCAGTGCAGGTGCTCTTGACGGTGAATGTCAGTGGCAAATGAGCTATTGGAATGCGGGAATGCATCCCTCTTCAAGTAGATGGTTTCTAATGGTTTGGGTGGATATGAAGGATGAACCATCCAGCTTCTTGAAGTTCCACTTTTCTTCCCTTTTCAAAGTCTGTCAAATGCACAAATGGAGCACACATTTGTCTAGCAGGCATCTAGACACCTCAACACTGCTGAATCAACTGTCCTGTAAGACAGAAAGTAAATAACAGTGTTGTCAAACAAAAAACTACAACAGTAATGCATGACAAAAAAACATCAGTGGAAGATCTGTATTTAATCTACAGTATGTAATGTAATGTACACCACTGTGTTGGTAGTAGTCATAGTAGTGGCTGCTGTGTAGGGGTAATGGTAGTGGCAGTAAAATAATGGAGGAAGCAATAAGGGGATTAGCAGCAGGGAGTAGTAACTGCGGCAGTGGTAGCAGAAACCATAGGGTATGGACATGATGACAGGCAGGCCGACCACAACATTGGCTTAATGGGGCCGTCTACCGTCAGCAATGAAAGAGCTATTCATCGACCTCAGCTGGAGATGTGTGAAAATCCTCACTGATCATACCTGATTCATTCTGAAAAAGGTGATGTTTTGTACAATGGCGGAGGACAACGTTGACAGTTTGGATGTGACAACACCACCTGGCATGCTGAAAACCCTCTCTGAGATGACACTGGAGACTGTTCCAATTTGCCTCCCCAAAAGTCTGTGAGGTCAGAAAACAGGGTATGTGCCGGGGAAAGGCCACAGTAATTTAGAAAACATGACTATTTTCTAAAAATAAAAAAAGTGGACAGCTGGGCAGATGAATGAATATCATACAGCAGAATTCAATTCTGGTGAAGTCCCGGAACTTCACCACATTTCTAAAAAAACAAGACCATTTTTACAGACACCTGACTAACAAAAAGTCCAACTGCTTGCACACAAGCCAATTTTTGTTTGAGAATAGTTTTCTCACAGCCACAACTTCTGTCATAGATGTTTCACAATGGAGCAGAGGACAAGGAGGAGGAGGAGTCTGAGCATGATGATGATGGTGACAAGGACACTGGGAATGTGGCCTGGCTGCCACAAGAAGATTTTGGAGGGACAGCTTTGTCCTGATTTGGAATACTTGCCAGTTCTATTTTCCACAGGATTCGGTGATGCCGCCTCTTGTGCTGCAATAGTTCCCTGGTACCTATGTTTGTGTTTGAACACCGACAGTGTATTTTAATCCTGCCGATCTTGCACAAGGCTTTTGTTTTGTGTTTCAGTCTTGTGGAGAAAATCCACCATACTGGAGATACTCACACAAAGCCAGCGGCAGCTTGAAGTGATATACAACGGGTTCGCCAACATGGCTTTAATAATTGCATTTTTGGCATATTGCTTTCGGTAGAACAGTGAACAGTTTCTTGAGGAAATAAAGCAATGCGTTCACTAACACAGATATGATAATGGCGTGTTTGTCATATTGGTTTTTGTATAACACTGAACGGTTTCCTGAAGTAATAAAACAATGCATTCACTAACATAGGTATAATAATGACATTATTGCTGTGTTGCTTTTGGTATAACAGTGATTAGTTTTTTGAATCAATAAAACAACATGTTCACTAACATAGCTATAATGCATTGAAATGCCCAATTACAAACGGTAAATATAATAAAAAAATTTTTTGAAAAAAGGGGGCAATTCCTCAGTAAATCTATGCTATTGGGGTGCTGACAATAAGCCTATGAAATGTCAAAATTTATTTTTACAAAAAAAAAAAAACGTGTTGGAACTTGCTAGCAAGCTGCATTAAACAAGTGAGACAGTGAGCACTCCCTCCCTCAATCTGCTATGCTTTCCCTGATAAAAGTCTAATGTCTACCCAATTATATCACTAATTCTCTCCCTATATTTACCCCATAGTGTTCCTAGTAACTGGCTTGTGTCTACAATGTTTTGTTGTCAGACACAGATACAACACATTCTATGACATCGACAGTTAAGAACAGATAGTGTTTCTTCTTTCTGAGCATAAGGACCTACCTACTGCCCCCTGGTTGGCTAATCAGGCTTACAGCCTCTAAGCCAATTAGGACAAGACCTCCCTGTTCCCTCCCAGGGTCATGTGATCTCATTTCTTCCTGTTTGCCCTACTAATTTTCACAGTAAAATGGTCGTTGGCGTCCAATTTTTTTTGAAATTCATAACAAATCCGATTTACTTAGAATGGATTCACTCATCTCTAATGTGCATCAAAATACTTCCTAAATCGCTCCAGAATCTGCCACCACACTGTCACCCCCACCACTTTAGTTTTGACCATACAAGGGTCCTTGCTGCACCCCACTTCCTGCTACTGTTTCAATGTGGCAGGAAATGGCTCTGAAATGCTGCTCAGCCAATCACTGGCTGCAGCTATTACTCCCCTTAGCCAATGATTTGACCATCCAAAAAGTTGTGTGGTATGGCTATATCGTACTCTAGACAGTGGAGAAGGAAATTGGGAGGGCATTATGTAACATATGTATCTTTTGGCTACATGTGAGGGACTATTTTTTAGGCAAGGGAGGAATGGATTAATGAGAGATGACTGCAAGGCATCCTGGGAGATGTAAGTGCGCAATTTCATCATGTGAAAAGCTGCTGCTGCCGGCAGATAAAGTTAGTAAAAAGAGAAAAAGGGTGTAGAGTAGTGTTTTTTTTTTTAAACTGATGTACTTAAAATAATGGTGAGCATTACTTCAGATAACCACTTTAAAGTCTAACTGTCGTTTCAGTTTATTATTTGATATTGGGTAGGGAGAGGGATGCCAAACATTTTTGCAATATACTTTATTTGGGAAAGATGTTTCCTCGTAATAGAAAACTGTAGGTAAATAATCTTCTTAGCAAAGCTCTAACAGCATTCTTAAGACAATTCTGTCTTCATTCTTCAGTTCTTTACTAAGCACTGCCTTTTGTCAGTATCTCAGTCCATGATTTTGCCCTAACAATATGTCAGCACAGAAGACAGGATCACACAGAAAGTGAGCCCTAACTGGAACCCTGCCAGTTTTTCTTGCCTACTTGCAGTGCAATCTCTAGGTGGCAAGTCCGCAACTGGTCAACGTTCCCTACTCTGTTAGGTGCAGGATTGACACACACAAAAGAAACACAAAGACTAAGTTGGACAGTAATGGGTCGGAACTGGGAGGACAGTGTGGTACCAAATCAGATGACAGAGGCCAGTCAGAATAGCCAAGCCAAAACCAGACAGGAAACACAGTACCAAATCAATAAGCCAATAAGCAATCCAAAAGCACACAGAACAGAACTGGGAGCACAGCTAGAGAGTCAATAACTATCACTGGCAATGGTATATGGCCAGGAAGGGGTTTAAATACTGTAGAGCACCGAGTCTCAGGATCAGAATCTGATAGGTCATGACTTGACGCGCCATTAGTCAGACACAGCACAAAGGAATAGAACAGCTGAACAATCAGCCCACTGCTAGTCTCCTCCAGCACACGCCCGCTGTGTGGAGAAACAGAGCATTGCATCTTATTGCTAAGCATGCTGTCGCGTCACCAGGAAGCATGGCTTTGCAGCACATCTCGCCACTGGGGCCCGGCAGGTAAGTTTGTGACACAATCACTGTCCAATAAATAAATGATTCCGTCTAATATTTTTTACTCATTGATTTGATTTGGTTAACTTTATATACTTTTAGTTAATCAGCCCTCTGACGATCAGTATGTCCCACTGCTTAGGCCCCAGACTTCAGATATAAACTGTGGAGAGAACCTAGAAAATTTGTTCAATTTTCATGCAGTGACACAACAGGAAAATTAAGAAATTAAGCAAATTTATTGGTTGTCTAAAGGGGGTTCAAATATCCTTCAAATGCATAGAAAGACACCACTTTTACAAATAGCACATGTGAAGTGAGAGTCAAGCTGAAGATTTAGCCTTGGACACCGAGAGCTCTAGGGGTGTTTTTCCGCACAGTATAGGTGAAAAATGCAGGAGGGGCCAACCACTGGGATTCATGCAGATCATGAGAACGGGGGTTCCTAAGTCTAATTTTGCCAACAGTCTCAAATTTGCATGGACTCTGTCCTTTATTTCAGAGACAGTCCCTTCAAATTCGGGCTTATATTGGAAAGGATGGGGCCCACATGGCGATCCACACCCTCAGTGAAAACACTTTGTCGGCACAACTGAACGACCAGGTGGATAGGAATTTAAAATTATATTTATTCAAAGATGACAACGCGTTTTGGAGCTTACAAGACTCCTTTTTCAAGTCTAAGCCTACAATTTTCAGGGCAATGTAGGAACCAGCTACATTAATACTGCTCAGAAGTCCCAGGTAGATGGCCCATTGATGGCGTTTCTGAGTGAAGGGACTATTTGTCGTATACATTTCTAAAACAATCTATATATATATGACCTGATTTTGAGGATTTGAATTTGCTCTTTATATACCTCATGGCATGGATGTAATCTGTCTATCATGTTAAAATTTCTTCATACTAAATAGATCAAATAAATAACACATCACAGTATGCGTATAATATATGTAGGTATGAAGGCAAATAGGTTTATATGGGCCCTCTATCCTGGCTCAGAAAACTTGATAAGCATGCAAAACAGTATCTAAAACATGGATGGTTAAATCCAGTTAGGTCTTCAGTATTATCATTTCAGATCGGGAGACAGATGCAGATGACTGGAGGAGAGGTTTAGCGTTTTCTTCAATCTTTTCTGAGAAATAACATGTGGTATAAATGTCCCTGCACGCTCCCTGTGTGGAAATTCTGGAGATTATCCCTATAGACCTCTTAAGTGTCCTAAAATGTTTTGGAACTCAGATATGGAGCCATGGTATGTTTCTGCTGTATGGTCAAAGTAGGACTGGTGCCCAATACATGCCTAGAAGCTCCCTAATATTAAGGAATAATCTAAATATCTACAGTATGTGTCTGTGCTTGGGCCCTTAACTTTCTACCACCTGGAGTGGTTTTGGAAAGCTTGTGGCAGTTTTAGGGTTTACTGGCTGTGGTCCATACAGTGACCTTAGTATTCCCTAATAATAGACATTTTAAAAATCTGGATTAGACTTATTGAGATATACATATCTAAGAGTTCCTTCACATACAGTTTTGTGCTGGCCATTTTTTTTGCAATAGATAAAACCTCAAAATAACACCTGTCTTGACAGCATTTTTGCCCATGCACTGTGTTTTAGCACCTAACATGTTTGACTGGCTTTTTTTTGCACGCCTAACTTTTTTTTGTAGGAAAAAATATGTGCCATCTTGTGATGTCACCTCTGTACAGCAGTATGGAAAGTAGACATTGACAAAAAAAATACTATGAAAAAAGACCATTAACATGACCATTGCCCATGCCTTTTTGATGCAGCAATGCAAAACAATGAGGAAAATATACCAGACTCAATCTGCTATATGAAAAAAATGCCATTGACCCTAAGGCCCCTTTCACACGGGCGAGTTTTCCACGCGGGTGCAATGCGTGAGGAGGACGCATTGCACCCGCACTGAATCCTGACCCATTCACTTCTATGGGGCTGTGCACATGAGCGGTGATTTTCGCGCATCACTTTTGCATTGCGTGAAAATCGCAGCATGTTCTATATTCTGCGATTTTCACTCAACGCAGGCCCCATAGAAGTGAATGGGGATGCGGAAAATTGCAGCATCCGCAATCATGTGCGGATGCGCTGCGATTTTCCCCGCATGGTTGCTAGGATACGATCGGGATGGGGACCCGACGTTATTTTCTCCCTTTATAACATAGTTATAAGGGAAAATAATCGCATTCTAATTACAGAATGCAATGTTACCTCAGGCTATAGAGGGTTAAAATAATAGCGTTAGCATTACAGTTTTCTCTCATACAGAGCCCCAGAACTTCTTCTCTTGATGGTTGGGATGCTTGAGGACCTGTGGTGACGCCACAGGGTCACATGGTCCAATCATAGAAGCATTTGAGTGGACCATGTGACCCATGTGACCCTGTGACGTCACCACAGGTCCTCAAGCATCCCAACCATCAAGAGAGAAGACGTTCTGGGGCTCTGCTGCATAATGGGAGAAGGTAAGTTAACTCTTTATTATTTTTAACCTCTATAGCCCAGGGAACATTACTGTAATTGATCGCGATTATTTTCCTTATAACTATGTTATGAAAGACAATTACATATACAGAATGCTCATATCCGAAACCAGACTTCAGTGATGAAGTCTGACTTGGGTCTGGAGTCCAAGCATGGATTTTTCTTAAGGCGCGCAAACGCACTACAAACGTTAGCACAGGCGCGGAAAAATCGCGGCGATTCCCGCAACGCACCCGCCTCTTATCCGGGCGTCAAACATGACGCCCATGTGCAAGAGGCCTAAAAAGTTTTTAAGAAATAACAAAAAAAATGCTGGTTTATCCTGCTTTTTAATACTTCCATGCAACATCTAGAGTTGGCATTTTTTTTAAATGTGGCGAAGAGAGCAAAAACTGCAAAACACCACATAAATGCAACCCCACCCCCACTAATGCTTGTAATTCTAATGCTGTGAATGAGTCATGTTTATTTACAGGCATAGAGAGGGTCTTTAAGCTGCAGAGGGGAGGTTGTATAGGATTGGGGTAATCGAATGCACTTAAAGGGAATGTGTCATCAAAAAATGTTTATTGTTTAAATCATGTTATCTTATACATTTTCTAAAATAATTTTTGGTGATTGTTACTGTAAATGTAACAAAAGAAAATATCCTACCCCATAGTCATATACATAAAACAAACAAAAAAAATAAATCAGAAATTAAAAACAGATTACAATAAAAAATATGCAAAAAAAATAAAAAAATTCATAGTTCATACTATAATCCGTCTGTGGGTATCGCGTGTGTCAGGTGGCAAAATACAGTTATCAAATTCACAGACTACCACCCCTAAAACATAGCTTTTAATATAACTTTTAAAACCAAAAGACCCTGCAAAATGACCCAAAAATGAAACAAAAAATAGATAACAGAAAATAACGAATGACCTGTGAGCTGACACTTAATTTATCAACCTTAGAAGGCATATGTTGGGCCCAATATTTAGCTATGGGCTCTAGCCCTATGGGCTTGGGCCCAATATTTAGCTATGGGCTCTAGCCCTACAGCTAACCCTGTCACTATTCGTACCCTGCCTATAAAAGGAATGGCCGCCCCGATAGGCGCGATCCCTTATCAGGAACCTCCTGACCGCCCTAGGATGGCCCTGAATCGGGATATACCTGGCAGCTAATATATGCTATCCTACACAATAGTCGTTACAATGATGACTAGCGACTAGGATATAGAAAAAACAAAAAACAAAATACCAAAGAAAATAATAAATGATATTAAAAGATAGATCACACGATAAATCAATCCATCTATTGATCCCAATTGTAGATACACATTACCAATTTTCAAATACCACAAGACCCCATCTCATTAGGTCAACCACAAAAATGACATCATCTAAATTAATGACATCAATGTCCCGACGCGTTTCACCGTTGCTATTGTCGGGTTCATTAGGGGACAAGACTTGCAAAAACCAAGATCCAGATAGTAACCAGGTATCTACACAAAACCTGATATCACCATTGGCTTGTGCCGAACGCACATTGCCGGTATCCGTGTTTTGCGGATCCACAAAACACACACGGACGTGTGAATGTAGCCTATACCTGTAGATTGATTGCCAGGTAAAAGGACCTTTCAGTTTATCCCGGTCAAGTGATGTGTAGATTTCAGTTGCTTTCACTCCCGTTCTGATTTATAAAGGCTATATCTCCTGAGGTACGGATGTAGCAGGGTTAACACTCCTTTTTTCTGAGATTGATTAAGTTCAGTTTGTAGAAGAGATAATGCTGTGGTCTTGTTTTAAAGTTCTCTAAATATCTTCTACAGAGCTTGAGATGAAGACTTAAAGCCACCACCCCCCCCCTCCACACACACACACACACACACGCACACACTCGCACACACACGCACACACGCACACACACTCCCTTCACTCTGGCTGTGATCTCAGCCAGTCTGCAGGAGGGGGAGGGAGCAGTTGGGGAAGCTGACAGCCTGCAGTATAGGAGAGAAGAAAACATCTTCTCTTATAATAATGATTATCAATAGAGAGGAATATCAATTATATTAGCTCTCAAACCGTTATACTGTTTTAGAATGCAGCAACAGAAAACCAGATCACTTTGTAAAAAAAAAGTGTTTTTTTTATACAAGTAGTATAACATAATAAAAACTACATAAATTTTTGACCACAGAATCTGAAAAAAAAAAAAAAAAACAGAAGGACACTTTTCCCAGGCAGGAAAACCTCTCCCTGCTTAAGAATGGGGAAGGCATTCCATTGCAGTAATAAGCCAGGGCATGTACTAGGCTTCTAGGTTTATTACTGGTATATTACAATCAAGGCCTGCAGGTGGCAGCACTGAATTGTAATATACTGATCTTTGCATATTGTAATGGATAAAATTCCATGACTTTCTACTAATTGCAAGCTAATGATTGCATGCTGGGGTTCACTTGGGGGCCAAAAAAGGAAAAAAAAGTTTTTAAAAAATAAGAAAAATAAGAAAATATTAAAATTCTAATTTCCCCCCTTCCCAAAAATTTAAATAAACATAAATTAAAAATCACAAAATAAACATAATAGACACTACGGTGTCCAAAATGGCCGATTAGCCGTTTTTCATTGCTTTCTCTACCCCAAAAATTTTTAACCAAAAGTGATTGTCAAAATAGTATCGATAAAAATTACAGATTGCCCTGCAAAAAATGAGGCCTCACACAGCTCCAGTAGACATAACTATAAAAAAAAAGTTATGGGGGTCAGAATATCATGATGAAAAAGAAAACTATTTAAATGTGGTATCGTTGTAATTGTACTGACTCAAAGAATGAAGAAAAAAGGTTAGTTTTACCACTTAGTGAACGCCACAAAAACAAAACCCACAAAACCATGGAAAAATTGCATCGTCTTCCAATTCCACCACATTTGGAAATTCTTTTCGAGCTTCCCACTACATAATATGCAATATTAAAAAGTGCCACTTGTCCCACAGAAAACAAGCCCTTATGTGCTATGTGCATGGAAAAATAAAAAAGTTTGGGCTCTGGTAAGGCAGGGAATAAAAAATGAAAATGCAAAAACAGAAAATCTCAACGTCAGGAAGGGGTTAAATTATCTTCTCTCATAAAAAATAAAGTTATTTAATACAATATAAGTATCCCAAAACTGTTAAAATAAACCCCTGCAACTCATCCACTCATCCTGCAAAATTCAAGGTCTTATATAGCTAACCGGGGAATGGGTTAATGTTGCTGGTCCTTAATGCTAAAATTAGTTATATCACCAATGGGTTAAAATGAACCTCAGTCCCTGGAGTTGTGCTACAATTATTTTATACTTCAGACATAAATACAAGATCTACCATAAAAAAATGGCATTTTCCGTTTTTTCAAATTTTAATGTGACTTTTGGAATGGATAAACATCACGGGGCACTAATATAGTGAAGTAAAGAAAACATCTCACAATTGGACATTTTTGTAAAATAGTAAATAAAAGTAACTTTTATTTCATGCAGAATTGCATTTGAAAATTATAAAGGAGTCCTCTTTAAAGGGAATCTGTCAGCAGCATAGTAGCATTTTTTTTTTTTCATGAAAACGCACACGTCACTGGGCTCGGCGCATGCCCAGTGACGCTGATGAGGCTGTTGCCCTCACTTTCCATAGGATCGTGCAGGCGCAGGCAAGCGCCGGCCCTGCGCCTGCGCGAGATTTCGGGCGGCCGGGGAGACGCATCGCTGAGAGGAGAAGAGGAGAGAGGACCTGGCGCGGAGGGGGGGGGGGGGGTCAGACCATTTGGACTGATATAGGCGTTCGTTTTTTTTAAATTTTCGGCGGGCACATCACATCAGGGGGGCGTTCCTGGGCTACTTGCTAAAGGAGGAACGCCCCTCTGGGCTCCTAGGAACTTCATTTGCATATAGGAAAAAGCGTTTTTTTGAAGAAAGGACAAGACGAAAATGAAAAACAACACCAGTTATGGAAATAAGGTACTTTATTTAACAAGGATTCATGAAAAAAAAAATGCTACTATGCTGCTGACAGATTCCCTTTAAGGACTACAATTTTTCATGAAACAAATTGAACACATTTTTGGGACAAAAACCCTTAATAGTCTGCATCACAGCCACTGGTGGCCTCACAGACACATAAAGGATAGACATCTTGTGACAGTCTCATAAAATCACATCTTTATTAAAAGCTAGTCATCTTGTGACACACATCCCATGATATACTGACACATCTGTATGTTATTGTCCTGACCTTTTGCCTTAAGTCAGAGGTCTTCAACTTGCTGTTCTCTAGTACAGTGATCCTCAACTCCAGTCCTCAGGGCCCACCTCTGCCAGTAATGTTTTCCTTAGTATTGGGCAGCTGATATAATTAGTGTCCATCCATCAGGATTTACCACAGGTATTCATTCTGTGGGATACTCCTAAATCCTGACCGGCAAGTGGGCCCTGAGGACTGGAGTTGGGGAACCCTGCTCTAGCATGTTCAAACATCTGTGACAGGAGCCCCTTACAGTGGAGACCACTGCCTTAGGCTAAAATGGAAATAATATGGGGGTCTTTTACTAAAGGACGACATTTCACATGCAATCACATACAATCTTTGTAAAAGATCAGATGGAGGAAGATCCAACAATTTATTAACAGGCGCACTCCGTGGACCAGAAACTAGAAAAAAAAGACTCCAGGAGCTGGAGTAGATTTCAGTTTTAATTTTCTGACATAAATCTTTAGTAAATATATTAGGCCATCATGGCCCTGCCCCTTCTGATAAGTTCCACCCACTTAAAGGAGAAAGTGATGGAAAACTCAAAGTTGCAAAATGTTTATTCAAAATACCTTTTGACCTGAATTTTGAGACTTTTACACCAAACGCCCGGTGTAAAGCTTTGGTAAATGACCTCCTACATGTTTTATTGCATTTAGACATTTTAAGGGGTAGATAATTCTAGAATGCAAGTAAACCTAATCCTGAGGTCACAAGAGGTTATTGAAGATCAGCATGAGTTGTGAAGGATGTGCAACTCTTGGAAGATGCTGATAACATCACACAGTGTTAAATGCAGGTCCAGTTGGATGTTAAACTTTTACATAAATGTTAGAAAATGTTATAAGTACGCATTCAAGCTCTTGAAAGTTCTTCATGTCATTGTTTTCTGACAATTAAACCTTTTAAAGAATGGACGTGTTCAGGAGGACTCCTCACAACATCAGTCACTTTGATCCTCCAAGGGTCATAAATACATAAATTCTTCCTGGTTACTATTCACCATGCCACATCCTGGAGGCACCCAAGCAGAGTCATATCCATGATCGTGCCAGGTGAGCCGCAGTGGGTGGTCTGTACGGTCAATTTTCTTAACCTTTCCCACCCTTACACTAAGTTTCAAAACCACTTTCTCCTGATCTCCCTGACCAAGTGGATATTTTGAAGCCTTCCATACATCTCTACTAACATATACTCCTCTCCCCAACATCCCATTGAGGGAAACTCGAAATCCATTTTTGATGATACTGTAGGCTCCATTTACAGATGTCCCATGATACATGGTATAAAACCTTCTTCCAGAATGTTTGTTTGCCATTACTTCAGAAGTAATTCCAGATTGTGTGTACCTGAAGCCTGGAAGAAGAGTTATACTGTGTTAATGTGAAGCAAGATGGAAGGATTATCAATTCCAAAAATAGCATTTTTCTTATTACAAAGACAATACCAAAGATGTCATGTGACAATATAATGATGTAGCTGCAATATTTATTGCTTGCGACTGGTAACATCTCATTACAGAGACCCTCAGGAGTAGGATCCCATGATAGTAGGAACCCCCAAAATTAGCATGTCTTAGGGGATGTGCAATCATATTTTTTTTCTTTTGCAAACTGGACAGTCCCTTTCTTTAGAAAAAAAAATATAGTAATAAAGGACCAAAGGGAGGACTATGTTTGGTGGTGGAACATCCTACAGTTGCACTAAAGCAAAGCTTGGGTAAGACCTAGATCACACTTCACTGATTTGGTCAATGATTTTCATCAGTGATTGTGAGCCAAAACCAGAAGTGAGGGCTACACAGAAATACATTATAATAGAAATATCTCCACCTGTTCTGTGTTTTTGATCATCACCTAGTTTTGGCTCAAAATCACTGATGGAAATCACAAATCAAATCACTGAAGTGTGAACTACCATAGACTTAAAAGTTTTTTTTTTTTTTTTTTATTGAGCAACAACTCATGAACCTATTATTACCCAAGCATAGCAGGGAAATTAATATTGACTTAAAGGGGTTTTGACTAGAGTTGAGCGAACACCTGGAAGTTCGGGTTCGGCGGGTACGGCCAAACTTCGCAAAAAAGTTTAAGTTCGGGACCCGAACTTGACCCCGAACCTAAACCCAATTGAAGTCAATAGGGACCCGAACTTTTGGGTGCCAAAATGGCTCTAAAAATTTCATGGAAAGGGCTAGAGGGCTGCAAAAGGCAGCAAAATGTGCTTAAGAGCATGGCAAGTGCTCTGCAAACAAATGTAGATAGGGAAATAACTTAAAATAAAATAAATAAAAATGAAAAATAACAATCTTGAACTAGGAGGAGTAGGTGGAAGTGGAGTAGGAGGTTGAGGAGGCGGTGACCATGGCAGTGTAGGTGGAAGCGGGGGTGGAGGTTGAGGAGGTAGCAAATACTGGTTTGAGCTTGTCCACATTAGCATTGGACAGGCGGTTGCGCTTGTCTGTGATTACTCCCCCTGCCGTGCTAAATACACTAAATACAGACAATACACTGGCTGCAGGGCAGCCCAGCACCTCCAATGCGTAAAGGGCAAGCTCAGGCCATGTGCACAATTTGGATACCCAGAAGTTGAATGGGGCAGACCCATCAGTCAGTACGTGTAGGCGTGTGCACACATACTGCTCCACCATGCTGCTGAAATGCTGCTTCCTTCTAATACGTTGCATATCAGCTGGGGGTGCTGGTTGTTGTGGGCCTTGTGGCATGGTGACAAAGCTTTTCCACATTTCGTCCATGCTAACCCTGCCTTCTGAGATGCTGGCGGTGCCCTGGCTGCGTTGGCGACCTCTTTCTCGCCTTGTGCTTCCACTGAGGCCCCGGTGTCAGGTGGTAATGCTATCAGCAGCGCGTTTACCAGAGTGCGCTTGTACTCGCGCATCTTCCGATCACGCTCCAGTGAGGAAATTAACGGCGGAACATTGTCCTTGTAATGGGGATCCAGCAGGGTGGCCACCCAGTAATCAGCACAAGTTAAAATGTGGGCAACTCGACGGTCGGTGCGCAGGCACTACAGCATGTAGTCGCTCATGTGTGCCAGGCTGCCCAGAGGCAACGACGAGGTGTCCTCTGTGCGAGATGTATCGTCTGTGTCCTCGGTATCCCCCCAGCCATGCTGCAGTGATGGCCCGGAGCTGCTTTGGGTGCCACCCTGCTGTGAACACGGTTCCTCCTCATCCTCACCTTCCTCCTCATCCTCCAGAACTGTGCCCTGGCTGGACAATTGTGTACCTGGCCTATGTTGGTGCATGAACCCACTCTCTGAGCCACTTGTGAATGACTGGCCTGATAACCATGGAAATGATCCTTCTTCCTCCTCCTCTTCCTCCTGTGCCACATCCTCTTCCATCATCGCCCGAAGCGTTTTTTCAAGGAGACATAGAAGTGAGATAGTAACGCTGAGAACGGCGTCATCAGCACTGGCCATGTTGGTGGAGTAGTCGAAACAGCGCAACAAGGCACACAGGTCTCACATGGAGGCCCACTCAGTGGCGGTGAAGTGGTGCTGTTCCGCAGAACGACTCGCCCGTGTGTGCTGCAGCTAAAACACCACTATCGCCTGCTGCTGTTCGCACAGTCTCTCCAGCATGTGCAAGATGGAGTTCCACCTTGTGGGCACGTCGCATATGAGGTGGTGAGTGGGAAGGCCGAAGTTACGCTGTAGCGCAGACAGGCAAGCAGCAGCGTGGTGAGAACGCCGCGAGCGCGCACAGATGAGCCGCACTTTCTGCAGCAGCTCTGACATATCGGGGTAGTTTTTCTAGGTAGGAATTTCTGTACCAGGGTGGCTTTGGGTGCCACCCTGCTGTGAACATGGTTTCTCCTCCTCATCCTCCAGAACTGTGACCTGGCTGGACAGTTGTGTACCTGGCTTTTGTTGGTGCAGGAACCCACCCTTCGAGCCACTTGTGAATGACTGGTCTGATAACCGTGGAAATGATCTCTCTTCCTCTTCCTCCTGTGCCACATCCTCTTCCATCATCGCCCAAAGAGTTTTTTCAAGGAGACATAGAAGTGGGATAGTAATGCTGAGGATGACGTAATCGGCACTGGCCATATTGGTGGAGTACTCTAAACAGTGCAGCATGGCACACATGGCCCGCATGGAGGCCCACTCTTGGTGGTGAAGTAGTGCTGTTCCGCAGAGCGACTCACCCGTGCGTGCTGAAGCTGAAACTCCACTATCGCCTGCTGCTGCTTGCACAGTCTCTCCAGCATTTGCAAGGTGGAGTTTTACCTTGTGGGTACGTCACATATGAGGCTGTGAGCGGGAAGGCCAAAGTTACGCTACAGCCAGACAGGCGAGCAGCAGCAGAATGAGAACACCAAAAGTGTGCACAGATGGCCCACACTTTCTGCAGCAGCTCTGACATATCAGGGGAATTTTATTAGGAACCTCTGCCCCACCAAATTCAGCACATGCGCCAGGCAAAGGATGTGCGTCAAACCAGCTAGGCCCAGAGCTGCTACGAGATTTCACCCATTATCGCACACAACCAGGACGGGCTTGAGGCTATGTGGCACCAACCTCTCATCGGTCTGTTGTTCCATGCCCGTCCACAGCTCCTGTGCAGTGTAGGGTTTGTCCCCCAAACTGATGAGTTTCAAAACTGCCTGCTGTCATTTTCCACCGCCTGTGCTAAAGTTGTTGGTGAAGGTGTTACACTGACTGAATGAGGAGGTGTTAGAAGAGGAAGAGGAGTAGGAGGAGGAGGCAACAGGTGGCACAGAGAAATGCCCTGCAATCCTCGGTGGCAGAAGGATATGCGCCAAACAGCTATCCGCCTCAGGCCCAGCCGCCACTGTAGTTACCCAGTGTGCTGTTAGGGAGATATAACGTCCCTGCCCGTGCTTACTGGTCCACATATCGGTGGTAATGTGGACCTTGCCACAGATGGCGTTGCACAGTGCACACCTGATTTTGTCCCCCACTTGCTTGTGCAGGTAAGGAATGTCTTGCCTAGAAAAGTAGTGGTGGCTGGGAACAACGTACTGTGAGACATACAAGGCCATAAGGTTTTTAAAACTCTCCGTCTCCTCCAGACGGAATGATAGCATTTCAAAGGCCAGGAATTTTGAAATGCTGGCATTCAGGGCCAGGGATCGCGTGTGGGTAGGGGGGAACTTCCTCTTTCGCTCCATTGTTTGGAAGATGGACAGTGGAACTCTGCCATGGGACATTGTGGTGTTGCTTGTTGAAGGTGATGGACATGGTTGTGTTGCTGACACATCCTCTGTTTGCGGGGTGGCCGGTGCCACTGTCCCTCCAGAGGTGGAGGAAGAGGCAGAGACTGCAGCAGAAGAGGGAGCAGGAGGAGCCTGAGACCTTTCTTGCTTTTGGAGGTGTTTACTCCACTGCAGCTCGTGCTTTGCACCTAGATGCTTTGCACCTAGATGCCTAGTCATGCAGGTTGTGCTCAGGTTTAGAACGTTTATGCCTCACTTCAGGCTCTGATTGCATAGCGTGCAGACCGCTTGTGTCTTGTCGTCTGCCCATTGTCTAAAGAACTGCCACGCCAGGGAACTACTTGGAGCTGGCTTTGTTGCGCTTGGTCCCTGGGTGCGGTGGGCAGTAGCAGGCGTACTGTCTAGGGGATGGACGGTCAGCTTTTGCACCCTGCTCCCTCCTTTGCTGTACTGGTGGCTCTGTGCGACCACCTCCTCTCCCTCCGAACTGCACAGGTCACTCGCATGAGCTTGATTCCATGTGTGGTCTAGGACCGCATCGTCCTCCACATCATCTTCCAGCAAGTCTTCACCCCTGCCCTCCTTGTCGGTTTGCACACTGCAGAAAGCCACAGCAGTTGGCACCTATGTTTCGTCAGCATCAGAGACGGGCTGCGGTGGCGCGGCGCCATTCATTCCATAGCGCTGTACATATCAGAAGCGGTGCACATACATAATACAGGCAAATGCCTTAAGCATGCTAGATAGATGCCCATGGCCTGCAGGTGCCAACTCCGATCTTTCAGCAGTGGACCGGGTGGGAGACAATGTGAAGGTACTGGAGGCACTGTCAGCCACCCAATCTACTAGCGACTGTACTTGTTCTGGTCTCACCATTCGTAGAGCGGCATTCGGGCCTACTAAAAAAAGCTGAAGGCTCTGTGGTGTACACGCACCTGAGGAAGGTGTTTCATTTGGGCGTGTAGCTGGCACAAATCGACCACGTCCTGTCCCTGCAACAGGAGCTCCATCAACACCAGCAGAACCACGACTAGGGCCACTTCCCTTATTTGACGCTCTCCTCATTTTTGCGGTCACCCACCGAAGTAACAGACGTTTTTACTAAATTTAGTTCCCTGTCACCTATGCAGAGCAGGGGTTTGTATATGTCAAAGGTGGGTTAATGTCACCCAAGAATGTAACAGACGATTTTTAGAAATTTACCTCCCTGTCACCTATGCAGAGCAGTGGTTTGTATACGGCAAAACTGGCAAAATGTCACCCACCAATGTAACAGATAATTTAAACAAATTTACCTCCCTGTCACCTATGTAGAGCAGGGGTTTGTATATGCCAAAACTGGCAAAATGTCACCCACCAATGTAACAGATGACTTTTAGAAATTTACTTCCCTGTCACCTATGCAGAGCAGGGGTTTATATACGGCAAAACTGGCAAAATGTCACCCACCAATGTAACAGATGATTTTTAGAAATTTACCTTCCTGTCACCTATGCAGAGCAGGGGTTTATGTACGGCAAAACTGGCAAAATGTAACAGACGATTTTTTGAAATTTACCTCGTTGTCACCTGTGCAGAGCAGGGGTTTGTATAAGGCAAAAATGGTAAAATGTCACCCACCAATAGAACAGATGATTTTTACAAATTTACGTCCCGTCACCAATCTAGCACAAAAAGTGTGTTTTTTTTTTTATAGCACCAATGTAAAAGCAGTATGTTACGGTTGTATTAGACTGTCAAAAATGCAGCGTAGCATGCAAACTTGCTATCTAGCACAAAATAAATTAGCTTTTTTATAGTAGCAATGTAACTGCAATATGTAACGTTTTAATTGGACTGTCAGAAATGCAGCATAGCCCGTAAATTTACTATCTAGCACAAAAAAAATTTGCTTTTCTATATAAGCAAGGTAACTGCAGTATTTAACGGTTTTATTGGACTGTCAGATATGCAGTGCCTGTTGCAGATAAGATAAAAAAATTGCTTTAGGTCACCAAAAAATGTGACAGACTAATGTAATCGAATAATTTCCACTGCCAGGTATGCACTGCAGGCTGCAGGAGAACTTGAACGGCCAAAAAAAGTTGCAGCATCCTATCCCTACACTGAGAAGAGCAGAGTGACGCGCGGCGCTACGTGACTCCAGCCTATATAGAGGCTGGGTCAGATGCTGCTCTTGGCCAATCACAGCCATGCCATTAGTAGGCATGGCTGTGATGGCTTCTAAGGGCAGACTAGTGAAACGCTTGTTGATTGGCTGCCCTGCAGCCTTTTAATCTCATCTCGACCGCCGATTGCAGGGCTGCGTCCTGCGGGCGGCCGGGATGTTCCTCCTTGACGCGTCGGCGCGTCATCTTGCGAGAGGCGAGATTTGCTGTGAACGCGCGCGCAGCTCGGCAGTTGTACTACAGCCTGCCAGCGATGATCAATCGCTGGCAGGCTGTAGATGTAAAATACATTGCATCAAACATGTATATCAGACGCTGTTTTGTTAACAGTGTCTGATACACCTGCTACCTGGTCCTCTGGTGGTACCATTTGCTGGGATCGACCACCAGAGAACCAGGTAGCTATGTAAAGTAGCACCAAGCACCACACTACACCCCCCCCCTGTCACTTATTAACCCCTGATCACCCCATATAGACTCCTGATCACCCCCCTGTCATTGATCACCCCCCTGTATGGCTCCATTCAGACGTCCATATGTGTTTTGCGGATCCGCAAAACACGAACACTGGCAATGTGCTTTCCGCATTTTGCAGATCCACACACTGCCAGAACTATATAGAAAATGTCTTTTCTTGTCCGCAATTGCTGGGTGAGAGAAATATTTCTGTAAATGGCAACTTTTTAATTTTTTTTATGCAAAGTTGACAATTTACAGAGATATTTCTCTCACCCAGCATGGGTATATGTAAAAATACACCCCAAAACACATTGCCCTACTTCTCCTGAGTACGGCGATACCACATGAGTGACACTTTTTTGCAGCCTGGGTGCGTAAAGGGGCCCAAATTCCAACGAGTACCTTTAGGTTTTACATGGCGGCTCACAATTTAGCCCCGCCTAAAATGCCACAACAGTAAACACACCCCACAAATGGCCCCATTTCGGAAAGTAGACACCCCAAGGTATTCACTGAGGGGTATAGTGAGTCCGTGGGAGATTTTTTTATTTTTTTTGCCAGTTAGCAGAAATGGAAAAAACTATTTTTTTTTCCTCAGAAAGTGTCATTTTCCGCTAACTTGTGAAAATAAATGAAATGATACATGAACTCACCATGCCCCTCCGCGAATACTTTGGGGTGTCTTCTATCTAAAATGGTGTCATTTGGGGGGTATTTATACTTTCCTGACATTCTAGCACCTCAAGAAACATGACAGGTGCTCAGAAAGTCAGAGCTGCTTCAAAATGCCGAAATTCACTTTTTTGCACCATAGTTTGTAAACGCTATAACTTTTAACCAAACCAATAAATATACACTTATTGGATTTTTTTTTTATCAAAGACATGTAGAACAATAAATTTAGAGAAAAATGTATATAGAAATGTAGTTTTTTTTTTTGAAAAATCTTACAACAGAAAGTGAAAAATGTCATTTTTTTTGCAAAAATTTTGGTCATTTTTGATTAATAGCAAAAACAGTAAAAATGTCAGCAGAAATAAAATACCACCAAATGAAAGCTCTATTAGTGAGGAGAAAAGGAGGTAAAATTCATTTGGGTAGTAAGTTGTATGACGGAGCAATAAACGGTGAAAGTAGTGTAGTGCAGAATTGTAAAAAGTGGCCTGGTCATTAAGGGTGTTTAAGCTAGGGGGGCTGAGGTGGTTAAAAAGCGCCAAGAAATCGGCGAACAACGAACTCAAACCCGAACTTTTACTGAAATGTCCAGGTTCGGGTGCGAAAAACCCTAAAGTTCGGGTTTGCTCAACCCTAGTTTTGACAAGATTTAAACATAATACATGTCCACTGGGAGTGTCTGTTTGGTGAGGGTCCAACGGATGGCTTGTTGAGCACGTGCATTATTGCTCAAATCTTCTGTATCGCATTGCCAGCTATCCATTACAGATGAATAAAGCAGTAGCATGCACTGCTCTCATATGGGAAAATAGGATGTTTTTTCTTGTGATTAGTGGGGGTCCCATCAGTTGAAACCCCACAATCAGGCACTTATCCCCTATCCTCATTGTGTTGCCGGACGCTGAATATTGGACCAGTGTCCCCAGGTAAGTTTTGAGTGATAGTCTGTGACCACTGTTATAAGATAAATTTCGCAACAATTGTCACTGTGGCTGTGGGCCCCTATCTATACTATAAAACCATTCCTATAAAAAGTACTGGTGGTATCAAAAATCCTACAAATACTGTTCTGCTCTGCCTTGGTTCAGTTTAGACTCATGGGGTCTTGGCAATGCAATGGTTGTGTGAAAGAAATATGATCAAGAGCATGTAATGTAATCACTCACCTGGTTATGATGTATAGCGAAATAGGCACAATACAATTTAATACCGGATACTAATGCTGTCTTTATCCAAGGTCTCCGGTCTAGAAAAAGCAATGCGTAAGAGTCAAGAAAAATGTAGATAGACCAGTTCTGATATATCCTCACCTGATGTATAGTTACAGGACCAGCCTGATCCCATCAGCATACATCACTGAATACCAGCGTATAAGAAGAAACAAAATCAAGTAAAATAAAGTAACATCTTCTAAATATGCGGTTTAGCACAATTATGAAATGAAATCTAAATTTAAAGAAACATCAAAAATATTTTTTGTCAGAAATTAAGAATGAATAATAGAAAAAGTGAAACCTAAAAGTACAAATTAAAAGGTTGAAACCTTCCTATAAAGGAGGTCAATTTTTGGTCCAGAAGGCCACATTACTAGGTTTCATTCATCTAACCAAAAAACATATGTCCCTGACTAGGGATGAGTGAACCCGGTGAAGTTCCGGTTCGCCAGGTTTAGCTGAACTTCAGGTCAAAGTTGACCCGAACACTGAACTCGGACCCCATTAAAGTCAATGGGGACCCTAACTTCACTTTATTATTTTCCGTTATAACATGGTTATAACGGAAAATAATAGCATTCTTAAGATAGAATGCTAAATAAAATCCCCCTCAATAGCCATTTTATTTAGCATTCTATTTTAAGAAAGCTATTATTATCCATTATAACCATGTTATAACGGAAAATAATAAAATCACCCGAACACCGAACCCGAACTCGAACTTCAGTGGAAAAGTCCAGGTTCAGGTCCGAGTACCAGAACTCGCAAAGATTGGTACAAACCTGAACTTTGCAGTTCGGCTTCGCTCAACCCTAACCCTGACCAAATTAAGGTACTTTCACACTTGCGGTATGGCTATCCGGGAGGCTGTTCCTGCGGGTGAACAGCCCACAGGATCCGCCATGCCGCAAGTACACGTGTGCTGCCGCTCCGTCTCCATTGATTATAATAGGGGCGGGGGTGGAGCTACGGCGCAGCACGGCAGTGATCGCCGGACTAAAAAGTCGGACCTGCAGTACTTTTAGTCCGGCAAACTCTGGCTGTGCACTGCCGTGCTGTGCCGTTTCTCCGCCCCCATCCCCATTATAGTCAATGGGGACAGAGCAGCAGCACGGCTGCACACGGGCACTTGCGGCATGGCGGAACCGGCGGGTGAACAGCCATGTCGCAAGTATGAAAGTTCTGTGGGATCCATGCCTGGTTCATTTTAATAAACTTGAGCTTGTCCTCATTGGCTGTGGACAGGAAGCTGCACTTGTCTGTGATAACGCCCCCTGCTGTGCTAAACACAAATTCGGACAATACACTGGCCACAGGGCAGGCCAGCACCTCCAAGGCATAAAGGGCAAGCTCAGGCCATGTGCCTAATTTGAAGACCCAGAAGTTGAATGGCGCAGACCCATCAGTCAGTACGTGTAGGCGTGTGCACCCGTACTTTTCCACCATGTTGCTGAAATGCTGCCTCCTGCTAAGACGTTCCATATTAGCTGGTGGTGCTGATTGTTGTGGCGTGCTGACAAATGTTTTCCACATTCCGGCCATGCTAACCCTCCCCTCTGAGATGCTGGCGGTGCCCCAGCTGCGTTGACGACTGCCACACTCCAGTGATGCCCATGAGCTGCTTTGGGTGCCACCCTGCTGTGAACATGGTTCCTCCTCCTCATCCTCCAGAACTGTGACCTGGCTGGACAGTTGTGTACCTGGCTTCTGTTGGTGCAGGAACCCACCCTTCGAGCCACTTGTGAATGATTGGTCTGATAACCGTGGAAATGATCTCTCTTCCTCTTTCCCCTGTGCCACATCCTCTTCCATCATCGCCCAAAGAGTTTTTTCAAGGAGACATAGAAGTGGGATAGTAATGCTGAGGATGACGTCATCGAGACTGCTCGCACGGTCTCTCCAGCATTTGCAAGGTGGAGTTTTACCTTGTGGGTACGTCACATATGAGGCTGTGAGCGGGAAGGCCAAAGTTACGCTACAGCGCAGACAGGCGAGCAGCAGCAGAATGAGAATGCCAAAAGTGTGCGCAGATGGCCCACACTTTCTGCAGCAGGTCTGACATATCAGGGCAATTTTTTTAGGAACCTCTGCCCCACCAAATTCAGCACATGCGCCAGGCAAGGGATGTGTGTTTGTAGGTTGAGTGGCGAGAGCCACAGCTCGGTCTGGTCCCTTACACCCTGCCACAGCTCTGCGATGGTGTGCTGTTTGTCTCCTAAGCAGATCAGCTTCAGCGTGGCCTGTTGATACTTACCCACAGCAGTGCTACACTGCTTCCAGCTAGCGACTGATGGCTGACTGCTGCTGGAGGTGGAAGTCAAGGAGCAGGCGGCGGAGAAGGAGAAGTGGGGGTTGGAGCCAGTAACATAGCTGCTGGCGGAAACCCTGATGGACATAGGGCCCGCAATCCTGGGCGTGAGTAGCACCTGTGCCATCTCAGGGTACGACTCACTCCCGGCCTCCTCAACATTCACCCAGTGTGTGGTCAGGGAAATGTAGCGTCCCTGGCCACCAACACTTGTCCATGTGTCCGTGGTGAGGTGGACCTTCCCAGTAAGTGCGTTGGTCAGGGCACAGGTGATGTTGTGGGACACATGCTGGTATAAGGCGGGCACAGCACACCGTGTAAAATAGTGGCGGCTGGGGACTGCGTACCGAGGGACAGCCGCCAACATCAGGCTGCGGAAGGCCTCAGTGTCCACAATCCTAAATGGCAACATTTTAAGGGCCAGTAATATTGAAAGTTGCGCATTTAGTGCTATGGCCTGTGGGTGTGTGGGTGGGCAATTGCGCTTGCATTCAAATGCCTGTGTTATCGACATTTGGATGCTGCACTGGGACAGGGAAGTAGATGTTGTTGCTGACGGTTCATGCGAAAGTCCAGGTGCAGGGCGATGGGCATCCGGGCCTACGCCTTCGACAGGGGATTGGCCGGCAGTACGTAACACAGGGGAAGAGGAGGCAGTGGTGGGACCCGCAGACCCAGAGTGTGGACCCAGGCGTTCGCCCCACTTGTTAGGGTGCTTGGATGCCATGTGGCGGATCATGCTGGTGGTGGTGAGGTTGCTAGTGTTCACACCCCCGCTCATTCGGTTGACCAGACTCTTGGCTAAAGAGACTGGACTTAGTGGAAGAGAGGTTGGTGCTTAACCGACTGGAAGCATTATCTTCTACAATCCAACCGACCACCTGTTCGCACTGGTCCGACTTGGACAGTGTTGTCCTATGCCGCCCAGCTAAGTTGGACATAAAGCTGGGTAAGATGGATTTTTTTTTTTTCTGGTGCACTGGAAGCAGGCACAGTTTCATTGCGTCCAGGGCCATGGCCTCTGCTTGCACCATCAGCATCAGGCCCACTTCCCCGTCCCTTTGTGCTCGCCTTCTTCATAGTAATGGTTTTGTCTGTAGATGTGGCACATAGATTGTTTTACTATTCGTTAAAGACACAGCTTTCTGATGCTGGACAGTACTGGATACTGAAAAATACCGATTTTGGCCACTACACTAGGCCCGGGATAATGTAATTTTTACGATACACACTGTATTGACATGCAGTAAGGTACTGGATACAGAAAAATACAGATTTTTGCCACTACACTAGGCCTGAGGGAATGTAATTTTTATGATACACACTGTATTGAGATGCAGTAAGGTACTGGATACAAAAAAAAACTGATTTTGGCCACTACACTAGGCCCAAGATAATGTAATTTTTACGGTACACAATGTATTGACATGCAGTAAGGTACTGGATACAGAAAAATACAGATTTTGGCCACTACACTAGGCCCAAGATAATGTAATTTTTACGATACTCACTGTATTGACATGCAGTAAGGTACTGGGCACAGAAAAATACAGATTTTGGCCACTACACTAGGCCCAAGATAATGTAATTTTTACGATACTCACTGTATTGACATGCAGTAAGGTACTGGATACAAAAAAAATACAGATTTTGGCCACTACACTAGGCCCAAGAGAATGTAACTTTTAATATACACACTGTATTCAGATATAGTTCTATATTGGATACAAATTTGTCCCAAATAAAATGTATTCTCTGCTGGAATACTGTATTTACGGTTGCGGCCTAAACATACACACAGATGTGCCCAAAACTAGTTAACTATGGCCAAAATATAAATCACTCTCTGCTGGAGTAATTAATATAATGGTTGCGGATTGAACGCACACACAGATGTGGCACAAGTTAGGTTAATTTCCCCAGAAAAAAATAATTTCTCTGATGGTGCAGTGTATATCTCAGTACCAGGCACACCGTAGTGAATAACCTCAGCTCCGGCCAGACAATCACTGTAAGGCTTACAGCTAACATGGCTATGGCCTTACACTGAGGGGAATTACTTACCTGGACCTTGATTGGCCGCTTAGAAGGTGCCAAACATGCGGGGAGGAGACTCAAGCAATGCGGAGAATACACGTGGTGCTTGGCCGAGTAAAGCCGAGTGCTGAGCATAGCGATGCTCGAACCGAACAAATACTCGGCCGAGCATGCTCACTCATCACTGATGTGAACTTATGTTTTCTGAATTTTCAAGAAATGCAACTAAATGTATTATTAATAAAAAAAAGAGAAAGATTAATGAGAACAAATAGAGAGATCATGGTAACATTTGAGAAATTAAGACCATTGAAAGACCATATAAGTATAAAACAGATAGTAGAAAATAAAAAAAAGGAGGTTACACCAAAAGGAAGATGAAATAAGAGAAGAAAATTAGGAAATTTAATCGTGATGCCCTCCCCAAAAATCCAGTAGAGCATCAGGAGTGCAAAATCCCCAATTAATTGCAAACAGTAGATGAATTTATGCAAAGTGGGAATAATGATATGGAAGAAATATCATCCATTATCACAATCCATAATGAAGAGGAAGAAGATAACTACCTAAACTATAGAAGCCCACTAACCCCAGAAATTATAATAAAAAGAAAAGATAGATTTAATGTACAAAAAAGTAATTGATTTGATGTGTTAACTGATTGTAGCGAGGAGAGTATTTAGGATGTAGTCTAGCAACAACATCAAAGATCGCAAAATGATTCACCAAAAATGGTAATGATGATAAGGAAAAAGAAGAGAAAAATGTTGTACAAAAAAGCATGAAATATAATGATAAAAGGAGAAAAGAATAATAGAAAGATGGGGATAGATAAAAAGAAAGAGAAAGAGATGGAGGGTGAAGAGGTTAATGAACAAAGAGACAAGGAGAATAAGAAGGTAGTGGTAAGAAAAAGAGTAAAACAGGATTTTTTTCAGGCCAGAAGGAAAGGAAATGCAAAAGGGGAAGTAGGGGAGGGAAATCATCAAATGAACCAATGAAACAATTGGGACAAAAGGTTTATAATTTGAGTAAATATACACTCAAGGAAGGAGAATTAAAAATACTAGAGAATGGTTTGAAGTTTGTGCCGACAACATTTTTTAATAAATTTGAGGCGTTGATATGGATACGAAAATTTATGAGGAGATTAGCATTAAAGAAATATTTTATGAAGAAGAAAAATAAAAAAAAAACATTAAAAAAACAACAAAAAAATAAAATAGGTGATAATGATATTAAGAAGGAGGAGATTAATAATGACTATAAACATACTGACTTGAAAGTTAAGTCTAGATATCACCCGATATAGGAGTACTCTATAGTCTTTTAACACATTTATGAACCTAGCAGTAAAAGATATACGGAAAGCAAAAGGTCCTAAAAAATCCCAAAAATTACAAGATACATGTGTGAGCAATATATCAAAAGTGGAGAGGGAAGCTGTGTCGGCTATGCAAGAGAATAATAACATCATTATACGTCCAGTGGACAAAGGTGGTGGCATCGTAATTATGGATAAAGAAAATTATTGTAAAGAGGCATACAATTTATTGAAGAGAGACCCAACGGAAACATATACAGTAAAAAAGAATTGAATGGATTAATACAAAGGGGGAAAAAACAAGGTATATTAAATAAAAAGGAGGTGGAATTTGTAGAAATCAGACACCCGAGGATTGCGGCCTTCTACCATAATCCTAAAATCCATAAAAGCACAATGGAACCGCCTGATAGACTGATTGTATCAGGCACTAAATGTTTAACCCCTTAAGGACGAAGGGCGTACATGTACGCCCTTCGTCCGCACTTTAAAGATGGCGCCCGTGGAGCGGGCGCATGAGCTGCGGGTAAACGCTTGATTCATCAAGCTGACACCCGCAGCTCATGTTTCACTTTCGGTTTGTGCTCCGGCTCCCCTGATGGCCACAAGGGGGAGCCGGAGCATGCATGATAGCCTAGGTTTCTGTGAATGAAACCTAGGACTACTACATAGATATTCCTATGGAGCCTATGACTGTAATAGGCTCCATAGGAAAATATGCGATTTCTCATATATTCCAATGCTATTGCATTGGAATATATGAGAATAGCAATCTGATGATTGCATCTTATAGTTCCCTGTAGGAACTATAAGAAAGTATTAAAAAGAAAAAAAAAGTTTAAAAAATAAATAAATAAAATAAAAAAATATAAAAATTCAAATCACCCCCTTTCCCCAAAATGAAAATAAAATAAATAAAAAAATAAAAAATTACACATAATGGGTGTACGTAATGTCGAGCAGCCCATACTATAATAATATTAAAAAATATTCACCGTACGTTAAACATAAAAAGCGAAAAAAAGAGGGCCAAATGGCTAATTACGCCATTTGTGGACAGCTTCATTTCTAAAAAGATGAATAAAAAGTGATCAAAACATCATACGCACCCCATAATGGTATCAATTAAAAGTTCAGATTGCCCCTCAAAAAATGAGCCCCTACACTGCTCCGTATGCATAATTACAAAAAAGTTATAGGGGTCAAAACATGGCGACAAAAAATAAAATAAAAAAATTCCCACTTTTAATTTTTTTCACTATCAAAAGCATAAGAAAAACTATACATATTAGGTATTGCCGGATTCGTACTGACCTGAAGAATAAAATTAACCAGTCAGTTTTATCGCAAATCGAACATTGTAATTTAAAAACCCGTAAAACTGTGGTGAAATTGCTTTTTTTTTGCAATTTCACCCCATTTGGAATTTTTTTCCCGTTTCCCACTACATCACATGCAAAAATAAATGGTAGCGTTAAAAAGTAAAACTTGTCCCGCAAAAAACAAGCCGTCATATGGCTATGTGAGCGGAAATATAAAAATGTTATGGCTTTTGGAAGGCAGGGAGCGCAAAACAAAAACGCAAAAATCCCAAAACCCCCGGTCCTTAAGGGGTTAACCAGCAATGAATGAAGGAGAAAAGCATGACAGAGAACCAAGGGTTAAAAATGGGAGGTGAGGAAAACCTTATGTAAGAAATACTAGGAGAAACAGTCTACATCCCTGATAAAGGATAACGATTATCTGAAACGCGTTGGCACCTTTTTGACAGTCCTAGAGACTTGTCACCTAGTTCAGTGATGTCACGTAGCTTTCAGATTTGAGCGCGAACTAGCGAGTCTAACATCGAGAGGTGCCACCGACTGGGGCAAGCTCATTTTCAACAAAACATATAGGGCTCCCTATCCCACTCTAATATACAAGTACCAGCATACAAAGAGGATCGGTGCGTGCAGAAAAGTGACAGCAAAGCTCAAGCAGGTATCTATATATATAGAGAGATATATTTGGATTGATACTGTGAATGCACGTTTTGCTTCTGCCTATGGTATTGTAGGGAGTGTGGGATACTGTTTCGTGGAACCAGATTATTGATATTAGCTTTCCTGTATTTTGTAGCAGTGGCGGTACTGCTGCGGTCCCGCAGCGTCAGCGACAGGGCATAGAGGATAAAAGCGCCAGTGTAATATAGTTTTTAAGTACGATGTTTTCTGGATTTCCTTAGTATTCAGCAGGTAATATCATCATTGTCAATGCATCTGGACTTACCCCAGGTATTCATTGTGGGATATTCTCAAATCATGATGGCAGGTGGACCCTGGGGACTGGAGATGAAACACTGGTGTAGAGAAGCTGCAGCTTGAGCTTCACACGGCAAATATAACCAGTACCCGAGGGATAATATAAAGCTATGGTATGTATGAGGAGTGTGTGCTATGTGAGGGAGGAATATGGGATGTATACTTCAATTTGTCAGAAATAACAGGAAATGCAGAAGTGTAATTTCCTTCATCATGCCAAGCAGTAATCTGTTTTTCACAAACCCATGACATCAACCCTGGAGGTTCTCACAGCTGGAGAGGAAACCTGAAAAATAAAAGAGGAACATGCCGCTCCACATCTATGTATTTCTAAGAACCCTGACCAGGGATCATGATATTCATTTAGCTACACGTAAAATGTGTTCTTTTTTTTTTTGCTCATGTGAACACATAAGAGAGGATTGATAAAGGAGGGGAAAAGATTGAAGTGCCATCATGGGTATGTAAAAACTGGATTACCAGTAAGAATAATCAATATTTACCCCTCCCTATGACAGCACCTCTGGAAATATGAGCAAATGGTAGTACATACAGTATCCCAATATAGTTTCTAGAGATGAGCGAATCGAAGCTGACGAAGTGGAATTAAATCTAAATTTCAGAAAAAAAAATAAAATTTTACATGAACTCACCATACCCCTCATGGAATAACTTGGGGTGTCTTCTTTCTAAAATGGGGTCACTTGTGGGGCTGCCCTGTCATTTTAGGGGCCCCTAATGCGTGAGAAGTAGTTTGGAATCCAAATGCGTAAAAATGCCCTGTGAAATCCTAAAGGTACTCATTGGAATTTGGGCCCCTTTGTGCATCTTGGCTGCAAAAAAGTGTCACACATGTGGTATCGCCATACTCAGGAGAAGTAGGGAAATGTGTTTGGGGTGTATTTTTACTGTGTGTGAGAAATATCTCTGTAAATTAAAACTTTTAAATTTTTTTTTATACAAAGTTGTCAAGTTACAGAGATATTTCTCTCACCCAGCATAGGTATATGTAAAAACACACTCCAAAACACATTGCCCTACTTCTCGTGACTACAGCGATACCACATGTGTGACACTTTTTTGCAGCCTAGGTGCATAAAGGGGCTGAAAGTCCAACGAGTATCTTTAGGCTTTACAAGGTTGCTCACAATTTAGCCCCGCCCAAAATGCCAGAACAGTAAACACACCCCACAAATCACCCTATTTCGGAAAGTAGACACCCCATGGTATTCACTGAGGGGCATAGTGAGTCCGTGGGAGATTTTTTTTTTTCTAGAAGTTAGCAGAAATGGAAACTTTATTATTATTTTTTTTCCTCAGAAAGTGTCATTTTCCACTAACTTGTGAAAAAAATTAAATCATACATGAACTCACCATGCCCCTCCGCGAATACTTTGGGGTGTCTTCTTTCTAAAATTGTGTCATTTGGGGGGTATTTATACTATCCTGGCATTCTAGCACCTGAAGAAACATGACAGGTGCTCAGAAAGTCAGAGCTGCTTCAAAATGCGGAAATTCACTTTTTTGTACCGTAGTTTGTAAACACTATAACTTTTGCGCAAACCAATAAATATACACTTATTGGATTTTTTTATCAAAGATATGTGGCAAAATAAACTCTGACACAAACTTGTATAGAAATGTAATTATATTTGAACAATTTTACCAGAAATAGTTAAAAATACACTTTTTTTGAGAAAATCGCAGTCTTTTTTGATTAATATCAGAAAAACGAAAAATCTCATCAGCAATCAAATACCACCAAAAGAAAGCTGTATTTGTGAGAAGAAAATGAGGTAGAATTCATTTGGGTGGTAAGTTGTATGACCGAGCAATAAACCGTGAAAGTAGTGTAGTGCAGAATTGTAAAAAGTGGCCTGGTCATTAAGGGGGTTTAAGCTAGGGGGGCTGAAGTGGTTAAGTAATTTTCTACACCAAAAACTGGATAAATGCTGGCCCGCCCTCTTACATGCACATGCCATAACACCTTCAGTACTGACATGAGCGACGAAAGAGGGTCAAAAGTCGCAGGTTTAGCCACAAATAACCTTTGTGGCAAACTCTACGACAGATATGAGCCAAAAAGTGTATGGTATATCTTATCATAAATGACCCCCTGTATCCATATATAACTGCTGGAACTTGCTGCATAAAAAATGCATGTGCATAACAGAAACCTCACGTAAAAAGCATGAAAAAAAATGTAAATGTATTGTTTTGCAATGAAAGAACAGAACATGGAAGTAATACCAGAAACACAGTCCAATGCTGAAATACTAACAAAACCCGATCCACATGTTGCAAATGTTGAAATATGTTTCAATATGTGCAAACCCCAACCGATCAGCTGTTATTGGTAGCTCAAGTTCCAGACCAACACAGCTCCATACACTGTCTAATGGCTATTCTCGGGTACTGCAGCTCAGCTCCCATTCCCATTAATTAAATTGCTGGGTCAAGTAGGTCCTGCTCTGTCCCGCCAAGCCTAGCCCACTTTTTTGAAAAGTGCCTTAAAATGTAACTATTGTTTTGTTTTTACTTCAGTGTGTAGGGAAAGTAATGTTATGATTTTTTTGCAAAATAAGTTAATAGGCAGTCTTGTCAACTTAAAAAGAACAGCATCTAATGTATTCACTTATGTAGCAATTAGAGATGAGCGAATCAAAGTTGACGAAGTGGAATTCGATCCGAATTTCAGGAAAAATTCGATTTGCATCGAATCCGAATTTACTCACGCTTTGTGGTAACGAATCGCATTTTTTCCTAAAATGGCTGCTGCACCTGTAAGGACATGGAGCAAGGAACTCTGGGAAGGCGGGATCATCCATAATGCCATGCATGCAGCCAATCAGCAGACATCCAGCCAGCCATCTTGGATTTTGCCATTTTCCAGTGTACTTAGTGCAGGGAGAGACATCAGCAGGCGCTAGGGACAGTGCTAGAAAAAACGTCATTGTGCTAAAAAATAAAATGAGCTACAAGTTCAGGGAAAGATTATTTAAGGTGTAGGGAAAGGATAGGGAGGAATCATTCCACAGCATTTATGTTGAACAGGGTTCAGTAGGGGAGGTTACAGCCTAGGTAATAGGAACAATCCTATTACACCTTCCTGCACTGACTGGGGACCCAAATTACCATTATACAGCTCTGTAATTCCAGCAAAGCATTCTTGCTATTGGGGTTCAAGTGCTGTTTGATACAGCCATTAACAGGGTTTATTACAAGGAAATATTTCTACGTCTTATTTGCCCTTGTGCAGTGCAGTTATATGTTCTAAAGCATTTTTTGGCTTGTATTAGTGGGAAAAAAGGGCCTATTAGCCGATGTGTGGTGAAGTGCGAAAATTACAGCCCTTTTTGTCATGTATTTATTTGCCGTTCAGTGGTGCATTTATATTTTCTGAAGCGTTTTGTGGCATGTATTAGTGGCAAAAGAAAAATATATTTGCCATTCAGTGGTGCAATTATATGTTCTAAAGCCTTTTGTGGCGTGTGATAGTGGCAAGAGTAAAATGTATTTGTCATTCAGCGATGCAGTTATATGTATTAAAGCCTTTTGTAACGTGTATTAGTGGCAAAAGAAAAATAGATTTGCCGTTCAGTTGCGCAGTTATATGTTCTAAAGCCTTTTGTGGCATGTAATAGTGGCAAAAGAAAAATATATTTGCCTTTCAGCGGTGCAGTTATATGTTCTAAAGCCTTTTGTGGCGTGTATAAGTGGAAAAATATATTTGCCGGTCAGCTGGTGTTGTGAACGGTCAGGCTCCTGACCCAGGGAACGTTGAGGAGAACATCAGTAACATGCGGACAGCACTCGATGATGATGATGTAGCTGATCACACTAGGGAGCCAGATGACAAAGGGGCTTCATAATCATCGGGAGAAGAGGGTGGCAGCTTGCCGCTGAGCCAGCGTCAGAGCCAGCAAGTCGCTAGTGTGGCCGGGAGCCAGCAGGGTGGCAGCAGTGGGAGGTCAGAAGCCAAACGTGCCTGGGTTAGACCACCTGCTTTGCGGAAGCCTACATACCTAGGTAGTAGCGGTGCAGGGGTTCACAGAGGCAGCGGCAGTAGCAGTCAGTCAGTGTGTAGTGTTGATGGTAAAATCACCTACTTGGCGGTGTGTCATTTTTTTGTTAGGCCATATGTAGAATGTGTGGGCAGAAGGTGAAGCGTCGCCAGGGTGCCAATGTTGGCACTACGGCCCTGCGTCACCATATGCAGCGTCGCCATAAAGTGGCCTGGGAGATCCGTGGCTCCCATATGGTAGTCCAGCCTGCTGCAGCAACCGCTGCATCACACAGTGGTACGCACCCGGTTTCAGGCAGTCAAGGCCCCACCACCTCAGCCGAAGGGAACTGTCTGTCATTCCCATAATCTGCTGTCCCGATACTCCTGCTCCTCCTACTCCTCGTCGCTCATTCCTGTCGGTGTGTGCCAAAGTGCACAGCAGCGCCGTCTTGTGGAGCTGTAACTATGGTCAGGGACAAAACATGTCCTTTACGGCCCACTGGGTGAATGTGGTTCCTGCACAGCCACACCAGCAACTTGGCCAGGTGACGCCGCTTCCGCCTCCATGTTGCAATGCCGTTGGTCCAGTGACAAAGTCCGCCTCTGCCTCCTCATCCTCCGCCGTGTCTTCAGCCTCCACTGCAGTGACAATTCACAGTGCCCCTCCAGCATACCACATGTGCAGGGCACGGTGGTGTCACACTGTTCTGCACCCTGTTTGCTTGGGCGAACAAAGTCACACAGAGGAGGAACTGCTCCATGTCCTTCATCAAGAAATCGAATCCTGGCTTTCTCCGCGACAACTCAAAATCGGAACCATTTTGACATACAATGGGAAGAACATGGTGTCGGCGGTGCTACAAGCAGGGCTGAACCATGAAGTCTTACACCCATCTGCAGAACATCCTAAAAATGGCCAGAAAACTTTGCATGCACTTCAGCCACTCGTACACAGCCAAGTACACCCTCCATGAGCTACAGCGGCAGAACGGCATCCCACAACATAGGCTGATATGCGATGTTTCCACCCATTGGAATTCCACCCTCCATATGTTGGACCGACTATACGAACGGAGAAAGGCCATAAACGATTTCTTGATGATCCAAGCGGACAGGAGTACTCCCCTGTGTAACTTCGATGTCAGCCAGTGGCAGCTCATGCGTGACACCTGCCGTTTGCTCAGGCCCTTTGAGGAGGCCACGTTAATTGTCAGTCGCCAGGACTACAGGATGAGCAATGTCATTCCACTACTTCATGTCCTGGAACAGATGCTCTTAAATCTGGCTGGTCAGGGGACTGGAGACGTGGTTCCTACATCTCACGGCCACATGAGCCCTGTCGGGGCTGAACTGGAGGAGGAGCAGCAGGAGGACATTGTGGAGCGAAATGGGTGGTTTTTCTACATAGGTGACAGGAGAGGAGAAACAGGAGCAGCCAGAGTAGCTACAGGGTGATTAGGAAGACGAGGCAGAGGACCCAGACACACCAGTATGAAGTGGAGATGGAGGCAGGGAGTCCCTCCAAGTCACTTGCACAAATGGCCCAATGCATGCTAACTTGCTTGACAGCTGAATTGTCACCATGGCCTCCTGATGCTGCCGCCACTTCCACACTGTCATTGTGCCACTCTGTGGCCTACTCCTGATGCTGCTGCCGCCACCTCCACGCTCTGTCATTGTGCCACTCTGTGGCTATCTGATGGTTCTGCGGCCACCTCCACACCAGGGGCGGACTGGGCCGGGGGTCAGGGGGGCAATTGCCCCCCGGGCCCCTCTGTAGTGTCACCCAGGGCCGGCCTTTGGGATGTGCATGTGCCCTGCCGCGGCCCTGGTGACAAGTGGGGGCGGCCGGCAGCAGGGCACAGGGAGATGAACGCTTCCACTGTGGAAGCGTTCATCTCCATAGTCATCTGTATCGCCATCCTCAGGACGGCGATACAGATGGCTGTGCTGCGGCAGAGCAGGGAGAGGCGTGTCCCTCCTGTTCCTCTGATAGGCTGCCAGCACTAGGCCGGCAGCCTATCAGAGGCTGGTGCAGGCGGCGCGATGACGTCATCTCGCCGCCGGAGCGGTACAGCGAGGACACAGGCCGGAGGAGGCCTGCATCCATCGCTGAGTAAGTATAAGTGTTTTTGTATGTTTGTTGTTTTGTTTTTTGGGGCTACTGGCACATAAGGTGAGGGGGTATTCTACTGGCACATGATAAACTGAGGGGGATTCTACTGGCACATGATAAAGTGAGGGGGATTCTACTGGCACATGATAAACTGAGGGGGGATTCTACTGGCACATGATAAACTGAGGGGGATTCTACTGGCACATGATAAAGTGAGGGGGATTCTACTGGCACATGATAAACTGAGGGGGATTCTACTGGCACATGATAAGGTGAGGGGAGATTCTACTGGCACATGATAAGGTGGGGAGGGGAGACTACTGGCACATAGGGGGACTACTGGCACATAGGGGGTCTACTGGCACATAAGGGGACTACTGGAACATAAGGGGGCTACTGGCACATAAGGGGGCTACTGGCACATAAGGGGGCTACTGGCACATAAGGGGGCTACTGGCACATAAGGGGGGTCAACTGGCACATAAGGGGGGCTACTGGCACATAAGGAGGGGGGCTATGAGCGATGTGAGGAATGTGGTTCTCTGCACAGCCACACCAGCAACTTGGCCCAGGTGACGCCGCTTCCGCCTCCATGTTGCAATGCCGTTGGTCCAGTGACAAAGTCCGCCTCTGCCTCCTCATCCTCCCGCCGTGTCTTCAGCCTCCACTGCAGTGACAATTCACAGTGCCCTCCAGCATACCACATGTGCAGGGCACGGTGGTGTCACACTGTTCTGCACCCTGTTTGCTTGGGCGAACAAAGTCACACAGAGGGAGGAACTGCTCCATGTCCTTCATCAAGAAATCGAATCCTGGCTTTCTCCGCGACAACTCAAAATCGGAACCATTTTGACATACAATGGGAAGAACATGGTGTCGGCGGTGCTACAAGCAGGGCTGAACCATGAAGTCTTACACCCATCTGCAGAACATCCTAAAAATGGCCAGAAAACTTTGCATGCACTTCAGCCACTCGTACACAGCCAAGTACACCCTCCATGAGCTACAGCGGCAGAACGGCATCCCACAACATAGGCTGATATGCGATGTTTCCACCCATTGGAATTCCACCCTCCATATGTTGGACCGACTATACTGAACGGAGAAAGGCCATAAACGATTTCTTGATGATCCAAGCGGACAGGAGTACTCCCCTGTGTAACTTCGATGTCAGCCAGTGGCAGCTCATGCGTGACACCTGCCGTTTGCTCAGGCCCTTTGAGGAGGCCACGTTAATTGTCAGTCGCCAGGACTACAGGATGAGCAATGTCATTCCACTACTTCATGTCCTGGAACAGATGCTCTTAAATCTGGCTGGTCAGGGGACTGGAGACGTGGTTCCTACATCTCACGGCCACATGAGCCCTGTCGGGGCTGAACTGGAGGAGGGCAGCAGGAGGACATTGTGGAGGCGAAATGGGTGGTTTTCTACATAGGTGACAGGAGAGGAGAAACAGGAGCAGCCAGAGTAGCTACAGGGTGATTAGGAAGGCGAGGCAGAGGACCCAGACACACCAGTATGAAGTGGAGATGGAGGCAGGAGTCCCTCCAAGTCACTTGCACAAATGGCCCAATGCATGCTAACTTGCTTGACAGCTGAATTGTCACCATGGCCTCCTGATGCTGCCGCCACTTCCACACTGTCATTGTGCCACTCTGTGGCCTACTCCTGATGCTGCTGCCGCCACCTCCACGCTCTGTCATTGTGCCACTCTGTGGCTATCTGATGGTTCTGCGGCCACCTCCACACCAGGGCGGACTGGGCCGGGGGCAGGGGCAATTGCCCCCGGGCCCTCTGTAGTGTCACCCAGGGCCGGCCTTTGGGATGTGCATGTGCCCTGCCGCGGCCCTGGTGACAAGTGGGGCGGCCGGCGGCAGGGCACAGGGAGATGAACGCTTCCACTGTGGAAGCGTTCATCTCCATAGTCATCTGTATCGCCATCCTCAGGACGGCGATACAGATGGCTGTGCTGCGGCAGAGCAGGGAGAGGCGTGTCCCTCCTGTTCCTCTGATAGGCTGCCAGCACTAGGCCGGCAGCCTATCAGAGGCTGGTGCAGGCGGCGCGATGACGTCATCGCGCCGCCGGAGCGGTACAGCGAGGACACAGGCCGGAAGAGGCCTGCATCGCATCGCTGAAGTAAGTATAAGTGTTTTTGTATGTTTGTTGTTTTGTTTTTGGGGGCTACTGGCACATAAGGTGAGGGGGTATTCTACTGGCACATGATAAACTGAGGGGGATTCTACTGGCACATGATAAAGTGAGGGGGATTCTACTGGCACATGATAAACTGAGGGGGGATTCTACTGGCACATGATAAACTGAGGGGGATTCTACTGGCACATGATAAAGTGAGGGGGATTCTACAGGCACATGATAAACTGAGGGGGATTCTACTGGCACATGATAAGGTGAGGGGAGATTCTACTGGCACATAAGGTGGGGAGGGGAGACTACTGGCACATAGGGGGACTACTGGCACATAGGGGGTCTACTGGCACATAAGGGGACTACTGGAACATAAGGGGGGGCTACTGGCACATAAGGGGGGGCTACTGGCACATAAGGGGGGCTACTGGCACATAAGGGGGGACTACTGGCACATAAGGGGGGGGTCAATTGGCACATAAGGGGGGGGGGCTACTGGCACATAAGGAGGGGGGGCTATGAGCGATGTGAGTGGCCAACATCTATCCTATCCGCAATGCTCAGCCTCCTGTGACAAGCTGTCAATGCTGTCAAAGGAGGCTGTGCTCTCCTCCCGCAGCTCCCCGCCCAGCCTCTTGTGACAGCGAATCAGGAAGTAGAGGGGGGCTCAGTGGGCCTCTGGGTGTTACTTGCCCCCTGGGCCAAAAGTTGCCAGTCAGCCCCTGCTCCACACTGTCATTGTGCCACCCTGTGGCCTCCTCATGCTGCTTCCACCTCACCACTGTGTCATTGGGCCACACTTTGGACTTCTTATGCTGTTCCCACTCTCCCCACTTCATGACTGGGCCACTATTTTGCCTTTTGGCCTGGCTGACATCATAATTTATTTGACCCTTCTTCTGATCTGTCAGAAGAAAGTAAAAATGAGACACACAACGGATCCTATGTAACAGCTGTAAGGCCTCTATGGTCTCATCAGAATTGGCTTGTGATTTGGTAGCTAAAGGCAGGAGTGGGTACAAAACACAGAAAACATGCAAATATTCCATTCACATGTCATCTCTGTTTTGGATCCACTCCTGTTATTTTTGGCATTAGCAATACTGATGGATTACTGACCAAATGCTGACCGAGTGAAGGCAGATGCTTAACAGACAGGATCCACTCTGTCGGGGGGCTCTACTTGTATAAGCGTTTAATAGAACAGGTTCTGTAGACATCTATGTGGAATTGGCTGAAGACGGTGTAAAAGGACTATGCTTCTTCTTGCCGCTAACATCGACCTGTAAGACTGAGCTCATACTTCAGTTATTTGGTCAGTTTTGGCCCTGTAAATGCCCAAATAAGTGAAGTGTGCAGTGAACCGACTGAATAGAATTTTTGAAAAATTTGCTCATCTCTAGCAGTAATTTGTTGAGTTTTGTTAAGGAAATTCTAAGTGTGTACTGTATGCGGAGTGCAAGCACTCATAATAGTAGATGCAGGTTTCTCAGCCTGTCTCTTCTCTCCCTTTCTACTGCCTGCCGCCATCTGATTTATACAGATTTGACATTTTGCTGTAGAACTAAGTCTTCTGCATGTGTCCCTGTGTGTAACACTAAATCATCCTGGTGCTCACTAACAATCTCTCTTTATATTTATATTTATACAGTTAAAAAAACAAGCTGAGGCAGCTCTCACCTGCTTCCCTTAACTACGAGCACGGATACAGCTCCTGGACACGGCCGGCTATATAAATATAGAAACATGGGATCCAGCTCAACGTAGCGAAAGAGAAGTACTTTATTCAGGCGATACAATCTTCCAATACAGGACAGTCTTGTCTATGCATTTCAGACCCCTCACATCAGGTCCTTACTCATGTGAGGTGTCTGAAACGTGTAGACAAGACTGTCCTGAATTGGAAGATTTTATCACCTGAATAAAGTACTTCTCTTTTGCTACGTTGAGCTGGATCCCATGTTTCTATATTTATACAGTTAAGGCCTCTTTCACACTTGCGTTCTGAGGATCCGGCAGGCACTTCCGTCCCGCCGGACCTGTCAGAACGCGAGTCGCCTGAAAGCATTAGAAGACTGATCGGGATCCTGATCAGTCTTCGAAATGCTTTAAGGTTACTATGGCAGCCAGGACGCTATTAAAGTCCTGGTTGCCATAGTAGTAGTGAGGAGCGGGGAGCGGTATGCCTACAGTCCGTGCGGCTCCCGGGGCGCTCCAGAATGACGTCAGAGCGCCCCATGCGCATGGATCACGTGATCCATGCGATCACGTGATCCATGCGTGTAGGGCGCCCTGACGTCACTCTGAAGCGCCCCGGGAGCTGCACGGATGGTAAGTACTGCTCCCCCGCTCCCCACTACACTTTACCATGGCAACCAGGACTTTAGCGTCCTGGCTGCCATGGTAATGATTGAGAAAAAGCTAAACGTCGGATCCGGCGATGCGCCGAAACGACGTTTAGCTTAAGGCCCGATCCGGATTAATGCCTTTCAATGGGCATTAATTCCGAATCCGGCCTTGCGGCAAGTGTTCCGGATTTTTGGACCGAACAAAAAGCACAGCATGCTGCGGTATTTGCTGCGTCCAAAAAACGTTCCGGTCCTGAACTGAAGACATCCTGATGCATCCTGAATGGATTTCTCTCCCTTCAGAATGTATGGGGATGATCCTGATCAGGATTTTTCCGGCATAGAGCGCCGAGGACGGAACTCTATGCCGGAAAAGAAAAACGCCAGTGTGAAAGGACCCTAAGTCACATTATTCTGAACACCAGCTAATATCCAGAGTAACAATGCAGCAGGGACAGTAGCTAGACAGACTGGGAGTGACAATTGAGATGCTCAGATGCACAGATGCTCAGTTAGGTTTAATTCTGGGGAAATTTGAGGCAAGTGCGATTCTTGGTCATGCTCTTATCACCAATGTCAGACAATTCTATCTGTGTGACATGTTGCATTGTCTTGCTGGAAGATCCCATCTGCCCTAGGGAAGACAATCAGCATGTATGGGTTTACGTAAGCTTCAAAGATGGTTTTATACCCAAATCCATTAAGAGTGTCTTCCACATGGAAGATCAGGCCCAGAGAATGTCAGTTAAACATTCCCCAGACCATAACGCTGTCAACACAATCTTGTGTTTTTCCAGCAATGGTTGCAGTGTATTCTGTGATGTTTCTCTCCTGACACGGCAATGTACATCCGTTCGATGAAGCAGAAAACATGACTCTTTGGAGAAAGCAACCCTTTGCTAATCAGTGGAGATCCAATTCGAAATTGAAGGCTTTTCTGATGATGCAACTTCGTTAGCAGAGGTGCAGTGACTATTTGACTATCCTTATGCAGTAGGATTTGCTGAACTGTTGTTTTAGACCCACATCTGGTAGCCCCTAGTTCATTTTGGTAGTGAGCTACACCACTGTAGCATATCCTTTTGCGTTCAGACACCTTCACAGCCGATGTTCACCTCTCACATCAAAGGCATGTGGTGCTCTGCAATTTCCACGTCCCTTATTTGCAATGGTGCCATTTGTCTTCTCGTGATACTGTACAATTTCTCCACAGCATGGAAACAATTTGCACAATTTTTGAAATACTGCCCCGCTTCTCCAGAAAGCCAATTATCCCCTTACGTAACTGTGATATTATGCCCCTCTTGCCCATTACAACATTGAGGGATATGTGTGCAAACAGCCTATAATACACCTTAATACCTTAATTACCCACCAAGCCATCTCTACGACAGGTGACTTTCTTCATCTGCTACCACCTTTGAAAGTAGGAAGTGGCCATAATAATGTGACTCAACCGTGTATAAGGTATTGACTCCATGGTGTAATAAATCAAATTTCAGAAGGCATTACAACTTCATGTACAGGAGTCACCTTTCAGGACTACCACCTTCACCCTTGTCTCCTAGTTTCTATCTAGAACTGTTAGTCAGCATGTCCACCATACCTACAGTATATTAAAGAGAGCACACTAGGTGCTAAATGAATATACAGAGTGGTGTAAGATATAATAAGTTGGTAGATACTCACCTGGTTTTGTTGTGCTGCTCAGGGTTTGGATAAAGATGCCTAAGACTCTTCTATGGACAGATCCCTGGGCATCACTGATAAGCACTGCTTACACATTACAAGTGATACCATTCCCTGCTTTTATTGAAATGACTCTGCATAACAAGACTATTTCCACCCTTGTACTTAACCCATTTGTGTCATATTTATAGTTTTCGTACTTCTGCATTATAAAGTCTAAAGCTGACATAACTTCCTCTGAGTTTCGTTTCTAATGAAATGAGTCATTGTTTGCATAAATATACCTGTCCAGGTTACTTCTTTAGGGCTGACTAGACTATATTCTGGTGGTTCCCTCAAATGTCACAGTTACTTTCTGTAAGAAAAGCAAGAATAATTCAGTTTTCTTCCTTTTTCACAATGGCAAGGAACCTTAAAGGCTACTGTCACTTTAAATGGTACTATGCAATTAATGGTTTGGTTCTTCTCACACTTGGCTGGTAAATATTCTTGAACAGGTCAACAGTAGTGATAAGTGGCAGGGGCTATATTCGAATTCGCGATATTTCACGAATATTTGGGCGAATGTTCATCATATATTTATGAATTCAAGATTATTTTCTTAATTGTGAAAAATCGGCAATGTAATATTCGCGTAATGCGCGCGAAATACAGGCATGGGTCACTTTTGCTACATTTTCCAAGCTGCTAGAAGTTTCCTAAGACTGGAGAAAATGGTTGGCACGGCAGAACATTAAAAATGGCATTATATGCAGTTAGAGTGCTCCAATATATTCGCGATTGTGCTAATCGGCACTAATGATGCGAATATTTTGGCGCAATCCGTGACACTTCACATTTTAGCAGGTCTGCATGTATGTTTGGACAGCAGAACCTATCACACTACCTAACACACTGCACTGCAACAGCTACACTATATCACTATCTAACCCACACTGACTATCTCCCACTAACTATCTGTATTATATATACCGTATATATGAGCTAACTAACTATCTATTTAATGTAGTGTGGAAAGCACAGAGCACAGCAATGACACTGCTATCTCTCTCAAAAACTGTAGAAAATGGCTGTGGGGAGGTTCTTATATACTAAAGGGGTCGGCAACTTTCCTATTGGTTGCTAGGGATGTTGCTAAGCTCAGACAAAGACATTGCTGCCTTCTCATTGGCCCACAAGCAAGAAGGAAGGTTACTGATAGATAAAAAAAACAAAAAAAAAAAAAACGCGAATATTCGAAATTACGTATATGTAAATTCTGAATATTGATGAATTGTCGAAGTGCCGATATTCGCGATTAATATTCGCGATTTGAATATTCACGCCCATTTCTAGTCAACAGTTGCAACACTTGGTGTTGTCTTGTCTGGGCCAAGAAGATTATGCTCCATACCACAGATCATCCAGGATATCAAGCCTTCTTAAGTTACCTAATGGCTCTTGCCACTATCGGCCTAAGAGAGGTCATCCCCTATCATAGCATAGCCCATGTGTTATCTACGGGGGATCTACAGTGGTCCCGTTGAAATCAATAGAAAGAGTACTGCTCTATTCACTTCTATGGGGCTTATAGAAATATCCAGCGCTTGCCTATTTTCAGCACCCCCTAGAAATGAATAGAGGGCTGCCCTGCATGCGTGGTGCGTCCTTTGTCACTTTACGGGCTCCATTCTAAGGACGTGTGTAGATCCTAGAGGTGGGATCCACACATAGAAGACATTGGGGCATATCCTAGCGATATGCCCCCAATGCTCAGATGGGATGATCCCTTTAAAGCGAACCTGTCACCTGCTTTTCACTTATTAAACTATTCACAGTACCTTATAGATCATCCTCATTGTGTTTCCAAACTGGTTTTCCTGTTTTTCTGGCCTGTAGATTCATAAAAAATCACTTTATAAAGTCCTGCTCTCCTGCGTCACAAGTCACGATACAAGTCAAGGAGGCAGACCCTCCTTGACTCAGGATGTGCCTCCCCGCCTTTAATTGACACTTGTCCTCCTGGCCGGGACCGCTGCTATCTCGGCGGCGCATGCGCCGTCGCCCTCCTTGCAGCGCGATCCCGACCATCGCGCTAATCGCAGCATGCGCCGTCCCCCGGCAGCGTCACTCTGCGCGATGGTCGGGATCGCACTGCAAAGGAGGGCGACGGCGCATGCGCCGCCCGACAAGCGGTCCCGGCCAGGAGGACAAGTGTCAATTAAAGTGCTGAGGCGGGGTTAGGGCGGGGAGACACATCCTGGAGTCAAGGAGGGTCTGCCTCCTTGACTTGTATCGTGACTTGTGACGCAGGAGAGCAGGACTTTATAAAGTGATTTTTTCATGAATCTACAGGCCAGAAAAACAGTAAAAACCAGTTTGGAAACACAATGAGGATGATCTATAAGGTACTGTGAATAGTTTAATAAGTGAAAAGCAGGTGACAGGTTCGCTTTAAGTCAAAATAATGGCCCTTACTGACAGACCTCTCCTCCTCCTGTAGTATGGTCTCCAGGAATGCTGTTCCTGGTGTCATTCATTAAGGCCTCATGCCCACAACCATATTTATTTTGCAGCTTGCAAAATGCAGATCCATGAAATATGGATACAGTCCATTCCACAAATCAAGTCAATGGGTCCCCAAAAAATGCAGACATCGAACAAATAGTACCTATATTTTGCAGATGCGCATTTTGCGGACTGTGCAAGAGGCCTAACATAGAGAATACTTACTGCTAAGTCAACAGCTCACCAGCTATTACACTATGGCTAGGTATATTGGATTGCAATTAGAGTTGAGCGAACCTGCCTTTTGGCAGGTTTGAGTTAGAGTTCGGGGTTTAAGTGAATTACGTAATGGATTCCGTTCTCAGGGAATCCATCACGTAATTCAATGCCGGCATGCCAAACGGAAAGCCTTCAGACGCATTCAGTTTTGCATGACGTCATAATGCAAGTGTAAGGCCAGCAGAACGGAACCCACGGAGCTGGCCATACACTTTTTTTATGTGGCATACCAGCATATGTAATTCAGTTAAACCCCGAACCTGAACCCTACGACTATGCATTGGGCCTTAGCTTCATGGCCAAACTATTTAAAGTCCTCTAACACTGACAATAAGACAAAAAAAGCATAGTTGCTAACAGTCCCGAATTTGCAGGGACTGTATTCAAATTTCAGATTTAGTCCTAGCAAATATCAGGGCCAATAATTGACAGGGTTTATGTAGACCCTGCCTATAGTACGTGCTTCCAGGTGAGTTTGGGGTGTTCCCGTGGCTTGCATGCCCAGAATTTACCAACTGTAATGTTGCTAAATATAAAAAATGAACAAACAGCAGGTGGTACTATACAGATACATTTTATTAAATACTTAATGTTTAATTATATGCAATGACAAAAGTATATACAAAAACTCCTTTAACCAGAGGTGTCGCGAATCATTGTGAGTAGATCTGGATCGCTTCATGGAGAGTGCTTGTACTGTGAGCTGTGGAAGGTCCTGGAGAATACTCGAGTTATAACCAGAGACTGGGAGAGTGCTGACTTGAGGTGCCACACAACATTGTATGTGCAAGTTATTCTTTGAGTCTTTTTTCAAAAGTCGCAAATGATACAGTACTGTATATCTGCTAAAAAGTGCCGTAAGCAGAAAACAAACTCCCTTTGTACTCCAAAACCGATAGTGAAGCTGAGGTCAAATTGTCACAAAATTTTGCTCAAGGTACCACATGCCTAAAGGTTTCATTATGTCCCCCTGTATGCCTTGATAGAGTGTTCTATTACTAATAGTGACCTCCAAACCCTAGGCCTTCAAGAGACCCAAGTCTTGCACATGGTGTTTGTAACTACTGTCATTTGTGCAAACATTTGGGCCTTTTTGCCTTTTTGCATTTTCATACCGCTCACTCCAGTTTCAAATATGGATGGGAAAGTCGGTGTGGTTAGCTATGTTAATGAATTTTACTCCAGATTTATCACTGAGACTTTTTAAGTCACTCACTCCAGTAGGAGGGTAGGGTAGGAAAACTGGAGCAGCTTTTCTAGACAAAAGTGTTAGGTTAAGGGCTCATGCACACGACCGTGTGCCCCCCGTGGTCGTATTGCGGCCCGCATACGGCAGGTCCGCAATACACGGGCACTGGCCTCGTGCATGCTGCATCACGGATCACGGACCCATTCACTAGAATGGGTCCGCGATCCGGGAGATGTGGTGCGGAAGGACGGAACGGAACCCCATGGAAGCACTACGGGATGCTTCCTTGGTGTTTCTTGCCGTGCCTCCGCACCGCAAAAAAGTAGTGCATGCACTACTTTTTAGCGGTGCTTACAGTTGGATGCAGATCACGGACCCCATTCAAGTGAATGGGTCGGCGATCCGCATGCAGCTGCCCCACGGTGTGTCCCCGTGCATTGCAGACCGCAAATTGTGGTCCGCAGCACGGGCACGGAGCCCATACGTTCGTCGGCATGAGCCCTCAGGATAAGACACATTTATCAAACTACTATTCCCTTCATGATAAATTCATATTGGTGTCTAAGGGGTCATTTACTATTAGCAGGCAGCTTCCTCCCACAGAGAAATTTTGGGAGCTTTACGGTTGCTGTGGCAGCCACAATGCAGGTTGACGTACACTGTAGGGACTAAAAATATCAAAAAATGTAAGTATGAAAAAGCAAAAGTTTCAGCTATTAGAATGCAGGGTGGGAAATGTCAAAACAAAAAAAATAAAAAAAATAAATGAAAATCACCTACAGTTCCAAGGGATTGAACCTAACAAACAAAACTAAAAACACATGTGGAAAAAAGGGAGTTTCCAAAATGTAAGATTTTCAAGAAAACGAAACCATATAGTCACTGGGAAGTTTTTACAGGAAATCACAAACAAAGGAATCACGCAGACACTCCTTGTTTTTAACTCCTTCAGGATATGTCGTAGATTTTTAAGGCTTCATTTTTAGATAAAAATAATTTGTCGTTCACCATACACCAACATTAACACACTGGGTCACATTTACGATATGAGTGCACCTAGATTGTTTAGCCTATTTAGCCTATTTAGCCTGAACCAGGCTGGATTACACATTTTATTTTTTACAGAATGTTACATTTTTCAGTGTAAGGTCTAGTCATATTTATTACAAAGACAGTTGTCAGTTTGTACACCGCCAGGGGAATGCAGTACACTTGGCACTTTTTTGTAACTATGTAAAAGGTTGCAATGATAAATTTGGCTAAAAATGTAGCTCCACCTACAAAACATCTAGCTGCCTCTTAGTAAATGCAAACTGCATGAATATGTCATAAATTTGGCGCAAATGCCTACTCCACCAATAAAACATGGAAGGTGACTACTTTTCTAGGACAGTGTACTTCATGCATTACTCCATCTACAGGCTTAGTAAATCTGCCCAGCTAGCATTATAGCACAGGTTGTGAGGGTTACAGGATTCCATGTATGACATGAGACTGCATCTCCTTCCTAAACCAGTACATGTACAGTGAATTATGGCTAAAGAGAGGCTTCAGGTACAGCTTTATTAACCTTTGACTTGCCACCGCATTACTATATATGCATATATGGCGGTAAACTCTTAACTGCAACTCAACGTATAAAAGCGTTGGGTTACACTCCAATCTGCCTACTCCCAGTGGCGCTGAATATTGCTGTGACCATGCCGTCATTAGCCAGCCATCATCCCAGTAAGGATCCCTGAGGCCAAAGTGATCTCTTTGCATGGCTTCACTGTGTACAGAGATCCACCGCACTGTAAAGTCAAAAAGCCGACAGGGGAGCACTCTACTTGATGTGAGAGAGCACCCTGCTGGCTGTAAAAATAGATGTGAACCTGCAGTCTAAATTAACCCCTTCCTGCCTTGACAGCACTTTTTTCTATAAAAACACTTTTTTTTGCTTTCTTAAAAAATTTGTGTTTTGTCCTGAAATCTTTTGTAACAGAAACAATTGACATGAAAGGGAAATTCTAAGTATTTTTTTTTTCATAATTTTTAGTTTTTCCTTAAATATTGTGACTAGAGATGAGCGAATTGAAGTTGACGAAGTGGAATTCGCTCCAAACTTCTGGAAAAATTACATTCACACCGAATCCGAATTTCTTCATACTTCGTGGTAACGATTCACATTTTTTCCTAAAATGCCTGCGGCACATGTTAGGACATGGAGCAAGGAACTATGGGAAGGCGGGATCACACACAATGCCATACATGCAGTCAATCAGCCCTGTGATGTCACAGCCCTATAAATAGCCTCAGCCATCTTGGATTCAGCCATTTTCCAGTGTACTTAGTGCAGGGAGAGATGTCAGCAGGCATTAGTAATGTTTATTTTGCCGTATAGAAGTTCAGGAAAAGAATAGCGAGGAATCATTCCACAGTATTGAAGCAGAAAAGGGTTCAGTAGGAGAGTTTACAGCATGGGTAATAGGAACCATCCTATTACACCTTGCTGCACTGACTGCGGATCCATATTGCCATTATACAGCTCTGTAATTCCAGCAAACCGTTCTTGTTATTGGGGTGCAAGTGCTGTTTGATACAGCCATTAACAGGGTTTATTACAAGGAAATATTTTACGTCTTATTTGCCCTTGTGCGGTGCAGATATATGTTCTAACACCCCTTATGGCGTGTTTTAGTCACACAAAAAATATACCCTCTATTATTTGCTATTCAGCAGTGTAGTTAAATGTTCTAAAGCCTTTTGTGGCATGTATAAGTCGAAAAAATAAGGGCCTATTTGCCGTTCAGCGGTGCAGTTACATGTTCTAAAGCCCTTTTTGTTGTGTATTAGTGGGGGGGAAAAAGGCGATGAAGTGAGAAAATTACAGACTTTTTTGGGGTGTTTTAATTTCCTTTTTATTTATTTATTTGATCTAACAGTATGTTAGACAGAGAAGTGCCAGGCCCTTCACAGGGGAGTGGCAGAGGCCTAAATGTTTCTGGCGCAGACACAGGTCACAGCAGAGTAAGGGGACGTGGCAGCAGGAGTCGCAGCGAGAGGCCTGAGCTCCCGGTGTCATCTAGCGGTCGTGTCTTGACCAGCAACCCAGCGGTTCTTGAATGGTTGACTCGGTCATCCACTTTGTCCCAAGTGACATCAGACACCCCCAGCCAAGAGTCAGTGGGTTTGTCAGACACAACCCTTAGTTAGCATGGCCCGGGAGAAGGCCCTGTGCCCTCACCTATTCTCAACCTGCCTCTGTCCTTTTTTGTTCCCTCAGCCAGAGAAATATTATATGCTGTGGGCTCAGCTCCTCTAATCAACGAGGATGAGCTACTAGAGGACAGTCAGCAGCTATTGGCCAGCCAAGATGTGGATGAGACATCTGCCGCTTCCTCCGGTAGGCGGGCAATTGGAGATGAGAAGAGTGACGTGGGAGCTGGTGTTGCGAGTGGTCAGGCTCCTGACCCAGAGACCGTTGAGGAGGACATGTGATGTGATGTGCAGACACTACTCGATGAAGTGATGTGCAGACACTACTCGATGAAGATGATGCAGCTGATCGCACTTGGGTGAATTAGGGGCTTCATCATCATCGGGAGAAGAGGGTAGCAGCTTGCCTGTGAGGCAGCGGTGGAGCCAGCAAGTCGGTAGCGTGGCCGAGAGTCAGAAGGGTGGCAGCAGTGGGAGGTCGGTAGCCAAATGTGCCTGGGGTAGAACACCCGCTTCGCAGGAGCCTACCTGCCCAGAAAGTAGTGGTGCAGGGGTTCACGGAGGCAGCGGCAGTAGCAGTCAGTCAGCGCGGGGTGTTGGGGCCTGCATCAACATATGCAGCGTCACCACAAACTGGCCTGGGAGAACCGTGGCTCCGACGCGTTGGTCCAGCCTGCCGCAGCAACCGCTGCATCACCCAGTGGCACACACCTGATTTCAGGCAGTCGAGGCTCCACCGCCTCAGCCGAAGGGAGCTGTCTGTCCTTCCCATCATCTACCAGTCCTGATGCTCCTGGGGGACAATACATGTCCTTTATGGCCTACTGGGTGTGCATGGCACACGTGTTCAATCTGGTTGTCAAGCGGTTCCTGAAGTCTTCCACCCATCTGCAAGACATCCTATAAATGGGCAGGTAAAGTTCGGGTTCGTACCGGACTTTAGGAATTTTCGTACCCGGACCCAAACATTTCCATTAAAGTTCGGGTTTGAGTTCGATGTTAGGCCGTTTAATAAAGCTTGTTGAAATGCTACAGGGCAGCCAATCAACAAGCGTTTAACATGTTTGCCCTTAGAAGCCATCACAGCCATGCCTACTAATGGCATGGCTGTGATAGGCCAGAACAGCATGTGACCCAGCCTCTATATAAGCTGGAGTCACGTCACTTCTTACTAGTGTAGGGATAGGATGCTGCCCCTGTGAGGGAGAGATTAGGAAACAATTCTGAACTTGGTGTTATATCTGTGATCTACAGTGATTTTATGTGAGGGTGCAATGCAACATTTTTGAACCCCTGAGCCCAGTGACACAGAAATATAAGGTTTAATCCGTCTGTTAGTTAGATGGGCGTCAGCGACCATTTTGTGCAAGTGCAGTGCACTTGTACCTGCACCTGCATATGTGCCATGGACAATAATTTAATCCTGTTCTGGTAGTTCAGTGGGCGACAAATACCCATTTTTTAAGTACACCTGGACTGCATATGTGCCAGGGGAAGGGAGAATAATATAGGTAATCCATCTGTGAGTTCAGGGCCCCAGGGGGTGAAATCAAATCAGTAAATCCATCTGTTAGACTCTGTGGGGACAAAATTCACTTTTTTGGGCTAGAAAGTACATTTGCGGCCTGCGCTGCATTTGTGATAGTGAAATCGAATCAGTAAATCCAGCTCTTAGATTGTGGGTGGAAACATTCCCTTTTTTTTGCTACAAAGTACATTTACAGCCTGCACTGCATTTGTGACAGTGAAATAAAATCAGTAAATCCAGCTGTTAGATTTTGAGGGGACATTTCCATGGTTATCGGGCCAGTCATTCACAAGTGGCTTGGAGGGTGTGTTCCTTGTGCACTGAATACCTAACAGTGACAATAATAATTCAATTAAATTCGTCTGTCATATATTTGTGTGAACTAAAGCAATTTTTTTTCTTTGCGTCACCGGCACTTCATATCTGACAGTGAAATTAATTCAGTAAATCCATCTGCTAGATTCAAGGGGGGGCAAATTCACTTTTTTAGCGGTTAAGTACCCCTGCGGCCTGAGCTGTGTATCTGAAAGGGAAATCAATTCAGTAAATCAATCTGTTATATTCTGGGTGGACATTTCCACGGTTATCAGGCCATTCATTCACAAGTGGCTTGGAGGGTGTGTTCTTTGCGCACTGCATAACTAACAGTGACAATAATAATTCAATTATATTCACCTGTCACATATTTATGTGAACTAAAGCAATTTTTTTTCTTTATGACACCAGCACTTCATATCAGACAGTGAAATTAATTCAGTAAATCCATCTGTTAGATTCAGGGGGTGCAAATTCACTTTTTTGGCGGTCAAGTACCCCTGCGGCCTTTGCTGTGTCTCTGACAGTGAAATAAAATCTGTAAATCCAGCTGTTAGATTGAGGGTGGAAAAATTCACCTTTTTTGGCGGTTAAGTACCACTGCGGCGTGCGCTGCATTTCTGACAGTGAAAATAATTCTATTAAATTCGTCTGTCACATTGTTGTGTTACCTAAACCAATCTTTCCTTTTTATGACACTGGCACAGCATACCTGACAGTAAAATAATTTTATTAAATTACTTTGTTGGGTTACATAAACCAATTTTTTCTCTTAAGTACACCCTCACGGCATACCTGACATGGAACTAATTTTCCTAAATTCGTCTGTTACATTGTGGTGTGACCTAAACCAATCTTTTCTCTTTATCACACTTGTACGGCATACCTTACAGGGAACTCATTTTCTTAAATTCGCCTGTTAGTTCATTGTATGGACTAAACCAATCTTTTCTCTTTATGACACTGGCACAGCATACCTGACAGGGAACTAATTTTCACAAATTCGTCTGTTACATTGTGGAGAGACCTAAACCAATCTTTTCTCTTTATCACACTTGCATGGCATACCTGACAGAGAACTAATTTTCTTAAATTCGTCTGTTACTTCGTTGGGTGGCCTAAACCAATCTTTTCTCTTTAGAACACTGGCACAGCATACCTAACAGGGAACTAATTTTCACAAATTCGTCTGTTACTTTGTGGTGAGACCTAAACCAATCTTTTCTCTTTATGACACTGGCATGGCATACCTGACAGGGAACTAATTTTCTTAAATTCGTATGTTACTTCGTTGGGTGGCCTAAAGCAATCTTTTCTCTTTAGGACACTGGCACGGCATATCTGACAGGGAACTAATTTTCACAAATTCGTCTTTTACTTCACTGGGTGGCCTAAACTAATCTGTTCTCTTTATCACACTTGCATGGCATACCTGATAGGGAACTAATTTTCACAAATTCATCTGTTATATTGTGGTGTCACCTAAACCAATCTTTTCTCTTTATGACACTGGCACGGCATACATGACAGGGAACACATTTTCTTAAATTCCTCTGTTACTTCTTTGGGTGACCGAAAAGAATGAGGAGAGAGTCAAATAAGGGACGTAGTGCTGCTGGTGGTGGTGGAGCTCCTATTGCAGAGAGAGGATGTGCCAGCTACACGCACAAATGAAACACCTTCCTCAGGTGCGCGTAGGCGACAGAACGTTCAGCGTTATTTTGTAGGCCCAAATGCCGCTCTAATGGTAAGGCCAGAACACCTACAGGCGATAGTAGATTGGGTGAATGACAGTGCCTCCAGGTCCTTCACACCTGCAGACCATGGGCATCTGTCTTTCACCTCACCCCTTGCAAATCAGGCAAGCAGTCTGAGCCCCAAGTCATGCAGCAGTCTCTTATGCTTTTGGTGACTCTGCTGGCAGGGTTTTCGTGGGCCATCCACATAGCCCTGCCCCGGAAGTGGAAGAGATTGAGTTCACCGATGCCCAACCACTTATGTTTCAGAATGAGGACATGGGAAGACCACAGCAGCACATCTCTGATAATGACGAAACAGAAGTGGCAACTGCTGTGGCTTTCTGCAGTGTGCAGACCGACAAGGAAGGCAGGGGTGAAGAGTGGGTTGAAGATGATGTGGAGGATGATGAGGTCCTAGACCCAACATGGAATCAAGGTCATGCGAGTGACGTGTGCAGTTCGGAGGAAGAGGTGGTGGGCGCATAGAGCCACCAGAACAGCAAAAGAGGGAGCAGGGTGCAAAAGCCGAGCGGCCGTCCCCTAGGCAGTACGCCTGCTACTGCCCACCGGACCCAGGGACCGAGCACACCAAAGCCAGCTCCAAGGAGTTCCCTGGCGTGGCAGTTCTTCAGACAATGTGCTGACGACAAGACACAAGAGGTTTGAACGCTGTGCAATCAGAGCCTGAAGCGAGGCATGTGTTCTAAACCTGTGCACAACCTGCATGACCAGGCATCTAAATGCAAAGCATGAGCTGCAGTGGAGTAAACACCTCAAACACTAAGAAAGGTCTCAGGCTCCTGCTCCCTCTTCTGTTGCAGTCGTGGCCTCTTCCGCCACCTCTGAAGTGAAAGTGGCACCTGGCACCCCGCAAACAGAGGATGTGGCAGCAACGCCACCACCTCCGTCACCAAGCATCCCCACAATGTCCCATGGCAGCGTTCAGCTGTCCATCTCCCAAACACTGGAGAGAAAGAGGAAGTACCCCCTTACCCACCTGTGATCCCTCACCCTGAATGCCAGCATTTCAAAATTCCTGGCCTTTAAAATGCTGTTATTTCGTCTGGTGGAGACGGACACTTTTAAAAACCTTATGGCAGTGGCTGTCCCACAGTACGTGGTTTCCAGCCGCCACTACTTTTTCAGGCAAGCCATCCCTTCCCTGCACAACAAGTGGCGGGCAAAATCAGGTGAGCACTGCGCAGTGGCATCTGCGGCAAGGTACACATAACAACAGATACGTGGACCAGTAAGCATGGGCAGGGACGTTATATATCTATAACAGCACACTGGGTAAATGCAGGGGCTTCTGGGCCTGTTTGGCGCATGTGCTTCCGCCACCGAGAATTGCAGGGCATTTCTCTTTGGCTCCTGTTGCCTCCTATTCCGCTTTCTCCTCTACCACCTGCTCATACGCTCAGCATAACACCTTCACCACCAACTTCAACACAACCAGGGGGAAACGACAGCAGGCTGTTTTAAAAATCATCTGTTTGGGGGAAAAAAAACACACACCGGGCAGGAGCTGTGGACAGGCATGGAACAACAGACCGATGAGTGGTTGGTGCCACTGAGCCTCAAGCCCGGCCAGGTGGTGTGCGATAATGGGCGAAAGCTCGTAGCAGCTCTGGGCCTAGCCGGTTTGACGCACATCCCTTGCCTGGCGCATGTGCTGAATTTGGTGGTGCAGAAATTCCTGAAAAACTACCCCGATATGTCAGAGCTGCTGCAGAAAGTGCGGGCCGTCTGTGCGTTCTTTCGGTGCTCTCACCATGCTGCTCGCCTGTCTGCACTGCAGCGTAACTTTGGCCTTCTCCACCTCATGTGCGACGTGCCCACAAGGTGGAACTCCACCTTGCACATGCTGGAGAGACTGTGTGAGCAGCAGCAGGCGATAGTGAAGTTTCAGCTGCAGCACGCACGGGTGAGTCGCTCTGTGGAACAGCACCACTTCACCGCCAATGATTGGGCCTCCATGCGAGACCTGTGTGCCATATTGCTCTGTTTCGAGTACTCTGGCAACATGGCTAGTGCCCATAACTCTGTGATCAGCGTTACTATGTCACTTCTATGTCTCCTTGAAAAACGCTTCGGGCGATGATGGAAGAGGATGTGGCACAGGAGGAAGAGGAGGAGGGATCATTTCCACGGTTATCAGGCCAGTCATTCACAGGTGGCTCAGAGGGTGGGTTCCTGCACCAACATAGGCCAGGTACGCAATTGTCCAGCCAGGGCACAGTTCTGGAAGATGAGGAGAAGGAGGAACCATGTTCACTGCAGGGTGGCACCCAAAGTAGCTCATGGGCATCATTGCAGTGTGGCTGGGGGGATACGGAGGACACAGACGATACACCTCCCACAGAGGACAGCTTGTCGTTGCCTCTGGGCAGCCTGGCAGACATGAACAACTACATGCTGCAGTGCCTACACAATGACCGCCGAGTTGCCACATTCTACCAGTGCTGATTACTAGGTGGCCACCCTGCTGGATCCCTGTTACAAGGACAACATGCCATCCTTAATTCCCTCACTGGAGCGTAATTGGAAGATGCGTGACTACAAGCACACGCTGGTAGATGCGCTGCTGATGGCATTCCCACCTGACACCCGGGGCTCAGTGGAAGCACAAGGCAAAGGCAGAGGAGAAGGAAGAAGTCATCAATGCAGCCAGGGCACGGCCAGCACCTCAGAAGGCAGGGCTAGCATGGCCGAAATGTGGAAAAGCTTTGTCACCACGCCACAACAACCAGCACCACCAGCTGATATGGAACATCTTAGCAGGAGGCAGCATTTTAGCAACATGGTAGAACAGTATGTGTGCACACGCCTACATGTACTGACTGATGGGTCTGTCCCATTCAACTTCTGGGTCTCCAAATTGGCCACATGGCCTTAGCTTGACCTTTACTGGGGGTTCTGGCCTGCCCTGCAGCCAGTGTATTGTCTGAATGTGTGTTTAGCACGGCAGGGGGGCGTTATCACAGACAAGCGCAGCCACCTGTCCACAGCCAGTGTGGACAAGCTCATTTTTATTAAAATGGACCAGGCATAGATCCCACAGGACTTGTCTGTACCTTGTGCAGAATAGACATGTATACCGGCCTCACACAGCCATTGTTATACTCCAGCGAACTTTCTCTTTATTTACTTTTTTATATTTCCCAATGTTTTGGGGGGGAAAACAAAAACAAAGAAAAACAATTTTTGTATGGCCTAAACCAATCTTTTCTCTTTATGACACTGGCACAGCATACCCGACAGGGAACTAATTTTCACAAATTCGTCTGTTACATTGTGGAGAGACCTAAACCAATCTTTTCTCTTTATCACACTTGCATGGCATACCTGACAGAGAACTAATTTTCTTAAATTCGTCTGTTACTTCGTTGGGTGGCCTAAACCAATCTTTTCTCTTTAGGACACTGGCACTGCATACCTGACAGGGAACTCATTTTCACAAATTTGTCTGTTACATTGTGGTGTGACCTAAACTAATCTGTTCTCTTTAGAACACTGGCATGGCATACCTGACAGGGAACTAATTTTCTTAAATTCGTATGTTACGTCGTTGGGTGGCCTAAATCAATCTTTTCTCTTTAGGACACTGGCCACGGCATACCAGACAGGGAGCGAATTTTCTTAAATTCGTCTGTTACTTCGTTGGGTGGCCAAAAGCAATCTTTTCTCTTTAGGACACTGGCACGGCATATCTGACAGGGAACTAATTTTCACAAATTCGTCTTTTACTTCACTGGGTGGCCTAAACTAATCTGTTCTCTTTATCACACTTGCATGGCATACCTGATAGGGAACTAATTTTCACAAATTCATCTGTTATATTGTGGTGTCACCTAAACCAATCTTTTCTCTTTATGACACTGGCACGGCATACATGACAGGGAACACATTTTCTTAAATTCCTCTGTTACTTCTTTGGGTGACCGAAAAGAATGAGGAGAGAGTCAAATAAGGGATGTAGTGCTGCTGGTGGTGGTGGAGCTCCTATTGCAGAGAGAGGATGTGCCAGCTACACGCACAAATGAAACACCTTCCTCAGGTGCGCGTAGGCGACAGAACGTTCAGCGTTATTTTGTAGGCCCAAATGCCGCTCTAATGGTAAGGCCAGAACACCTACAGGCGATAGTAGATTGGGTGAATGACAGTGCCTCCAGGTCCTTCACACCTGCAGACCATGGGCATCTGTCTTTCACCTCACCCCCTTGCAAATCAGGCAAGCAGTCTGAGCCCCAAGTCATGCAGCAGTCTCTTATGCTTTTTGGTGACTCTGCTGGCAGGGTTTTCGTGGGCCATCCACAAAGCCCTGCTCCGGAAGTGGAAGAGATTGAGTTCACCGATGCCCAACCACTTATGTTTCAGAATGAGGACATGGGAAGACCACAGCAGCACATCTCTGATAATGACGAAACACAAGTGGCAACTGCCGTGGCTTTCTGCAGTGTGCAGACCGACAAGGAAGGCAGGGGTGAAGAGTGGGTTGAAGATGATGTGGAGGATGATGAGGTCCTAGACCCAACATGGAATCAAGGTCATGCGAGTGACGTGTGCAGTTCGGAGGAAGAGGTGGTGGGCGCATAGAGCCACCAGAACAGCAAAAGAGGGAGCAGGGTGCAAAAGCCGAGCGGCCGTCCCCTAGGCAGTACGCCTGCTACTGCCCACCGGACCCAGGGACCGAGCACACCAAAGCCAGCTCCAAGGAGTTCCCTGGCGTGGCAGTTCTTCAGACAATGTGCTGACGACAAGACACAAGAGGTTTGAACGCTGTGCAATCAGAGCCTGAAGCGAGGCATGTGTCATGTGTTCTAAACCTGTGCACAACCTGCATGACTAGGCATCTAAATGCAAAGCATGAGCTGCAGTGGAGTAAACACCTCAAACACTAAGAAAGGTCTCAGGCTCCTGCTCCCTCTTCTGTTGCAGTCGTGGCCTCTTCCGCCACCTCTGAAGTGAAAGTGGCACCTGGCACCCCGCAAACAGAGGATGTGGCAGCAACGCCACCACCTCCGTCACCAAGCATCCCCACAATGTCCCATGGCAGCGTTCAGCTGTCCATCTCCCAAACACTGGAGAGAAAGAGGAAGTACCCCCCTACCCACCTGTGATCCCTCACCCTGAATGCCAGCATTTCAAAATTCCTGGCCTTTAAAATGCTGTTATTTCGTCTGGTGGAGACGGACACTTTTAAAAACCTTATGGCAGTGGCTGTCCCACAGTACGTGGTTTCCAGCCGCCACTACTTTTTCAGGCAAGCCATCCCTTCCCTGCACAACAAGTGGCGGGCAAAATCAGGTGAGCACTGCGCAGTGGCATCTGCGGCAAGGTACACATAACAACTGATACGTGGACCAGTAAGCATGGGCAGGGACGTTATATATCTATAACAGCACACTGGGTAAATGCAGGGCTTCTGGGCCTGTTTGGCGCATGTGCTTCCGCCACCGAGAATTGCAGGGCATTTCTCTTTGGCTCCTGTTGCCTCCTATTCCGCTTCCTCCTCTACCACCTGCTCATACGCTCAGCATAACACCTTCACCACCAACTTCAACACAACCAGGGGGAAACGACAGCAGGCTGTTTTAAAAATCATCTGTTTGGGGGAAAAACACACACCGGGCAGGAGCTGTGGACAGGCATGGAACAACAGACCGATGAGTGGTTGGTGCCACTGAGCCTCAAGCCCGGCCAGGTGGTGTCGATAATGGGCGAAAGCTCGTAGCAGCTCTGGGCCTAGCCGGTTTGACGCACATCCCTTGCCTGGCGCATGTGCTGAATTTGGTGGTGCAGAAATTCCTGAAAAACTACCCGATATGTCAGAGCTGCTGCAGAAAGTGCGGGCCGTCTGTGCGTTCTTTCGGTGCTCTCACCATGCTGCTCGCCTGTCTGCACTGCAGCGTACACTTTGGCCTTCTCCACCTCATGTGCGACGTGCCCACAAGGTGGAACTCCACCTTGCACATGCTGGAGAGACTGTGTGAGCAGCAGCAGGCGATAGTGAAGTTTCAGCTGCAGCACGCACGGGTGAGTCGCTCTGTGGAACAGCACCACTTCACCGCCAATGATTGGGCCTCCATGCGAGACCTGTGTGCCATATTGCTCTGTTTCGAGTACTCTGGCAACATGGCTAGTGCCCATAACTCTGTGATCAGCGTTACTATGTCACTTCTATGTCTCCTTGAAAAACGCTTCGGGCGATGATGGAAGAGGATGTGGCACAGGAGGAAGAGGAGGAGGGATCATTTCCACGGTTATCAGGCCAGTCATTCACAGGTGGCTCAGAGGGTGGGTTCCTGCACCAACATAGGCCAGGTACGCAATTGTCCAGCCAGGGCACAGTTCTGGAAGATGAGGAGAAGGAGGAACCATGTTCACTGCAGGGTGGCACCCAAAGTAGCTCATGGGCATCATTGCAGTGTGGCTGGGGGATACGGAGGACACAGACGATACACCTCCCACAGAGGACAGCTTGTCGTTGCCTCTGGGCAGCCTGGCAGACATGAACAACTACATGCTGCAGTGCCTACACAATGACCGCCGAGTTGCCACATTCTACCAGTGCTGATTACTAGGTGGCCACCCTGCTGGATCCCTGTTACAAGGACAACATGCCATCCTTAATTCCCTCACTGGAGCGTATTGGAAGATGCGTGACTACAAGCACACGCTGGTAGATGCGCTGCTGATGGCATTCCCACCTGACACCCGGGCTCAGTGGAAGCACAAGGCGAAGGCAGAGGAGAAGGAAGAAGTCATCAATGCAGCCAGGGCACGGCCAGCACCTCAGAAGGCAGGGCTAGCATGGCCGAAATGTGGAAAAGCTTTGTCACCACGTCACAACAACCAGCACCACCAGCTGATATGGAACATCTTAGCAGGAGGCAGCATTTTAGCAACATGGTAGAACAGTATGTGTGCACACGCCTACATGTACTGACTGATGGGTCTGTCCCATTCAACTTCTGGGTCTCCAAATTGGCCACATGGCCTTAGCTTGACCTTTACTGGGGGTTCTGGCCTGCCCTGCAGCCAGTGTATTGTCTGTATTGTCAGCCAGTGTGGACAAGCTCATTTTTATTAAAATGGACCAGGCATAGATCCCACAGGACTTGTCTGTACCTTGTGCAGAATAGACATGTATACCGGCCTCACACAGCCATTGTTATACTCCAGCGAACTTTCTCTTTATTTACTTTTTTATATTTCCCAATGTTTTGGGGGGAAAAACAAAAACAAAGAAAAACAAAAACAAAAAACTGTGTTGGCAAATACCTCCACAACCACCGCTTACAACTTTGTGGTGAAGTTCGGCTGAACCCGAACTTTCAGGTGTCCGGTCAACCCTATTTTCCACCCGTTGAAATTCCACCCTCCATATGTTGGACCGACTATACGAACAGAAAAAGGCCATGAATGATTTCTTGATGATCCAAGCGGACAGGAGTACTCCCCTGTGTAACTTTGGTGGCAACTCATGCGTGACACCTGCCATTTGCTCAGGCCCTTTGAGGAGGCCATGTAATTTGTCAGGACTACGGGATGAACAACGTCATACCACTGCTTCATGTCCTGGAACAGATGATGGTAAATCTGGCTGGTCAGGGGACTGGAGACTTGGCGCCTAGATCTCACGGCCACATGAGCCCTGTGGGGGCTGAACTGGAGGCCGAGGAGGAGGACATTGGAGAACAAGCAATGTGTAGCGAAATAGGTGGTTTTTCTACACAGGTGACAGGAGAGGAGGAGCAGGAGCAGCCAGAGGAGCTACAGGGCATAAGGAAGATGAAGCAAAAGACCCAGACACACTGTGGCAGTATGCAGTTGAGAGGGAGGCAGGGTGTCCCTCCGAGTCACTTGCACAAATGGCCTAATGCATGCTCCCTTGTTTGCGTAGTGACAGACGAATTGTCACCATTCAGCAGAGGGATGACTTCTGGCTCTCCACCTTGTTTGACTCTCGCTACTGGTCCAAAATGTGGGCCTTTTTTACACCTGCTGAGAGGGAGGACAAACTGAACTACTATAGACATCCTATGTAGTCAGTTGGCCGCTGCCTATCTGCGCCATCGTCCATCCTCTCGCAGGTTCCTCTGCCTTGGCTGCTGAGGCAGGGTGGGGGGGTGAGTCTAGAGTTGCTAATGATCAGCTTTCTTCACCCGCCTAGTGAAGAAACTTCTCACCACCAGCAGTAACAGATAGACCTGGAGAAGGACCTGAACTAGCAGGTGGTGCCATACTTGGACAGAACCCTGACACCCCACATTGAAGACCCACTGGACTACTGGGCATCCAAACTGGATTTGTGGCTGCAACTGGCAGAGTTTGCCCTGGAAAAACTGCCCTGCTCGGCCAGTAGTGTGGCATCAGAGCGGGTGTTTAGTGCGGCGGGGGCCATAGTTACCTCAAGAAGAACCCTGTCAAGATAAATCAGGCGTGGATCATAGCCAGGATTTCCACCCACCAATGCCTGATGCATCAGATTAGATCATCCACACTTTGACAAAAGAGACGGGTTTCTTCTGGCTGCCTGCCTCAACTACTATTCTGATGCTGCCACTAGAGATGTCGCGTTCGCGAACAACGAACCCGAACTTACTCAAATGTTCGCAAACAGGCGAACAGGGCGAACCGCAATAGACCTCTATTGGCAGGCGAATATTAAAACCCACAGTGACTCATTCTAGCTAACCTATTTTATGACATCTAAATCTACCCTAACATTTTATTTTCTAACCTACTTTTAAATGCTAATTTAGTTATTTAACATATTTTAATTACTTGTAAAATAAAAAAAATCACTCTACACCATGTCAAAAGCCAGGTATGTGCAGGCTGACTATCTATCCATAAGACAAGGTGTCAGCATACCTTACAATGACAGATTTGAGCAATTTAGACAAACAAACATAAGTTCTCAATCCAAAAGGAGAGAAATTGCTTAGCATTGGTTGGCTATCTAGAGGGGCCTGGACCCTAGACCATTATCATTAGGGCGACAAAAATTGTAATTTTATATGCCAGCCTAACTCCTCTCTCACTGCCTAAGAGAGCTGCATAAACATTTCCCAACATTTAAATCTCATTTGCATACACATGACCAAGAAATGCTAATGAGCAATATAGCAGTATCTGCCTTGTTTGTAAACTGAAACACGATTTGCATAGCTTTCCCATAGTCCCATGTTATGCAAATGAGTTTATATGACAAAACAGAATAGAAAGATTAAAAAGTTAGTCTTTAAAAAATTGCAAAATCAAAAAAACTGTGCAGCCTTCCTAATCATTGAGATGAGAGCTAGGTGGCATATAAAAAAAAAAAAAAAAAAAAAAATGTTGTCACCCTAATGATAATCATCTATGTGCACAGGTCCCCTAGATACCGAACACTAAACAGACAATTTCCCTTCTGGGAAAACTCCCTTCTGGGAAAACTGGTTAATACCCAGGCTGCCTTGCTAAGGTATGCTGATGATCTGTCTGTCTGATGGATTGTTGGCCCTGCATATACCTGGTGCTTGGCGGCCATAGGGGAGAACTGTTCTGTGTTGTCCATTGAATGTTTTATGTAATAATACAAATAATAATAAGATTTTATGATAGGCAGGCTAGGGTAAATGTCTGTAAGTCTGTCTTTGTCTGTTTTATAAAATACAAAGATCAGTTTTTTTAGTCAGCTACCTTACTGTATGTTAAAACTCATTTGCATACACATGGCCAAGAAATGCTAATGAGCAATATAGCAGTATCTGCCTTGTTTGTAAACTGAAACACAATTTGCATAGCTGTCCCATGTTATGCAAATGAGTTTATATGACAAAACAGAATAGAAAGATTATAAAATTAGTCTTTAAACAATTGAAAAATAAAAAAAAAACTATGCAGCCTTCCTAATCATTGAGATGAGAGCTAGGTGGCATATTAAAAAAAAATAAAAAAATGTTGTCACCCTAATGATGATCATCTATGCGCACAGGTCCCCCTAGATACCTAACCCTAAACAGACAATTTTCCTTTTGGAAAAACTGGTTAAAACCCAGGCTGCCTTGCTAAGGTATGCTGATGACCTGTCTGTCTGATGGATTGTTGGTCCAGCATATACCTGGTGCTCGGCGGCCATAGGGGAGAACTGTTCTGTGTTGGTAATTGGATGTTTTATGTAATAATACAAACAACAATAATAACTAGAAAGTGCTGTTTCTGAAGAAACCACAGGATGTTGGCTTGGAATATGATTGGCTGTTTGTGGCTCCACCTACTTTCTTGAATTTTAATGCCAGTCCTCAAGTGACCAATTGTGCCAAGCTTGAAGTCTGTGCCAATAACAGGCTAGGAGCTGCGGCAGTTTTACATTTTCCCATTTAAACCAATTGCTAAAATTTGATTGGCTGATATAGACTCCGCCCACTTTTAACAATTTTGACCCCAATGACCCACGGTGCCAAGTTTGGGTATTCTCATTTAAATACTGTGAAAATGGCAGCTTTTTAAAGTTTTCCCATTGAAGTCAATAGGGAAAATCTGATTGGTTGTAGTTTGCCCCGCCCACTTTTTCCGAATTTTGAATTGGACATAACCTACCACCTGATTTCTGAAATTTGAAGCCCCTGACATAAAAAATTTGAGAATTGCAGCATTTTTGGAAGTTAAAATTTTTCAAATTTTCACATTTTTCACACTCAAAGAAATCTGATTGGTTGATTTTGGCCCCGCCCACTTTTCAGAATTCTAATCCCAGTCCTCCAATGACCAACTGTGCCAAGTTTGAAGACTGTGCCAATAACCGTCTACGAGCAGCGGCAGTTTAAAATTTTCCCATTTAAACCAATTGCTGAAATTTGATTGGCCGATTTAGACTCCGCCCACTTATAAAATTTTTGACCCCAGTCACCCAATGACCCACGGTGCCAAGTTTGGGTATTCTCGTTTAAATGCTGTGAGAATGGTAGCTTTTTAAAGTTTTCCCATTGAAGTCAATAGGGAAAATCTGATTGGTTGTTTGTAGCTCCGCCCACTTTTTCTAATTTTGAATTTGACGTAACTTGCCACCTGATTTCTGCAATTTGAAGCCCCTGACATCAAAAATTTGAGAATTGCAGCATTTTTGGAAGTTAAAATTTTTCAAATTTTCACATTTTTCACACTCAAAGAAATCTGATTGGTTGATTTTGGCCCCGCCCACTTTTCAGAATTCTAATCCCAGTCCTCCAATGACCAACTGTGCCAAGTTTGAAGACTGTGCCAATAACCGTCTACGAGCAGCGGCAGTTTAAAATTTTCCCATTTAAACCAATTGCTGAAATTTGATTGGCCGATTTAGACTCCGCCCACTTATAAAATTTTTGACCCCAGTCACCCAATGACCCACGGTGCCAAGTTTGGGTATTCTCGTTTAAATGCTGTGAGAATGGTAGCTTTTTAAAGTTTTCCTATTGAAGTCAATAGGGAAAATCTGATTGGTTGTAGCTCCGCCCACTTTTTAATGTCCCCAAAATGTGACATAAATTTTCAGGTTGACCCCATGACTAAGTGACCCAAGTTTGGTGACTTTAACTCTAAAGCTGTTTGAGTGACAAAAGTTTACATTTTTCCAATGAAAGTCTATGGGAAAAATGGGATCTTCGGGGCCCGCCCTAGGGGCCCGGAGGGTGGGATCGGTTAAAAAGCACAAGCAACCTATTCGGGTATGTGCCGAACAAGTGTGCAAAGTTTGGTAATCCTAAAACTGTGGGAGGAGTAGCGTATAGAAATTTGCTAAATTTTCATTGGCTGTTGGTAGCTCCGCCCACTTTGGGGTGTCCCCTCAAATTTACCCATTTATTCGGGTTGACACCAACAATATGTGATCCAAGTTTGGGGAGCGTAGCTTCAAAATTGTGCGAGTGGGAGCGATTTGAAAATTTTCCTGTCAAAGTAAAAAGGAAAAAGTGGGTGTTCGGGGCCTGCCCCAGGGCCCCGAGGGTGGGATCGCTAATAAAGCACAAGCAACGTACTTCGCTATAGGCCGAAAAAGTGTGGAAAGTTTGGGGTCTGTAGCACAAAAACTGTAGGAGTAGCGTTTAGAAAAACGGGGGCGGAGAATAATAATAATAATACTAACAATAATAAGCTGAAATAATCGAATAACAATATGTTGGCTTTGACAAGCAAACATAATAATTTTGTCTTTGTCTGTTTTATAAAGGACAACAATTATGAATAAAAACGTTTTATAGACATTATGCAAAGACAGTGTTTGATGATAATAGTATAGTTTTTCTGAGATCAAGGATCCTAATACAGGACTATATATATATATAGATATATTTCTATAGGGTAAAACAGCCTGTCCCTTTAAGGTATAATACTCAATCAAACATACAGTAAGGTAGCTGACTAAAAAAACTAATGTCACTTTGTATTTTATAAAACAGACAAAGACAGACTTACAGACATTTACCCTAGCCTGCCTATCATAAAATCTTATTATTATTTGTATTATTACATAAAACATTTAATGGACAACACAGAACAGTTCTCCCCTATGGCCGCCAAGCACCAGGTATATGCAGGGCCAACAATCCATCAGACAGACAGATCATCAGCATACCTTAGCAAGGCAGCCTGGGTTTTAACCAGTTTTCCCAGAAGGAAATTTCCCAGAAGGGAAATTGTCTGTTTAGTGTTCGGTATCTAGGGGGACCTGTGCACATAGATGATTATCATTAGGGTGACAACATTTTTTTTTTTTTTTTTTTTTATATGCCACCTAGCTCTCATCTCAATGATTAGGAAGGCTGCACAGTTTTTTTTTATTTTGCAATTTTTTAAAGACTAACTTTATAATCTTTCTATTCTGTTTTGTCATATAAACTCATTTGCATACCATGGGACTATGGGAAAGCTATGCAAATCGTGTTTCAGTTTACAAACAAGGCAGATACTGCTATATTGCTCATTAGCATTTCTTGGTCATGTGTATGCAAATGAGATTTAAATGTTGGGAAATGTTTATGCAGCTCTCTTAGGCAGTGAGAGAGGAGTTAGGCTGGCATATAAAATTACAATTTTTGTCGCCCTAATGATAATGGTCTAGGGTCCAGGCCCCTCTAGATAGCCAACCAATGCTAAGCAATTTCTCTCCTTTTGGATTGAGAATTTATGTTTGAAAGCTCATGATTGTCATTGTAAGGTATGCTGATGCCCTGTCTTATGGATAGATAGTCAGCCTGCACATACCTGGCTTTTGGCATGAATTGAGTGGTTTAAGTTAAATGTAAAAGAAAATGATTATTAATGATATATCATTTTCAGAAAGGACTTTTTTTTGGTTTGAGGGTTGGGGTGGACAGAGAACATTAGGTAATACTCTCCCTGCTTTAACATTGTAGCTTTAGATTGAATTTACTATGCCTGGCTTTGGTAGGAAGGTAAGCTGAATGTAAGAATGCAGGGCGAATCGAACATAGCATTTTGTTCACAAGCAATGTTCGCAGGGAACTGTTCGGGACATCTCTAGCTGCCACCCGCCTGATGCCACACATCTGATGCCAAGTGCTCCTTCTTTCACCCAACACCTTCAGCTGGTACTGGTATTGCCACCCACCTCTACACTATGTCATCTTGCCACTCTGTGGCCTTCTCTTGCTGCTGCCACCTCCACACTATGTCATCTTGCCACTCTGTGGCCTTCTCTTGCTGCTGCCACCTCCGCACTATGTCATCTTGCCACTCTGTGGCCTCCTCTTGCTGCTGCCACCTCAACACTATGTCACCTTGCCACTTTGTATTCTCTTGATGCTGCGGCCACCTCCACACTATGTCACCTTGCCACTCTTTGGTCTCCCGATGCTGCTGCCACCTCCACACTAAGTCACCTTGCCACTCTGTGGTCTCCTGATGCTGCTGCCACCTCCACACTATGTCACCTTACCATGCTGTGGTCTCCTGATGCTGCTGCTACCTCACACTATGTTAACTTGCCACTCTGTGGCTTCCTGATGATGCTGCAGCCACCACCACACTCTGCCATTGTGCCACCCTGTGGCCTCCTCCTGATGCTGCTGCTGCCACCTTCACACTGTCATTGTGCAACTCTGTGGCCTCCTGATGCTGCTGCCACCTTAACACTGTCATTGTGCAACTCTGTGGCCTCCTGTTGATGCTGCTGCTACCTCTAGATTCTGTCATTGGGCCACTCTGTGGTCTCCTCATGCTGCTTCCAGCAGACAAGATCTGTTTTTTGGAGGTTATTGTTCTGACGGATCAGAGGAAGGGAAAAATAATCAGTGACTTCAACACAAACATATTGCTGACACCTTCTCCACTCTGTCGGGGGGTCTCTACTTATATAAGCGTTTAATAGAACAGTAACTGCCCAAATAAGTGAGATGTGATGTGATTCTAATAACAACTCCATACAGTATTGCTTCACTACCACAGCAGACTCCCTACAAATGTTACTGCAAGGCACAGTGTTCTACACCACTATACAGGATCTCTGCAGCCAGGAAATAGCTGTTTTTTAACGCAGTTTGCCACGAATAAATTTACATCACAAAAAGTATAAAGCAATCAAAAAGTCATACGCACCCCAAAATAGTACCAATCAAATTGTCATCTCATCCCACAAAAATGAGACCCCTACCTACTGTAAGACAATTGCCTGAAAAATGAAAAACTATGGCTCTCAGAATATGGAGACACTAAAACATAATTTTTTTTCAAAAATGCTGTATTATGTAAATTGAAACAACCAAAAAAGTAGTCATATTTGATATTGTCGTGTCCGTAACAACCTGTCTGCTCCTAATTAGGCTGTTTTATTGACACCAAGACAATAATAATAACAACATTTGTTTATATAGCGCCACCATATTCTCTGCAGCACTTTACAAATTCATAGGGTTCATGTACAAAACAAAAGTAACTGGCTAATATACAACTGAAACAATAAGAGTCAGGGCCCTGCTCGCAAGAGCTTACAATCTATGAGGAATGGGGGGTGACACATAAGGTAGTTGATTGTGATAAGTAGGATTCGAGCCATTATTAACAGTAGTGGGGCCGGCCGATCTGCTTTGGGTTTGGGACTACTAAAGGATCGAGTTTAGTCCAGAGGAGTTGGTGGGGGAGAGGTTTAGTACTGGAAAAGTCATTTTAGGAGGCTTGATAAGCCTGCCTGAAAAGAAGTGTTTTTAAGGCACATTTGAAGGTGGAGAAGTTGTTAATCTGTTGACGCGTTTTGAAATATTCTTATTCGTAACACTGTTACGAATAAGAATTTTTCGAAACGTGTCAACAGCCATAACCCATTGAGGATGTGTATCCTGTAAATTTTATGCAAAGCTATTGAATAAAGACAAAGAGAGACACTTCTGAAATATCAGAGCTGGAGTTCGCTCTTCTTTCCTTCAAGTCTGCATTGAGGCTTATCACCTTAACTCTGTGCACCCGGGCAGAGAATACAACTAACTATAGGTGAGCTGGAGTTTTCACTTTGGACTGTTAATGCGTTGCAGTGGTCAAGACGAGAATGAATCAGGCCAACAACATGAGTTTTTGCCGTTTCCACTGTAAGAAAAGGGCGGATTCTGGCGATATTCTTGAGGTGCAGACAAAAAGAGCGTGTAAGTGATTTAATATGGGGAACAAAGGAAAGATCAGAGTCAAATGTGACCCCAAGACAGCGTGCATGTTGCACAGGAGTTATGATAGTGCTGCAGATCGAAATTGAAATATCAAGTTTAGGTGGGTTAGTAGATGGAGGGAAGACAAGAATTTCAGTTTACAGAGAAGACATGATGTTAGAGACAGCTGCCAGACAGTTGTTGTTTCAGAGTAACGCAGGGGTGATGTCAGGGGATGAAGTGGATAGTTGGGTGTCGTCAGCATAGAGATGGTACCGAAAGCCAAATCTACTGATAGTCTGTCTGATGGGGGCTGTATAGATGGAGAAGAGTAGAGGACCTAGTACTGAGCCCTGAGGAACGCCAACATCAAGAGGAAGAGGAGAAGAAGAAGAGCCAGCGAATGATACACTAAGGCTGGGTTCACACTTGAGCGAATTTGATACGCGCATATTACAGCGTGTTTTTGACTCTGGCGTCAATCACAATATGCGCGACAAAATGCCCCAAAGAAGCTCCTGTACTTCTTTGGGTGTAGGGCAATTTACAGCGCGTTCGTACGCGCTGTAAAACGCTCAGGTGAGAACCATGCCCATAGAGAAACATGGGTTTTCGCCTGTTGAGCGTTTTACAGCGCGTAGGAACGCGCTGTAAAACGCTTAAGTGTGAACCCAGCCTAGAGGAGCGGCCAGAGAGATAGGAAGAGAACCAAGAGAGAGCAGTATCCTTTAGGCTGGGTCTCATGTGCCTTCTTTTTCCTCCAAACACGACGAGTGAAGTTTAGACCAAAAAGTTCTACTTTGGTCTCATCTGACCTCATGACTTTCTCCCATGCCTCCTCTGGATCCTCCATATGGTCATTGGCAAACTTCAGACGGGCCTGGACATGTGATGACTTGAGCAGGGGAACCTTCCGTGCAATGCATGATTTGAAACCATGACGGCGTAGTTTTCTACCAACAGGGACCTTTGAAACTGTGGTCCCAGCTCTCTTCATGTCATTGACCCGCTAATCTAACAATTGCTCTAACAGTTGATCTATTTTCACCAAGCTGCTTGGCAATTGCCCTGTAGCCCTTTCCAGCCTTGTGGAGGTTCACAATTTTGTCTCTGGTGTCTTTTGACAGCTCTTTGGTCTTGCCCATGGTAGTAGTTGGTGTCTTCAAAGAGCTCAGACAGGTGCTACTAAGTTAGATTAATAAATGGGTGGAGGTGGACTTTTTAAAGGCACAGTAACAGGTGTTTGAAAGCCAGAATTTTTGCTGATTGCCAGGTATTCAAATGATTATGTGCAGCAGTGCAAGAAAAATTCTTTAAAAATCATACAATGCTATTTCCTTATTTTTTTATTTTTTTTTATTCTGTCTCTCAGAGAGGGAATGCACCTACAATGTAAATTTCAGACCCCTCCATGATTTCTAAGTGGGAGAACTTGCAAAATCGCAGGGTGTTCAAAAACTTCTGTTCTTCACTGTATCCAGAGGTCAGCTGAGGCGATCGCCTCAGGCAGCATCAGGTAGGGGAGAACTTGCAAAATCGCAGGGTGTTCAAATACTTCTGTTCCTCCCTGTATCCCTACCTTTACATGGGTACCTATCGGACACTTTTGGCATATCCGGTGGATTTGCCTTAAATGTCCTGATTGGACAACCTCTGTAATTGAGTCATTTTCCCTTCCTCGGTGGCTTAGTAGGAATTATCTATCATTTCCTCCATTAGATCTTCTCTTTCCTTGATTGATTTTGATGAACGTGTCTTTCTTCAACTACTAACTATTTAACCTTGCCCAGCTAGGGTTAAAAAAAAAAAGTTCGCAGACATAAAATGTCAGAAACGAAACTGAAAACTAATTGACAAATCAATAAAAGCTTGAGATTTACAGAAAATCGCCCTCATTCCTGCTTCTTCCGACATCTGGTGAGTACACACCAAGAGCTCTACGGGTTTACATCAGGATTCAGGATGATACAGTAGTGACTAATGCTGTACTTGTTTCTGAATGTACAATGCGTGAAGGAAGTAGAATTAAATTTATTTTATATGAATTTAATATTAATAGCATACCCTTAGCGTAGAGTGGGGGGGGGGGGACTGACTTCCAGCACCTGGCCATTAAATCACAGTCCAAGTTAACATTTTCACTGGGAGTCCAGTGGTAGGCAAAAATGTTTTACCTGCAATAGCAAGTCCTGGTAATTTTGCATGACATAATGCAAAGTAAAGGCAGAGAGTCTGGAACACCTACATTCGGGAGGCACATTGCCTGTGTGTACATAGCCAAGAGCAGAGGAGAAAGATACTGTCTGAGTCACAGTCATTGTCCGCCTGAGGATCTCAGACTTCTCACTAATGTACTGCTGGTTTTGTGACATGATGTATACAAAATAGTAGCAAAAACCAGTGAAAAGTGGCATGTGTAAATACACCTTATCCTCCTGAATCCCTTATGGATTTTGTAGTCTTTGCATTTTAATTTTTCCTTCCCGCCGTACCTTTTTTACTTTTCCATTCACATAGCCGTATGAGGGCTTATCCTTTGTGGGATAAGTTGTACTTGCTAAAGGCATCACTTAATATTGTATATAAAGTAGTGGGAAGCTGAGGGGCTCATTATTTTTTATAGATTTTTGGAGTGTTTGTGACTTTTTTTGACATATTTCATTCATTTTTTTTTTTTTTTTTTGCTAAGTAAAGTGATAACGTGGTTCAGGTATTTTGGGGCACAGCTAAGCTTATGATCTTTATGTTTTTTGTTTATTTTTATTTTAATTCTGGGGAAAGGAAGTGCTTTAAATGTTTATATTTTTTACTTTTTATATTTTTTTAACTTTTTTTTACAGTACTTTTTTTAAAACTTTTTTTAGCTCCCCTAGGAGGCTAGCATATGCTCTCTTTAAAGGAAATGTGTCACCAAAAATTTCATCTGCAAGTTAAAACCAAATATTAACACATCTTTTTTTATCTGTTATTATTTTCTGATTGTAGATTTTTTTCATTTTATTTCCTGGATATTATTATGGGGGCAGCCATCTTGCCTGGGCTATTCTTAATAGCATTTACAAAGCATTAAATGCTTTATGGCAACCCTATGGGCCATAAACACAAGGGACAGGAGGGGACCCTGTTGACTTATATGGGAGAGTCTTCTAAGCATGTTCTGTGAACGGTGCAGAGGTCATTGTACAAGGGAAGAATAGATAAGCTCTGACCATCACCTATTGTGAATGGTGGATCCTGTCTTATCTATACACAGAGGTGATATCATTACAGGCAGGATTAGAATGAGTTAACGGCAGTAAAATGATCTGTACAAACCAAGAAGAGGCACCAATTATTGGACATAGTGGCCAGTGAGAAAACCTCAGGATGTTTTGTTTTAGGATAAAATGTGACATGGAAAATTAAAAATATTATCAAAAATTATTTAAAAATGTTAAAAGAGTGATTTAAGCAGCAAGTTATTTTCTGATGACGCATTCACTTTCCATCGCTTTTAGCTTAAACTGTAGTTCAAAAGACTACAATGTACGCTCAATTTGATGTTATTCTATGGAGCTCTGCCACCTGCAGGCCTTCATAGGAACTAATGCTCTAATATGCTGGGTCTCTTCAGAGATAGTCAGCCCATCAGAGCAAACTTAATGGCCCCCCAGATCACGGCATGGGGGAGCCATTCCTGACCAGGAAGTGCCTACTTCCTTCATATGACTACAGCATCTACAGGGTTAAATGTCTGTGATCGGCGTTATCACTGGTAACAGACATTAGCCTGGGGCCTCGGCTGTTTGAAAGAGCAGAGACCAAGTAACTATGGTGTCCAGTGCACTGGCAAGAGGGTGCCATATTTAAAACTGTTCCTTTTGCCATACATTTATCGAGATGGGACTCAAGGGGTTAAAGGGATCTTCCAAATTAATTAAGAATATGCCAAAGAAATCTGCCAAAGTTTGGCTCCTACACGTTGACTTCAATGTTTGGCACAAGCAAGCTAAACGCCGACACAAGACTTCAGGAGACTTCAGGGCCAGGCTTAATTACCTCTTCACTGCCTGGCCCTAGCAGTCAAAGCGGTAGGGGCGGGGCATGCAAGAGGGTGGGGGCTTCTTGGTGCAATGCCAGCACCCTTGTTGCACCTAGGGGCTCATGTCTATATTATAAAAAGCTAATTTCTCAGTAACGCAGGTACATAGCGAAATGAAACCAACTCTATTAAATTCAGCTGTCAGGTTACATCTCTCAAGTCAGCTGCTTTTATTGAGATATATTTGGTGACAGCTTGCATTAAAAGTCCCAATAAATCCCTTAACTCTTTCAGGACAAGGCAATTTTCATTTTTTTCATTTTTGTTCTTTACTCCCAGTTTCCAAAAGCCATAACTTTTTTGTTTTTCCAATCACATAGCCATATGCTTATTTTTTGCGGAACAAGTTGCACTTTCTAATGGCACCATTTACAGTCCCATATAATGTAGTGGGAAGCAGGAAAAAATTCCAAATGGGGGGGAATAAAAAAAAAATAAAAAATTCTGCCATAGTTTTATGAGTTTTGTTCCCATGGCGTTCACTACATGGTAAAACTGACCCGCTACTTTCATTCTGTAGATCAGTACAATTACAACGATATCATCTATGTATTTTATTTTTTTATTTTAAAAGTTTGTAAAAAGTTTGTTAGTTTGTAAAAAGTTCATTAACAGTATCTTATTTTTGGATTCTGATTGAAGAAAAAAAAAGGAAAAACAAAAAAACTAATATTCGTTTTTACGAATATAAAGCACTATATTCTAAATATTCGCGAATTAGCAAAGTGTCAATATTTGTAAAAAATATTTGCTATTCGAATATTCGCTCTCAACACTAACGCAGAACAGAGGCAGCAAAAACAGTTCTTGATCAAATTGCAGCATTTTATTTACACAAGTAGGTTTATTAACACCGATAAATGCATGGGACAAAAACCTATTAGAGCCTAGTCCCTCAATAATATTACCAAAAACAAGGCAAAAAATGCAATAATAATTTAAAAAATTCATCTTTATTTCAAATACATTAACATGATAAAATGACACAAGGAGGATGGGACATTAAAAAGACAGGAAAATGTAATATCCATAAAGGGAGCAGTGATGTATCCAATAAATCACAGTAGATACTACTTCAAATAAAGGAGCATGAAGACTCACATATAATAATGGCATAAAGTGCAAAGTGCCTATTGCAAGAAAGACATATTCATATACATTCATATAAAGGCACTATATGCCTTTATATTGTATTCATGAATATGTCTTTCTTGCAATAGGCACTTTGCACTTTATGCCATTATTATATGTGAGTCTTCATGCTCCTTTATTTTAAGTAGTATCTACTGTGATTTATTGGATACATCACTGCTCCCTTTATGGATATTACATTTTCCTGTCTTTTTAATGTCCCATCCTCCTTGTGTCATTTTATCATGTTAATGTATTTGAAATAAAGATGAATTTTTTAAATTATTATTGCATTTTTTGCCTTGTTTTTGGTAATATACAAGTAGGTTTACCAGCTCAGTAAACCACTTTACCTTAGTTGAAAGTTCTGGTGTTTATTCACACCATGCTGCAGGTTCTGCATAAAGAGTCCAAGTCCAGGCGGAACAGGTCCCCGCCAAAGTTTAAGTCCAGGATGTAGTCGCCCTGTCTTCCCCAAACAGGTCGTAAACTTTCATCCAGGCACAGGCCTCATCTCCCCCTGCTGCCGTCCAGATGGCTTTTAAGACAGTTAGGTGTCGGCAAAGCCCGGACCGGCACCTAAGATCCAGTCCGGTGTTTGTCCTCACCTGGCTGTCAATCAGTCCAGCAGCACATGCTGGGAGGAAAATACCTTCCCCTCCACACCAGACCTTTTAGGCCTCTTTCACACGGGCATTGCGTGTGAGGGCAGGATAGGATGTGGGTGCGTTGCGTGAAATCGTGCGATTTTTCCGCGCGAGTGCAATGCATTTCAATGCAATTTGCACGCGCGTGAGAAAAAACTTGAATGTTTGGTACCCAGACCCGAACCCGGACTTCTTCACTCAAGTTCGGGTTTGGGTTCTGTATTCTATAGATTTTATTATTTTCCCTTATAACATGGTTATAAGGGAAAATAAGAGCATTCTTAATAGAGAATGCTAAGTAAAATGTGGATTAAGGGGTTAAAAAATAAAAGAAAACGAACTCACCTCATCCACTTGATCGTGCAGCCGGGCATCATCTTCTTACTTCTTCTTTGAGGACCTGCAAAAGGACCTTTGATGACGTAATCGCGCTCACCACGTGGTGAGCACGGTGACGTCAGTGCAGGTCCTGCTGAATGAAGATAGAAGGATAGAAGATAGAAGGATCAGCAATTTGCAGACTGCAAAGCACATACGGCCATCTGAATGAGCCCTTAAGCAAAGACCTTAATGCCCCCATTAGTGCCCCCAGTAATAGTAATGCCCCCATTAGTGCCTCTAGTAATAGCAATGTCCCCATTAGTGCCCCCAGAAATAGTAATTCCCCCCATTACTGCCCCCAATATTAATAATGCCTCCATTAACAGCCCCCAGAATTAATAGTCCCCCCATTAGATCTCCCCAGTAATATTTATGCCCCCATTAGTGCCCCCAGTAATAGTAATGCCCCCATCAGTGCTCCAGCATAATGACTTTTGTCAGGTCCTGCTGCATCCAGTCAATGCTGTCCAATGTCATCATGCTGGAGCGCAGGTCCTGACCCCGGGGACACCATCAAATAGATGGGGTGAGTTTTTTTATTTATTTACAAGAAGTCGTGCAACACATGTTGCCATTTAGCCCTAGCCAAAAAGTACAAATGAGCCATTAGGATTATGACGTATTTTAACAAAGAGTGATGTATCATAGCATGCATCTGGACACAATTGCAGTGTCCCAGGGGGTCAGTAGCGTAGCTTTAGGTATGCTGGGCTTTGTAGTGCAGGGCAACCCACTAACCTGGGACCAACTGTCGTCTTCAATCGGGTCAGCACTGGAACAGGCAGGTGATGAATGTCGTGACGCCAGTGCCAATTGAACGGTGGCACACCGTGTAGTGACAGGTGGAATAATTGAGGAATCCTTTTACTTGAATAACAGGATAACTTTACTGAACGTAGTTGAAAATAGATGAACAGTCAGTAGGTACAGTTCCAGAATGTTCCACACGTTACAATACAGTCACAGCAGTGGTTCAGATTATTAATCACAGTCCCAAAGGCTATCTTCAAGACAGGCCTCCTAAGATCGGGCTTTCATCTTACTCTGAATGCAGCAATACACTTCAGGCAACTGTCCTCTCTCTCCAGGGATACTTGTCCTGCTTGCAGCTTGACTAAGGAGGCAACACTTCTCCACTAGTCCTAAGGTCTGGACTGCTCCTCCTAGGGAATGAATCTTCCTAGGCTGGACCCTCTCAGGCGATAGGGCCTGGGCTGACTTCAGCGGGTACAAGGCCTGGGCTAGACTTCACAGGCTCAAGGCCTGGCCTGAACTGCCTTTTCCTTCCCCTGACTGGGCCTATATATAAACTAGGGCTCCCTAGCTCCCTCTAGCGTCTTAGAGCTGGAATGACACCCCTAGCAGGCCTGCACATGGCAAATATCACAGTAACAGGGGAATACACAGCATTGCATTACATGAAGATGTTTTTCACCAACCTCCCCATAACTGAGGGGAACAACAGCACACAAGTGACCCTTCTGTAGTGACGGGCATTACAGCTCCCGTACACTACACAATCAGGATACTTAAAGCAGGAAAACCAAAAGCAAAGGAATTCCTTTGTCTAAAATAGGGATCAGTAACCTACGGCACGCGAGATGCTCCATTCAACTCCCAGAATGCTCCATTCACTTCTATGGGAGTTGTGAAAACAGCCAAGCATGTTTGCATGCTGGGAGTTGTAGTTACACAGCAGCTGGAGTGGCGAAGGTTGCTGATCCCTGATACATGAGCAGTCTACACCCAGCTTACTCCAGATATTGCAGCAGGCTAAGAATATGTGATTACAAACAGTGTATGATTCAGAAATGTACTGAAGTGTTTGAATAGAATAAATAACCAAAGATTTAATTGTTTAATCACTCCTACTACAGGACATCAAGACATGCAGAAATCACTCATTCTCTGGGGGCAAATCATGGTTCTCACAGACACAAGTTTTGTATTTTTAAAGGTTATGAACACCTTTGGGTGTTTTATCTTTTTTATCATTACGTTTTACTCATTTTGGTCTAAAAATCATTTTTTCCCTAAGAAGAACACAGCTGAGACATTAGCATGGCTTTATTAAAAATGTCAACTTTTTTGTGCAAAAGCCTTCAGTTTTAGAACATATGAAAACCATCTTGCTTTCTGTTTTGGACTGAACTGTCAGGGAACTGCTTTGATAGTTCATGTGGGACCCTTATGTCTGAACTCCCGATAACTCAGAAACGCTCAAATTGATAAGAATATTGATCAGGATTCAGAAGTGGACTGAAAACTTAAAAACTAAAAAGTGGCCTCATGTTGTAGGCGGGTCCAAATTAATAGAAGGTGGGACAACAGATGTAGGTGTGGCCAACAGTAGTGTAGTACAGGACAAAATACCACCCCAGCAGAACCAAACAGAACAGTGCAGCACAGTGTACTGCCCTAGCAGAACCAGATACCACAGTGCGGCAGAAATACTGCCATCCACCCCATAGTATGAAGATGTACCATCTTCCTAGCGATGGCAATATTATTGAATTCGGAAGGGAACCTGCCAGGTGCATAAGTGCCTTATGCTCCTACACTAATTCTGAGAGCATCAGATCTTTATGTACCTTGCTGACGGAAAGGAGGAGGGATCAAGTGGCCTCCTGGGCATCGGCCCACAGGAAAATTCCCCTGTAGGGTCTATGGCAAATCCGCCCATGATATTTACCAAATAAGGCCTCTTGCACATGGCCGTTGTGGTTCCTTGGCCGTATTGCGGACTGCATACACAGATCCGCAATACACAGGCACTGTTCAGTGTGCATTACGCATCACAGATGCGAACCCATTCACTTGAATGAGTCCGTAAATCCGGAGATGCGGAGTGGTGTGGAACGACAGCATGGAACGGAACCCTACGGAGGCACTAAGGAGTGCTTCTGTGGGGTTCCGTTCCGTGCTTCCGTTCCGCAAAAAGATAGAACATGTCTGGGCCCTACGAATGTTGGAATGTTGGAAAGGAACAAATATGTTCGTGTGCAAGAGGTCTAACAGTTTCTGAGCTGTCAGGGAGGTAAAGATAAGGACTATAGACTGAGTTACTGCTTTAGACCAGGTTCACATAATGCAGTTATCGATGCAAAGCCTAAACTAGACCATGAATGGGCTGGCTTTTTTGGATTTTATCCTCTTTTTTGACTACTAATTAACTTTTTATAATTAAAAGTTATGAAGCATCCTAATGATGAGTTCTATTTTCAAGGGCTCCGCTTGCTCTCAGTTGATGGAAATTCAAAGCATAGGCTGAAAACCTGAACAGACTTGTTATATTTGAGAGCTGCTTTCACACCTAGGTTCATATTGGCACTTTTCATAAATTTTGCACTTTCAGTGGCGTTTTTTGAGGTACAGTAAAAATGGCAGCTCTAGATGTTAGCTGAAGGCCTATGGGAAGAATAACATACAGAACGCACAAGTGTTTTTGTTTTTTTTTGTTACTGGTGGTTTGGTTAATTGGGTGCCTTTTTTTGTCTTTCTGCCTTTTAGGCTACATGCACACGACAGTTGTTTTTGCTGTCTGCAAATCACGGATCCGTCTTCCTTTTTTTTTCACATCCACATCCGTTCCGTGTGTCCACAAATTTTGTAGGTTGTGTTTCGTTTGTCTTCCGTTTTTTTTGCGGATCCGCTTAAAGTTTCTTAAAGTACCTGTACAAGTGCCCTGGTTTCCAAGCAACCATCCGCAAAAAAAACAGATGCGGATGACTAACGGATGGCTTTCGTTGGTCATCCGCATTTTTTGCGGACCCATTGACTTCTATGGGTCCGCAAACCGTTTTTTGCGGACAAGAATAGGACATGCCATATTTTTTTGGCGGACGGGAAATGCGGACAGCGGACGCAGACAGACAACGGAAGAGGCATCCGCATTTTTAACGGATCCATAGAAATGAATGGGAAACCATCGGCTTCGCCAAAAAAACGGAACAGAGCCCGCAAAAAAACACTGCCGTGTGCATGTAGGCTTATTTTGAAAAAAATGCAGCGTTTTGTATCTTTTGCCCTCTTTCTTTTCCCAGCCTGTTTGATACCTCCTTCTTAATAGTGAAAAACACCATTAAAAACGCTAGTTGTAGGACACGCAGTTTGCATAAAACACTCTGACCTTACAGATGTTTTTGGTCTATGAGCGGTCAGCAAGTGGTTACCTTTCTCATAGTTTAGACTTTTAGCACAAAGGACAGTCAATCAGACCATCAATGTAACCAGAGTGCGGTCTCCCCTGTAGTGCTCTACACATTATACTAATGCAATGCAAGTATGTCCTATTGTTATCCCTATTATAAACCCACTGTTATCATGAGGATAACCTGTCAGATAAAATATTTCCCTCACAGCAGCAGTAGACTGACAATATATTATCTATATAGGAGGTCTATTTTTGTTGACTGCTACAGAAGGACAATATTATGTATTTAATTTTCAATGGCATAGTACAGCTAAAATTATAAATAAAAAGTCAAAAAACGAAAAAAAAAAATTGTCTTAGAATATTAAGCTTAAAATAAAAGCTCTTTTTGATGTTAAAGGGAGTCTGTCACCTCCTTAAAGCCTTGTTAACTGCAGTACAACATGAGAGGTACTGCTGACACTGGCTTTAAGTTGCTTTTCTATGTGTATATTCCCCCGATTCCTTGCTTTATGACTGCAAATTGCTATGGTATTATATTAAGTTTATGTTTGACACTGTCAAAATCTGCCATGGTTTCTCTTTGGATCCTGTGTGGCTGCTCACAGCTTAGCTCCATTAAATGGAGCTAAACTGTAAATGCACACTTGCCATCTGTCTGGACACCACACCAAGAAGGGAGATGTCCCTTCTCAACATGGTCACAACCTTAGGAGTGCTAGCCGAGTGAATTGCAGTGCTGCCTCCAATTGAACAGTGTGCACCAAAATTCTGCTGCTAAATTCCACTTGAGCTTGCGCTCAAGAAGTCCTATCCAATATGTGTGCAGCTCATGAGTCCTGTCAATGTGTTCCAGAAGCGGAATAGGGGAGGAGTATACATGGATATGGTAGTAATTTTGGGTCAGTGTCAACAGTACTACTCATGTAGTACCGCAGTTAATGGGGTTGTCAGGTAAATAAAACTCTAGGAGCATCTGTACATGTGGTAAAGTAACAAAAGAGGTAATACTCACCTCTTTTCTCTGCTGCTTTTTCCAGCACTGTGCTCAGTTCCTTCCCACTGCTGGTTGTTTTCCTGGCTGCAGTGGTGACATTCTGTTTACATTGGTCACTGCTGCAGCCAGCCATTGGCCTCAGCTGCAACATCCATTATACTGCAGAGGCCATTGATTGTCTGCTTGCGGTGACTTGTGTGTACAGAACTTGACCACTGCAGCCAGGATCATGACATCAGTGGAGGGCTGGATCACTGGAAACAATGGAGAGAAAATAGTATTGATTCTTTTGTTATTTTTGCACATGTACAAGGGCTCCCTGAGTTTTTATCTAACTCAAATGACTGCTTTAATAGAGATGACAGACCATGTTGGATTGGGGTGTCTATGGCATACCAGTAAAGAAGGCAGGTCCCTGAAGAAAAAGAATACTGTCTGGCCTGCCTCAGTGCCTCCTTCACTCAATGCATCTATTATAATAAACTGGGTAGTCTCTTAAAAAACCTTGCAATGGTTCAGGGACGGGGGCTCACCTTTGCTCAGGGGTCCACCAGTGCATTCACCTATTCCCCTGTGGGCTAGTCCAAGCCTGCTAAGGGGACACTATACAGTGTGGGAACACCAAAGGAGCATCACTAATATGAGGGCGGCACTCTAATGTGAAGGGGGCACTAAGGGGGGAATAACTACTGTGAGGAAACAAAGCTGACTGGGTCGGATTGAGAATTTACAGCATTGGGTGGAGTTAGAGGCGTAGCTTAGTGTATATGTAAAACATTTTTAAAATAGGCGCGCAGCTACAGGCATCCCACTTTGGGCTTTCAGAGGTAGGTATAGAGTATATCCCATAACTGCAAAAACTTTTTACTTTGCTATGTAAATCTATTACATGACACTTGCTCGCCACTGCTTGTACAGTAGGTCATTTAATTTAGCAAAAACTTAAAATTAAAGATATTGAATGTATGTTGCAGATATTTTGGCCTATGATTGTGTGGCTTGATGCTGTAGACCACTCACCATGTCATCTTTATTACAGTAACCATGGCATATTCTTCACACTACACTGAAGATATCTGGAGAGAGGAGACTTTGCCTGAATTTAAGGAAGTGCTTCTCAGTGCCGGTTTTCAGCCACAAGATCGGAAGATCTATGTAATGTACCACGGCACCACATATGCAGCTGCTAGAGCAATCATGTCCTCTGGATTTCAGCAATCTAAAGATGGAATGCTGGGAAGAGGCGTCTACGTCAGTAGAGATGTAAATAAAGCCAAGAGATACCCCCTAGATGACAAAACAGATCAGGTTGTCCTGAAGCTCAGAGTGAATGTGGGCAAGGTCATAATGATTAATTATCAAGGTCATCCTTTACAAAAGAAATGGCATAGTTATGGCTACGATACAGCCTGGGTGCCAGCAGGTTGTGGAATGGTTGAAAGTAGGCTGGAAGAGGATTGTGTTTGGGATCCCAAGAGAATCAAGGTGATGGGCATCGCATACTGGTCACCAGAACTTCAGCTCAAATGACTTCCGCAGCAATAGGTAGCAAATTACTTCTGCAGCAATAGGCACAAAGTTTTTTTTATCTGCCAGGAAATAAATTACAGTACAAATATGTTTCTAATTTATCCTTATTAAAAAATAATTCTTTCTCACTTATTTACAACCCCCTCCCATCCTTCACGCTAACTGTCCACATGTTAACATTCCTGATTCATCCAACAGTGCCAGGTCTATGAAGCAATGTGGAACTTCATGGGGAGGAGAGCCATGTATGACTGAACTGTAGCTGCAGTGTTTCCATGACTCATGGCCATCTAGAGGGGATGGAAGAAGTAACACAGGAGTGCAAAATGGCCACTGATGGCCAAAAGTATTCCCGGGTGATTAACAAAATGGACAGAATTTTTTTTTACTGAAAACAATTTCTTTCTTCTTGTTTCAATCACTATAAGGCCCCCTGCACACGACCGTATTCATTTTGCAGTCCGCAAATTGTGGATCAGGCAAAATACGAGTGTAGTCTGTGAGCATCCCACAATTTTAATGGGACCCATTGTAAAAAAAAATGCACAAAACAGACAAGAATTGGACAGGTTCTATAATTTGCGGCTGGGCCATATGGATGTAGACAGGACATAGATGACATCCATGTACAGCATTTTTTTGCGGTGGACCCATAGAAATGAATGGGTGTGTGTCCGATCTGCCATGTGGGTCCAGAGCCCCATACCACATTGCGCCTCTGCCTGTGCCCACTTTGCTAGAGCCTACCCCATTTATGCCAGGCTTTAGGAGAGCATCGCTGGTACAGGTCGTAGCAGCGATATATGCTCCAGGCTGTACAGAGCTCAATGCGACTGCAGGGGAATACGAACACCAGTAAACAGCAGTGTACGGGTGTACAGACTCTAAAGTGATATCCAGATGTAGCTGAGCTAAAATCGAAACTGATAACACGTCACAGTGTTATCTCATGACAAAAGCCGTTGAAATCCATTGAAAAAGTGAAGGCACCTGAACTTCAGCTGCCTATTTCACAAAGAAAGGTAAAAAATAAATAAATAAAAGTACATTCGAAAATCTAGTTATATCACATTTACATTCTGTTTATTAAAGCTATCATAGGTTTAGGCACCCTTCAATATTCTTCAGGATCTGGGTTCAACCACAAGTGGATACACTGCAATCATCCTTTGGCATTTTAGCAAATCTCATCCACACGCACTGTGTAAAAAAATGAAATAAAATAACTACACTCACCTTCACCAACACAATCGCTAGCAGGTCGATAGCAGGCCGCGACGGGAACGAGCCTCCTTAGCATCGTGGATGACCCTAGGGAGGCTTGTCCTCGTAGCAGCCTGCTATTGGCAACCCGCCCCCGTCCCGCCTGCCGCAGGATGTTTTGATCTGTGCGACGGGGAGATGCAGCGGCGGCCGTGCAGGGAGCAGTAGCAACACGGGTGTCGAGAAGCAAGGTAAGTACAATCTATGTGAGAGGCCTGGGCATTTGGGGGGGCATTTTTTGGGTTGGATAACGCCTTTAAGGGACGTACTCACTGCAAACATTGCCACTGCAGCATTATAAACAAAGGAGCCAGGAGGACTGGTCTTAAATTTGAAGGAAGCTCAGCTGGAGCCTGGAGACATCTCTGGCCCTAGATACTGCTGTTACAGCGCCAGCCACAGCGCAGATACAGGAGTGGAGCCTTGACTTGACAATTTCTTGAGCCACTGAGGAGGAGTGCTGTCTGCTGCCTCCACGCCGGAGCAGCCAGGCCACATAATATCCCATTTCAGGCCTAGCCTGGCTGCCCTGCCATGGCCTGTACATGGCCTGTGTGCACGATTGCATGCTGCATAACAGCTCAAGTCACGTGACACAGTAGAAGGGGTCCTGGTGCAAATGCACCGTTCGCCCTATGTTTAAAGCAGCCTCTAGATTTACATTTTAAAAGAAACCTGTCAGTTAAATATGGTGTTTGAGCTGCAGGCAGCAGTTTCTAGACCAGAAGGAGCTGAGCAGATTAATATATAGTTTAGTGCGAAAAGACTTAGTAAAACGTGTATTTCATTCATTTAAATTCCTGCTCATTTAGATGTATGGAGTCCAGGAGACAGTCCAATCAGTGATTGACAGCTTCCCCTCTATGACTGTGTATACAGAGAGAGCTGTCAATAACTGATAGGACTGCCCCCTGGATATCACAGCCCAAACTGAGCAGGAATTGAAATTAATTAAATAAAAGTTCTGCTTAATCTTTTCCAAAAAAACTATTGTTATGCCGCTGGTCCGTGCCCACAGCCACTGAAAGGCATGGCTGCCACTTTCCTCACCTGCTTCATAGCTTTAGGGCTCCGGTGGCCTAGTCCCACTGGAGGCCCTCTCTCCCTGCCTAGTAGTCCTGGCCACTGAAGTAACAATGCTCCTCACACTGCCTCCTGCCGGTTATGCCTCTCTCTATCCATAGGGAATAAGCTCTCTCACTGGCTCTTAAAGGGCCAGCATGCATATACCCTAATCTTCACCAGACAACGTCTGGTTACCCTGGGGTACTTTAAGCATCGACTCTTGTGGGAGGGTACCTAAGCAGTAGGATCTAATTCACTATTTTCCTGCAAAGATGTGACAAAAGATGTGACATTGACCCTTCGCTGCCTGATCTGATCCTTGCTTGATCTCTGTTCTGACCCTAAGCAGTCTGCCCTAACTTCAGTCCCTTAGTCTGGCATTGCCTGATCCTTCGGTACTCTACACTGGTGTTTCTTGATGTTAGCGCCAGGTATAAAGAACCGTGAAGAGGCCCAAGATCCTACTGTAGCATGAAAGAGCACACTCCTTTTACACCATCGTCAGCTGATTGCACATAGATATCCACAGAACCTGTTTTATGAAACGCTTATAAAGTAGAGCCCCCCGACAGAGTGGAGAGGGTGTCAGCGTAAGTTTGTGTTGACGTCGCAGATTATTTTGCCCTTCCTCTGATCCGTCAAAACAATAACCCCACAAAAAATGGATCCTGGCAAGATGACATAGTATTGAGTTAGCAGCAGCATGAGGAGGACACAGAGTGGCCCAGAGACAGAGTTGTGAGTTGGGAGAAGCATGAGGAGACCACAGAGTGGCAAGGTGACATAGTGTGGAGGTGGCAGCAGAAGCAGCATGGGAGGACCGCAGAATGGCAAGGTGGCATAGTGTGGAGGTGGCAGCAGCACCATGAGGAGACCTGAGTGGTGAGGTAGCAGCAGCATCAGGAGGCCACAGAGTGACCCGGTGACAGAGTGGGGAGGTGGGTGGCAATAACAGTACCCACTGACGATGGTGGGTGTAAGAAGGAGAACTTGACAGATATGTTGCATCAGGTGGGTGTCAGAATCAGAATAGTAGCTGAGGCAGATAGCCAGAAGAAACCGATCTCTCTTGTCAAGGTTTGGGTGAGGAAGCATGGATGACCTAATATGATGCAACAGGAATTGATGGGTGGAAATCCTGGCTGATCCACACCTGATTCATGTTGACAAAGGTCAGTCGCTCCATATTTTGGGTGGACAGGCGAGTTCTCCCTGGGCTAACTACGGCCCCTGCCGCACTAAACACCTGCTCTGATGCCACACTACTGGCCGGGCAGGACTGCTTTTCCAGGGCAAACTCGGCCAGTTGCGGCCATAAATCCAGTTTGGCTGCCCAGTAGTCCAGCGGATATTTAATGTGCGGTGGCAGGGTGCTGTCCACCAACTGTCGGGCTCCTCCTGTGCCCGGATTTTAAGGTAACATAGTAACATAGTAACATAGTATATAAGGCCGAAAAAAGACATTTGTCCATCCAGTTCGACCTGTTTCCTGCAAGTTGATCCAGAGGAAGGCAAAAAACCCCTGTGAGGTAGAGCCAATTTTCCCCACTTAAGGGGAAAAAATTCCTTCCCGACTCCAATCAGGCAGTCAGAATAACTCCCTGGATCAACGACCCATCTTTAGTAGCTATAGCCTGAAATATTATTACGCTCCAGAAATACATCCAGGCCCCTCTTGAATTTCTTTATTGTACTCACCATCACCACCTCCTCAGGCAGAGAGTTACACAGTCTCACAGCTCTTACAGTGAAGAACCCTTTTCTATGTTTGTGTACAAACCTTCTTTCCTCCAGACGCAGAGGATGTCCCCTCGTCACAGTCACAGTCCTGGGGATAAATAGATGATGGGAGAGATCTTTGTACTGACCCCTGATATATTTATACATAGTTATTAGATCTCCCTCAGTCGTCTTTTTTCTAGAGTGAATAACCCTAATTTTGATACCCTTTCAGGGTACTGTAGTTGCCCCATTCCAGTTATTACTTTAGTTGCCCTCCTCTGAACCCTCTCTAGCTCTGCTATGTCTGCCTTGTTCACGGGAGCCCAGAACTGTACACAGTACTCCATGTGTGGTCTGACTAGTGATTTATAAAGTGGTAAGACTATATTTTCATCACGGGCATCTATGCCCCTTTGATGCAACCCATTATCTTATTGGCCTTAGCAGCAGCTGCCTGACACTGGTTTTTACAGCTTAGTTTGTTATTTATTAAAATTCCTAGATCCTTTTCCATGTCAGTGTTACTGAGTGTTTTACCATTTAGTATGTACATGGTGACTTGCATTATTCCTTCCCATGTGCATAACTTTACATTTGTCAGTGTTAAACCTCATCTGCCATTTCTCTGCCCAAGCCCCCAATCTATCCAGATCCCTCTGTAGCAGAAAACTGTCCTCTTTAGTGTTAATTACTTTACACAGTTTAGTGTCATCTGCAAAATTGATATATTACTGTGCAAGCCTTCTACAAGATCATTAATAAATATATTGAAGAGAATAGGGCCCAATACTGAACCCTGAGGTACCCCACTAGTGACCGTGACCCAATCTGAGTGTGTACCGTAATAACCACCCTCTGTTTTCTATTACTGAGCCAGTTACTTACCCACATACAGATATTTTCTCCCAGTCCGAGCATTCTCATTTTATATACTAACCTTTTATGTGGTACAGCTGCCAAATGCTTTGGAGAAGTCCAGATATACGACATCCATTGATTCGCCGCTGTCAAGTCTAGAACTTACCTCCTCATAGAAACTGATTAAATTAGTTTGACATGACCGATCCCTCATGAAGCCATGCTGATATGGTGTAATTTGCTTATTTTCATTGAGATACTCCAAGATAGCATCTCTTACAAAACCTTCAAACAGTTTACCCACAACAGATGTTAAACTTACCGGCCTATAATTTCCAGGCTCTGTTTTTGGACCCTTTGAATATTGGCACCACATTTGCTATACGCCAGTCTGGTGGAACATTCCCTGTCAGTATGGAGTCCGTGAATATCAAAAATAAGGGTCTGGCTAGGACATCACTTAATTCCCTTAGGATACGGGGTGTATGCCATCCGGTCCTGGCGATTTGTCTATTTTAATCTTTTAAGTCGCAGCTGTACTTCTTCCTGGGTCAGACAGGGCACTTTTAAAGGGGAATTTACTTTTACATTTTGCATTTCATCTGACAGTTTATTTTCCTCAGTGAAAACAGTGGTGAAGAAAATATTTAATAGCTTGGCTTTATCCTCATCGCTTTCTGCAACTCCCCTCATTGCTATGTAGAGGGCCGACTTCTTCAGGTTTATATTTTTTACCATTTATATAATTGAAAACATTTTAGGTTAGTTTTGCTCTCTTTGGCAATTAATCTCTCGGTCTCTAGTTTGGCAGTTTTTATTAGTTTTTTACATATTCTATTTTTTTCCTTATAGTTTATCAGTGCTTCCTGGCTCCTCCTGTTTTAGTGATTTATATGCTTTCTTTTAGTCATTTATTGCTTTTTTACGGTTCTATTTATCCACATTGGTTTCTTCTTATTTCTTAGCCTTTTATTTCTATAAGGTATGCATCGATCACAATTTGATGTTACAATGCTTTTAAAAATCTCCCATTTTGTGGTTGTATTTTTATTTTTGAGGACTATGTCCCAGTTAATTGGGCCTATGGCCTCTTTTAGTTGGCTAAATTTTGCTTTTTTGAAGTCCGGTATTCTTGTTCCTCCCTGTAGAAACTCTCGTTTGAAGGATAATTGGAAGGTTATTACTTTATGGTCACTATTTCCCAGGTGTCCCCCGACCTGCACGTCTGTTGTTCTATCAGGTAAGACCTTGTATATAGCAGAAACAGAAGAGAAGAATCCAGCACTTCCAATATTCGTTTTTAGCCATAGCTTCTTTATTCCGGTGGACACAATTATTACAGCTATTTACATCTCAAGCTTTAAAAACACGCGGTCTTTGTGTCAGTCAACGCGTTTCAAACTTTACAATTCTTATTCATGACTCCATGGAGTTGACTGACACAAAGACCGTGTGTTTTTACCGCTTGAGATGTAATAAGCTGTAATAATTGTGTCCACCGAAATAAAGAAGCTACGGCTAAAAAAGAATATTGGAAGTGCTGGATTCTTCTCTTCTGTTTCTGACATATATTGTCCTTGACCGTAGTTACAGCTCCACACGTTGGCGCTGGCCCACCTTCTGTTCTACATATTTGTGCAGGGCTGATACTGCCTTTTTGGCAAAGAAATCACGGCTTGGGACTCTACACCTCGGCTTGGCACAAGCCATCAGTTCTCTGAAAGGTGCAGAGTCCACCACTTGGAAAGGGAGGGACTGCAGCACCTGCAACTTGGCCAAGAACACATTCAGCTTCTGCGCCGTTGGATGAGTGCACGCATACTGTTGTCTCTTGGCAATCGCTTCGGTGATCGATTGCTGATGGAATGACTGACAAGAAGTAGGAGGGCAAGGAGCAGGAACATCAGGACTCGTAGATGATGGGAAGGAAATACAGCTCCCTTCGGCTAAGGCAGTGGACCATTGACTGCCTGAAATCGGGTGCGTGCCACTGGGTGATGCATTGGTTGCTGTGGCAGGCTGAACCACCACATTGGGTAGGTAGGTTGAGTAGGTGATTTTACCCCAACCTTTCGCACTGACTGACTGCTACAGTCGCTGCCTCCATGAACTCCTGCACCACTACTTTCCGGGCAGGTAGGCTTCTGCGAAGCAGGTGGTCTACCCCGGGCATGTTTGACTCCCAACCTCCCACTGCTGCCACCCTGCTGACTTCTGGCCACGCTTCTGACTTGCTGGCTCCGCCGCTGCCTCACGTGCAAGCTGCCACCCTCGTCTCCGGATGATGATGAAGCCCCTTTGTCACCCTCCTCCCAAATGTGATCGGCTACATAATCATCAATGTACTCTCTGCACGTCACTGATGTCCTCCTCAATGGTCTCTGAGCCAGGAGCCTGACCGCTAGCAACACCAGCTTCCTTGCCACTCTCCTCATGACTACTTGCGGAGGAAGCGGCGGATGTCTCCTCCAGATCTTGGCTGGGCAGTATCTGTGATAGATGCAGGTTGAGGACAGGTGAGGGCACAGGGCCATGCCAAATAAGGGTTGTATCTGACGAACTCACCGACTCTTGGCTGGGGGTGTCTGATGTCATTTGGGATGAAGTGGATGACAGAGTCAACTATTTAAGAACCCCTGGGTTGCTGGTCAAGACACGACCACTAGATGACACCGGGAGCTCAGGCCTCTCGAAGTGACCCCTGCTGCTACGCCCCCTAACTCTGCTGTGACCTGTGTCTGCACCAGAAACATTTAGGCCTTTGCCCCTTCCCATGTGCAGGGCCTATTACTTCTCTGTCTGACATACTGTTAGATCAAATAAGTAAATAAAAAGGAAATTAAATACACCCCAAAAAAGTCTGTAATTTTGTCACTTACCCACACAACGGCAAATAATACCTTTTTTTGCTACTAATACATGCCAAAAAAGGCTTTAGGATATATAACTGCATCGTGGAAACAGCGAATAATATATTTTTTTGCCACTAATACACACCAAAAAGGGCTGTAATTTTCTCACTTCACCGAACAACGGCCAATAATACTTTTTTTTGCCAATAATACACGCCAAAAAGGGCTCTAATTTTCTCCCTTCACCAAACAACGGCTAATAAGCCCTTTTTTCCCACTTATACGGGCCAAAAAAGGCTTTAGAACATATAACTGCACCGCTGAATGACCAAAAAAGCTTTAGAACATATAACTGCACCGTTGAACGGCCAAAAAACCTTTAGAATATATAACTGCAGTGCTGAACAGCAAATACTTTTTGTTTGCGACTAATACATGCCAATAAAGGCTTTAGAACATATAACTGCACCGCTGAATGGCAAATAAGCCCTTTTTCCCACTTACACACGCCAAAAATGGCTTTAGAACATATAACTGCACTGCACAAGGGCTAATAAGACGTAGAAATATTTCCTTGTAATAAACCCTGTTAATGGCTGTATCACACAGCACTTGCACCCCAATAAAGAGAACGGTTTGCTGAAATTACAGAGGTATCATCTATTGCAAATCTGAAAGCAGCAGTATAATGACAATTTGGATCCGCAGTCAGTGCAGCAAGGTGTAATAGGATTATTCCTATTACCCAGGCTTTACACTCCCCTATTGTACCCTGTTCTGCTTCAATACTTTGGAATAATTCCTCCCTATCCTTTCCCTACACTTCTAATGATCTTTCCCTAAACTTCTATCCAGCACCTGCTGACGTCCCTCACTGCACTAAGTACACTGGAAAATGACTGAATCTAAAATGGCTGAGGGTATTTATCGGGCTGTGACATCACAGAGCTGGCTGGCTGCTGATAGGCTGCATGCATGGCATTGTGGGTTATCCCTTGTTCCCAGAGTTCTTTGCTCCATGTCCTAACATGTGCAGCAGCCATTTTAGGAAAAAATGCAATTCTTTGCCACTTGGGATGAGCGAATCGAATTCGGATGAAACATTGGAAGTCGATTCGCATAAAACCTCGTTCTAATACTGTATGGAGCAGGAGCTCCTTACAGTATTAGAATGTATTGGCTCAGATGAGCTGAAGTTATTGCTTCGCGCAATAACTTCATAAATGAATTTGTACTGTAGAAAAGCATTTCCCGAACTTGGGTTAGGTTCCAAGGTACCACTTCAGCAATAACTTCGGCTCATCAAAGTCGATACATTTAAATACTGTACGGAGCTCCTGCTCCTTACAGTATTAGCATGAACTTTCATCTGAACTCGATTCGTTCATCCCTAGTTACCACAAAGTGTGAGGAAATTCGTCAACTTTGGCTCATCTCTAGTTAAAAGGTGTAAACCTGACAGATAACACCCAAGTGACACAGCGAGACCATATCTACTTTGTAGCTATATATTACTGTGATCAGATCCTCCTGCTCTGTAATATGCTGCCAGCCAGTTACACTGCATTTTCATGGTGACAGGTTTTCTTTAAGGCACACAGGTTTTTTTTTTCAGTTTACGTTCCGTTTTTTGCGTTTCGTATACGGTCTATATACGGAACCATTCATTTCAATGGGTCCACAAAAAAACTAAATGTACCCCATATGCATTCCGTTTCCGTATTTCCATTTTTCCGTTCTGTTCAAAGATAGAACATGTGCTATTATTGCCCACAAATCACGTTCCGTGGCTCCATTCAAGTCAATGGGGCTGTAAAAAAAACGGAACGGATACGGAATGCATCCCTATGTCTTCTGTATCCGTTCCGTTTTTGCGGAACCATCTATTGAAAATTTTCTGACCAGCTCATTTTCTCAATGTGATTATTGTATACTGTTTATGCCATGTTTCCTTTTCCGATCCGCAAAAAGCAGATCACATACGGAAACCATACGGAAATGGAACGAAAGAGGAAATACTACTGAAACAAAAAACAGAACAACAGATCTGTGAGAAACGGACCTAAAAATACTGAAAAAGCCATACAGTTGTGTTCAAGAGGCCTAAATCTGTAGTATGTTAACTTACGCTGTGGATTTTAATTACATGTTTCACCCTTTGCAATGCACATAGTGAATTCTGTGGCAAATAGGCATCAAAATCCAAGACAAATCTGGATGTAACACATACAGATCTTCCTGCAAAAGGGTGGCCATATGAAAACATTAATGTGTAATTACACAGTTACATAGTTTGTAAATTTGGGAAAAGACACATGTCCATCAAGTATAACATATAATCCTTCAGTGGTGATCCAAGGGAAAGTAAACAAATTAAATAAAAATAAAAAAAACCCTGAGATGGATGCTCATTGCCTCAAAGGAGATAATCAGAGTCAGTTACTGGATCAATGTCCCATCTCCAGAAATCTAGCATCTATAACCTGCCATATTTTTACATTCTAGAAAGACTTCCATTCCTGGACCCTTGTTGAACTTTTACAACGAATCATCACCACCTCCTCTGGCAGATAGTCCCATCGTTCCACTGCTTTATAGTTATGAATCCCTGCCTATGACGGTGAAACCTTCGAGACCTACAAAATGCCCTCTTGTCATGTTGTCAAAATGTCTGTACTGTCCATTCATATAGTTTCCCTGTAAGGTCTATGGCCAATCTGTTGCGTTTGTTGCTGATTGCGGCATCTGAGGCTACAATTTAGGCCTTTCAGGGATTAATCAGAAAAAAATTACTCACCTTATCCGTTTGCTCTCGTAGAAGGCATTGCGAGTGACCATCTTGATTGAGGACACCGCACGACATCTCAAGCTGTGACATGATGACGTCATCATACTGGCGTGGCGATGTGATCACTGGTGACGTCACCTTGCTACTTTAGGGCGTGTCAATTTTTTTTACTCTTTGTTTTTCAAAAAATGAGGATGGTCGAAAAATTGTGTTTTGGTTGTCAATTCACAATTACATTTACAAGAAATGGCAATTACATTGTTTTGCTTGGTAAACAGCTACTTCAATTTTGTGATATTTTGACGTTTCATGAAAAATTTGCAGCAAACTGTCTTCTTTCAAGAAGTGCCTTCTTCTTATTATTTCTGTCTGTACTTCTGCTCTAAGGTTAAGAATATACTTATATTATACTATAAAATATTTAAAAATAACACAGAAGAAAGGAAAGCAGGGGTCCAGAAGATAGTTAAATTAAGGAATGGAGATGAAACACCAGGATACCTATCTGTTCGGGCCTAGGAAAACACCTGCAGTAAATCCAAATGCAACTTCACTTTTGGAACCGATAGACTGGTCAGAAAAAGTATATGAACCTCCACTTACTTGTAAACTCAAAATATTAGAAATACGAAAATTTGTTCATGAGCCAATGCAAGTTCCAAGGTGGCAATGTCATGGACAGTCCATAGAGAGGTGTGTGAAACAAGTAACAGAGGCGTCTGGCAAAGTGTATACTCATGAGAAATGAGAAGGATTGATTAGAGGCCAGAAAGCAAGCAGAAAAATTATGTCTAGCAATGAATCGAAGCAAGATTTGATGAATATTGTTGGTAGAAGCGTTTTAAAATTTTTTACAATGTGTTTTCAGTGTTTGATAATAGAGACAGAATATAAATAAAATTGAGAAAATTTTGTGGAGTTTATATTAATTTATTCCCTTTTTAAGCAAATTTCAATATACATTATAATCAAGCACAAATTTACCAAGCTAAATATTTATCAATAATGAAAAACCTTTTAAATTAGGATATTACACATCAAAAGGCACATTTGTGGACCCCTAATTTACATAAATTCCAAATTTTTATTTTTCTCCCCTAAATTAACACGCCCTAAGCTACATCATACGTCACGCTGTGCAAAATGTTACATGGTTTCTACTATTAAGATTTCCGCGACGGATAAGCGAGTTTATCACTTTTTATTTTTACCACCATTTCAAGAAACATAGATTCAATACCACGAAGTGTGAGGAAATTCGGCTTTGCTGCAAATAATAAAAGAAATCTGAAATTCGAACCAAAGTCATTATGTTTGACTCCAATTCGCTCAACACTAATCATTATGCAAATAAAGTGACAGTATCCTTGTGATCCAAAGAAAGACAAATAAAAAGCGCCTGTGGTGTGTGACATTCCAGCGGGAGCGCCTCTCCCTTTCAGGTGTAAGGGTACTTTCACACTTGCGTTGGTCCGTCTGTTCGCTTGCTTTAGTTAAAAGAAAAATGACAGCATGGTGTCCGTCTGAAGAGGCGGAGCCTAACGGATCCGTTTTGAATTACATTGAAAGTCAATGGGGAACGGATCCGTTTTCAAATGCACCATATTGTGTCATTGAAAATGGATCCGTCCCCATTGACTTACATTGTAATTAAAAACAGATCCGTTAGGCTCCGCCTCTTCAGACGGACAACAAAATGCTGCATGCTGCGTTTTGGTGTCCGCCTCAAAAACAGAATAGAAGCGGAAACGGAGCCTAACTGATGCATTCTGAACGGATCCTTATCCATTCAGAATGCATTGGGGCTTAACTGATCCGTTTTGGACCGTTTGTGTGAAAGTACCTTAAGATTGCCCCAGAAACAGGTATGTCCACCTAAAGCTCTGCTTCTGTAGGAACATTCCTTTTCACTGAGAAGCAGAAACTAATACTACCTGCATCATGAAAAGACTGCAAACCAGGACTGTGTCCTCCCTTACATACGTCATTTTTATTGTTGATGGTTTTGTACTTTTACATTCTAAAGTCTAAAGTTGAGATAAATTGCTGTAAGTTTCTTTTCTAGATAATGAAATGAAAGTCAGTCCTCGCGTATTTACATCTGCTCCATTCTCTTTCTTTAGGTCTAACCAGATGAAAATCTGATTCATTCTATAAAGTTACATTAAAGTAATAATTAAGGGACCCGTGCTACCATGCCTACTGGAGTAAGGCCTTGCCTTTTTTTATAACTTTGATAAATTCGACATATACTTAATCAACATAGCTAACCACGTCCAGTCCCTCCAGTGTCAAGAACAGCTGAAGGTTACGGCTACATGGCGACATGTGTTGTGCAACATCTTGTCACTGAAGGGTTGAGGAGCATTTTTTATAATGATAGTCTAAGGTGTCGCACTGCGACATGCAACATGCTGTGATGCGACAATTGCAAAAAATCCATTCAAGTTGAATTTTTGTGGGCATGTTGCAGAACGACACCTTTGACTATCATTACAAAAAATGCTACATTGACTTTTCAGCAACAAGAATTTGCATGACACATGTACCATGTAGCTGTACCCTTTTTTGTCAGGCGACACATCGCTGTGTAGCCGTAGCCTAATCAGTTTGCTCCAACGTTTTTAACTTTTTTCCTGCCAGAATTCGGTTGCAAAGGAAATGATACATTCCCCCCAATGTCTATGGTGGTGAACAGCTGATGAAGGCTGGAGTTATATAGAAGGTTGTTAAATAGCCCACCTCATGCAAGCTCGGTGGGTCAGATATACTAAGATCAAGTCTTACAGGGCAACGCTAGACGTTACAACATATGAGCAAAACACTGCCCAAACTGTACTAAACAAACTATATAAACTGGCCACTAAATGTATGTGAGGTAAAGCAGTAATTATGAAATAAGAATTTATTGACATTCATTACAGTCCAGCCTGAAATGGCAGATAACAAGGAACCACTGAAGGAATAATAAGGAACCAACAAGGAATCAACTGCTAAACAAAGAAGGACTTTAGTCTGAAAACTGTAAAGTTAGTCATTGAGTCTCATATTAGCCTTGCCGAATGGGTCCTGGAGGACTAAAGCTGGATTTGCATGGCCTGATTGTCGAGCAGATGACTGGGAAGCAACATTACTACCAGGGGTAGAGTGGGAACTAAAAGTGGCCCTGGAAAAAAAGTTAAAAGTGGGCCCATGTTGCAGGCAGGTCCACATTGACAGAAGGAGGGCAACACAAGAAGGCAGGTGCAACACAAGAAGGCAGGGACAACAGAAGTAGGCAGGGTCAGCGATACTACAGTGCAGAGCAATATACTGCCCCAGGTGAATCAAATACCACAGTGCAGCACAAAATACTGCCACCTGCACTATAGAATTTACCTGTATGACTGTCCTGAGGACGTCGATACAGATGAATTCCGAAGGGCACCTGTGGCTGCTGGCCCAGTTGGTTAAGGGAGAATCAAATTACTAGGTGCTCGGCTGGCAGCCATGAGGAGGGCTTGGGTGGCCCTGCTAGGCATCGGCCCACTGGGAAAATTCCCTGTAGGGTCTATGACCAATCCACCCCAGATTACTACAATAGACCATGTAAATGTGCTGCCAGTGGACGAGCATTTTGAAATGATCTTTTATGCAACATATTTGTGCTGTGTAAGCAGGGATCTGCTGCCAGAAACAATGAATCTGTATGAGGAAAAGTGATTGCAGGAGCCATCCTCATGCCTATACAGTGGAGGAGATTGCAGCGAGTAGATGCTGCTCTTTCTTCCACTATAGAGCAAGTAGTTATGAGGAACAATCCCTTCCCGATAAAAACCTGCTCCATTGGCACATGTACTGTAATTGCGCCTTACGTGCTCCTTTACACGGACAGATCTTTGCCTGAAACGAGCACTTACTGATGATATAGCATGTCGATCAGTGATTGTTCAGCTCCATTTCTATGGAACCATTAACGGTACTGTATCGGTACCCAAACAATCAATAATGTGATTGTTCAGAAATACAGTTTCATTATAGGCAGCACCCTGTTTACAGAGGGAAATGTGCTGCCGACAACTGGCTTTTTATTTTGCATTAAGGAGGCAATCATCTGACAAATAAGCATTTGCTCATTTGTCAGGTAAATGGAAGTATGTTTACAGGCATCAATGATCATGGTAAACTGGTTTTCCAGGATTTTTGTATCAATGGCCTGTCCTCTGGGTGCAGCTCCTTACCCCCCACCCCACCTCCTCCCAACCAATCAGTTGGTCCCGAGTAGCATCACTGGAACTACACAGATCCATCCACTATCCAATGGAGAGAGCTGTGTAGTTCTGGTTCCGGATCCACTTGGAAACAGCCGATCGGCAGGGATGCAGATTATTGGATTCCCACTGATCAGATATTGATGGCCTATTCTGAGAATAGGCCATCATTATAAAAATCCTGGTAAAATCCTTCAACAAAAGTTTGCACAAGTGTTCAACGCCAATTATGGGTCCATGTTAAAGGTGCCTATAACTGGGAGAGTCACTCGTAAAGAAAACTTTAGGTGTACTAGAAGATAATAGACTAACTATCTTGCAAAGTCAATCAACTGCTTCAAAGAGGAGCAGAATATGGCTGTATATTAAACGATATATTGACTCATGGTAGAGGAGCATGATATTACCGCCTAACAGGACATCCTGAAGTAGGAAAAGAAGAGCTTCTGAAAAGCTATTTCATGTAAATTGAGGGTTAAAAAAACGCGATCATTTGGAGGAGGTGAGTTAATTTTTTTTTTTTAACCCTCAATTGTCCTTTTAATAAGCATTCTGTATTAAAGAATGCTATTATTTTCCGTTATAACCATGTTATGAGGGAAAATAATAAAATCGACATAACACCTAACCCAAACCCGAACTTCAGTGATAAAGTCCGGGTTCGGGTCTGGGTACCAAACATGCTGATTTTTCTCACGCGCATGCAAAACGCAATAAAACAGTTTGTATTCGCGCGGAAAAATCACGCATTTTCTTGCAACGCACCCACATCTTATCCGTGCGTCACACGTGATGCCCGGGTAAAAGGGGCCTTACTGTAAACCCTGCAGATTTTCCATCCTAGATTCCACAGTGATATATACACTACAGTGTATACGCAGTGTGTGTGGATGTACCCTTAGGATAAATGCACACGATCAGGATTGCGTGTGGATTTTCTGTGCAGATTTGTGTGCGGAAAAACCACACCGTAGGTCATGTACATTGCATTCTATGAGAATTAGAAATTCTCAATGCACACAATGCAGATTTTTTTCCATGCGGATATTGACATGCGGTGCGGATTTTTAAATCCGCAGCATGTCAATTTATTCTATTTTTCCTGACCGGATTTTCTCCACTCACTTAGTAAAATCCACATGCGGAAAATCCGCACCAAATCCGCATGTATATCCGCACCAATTGATGAGGATTGACTGCGCGGATTTGCCTGCGAACACCTGCAAATTTCAGTGCGGATTCTCCGCTCATGAATCCTGAACGTGTGCATGTACCCTTACAGTTCCCAGATCAGATACCTCAAACAGACCCCCTTAATAAATACAAACTCTATTCCCTAAATTAATAGAACCACTCAATACAGACACACTAAAGTAATACAGATCCCAGTCCCCCTAAATACAGATCCAGGGAAGACCTAAATAAAATCTGACCCCTTGCTAAATACAGCCCTCATAGACAGACCACAGATCAGACCCCATACACTTACATACCAGCTCCTCCTCTGCACCCTTGCTGCTCGTCCTTGTGGGTTAAGGACCTTCAGAGGTTATGTGTCCATCCGAACGTTCTTTTGAGGTCTGCAGAGCACTAAACAAAGCAATTTTATCAAAGACCTCAATAAACCTGCAATATGCATTAAAGGGCCACTGAGCTTTAAAAAAAAAAAAAAAAACATACCATAAGTGTGGATCTGTGGGGGTCTAAGTGTTGACATCCCTACCAATTGCAAACTAAGAGAGCATATCAGAATCAAGATGGGCCTGGGACCCATAGACTTTTACTGAGTCCTGCAGCAAGAAAATAGAATGTGATATACAAGTGCTTCTCTTTACTTGTTCCAGCCATCAGCAAGGGTCTCAGCACTCAGACCCTCACTTATTCAAACTATTAATATGTCTCTATGACAATGTAAAAATCACAATAAAATTGCAATTTGCTTAAAGTGTTTAGGTGGTTTGGGGAACCATTGGCCTCCTGGGACCTGTTGGTAGTTGTACAAACCGCCCATATTATAATCCGACGTTGAATTTAGGTGACAATCCCATGACATGCATGGAACAGCTGGTTTATTAATAACCTACTTACGATAATTACTAGTTCCCAGATGACCATTGTACTACAAGTTGAAACCATAACTGTGGAAAGCTAGAAATTGGTTTCATAAACCCAAAATTTCATCCCAAAATAACAGAAGAAAACTCCATTGTGGACATTTATGGCATACCGATAGAATATGACTAGGGTTGAAGGGCCGAACTATGAGATTCGGGTTCGTGCAGGCTCATTACGTTTTTGCACCTGGACCCAGACCTTTGCAAAAGTTTGGGTTGGGTTAGATGATGACGATTTCTTCCCGCTTTTTAGAAAAGGCGGCAGGGCAGCCAATCAACAAGCGTTTCACTACGTTTGGCCACTGAGAGCCATCACAGCCATGCCTACTATTGGCATGGCTGTGATTAGCTAAAGCATGCTACATCGACCCAGCCTCTTTTTAAAGCTGGAGCCACGTGCGCGCTGCACGTCACTCTGCTCTTCCTCAGTGTAGGGACGCGGCGGCTGCTGCTTCTGTGAGGGACAGATTAGTGAAAGAAATCTATTTGAACTTGGGCAGGTGTTACCTCTTCAAACGACAGCAATAGTGAGGGTGCTATGCTGCATGTTTGCTACCCAGCCCTAGGCAGTAATACTGCAAAATAATTTTTATTCCATCTGTTACTGAGGTGGGGGTCAGGCGGCCATTTGGCAGCTGCAGTGTCCTTGGAACTGCATGTGACCTGCATGTGCCAGCCTGCTGGTGACATCAGATCTAATTATTTTTGGTAGCTCAAAGTGAGAGGAAAAATTCCACTTTTTCTGGCAGGTCAAGTCCCCCTCCCGTACCTGTTTTATAATTTTGGGGTGGCACAGTGCATTTCTGTAGTTGGCGTGAATAAAGCCACGTGCTGTCGTACCACAGGAGCACGTTTACCTTTCACAGCTGAAAAAACCTTCAGAATTTTAAAATGTCTGCGGTGATTATACTGCATCTTCTGTAGTTGCGTTAATAAAGCCCGTACTTTGCTTCAAATGCCACAGGCACGTTTACGCACTAACGCTGAAAAACCACTGATGTCATGTTGTGGTGTATGCTTGCATTTCTGTAGCTGGGTTAATAGCCCGTACTGTCGTACACCACAGAGCACGTTTTGCATTCATTCAACGCTGAAAACCCTGTTTTATAATTTTTGTGACATACTGCATTTCTGTGACGCTGGGTTAATAAACGCATGCTGTTGTGCCACAGAGCACGTTTGCGTACAACGCTAAAAACCTATTTTAAAAATTTAGCAGCATTTGGAAATAAACCCTTATTTGTTCCACAGAGCAGTTTGGCATACTAGCAGCACAAAAACCTATTTTAAAATTTAGCAGTGATGATACACGCATTTCTGTGGATTTGTTGCAATAAACGCTTGCTGGTTTTTGTGCTACATAGCAGATCTGAGACCTACCTGTATTTCAGTCATTTTAAGTAACCTTTTGAACTCTCCATTTACATAGTTAGTTACAAACACACAGGTTTTGTGGTAGATAACACATTAGCGGTGTACGCTGCATTTCTGACAGTCAAATTAAACTGTTAACTTCTGCTGTAACATTGCTGGTTTGAAAAATACATTTTTGGGTGATAGTGAAGTACTGTAAGTGTATTGAATTGCTCCGTTGCACTGTTGTGTGACCTAAAGAAATGTATTCTGTTTATGGCAAGGGCACTGCCTTACTGTTAGTGAACTTAATTGTTGACTATTGGCAGTTAAATTAACACCTGAGATAAACCATCTGTTAGTTTGGTGGGTGAACGCAAATAATGAGAAGAACATCAAATAAGGGACTTGGGCATGGTTGCGGTGGTGTTGGGGGAGCTCCTGTTGCTGCGAGAGGACATGGCCATTCAGCTCCAACTACAGGTCCAAGTGAAACACCTGCCTCAGGTGCGAGTAGGCAACAGAACCTGCAACGTTATTTGGTAGGCCTGAATTCTGCTCTACAAGTGAGGCCAGAACATGTACAGGCTCTAGTAGATGGAGTGGCTGACAGTACCTCCAGTACCTTAACATTGTCTCCCACTGCTGAAAGCTCACAGTTGGCACCTGCAGCCCATGCCCATCAGTCTTTCACCTCACCCCCTTGCAAATCAGCCAAGCAATCTGAACCCCAAGTCATGCAGCAGTCTCTTATGCTTTTTGATGACTCTGCTGGCAGGGTTTCCCAGGGCCATAACTATAGCCCTGCCCCAGAAGTGGAAGAGATTGAGTGCACGAATGCCCAACCACTTCGTTTTGAGGATGAGGACATGGGAAGACCACTGCACGTCTCTGATGATGACGAAACACAGGTGCAAACTGCTGCGGCTTTCTGCAGACCGACAAATAGGGCAGGGGTGAAGACTGAGTGGAAGATGATGTTGACAACGATGAGGTCCTACACCCCAAAATATATCACTTAAATCCATGTTATTGATGGATGGTGAAAAAATCTTATTTTTAAGGCCAGGAATTACCTTTGCGGCTTGCGCTGCGTATGTGCCAGGGACAACAATATAGTTAATCCGTCTGGAAGTTCAGGGGTTGACATATTCCAATTTTTTGCTGTCAAGTAACCCTGCACTGCATAGGTGACAGGGACCGAAAATTTTATAAGTCTTCTTTTAAATTGTTGGGTGCAAAATTACCATATTTGCCAGGTACAAACCCCTGCTCTGCACAGTTGACAGTGACCGAAAATACAAAAAATCTTCTTTTAAATTGTTGGGTGACAGGAGCATTGGTGACAGGGACCGAAAATTTGAAAAATCTTTTTTTAAATTGTTGGGTGCAAAACTACAATTTTTGCCGGGTACAGTTGTGTTCAAAATTATTCAACCCCCACTGAAATTGAGTGTTTTGGCCAGTTTGACATTGATTTTGATCATTTCAGTCATCTTGTTTACAATTAAATCAAAGAGGCACTTGTAAGTCAGACAAATATAACATAACATTTATAATGAAATAACCACAAATGTCGTTTCCGTGCTCACATCATTATCAGTTTTATTCAACCCCCAAGTGACATTCAATCTTAGTACTTAGTACAACATCCTTTTCCAGTTATAACAGCTTTTAAGCGTGAAGCATAGCTTGACACAAGTGTCTTGCAGCGATCTACGGGTATCTTCGCCCATTCTTCATGGGCAAAAGCCTCCAGTTCAGTCACATTCTTAGGCTTGCGCGCTGCAGCTGCTTTCTTTAAGTCCCCACCAGAGGTTCTCAATCGAATTTAAGTCTGGTGACTACGATAGCCACTTCAAAATGTTCCAGCCTTTAATCTGCAACCATGCTCTAGTGGACTTGGAGGTATGCTTGGGATCATTGTCCTGTTGAAAGGTCCAACGTCTCCCAAGCCTAAGGTTTGTGACGGACTGCATCACATTTTCATCCAATATCTCCTGGTACTGAAGAGAATTCATGGTACCTTGCACTGGCTGAAGCTTCCCTGTATCTGTAGAAGCAAAACAGCCCCAAAGCATGATTGACCCCCGCCATGCTTCACAGTAGGCAAGGTGTTCTTTTTTTCATAGGCCTTGTTCTTCCTCCTCCAAACATAGCGTTGATCCATGGGCCCAAACAGTTCTAATTCTTGTTTCATCAGTCCACAGAACACTATCCCAAAACTTTTGTGGTTTGTATACATGACTTTTGGCATACTGCAGTCGACTCTTCTTATTCTTTGGAGACAGCAAGGGAGTTCTGGCATGGAGGCCTACATTACGCAGTGTGCGCCTTATTGTCTGAGCTGAAACTTCAGTACCCGCATCTGACAAATCTTTTTTCAGTTCCTCAGCAGCCACACGGGGACTTTTCTCCACTTTGCGCTTCAGGTAAGCACACAGTCATAGTCAGCATCTTCTTTCTGCCACGACCAGGTAGCGTTTCAACAGTGCCCTTTGCCTTGAATTTGCGAATGATGCTTCCTATGGTGTCTCTTGGTATGTTTAAAATCTTTGCAATCTTCTTATAGCCATTGCCCTTCCTGTGAAGAGAAATCACCTCTTCTCTTGTCTTCCTGGACCATTCTCTTGACTTCACCATGTCTGTAAACACACCAGTAAATGTCTAGAAGGAGCTGAGTATCACAGTCATTTTAAATCTGCCTAATTGGTGCTTATTATGCTTGATTGCTGCTCCTTGACATCCACCGGTGTTTTCAATACCTGATCGAAAACACTTGAATAAACCTCTGTTCTTAAGAGTGGTAGTCTTTAAGGGGTTGAATAATTGTGTCAATGAAGAAATCACAAAAAAAACATTTAATACTGTATTACAAAAACAATTGATGTCATTTTAGTTGCATGTGGTTCTTTAAAAAGTCCTTGTAAGATTTCATTCTGAACACAATTACAAATGTACACTAAATTCCCTAAAACCCATTACAGCATTGGGGGTTGAATAATTTTGAACACAACTGTACAAACCCCTGCTCTGCATAGATGACCGTGAACGAAAATGCGGAAAATCTTCTTTTAAATTGTTGGGTGAAATATTGCCATTTTTGCTGGGTACAAACCCTTGCTCGGCATAGGTAACATGGACTGAAAATTTGAAAAATCTTCTTTTAAATTGTTGGGTGCAATATTACCATTTTTGCCGTGAATAAACCACTCCTCTGCCTGGGTGCCAGGGGCCTGCATTTCTAAAAATCGCCTGCTCCATTGGTGGGTGACATGAACCCCGTTTTGTCGTGCATTAACCCCTCCTCTGCCTGTGTGCCAGGGGGCCCACATTTTTAAAATAGTCCGTTCCATTGGTGGGTGACATTAACCTTGTTTTGCAGTGAATTAACCCCTCCTTTGCCTGGGTGCCAGTGGCCTACATTTCTAAAAATCGCCTGCTCCATTGGTGGGTGACATAAACCCCGTTTTGCCGCGAATAAACCCCTGCTCGACATAGGTGACAGCGACCTAAATTTCTAAAAATCGCCTGTTCCATTGGTGGGTGACATTAACCCCATTTTACTGTGAATTAACCCCTCTTCTGCCTGGGTGCCAGGGGCCTACATTTCTAAAAATCGCCTGCTCCATTGGTGGGTGACATGAACCCTGTTTTGCCGTGAATAAACCCCTCCTCTGCCTGGGTGCCAGGGGCCCACATTTCTAAAAATCTCCTGTTTCATGAACCCCGTTTTGCTGTGAATAAACCCCTGCTCGGCATAGGTGACAGGGACCTAAATTTCTAAAAACTGTCTGTTCCATTGGTGGGTGACATGAACCCCATTTTTCCGTGAATAAACCCCTCCTCTGCCTGGGTTCCAGGGGCCTACAATTTTAAAAATCGTCTGTTCCATTGGTGGGTGACATGAACCCCATTTTGCCGTGAATAAACCCCTGCTCTGCATAGGTGACAGGGACCTAAATTTCTAAAAATCGCCTGTTCCATTGGTGGCTGACATTAACCTCCTTTTGCCGTGAATTAACCCCTCCTCTGTCTGGGTGCAAGGGGCTTACATTTCTAAAAATCGCCTGTTCCATTGGTGGGTGACATGAACCCCGTTTTGCCGTGAATAAACCCCTCCTCTACCTGTGTGCCACGGGCCTAAATTTTTAAAAATCTTCTGTTCCATTGTTGGATGACATCAACCCAGTTTTGCAGGTAAAAAACCCCTTCTCTGCCTGGATGCCAGGGGTCTACATTTTTAAAAATCGTCTGTTCAATGGAGTATATTCAGACCATGGTATTGTTACCAGTGGGGTACCTCAGGGATCTGTTCTGGGACCCATATTGTTTAATATCTTTATCAGCGAAATTGCAGAAGGCCTCAATGGTAAGGTGTGTCTTTTTGCTGATGACACAAAGATTTGTAACAGGGTTGATGTTCCTGGAGGGATACACCAAATGGAAAAGGATTTAGGAAAACTAGAGGAATGGTCAAAAATCTGGCAACTAAAATTTAATGTCGATAAGTGCAAGATAATGCACCTGGGGCGTAAAACCCAAGAGCACAATATAAAATCAGTGATACAGTACTAACCTCAGTATCTGAGGAAAGGGATTTAGGGGTCATTATATCAGACGACCTAAAGGTGGGCAGACAATGTCATAGAGCAGCAGGTAATGCCAGCAGAATGCTTGGGTGTATAGGGAGAGGCATTAACAGTAGAAAGAGGGAGGTGCTCGTGCCGCTCTACAGAGCACTAGGGAGACCTCATTTGAGTGTGTGTGCAGTACTGGAGACCATATCTGCAGAAGGATATTAAAACTTTGGAGAGAGTTCAGAGAAGAGCTACTAAACTAGTACATGGATTGCAGGACAAAACTTACCAGGAAAGGTTAAAGGACCTTAACATGTATAGCTTGGAAGTAAGAAGAGACAGAGGGATATGATAGAAACTTTTAAATACATAAAGGGAATCATCACGGTAAAAGAGGAGAGAATATTTAAAAGAAGAAAAACTGCTACAAGAGGACATCGTTTTAAATTAGAGGGGCAAAGGTTTAAAAGTAATATCAGGAAGAATTACTTTACTGAGAGAGTAGTGGACGCATGGAATAGCCTTCCTGCAGAAGTGGTAGCTGCAAATACAGTGAAGGAGTTTAAGCATGCATGGGATAGGCATAAGGCCATCCTTCATATAAGATAGGGCCTGGGGCTATTCATAGTATTCAGTATATTGGGCAGACTAGATGGGCCAAATGGTTCTTATCTGCCGACACATTCTATGTTTCTATGTTTCTATGTTCCATTGATGGGTGATATGAACCCCGTTTTGCCAGTGAAAAACCCCTGCTGTGCATTGCTGACAGGGAAGCAAATTTTGTAAAAACGTCTGTTAATGATCGAAGGATGCGGGACTACAAACGCACGCTGGAAGACGCGCTGCTGATGGCATTCCCACCTGACGCCTCCTCAACTTCCTACTCCACATCCATTTCCTCCTCCTAGATCAAGATTTGAGCTTTAATTTATATTTATTTTATTTTAAGTCATTTCCCTATCCACATTTGTTTGCAGGCACTTACTCACATTTTGCTTCCTTTTGCAGCCCTCTAGCTCTTTCCAGGACTTTTTTACAACCATTTTAGTGCCCAAAAGTTCAGGTTAAGTTCGGATCCCGAACCCGAACTTTTTTGTGAAGTTCGGGCCGAACCCTTCAAACCGAACTTCCAGGTGTCCTCTCAACTCTAGATATGACATAAAATGTCTGATAGGTGCAAGTCCCACCTCTTGGACTAGGGCTGCAACGATTACTCGATGTAATCTATGTAATCGACACAAAAAAATCCTCAGTGCAGTTTTCCTGCATCGAGGATTCGTTTTGATCATGTGACTACTGAGCGCGAGTGAAGGGAAGCCTATCACTCACCACTCCGTGGCCTCCCATCGGCACCACCGTGTACTGTCCTAGGCCTGGCCTCCACACATCATCATCGTGTGCTGCCTGATGCTTTGTTTCATCAGGTCCCAGTGCATGTTGGGAAGAAGAAGACGCTGTTGTCCTTCTGCTGCGGACTCCATATCGGTCATCTGCGCACCCTGCCAGGAAAGGTAAGTATTACAGTTGTCATTTATCAAGCAGCGGCCCGAATCTGCAGGGGGACGGGTGGGGGGGTTGGGGTTGCTAATGTCGCTTGGGGAGTGAGGGACATGGCAAGGAGGGGCTGATGGCAGTGGCGGACATGGCATGGAGGCACTGATGGCACTGGGGGACATGGTGACATGGAGGGGCTGATGGCACTGGGGGACATGACATGGAGGCCCTGATGGCACTGGGGGACATGATGGCATGGAGGGGCTGATGGCAGTGGGGACATGATGGCATAAAGGGCCTGATGGCAGTGGGGCACATGGCATGGAGGGGCTGATGACACTGGGGACATGATAGTATGGAGGGGCTTATGGCACTGGGGGAGTGGGGACATGATTGCATGGAGGGGCTGATGCATGCCTCCCAAGTGTCCCTCTTTTGGAGGGACAGTCCCTCTTTTTGACGCAAGTCCCTCTGTCCCTCTTTGATCCTAAAATGTTCCCTTTTTGACCGGGGGAATTAATGCATAAATTTGCATTACAAAATTTACTAAATTGCTCCTTAATAAAGTATCTGAAAATAATGCTCACTTCATTATTTTGTACAATTTGGACCTTAAAATATCTATAATTTGATGACTTATGTGCTAGTATTTAAATGAATATTAAAGAGCAAGAATAAAATTGTCCCAGGGGCTCCACATGCTGTAAAAAAAAAAAAGGAACATATATTTACCTAACCGATCCCCAGCTGCTGCAGTTCTGATAGAGCCAGTAATTGTGCTTTAGGCAGAGTTAGAGGCATGCCCTCGTATAAAAAAAACTGCACCTAAAACCGTTATGGGTGCCGCACAAATTGTCCCTCTTTGCGGTTTTCAAAAGTTGGGAGGTATGGCTGATGGCACTAGGGGAGTGAGGGACATGATGGCATGGAGAGGCTGATGGCACAGAGAACTGAAGACATGGGGGGCTGATGGCACAGAGGACTGATAGCACTGGGGGGAGCTGATGGCACAGAGGACTGAAGGCACTGGGGGGAGCTGATGGCACAGAGGACTGAAGGCACTGGGGGGGCTGATAGCACAGAGAACTGAAGACATGGGGGGCTGATGGCACAGAGGACTGATAGCACTGGGGGGAGCTGATGGCACAGAGGACTGAAGGCACTGGGGGGAGCTGATGGCACTGGTGGGTGCTGATGGCACAAAGGACTGATGACATGGAGGGCTGATGAGTTTTTTTAACTAAAAATGTTCTTTTAAGTGGTTTAGAGTTCATCTATCGATTAATCATTGGATTAATTGATAGGATACTTGATTACTAAAATAATCGATATCTTGGACCCACCCATATCTCAAGAAAAGGACCTGAAGTGAACTGAGAGCATTTATCAGAACTCCCATAGCAGTGAATGTAGAGGGCAACGCACATTCACCATTCTCCATTCCTAGTGAGGCCTCATTCTTCAGATAGGAAGAGGTCCCAGAGGTAGGACCGCCATCAATCCGACATTTATGGCATATCCTATCAATATGCCATACATTTTCAAATGGGACAATTCTTTTTAAGCAAAAAGCTAAATACAGATAAAGAAAGTATTAACAAAAGTCAGACAGCTGCTGTATTGTGAACAGAACCTTGTTTAGGGTCCTGCACAGTACACAATGTACCAGAAAAATAAAATGGAGCCACCTTACCTGGTGTCTAATGGGTCAACTCAAGTAAAGAGCAGTACAGAACACCTAGTACTGCACTGTACTGCAGAGGTGCTACAAGACAACCAATAAATGTGTTTTACTAGTAATATACCCATGCTATTCCATCCCGCAGAGTACAGTAAAAATTTATAAATTTAAACATATACATTTTTTACAGTAGAACATTATGGCCACCACCATATGTTCAACATATATGTCATGAGCTTTTCAATAGTTTTTCATGACATATCAGTTGTAGAGATGCCATTATAACCTATGGGAAATGTTCCACTGAGGCACGGAAATGTTACAGTATACCATGGGTGACTAATGGTACTGCCCGGAACATTTTGGGGGGGCTACTTCTTTTCCTATTTCATCTTGTTTACATCTGGATCAGTAAATCGGATCCCTTAAAGCCTTGAGCCACATTCAGGATATAATCCTTCTTCATAGGGTCGCTCTAGTCCTCAACCTTCCTTCACTATTTGGTTTGAGGTTTCCCTGTCTAACCATCACAACCTGTACTATAATGATATGAATGGTATATTTAACATAGCCTAAAAATGAAGCCTACCTATTGTACAAAAGGTCCTGAAGCAGTTAACAGGATGGTCTACTGACGTTTTCTTTATGTCAGGTTTAGTGCTATATCTAGTAATAATCGGGCATGGACTTTAGTTTAGTTTTCCTGAAACTAGAAACTCCCTTTATAGACAGAGAAAAGAGTAATGATTTTACGACTAGTTTCTGATGACTATAGCATGGCCAAAGTAGGCATCGTCATCACTGTCATCAACAACTTCAGCATATTCTGCTGATGGCTGACCATGGCTGATCCATGACTGACATTCAACCACAATTTGTGTGAACAAGCAGAATAAGGCCCTGTTCACATCACAAGCTTTACAATAAACAGAGACAGTGACTGATACCTAGCAGTGGTAACCACCACCCGTAGACTATAATAACAAATGCCTGAGCTTTTCAATAGTTTTTCATGACATGTCTGTTGAATGGATGTCATTATCGCCTATGCAGGGCATTTCTCTTTGCCTCCTGTGGCTTCCTCCTCCTACTCCGCTGCCTCCTCCTCTACCACCTCCTCATCCGCTCAGCGTAACACCTTTACCACCAACATCAGAACAGCCAGGGGGAAACGACAGCAGGCTGTTCTGAAACTCATCTGTTTGGAGGACAAACCTCAGACCGTGCAGGAGCTGTGGATGGGCATGGAACAACAGAACGATGAGTGGTTGGTGTCGCTGAGCCTTAAGCCAGGCCTGGTGGTGTGCGACAATGGGCGAAATCTCGTAGAAGCTTTTGGCCTAGCCGGTTTGACACACATTCCTTGCCTAGCGCATGTGCTAAATTTGGTGGTGCAGAAATTCCTCAACACCTGACAGTGAAAATCAATTCAGTTAATCCAGCTCTTAGATTCGGGTGGGACAAATTCACTTTTATTGGTGCTTAAGGACCCCTGCGGCCTGAGCTGCAGATGTGACAGGCAAATAATTTTATTAAATTTGTTGGTTAGATTGTTGGGTAACATTTCTACGGTTATCAGGATTTTTTTTATTATAAATCGTAACAAAAACTATACAAGGAACATTTCAAAAAGAGAAAATTAACTGGGTTAATGTCACCCACCAATGTAACAGACGATTTTTACAAATTTACCTCCCTTTCACCTATGCAGAGCAGGGATTTGTATACGGCAAAAATGGTAAAATGTCACCCACCAATGGTACAGACGATTTTTATAAATTTGCGTCCCTGTCACCTATACAGAGCAGGGGTTTGTATATGGCAAAAATAGTAAAATGTCATCAAAGAATGTAACAGATGATTTTTAGAAATTTACCTCCTTGTCAACTATGCAGAGCAGGGGTTTGTATACGGCAAAACTAGGTTAATGTCACTAAAGAATGTAACAGACGATTTTCAGAAATTTACATCCCTGTCACCTATGCAGAGCAGGGGTTTGTATATGGCAAAAATGGTAAAATGTCACCCACCAATGTAGCAGATGATTTTTAGATATGTACCTCCCTTTCACTTACGCAGAGCAGGGGTTTGTATATGGCAAAAATGGTAAAATGTCACCCATGAATGTAATAGACGATTTTTAGAAATTTACATCCGTGTCACCTATGCAGAGCAGGGGTTTGTATAATGCAAAACTAGGTTAATGTCACCCAAGAATGTGACAGACGATTTTTAGAAATTTACCTCCCTGTCACCTATGCAGAGCAGGGGTTTGTATGCGGCAAAAATGGTAAAATGTCACCCAAGAATGTAACAGACGTTTTTTTGGAAAATTAACCTCCCTGTCACCTATGTAGAGCAGGGGTTTGTAAACATAAAAAATGGTAAAATGTCACCCACCAATGGAACAGATGATTTTTAGAAATTTACTTCCATGTCACCTATACAGAGCAGGGGTTTGTAAAGGCAAAAATGGTAAAATGTCACCCAAGAATGTAACAGATGATTTTTAGAAATTTACCTCCCTGTCACCTATGCAGAGCAAGGGTTTTTTTTATGGCAAAACTGGGTTAATGTCACCCAATAATGTAACAGATAGTTTTTACAAATTTACCTCCCTGTCACCTAAGCAGAGCAGGGGTTTGTATTTGGCAAAACTGGGTTAATGTCACCCAATAATGTAACAGACGATTTTTTGAAATGTACCACCCGGTCACCTATGCAGAGCAGCGGTTTGTATATAGCAAATATGGTAAAATGTCACCCACTAATGTAACAGACGATTTTTAGAAATTTACCTCCCTGTCACCTATGCAGAGCAGGGGTTTGTATACGGCCAAACTGGGTTAATGTCACCCAAGAATGTAACAGACGATTCTTAGAAATTCACCACCCTGTCACCTATGCAGAGCAGGAGTTTGTATATGGCAAAAATTGTAAAATTCACCCACCAATGGAACAGACGATTTTTACAAATTGACGTCCCTGTCACCTATCTAGCACAAAAAGTGTGTTTTTTTTTATAGCGCCAATGTAAAGTATGTTACGGTTGTATTGGACTGTCAGAAATGCAGCATAGCCCATACATTTACTATCTAGCAAAAAAAAGTGTGCTTTTTTATATCAGCAAGGTAACTGCAGTATTTAATGGTTTTATTTGACTGTCAGATATGCAGTGCCTGTTGCAGACAGACTAATGTAATATGTGACAGACTAATGTAATTGAATAATTTTCACTGCCAGGTATGCACTTGCCTCCACTGAGCTGCCAGAACAGAATTAAAGTAATGTCCCTGGCACACATGCAATTCACATGCAGTTGCAAGTGCACAGCAGTTGCAAAAATGGCCGCCGAAACTAGCAGATGGGTTAAAAGTTATTTTTCAGTATCACTGGGCTCAGGGCTGGGTTCAAAAATGTAGCATAGCACCCTTAATAATCGCTGTAGTTTGAAGATTGAACACCAAGTATACCAGAATTCTTCCCTAATCTCTCCCTCACAGCAGCAGCAGCATCCTATCCCTTCACTGAGAAGAGCAGAGTGACGTGCGGTGCTACGTGCCTCCAGCCTATATAGAGGCTGGGTCACATGCTGCACTTGGCTAATCACAGCGAAGCCATTAGTAGGCATGGCTGTGATGGCTTTTTAGGGCAAACTAGTGAAACGCTTGTTGAGTGGCTGCCCTGCAGCTTTTCAAAAAGCACCAAGAAATCGCTGAACACGGAACTCGAACTTTTGCGAAAATGTCCGGGTTCGGGTCTGGGTACCAAAAACCCTAAAGTTCGCTCAACCATAAACCTGAGTCTTAGAAAACCCCTTTAGGCCTCATGCACATGACCTGTATGTATTTTGCAGTCCGCAAACTGCGTATCCGCAAGATACAGATACTGTCTGTGTTGCATCCACATTTTTGCAGACTTGAATTCAATGGTTCCTTGGTCTGCATTTTGTGGACAAGCATAGGGCATGCTCTATCTTTTTGTGGAATGGACATATTGAGTTGGAAAGCACTTGGATTATCTGTGTGCTTTCTGCATCCTTATGTCTGTTCCAAGATTAAATACGTCTGCAAAATGCAGACTACAGACCCATGAAAGTCGACGGGTCCGTAAAAAAAATTAAATATAAATTCATCCGTATTCTGAAGAGCTGTGATTTGCAGACTGCAAAATGGATACTGTTGTGCGCATGAGGCCTTAATGGTAGGTCTGCTACCAAATAGCAAGAGTCAAGTACAGGAAAAAGTGTTGCTTTTTTTTATATTTAAGAGGCGTTGTCAAGTAAAAGTTTCCTGTCACAAACTTACCTGTCCAGGCTCCAGTGGTGAGATCTTCAGCTTTGAAGCGACTGCAGCGGGAGAGATGCACTTATAAACCATGCCCCCTGGTGACGAAACAGGATCTGTAGCAACAGGATGTAATGATCTTTCTCCCCACAGTGGACATGTGCTGGAGGAGACTAGCAGTGGGCTAATTGCTCAGCTGCTCTATTCCTATCTGCTAATGTTCTGACTAATGGAGCGCCGATGACTTATCAATTTCTGATCCTGGAACTCGGTGCACTATTTAAACCCCTTCCTGGCCATATACCAGTGCCAGTGATAGTCTTGTTTGGGCTCAATAGCTAGGTTCCTGGTTTTTGCATGCATTTGGATTTGTTTGTGCTTTTGTGCTAACCTCAGCTTGTCTTTTTACCACTTTCTGTCTCACGTGATTTGTACTGTTCTTCCCATCTGGTATTTGATCTCGGCTTCTCTTTTGACTACTCTCTGTCTCTCATTTTTGTACTGCATTGTCTGCCTGGTTTTGACCCATTTTTGTGCGACTATTGCAGTGTTCCACTCGTGATCGTGGGCACAGCAAACTGGTTTTACTATGTTTTATTCTCATATCTTATGTCTGAATGCCGTATTTCATCTCATGTCATATTCTTCCATGTCACTATGTAAGATCCTTTCATTCAGGCCAATTAGATTGCACTACACTAGTCTTACCACTAGATGGGGGCAGTGTGACAGTGTATAAATAGCTTAGCTCGGGCCTAGTTAGGCAGAAAGAGAAGTTTAGTCAGTGTGCAGTCAAGATGTAGCTGCCTGCTAGAGGGAGGCCTCCTGCCTCTCTGCTCTCTCCCTGATGGCTTCACGGTCCAGGGTTAAAGCATATAAAATTCAGCCTAGAGGTGAGAAATCTACTTCTATAGCTTGCCCCTCGGGTGTACAAGCTGCAAACAGCAAGTTTCAAGGGGATCAGTATATTTATTCAAGTCAAAGGATAGCAAACAGCCATACTAGAGGGCTTCCCAGGCACCTTTGCAATTAGGTGTAGGACACAGCTTCCCGCATCCACACCTCCAGTTTAAATCCTGAGGACAGTTAGGCCAACTGTCAGAAAAGCACTGGAAATAGAGGTTCAAGGATTCTGAAAACCACCTTTACGGCTTCCGGTTCCGGCGCCAGCATGAGCAGTCGCTCCCGCTAAAGCTCTGCGCACCCCGCTCCGAAAATCCTTGACTCCTGCTCGTACCAGCCCACGGTGTACCCCTAGGCTGGGCCCATCAATACGCACTGAAGGTTTGGCTTTGTATGGACCGATTTGTGACTCGTTCGGGAGGCATTATGAAGCAGAAATCTACGAGCAAAGCCCAGAAGATCACTCAGACAGAAAAGATGGCGTCTCATGCTGTGCAACGGATTACTGACGAGTCAGCTTCTCTGCCACCAGACGAATCATCAAATGATAATGTGAGGAAGTGGGGATTGACTACAAACGCCTTGCGCTGGAAGTAGCTGCACGAATCTTGCCCGATTTGCAAGAATCTCTGTCCTTCACAGTATCAGAGACGCTCTCTCATATACAGCAAGACCTAGCCGAACATGGCTGCCGCATTGAAGAAGTGGAGGAGAGGATGCGAGTGACAGAGAAAGACTCTATGCGGGCTACTATAGAAAATTTAACTTAAGAAAACATGCGGATTAAAGACAAGATAGAGATCTGGAGAACCGCTCTCGACGGAATAATCTAAGATTTGTGGGCATATCGGAGAATGTTCCTCCTCAAGAACTGATCTCCATATGTGAAAACGACAACCCAAAGGCACTTGGATTACTTTAGTTGTAAAGTAGAAAGGGCTCACAGGATCGGCCCTCCCTTATCTACGAGAAATACAGACTCAAAATCTCAAATGATGCAGGGGGACCTACCTCATCGTCCCAGGCAAGTGATTGCCCGCTTCTTGGACTTCTCGGAGAAGTCAGCCATCTTGAGGGCATACAAAAAGAAAAAAGGACCGCTTGAAATTGAAGGCCGACACATACTAATCTTCGAAGATATTTTAGCGGAGGTCACGAGGAAGAGAAGAGAATTTTCCACCATCTGCTCAGCATTATACAGGGCACAAATCAAGTTCACGCTTTTCTTCCTAGCGGTCCTAAAAATCTTCCATGCAGATGGCTCCTGCGATACTTACCTTTCACCGCAAGAGAGGCCCTAGCAGACGTCATACCCAGGATGACAGATCTTCATCTTCGCGAGCCAAGGCAAAGGGTTTTCGCATCGGCTGCTCCCTGTCCAAATACACGATCCAGATCAGAAGTGGAACAAGAGTCGAAGGAGCAAAGGAAGAGACACAGAGGCTATCCAGATAGCTGAAACCCACCTGCTGCACTCCGGTGGAGTATATTACCGCATCTTTAGTGCACTGCTTGACTTAAAGTTTTTCTGAGTGAATTTTGATTGAGTTATTCTTTTAATGCCTTCCTAAGGCCTGACGAGCCATCGACTTTTTGGAGTTCATGATGGCAGTCAGGGTCGAAATGGTTAATTTTG